>CM022236.1:79264470-80464470 GCA_011696235.1 Quercus mongolica
AGCATTGTTCATCATTATGATATGTATGGGTGTGCAAGAAATAAGTGTGGGGGTGTCTGGATTTGTGGTATGGCTATGACTGGTGAAATGGAACATGTTTTCATTCTCAATTTGTGAGTTCCATTGTTGATGTAATTTTGGAAAAAAAAAAAAAAGTGATGGAGGAAATTGTTTTTAATGTTACAAACTGTCCATGTTCATAATTCCTCCTAAAATTCCAAGAAAGGGTTCTGTTTATACGTGATATATACAAAGGTAGAAATTGTTGAATGGAGTGATTGGTTTTACATGTCTTATATATTTGAGCTTGAGTTGATTCATTTTTGCTCCACTAGTTTCGACGGCTTTTGCTACATTCCCCAATATTCCCACCTTGATCCTAAACCCCATTACAATCCTTGAAAAGTCCTATGATTCGTGTTATGCATGTGATCCCAGTGGTGGAGAATGAGAAGATATGCAAGCCTATGGTAGATCATTCCCATTGGAATGAATTTGAGCGAAACACATACCCTTCAAACAGATGAGAGTCGAGTGTTTATTTCCGTGAGGGTCTACATATTTAGTTTACTCCATCTTCAAGTGAAAATGCTTACTAAGAAATTGTAAGTTGTTTAAGAAAGCTTGTTCATGATATGTCATGAGTGTTGAAGAGCTTGGTTGTTCTTTGCTGATGGTGTTGCAACCTTGGTATTTTTAGGAAAGTGAATTTGAGTTTTGCCCAAGGACGAGCAAAAGTTAAGTGTGGGGGAATTTGATGAGAATGCAAAATGTCATATTTTTCTCCCTTAATGTTTAGTCTTTTATATTTATTTGGTGCCTAAATGTACTCATTATTCTTATATTTGATTTAGGATGCAAATGGAGGCATTAAGTGCATAACGTAGCTAATTGGGCGATTCTGGACAGCTTTGACATTGCTTTGTAATCTGGGAATAACTCTCACATCCTAGCTCCAATTGAGATGATTCAAGATGCTATGGAACGCCAATACAAATCTCTACAACTTTCATGTTTTGAGTTTTGAGAGATACGGGCTGCATCAAGGTAGAAATTGGGCTTGAAGTTGCTGCACCTGCACTGTTGACATTCTGGAATGTTCCTTTGCCTGCAATTATAATACGCAGATCTGATGTGGCTTATTTTTGGAAGCTTCCAGATCTGATGCACGAAAATTCCAGCTGAAAAACACCACTTTCCTAGTTATGTTAGGACTTTGTTTTATTTTTAATATTTTTCCTTAATTAGTCAGATTTGGATATTATTTTTGAGAATATTTTTAGGAGATTTTGTAGGCTTGGAAAAGGGGGAATTAAGGTGTAAAAGGGGGAGGAGAAATCAGAATTGAACACACACGCCTCTCTCTCCCCTCTTCTCTGATTTTCTCCTTTGAGTTTTCATCATGGCCTTGCGTGGCCAAAACTTTTATATTTGGTCGAAGGAAATTGAAGCCTCGAAATCAATAAAACTGTGAGATCTAATTTTTTTTTTATTGTTCAATTTATGCTTTGAATATCGGATGTTCTTCTGTACCTATTTTCATGATTGTCTCATTTAATTACTAGGAGGCCTACTAGTTTAGTATCATTTATATCAATCCCACCCCAAAAATTTCGGAAGTGTGCGGTGGCAACTACTTTAAAACAAATGGCCCCACTCAAAGCTCCTAGCTTGGATGGAATGCCACCTCTCTTCTATTAACACTTCTGGCAATTTTTGGACCAAGATGTTACTCAATCCGTTCTCTCATGGCTGAACACAGGTATCATTCCTCATCTTGTGAACCACACTTTCACTACTCTTATACCTAAAACAAAAATCTCGAGCATGTTTATGAATATAGCCCCATCAGTTTGTGTAATGTCCTCTATGTAAACATCTTATTTTGTACCCCTTACGACTCAAGCTCCCGTTCCCCAATGACGACCTCACTCAGAGGCCCAAGGTTGATTTAGGGCCTAATCTTGTAAAACTTTGACTTAAATGATGATTTGGTAAAGAAAATGTGCAGAGAAAACCCTAAGCATGCGTACACATACACACGCGCTCAAAGTATGCGTATGCATACATGGAGCATGTGCATGAATGCCCTGAGTATGCACACGAATTTAGGGTTTCAGAATACCTGTAAGGAAAGTTTTTAGACATAAATTCATGTAGAATGAATCCCACATCATTTGGGAGCTGCCCCTACACCCCTCTATGATCACTATAAAAAGCCCCAAAGGCTTTTTTTACCAAATATACACAATATTTGCCAAATTCACTAGAAACTAGTAAATCAAAGAGGGAGTTTTTATACTAAAACATCCTTAAGTAAAATTTTACTTGGTTAGGACCTATTTTGGTCTTAATCTTCGAGTTTTAAGCATACTAACCTTCTTGGTTTTGTTCTTAATTAGATTGATTAAGGGGAACGATCAAATCAAAACTCTAAAGAGTTCTAGTGTTGAGGTAAAGGTTCAAACTTCATCTATTCATTTTCTTGTTTTTTGTTTGCTTTCTTTTGTGTTTATTGCTTTATTTCCTCTATCTTTAGTTTAGCTTGTTTAGTGTTTGTGTTAAAAGAATGATAGTTTTCTAGATTTCCTGTTTTAAATTATTTGTGTTATGTTCCTGGGTTTGTGTTTTTGGCGTGTATGCATGTGTATGCTTCGTGCATGCGTACAAATACTCATAGTATGTTTATGTGATTTGGGTTTCTTCGATTCTTGTCTGTTTTAAATTACATGTTTAGGTTCTGTTTAGCCTAGTTTTCACATATTTATCATTAGGATTGCCAAAATAACATGTTTCACATTCTTGGATTATTAGATGAATGATTAGGGTCTGTACTTTGATAATGACATGAACATGCATAGAACATGAACATGCATTGATGCATAGGTGCTGTGATGCAGTGAGGTAAGTCATGTATATGAATATGAACATGCATCTTTTGAATGATGGCATGATTGGATATAAGGATGCCATGCTTGAGTGATTGGACGAGTCTGTCATGATGAATATGCATGTGATAATTCTTGATTTCTTCCTTGTTGATGCTACTGCCTTATGACATGCTTGTTGCCCTTGGAATATACTTTCAAATGCCATGATAAATGAATGTTTAGGGTTTGGGGATGATATGCCACGTTAAATTCTCTAAATGGATATTAGAGTGAGTGTGTGTGTAGAATAATATGTTAGGAGACCCTTTTATAAGATTAGTATTTGGAACACAATGAGTGGAGGCTGAACTACAAGTCGGGTGGGGTTGGGTGCCTAACATCTTCCCATCCCCATATCTAAATTCCAGAAAAGTGCTCTGGTAAAGATTAGTCCTTCCATGAGAGCGCTATATAGATGGTTTCTAGACCTAATCTAGGTGATAACTACATTTACACCCTCCACTCGGTCCACCTTAGGCTGAGGTGTACCTTCCTATGAGGAAACCACTACTGCCTAACATGGTGGGGGTGCTTATGCCCACACTGTATAAGATTTTTTTCAAAAGTGTTAGCTTATGGATTAAAGAAGGTCTTACCAATGGTCATATTCATGAAAGGCCGTTTGGCTTTTGTGAAAGACCGTCTTATTTTTTATAAAATTCTTGCTATTTTTGAGACTTTGCATTGCATGAAGACTCATAATTCAAGCAAATCTTGTGTACTGAAAGTTTGCCTGGGATCATTAAACAAGTAGCTAGAAGGGGTGAGACTAAAGTTGTTTGTTTGTTTACACCCCTTAAAATAGATTGTTTAACCTTGGTGAATTAGCCAAGTAGTTACTTAGGTTAATTATCAAATCTAGGTTAAATAGCAAAATATCATATCATGTAGTGCGGAAAAATAAAGAAGACAACGATATGATTACCTAGTCAAACCAATGAAATAATCTAGTTTAAAGATAAAAAACTTGGGGAGGATTTAACCTAGTTATCCTTAAGGTAAACAAATTCATTATGATAGAATGAAATTTTACAATAGATTTTCTCCCTAAAATCTAAAGCTACCTCTTGTAAAACTTATTCACACGACCACATGCAGCTCTAAATCTATGAACTCTTCTATCTTGAATCTACAACACACAAACACCCATGTTTGTGACTTTAAGATCCTACTCAAAGGTTTAGATCCTCAACAGTAGTTGATCTTGTTATGCAAGCAACTTCTACAACATTGGATCTTGAGTTTCTTCAAGGAATAAGATGGTAGAAGAATTAAGAGAGCTTTGGGTAAAAAACCCTAGATCTACAATAGGAGGCACAAGATGCATTCTTCTCTCTCTCAAAATCTCTCTAAAACGAGCCTTAGAGTTTCCTTTATATACTAGAAGTGTTTCACCTGAAACCTAAATCTAAAGCAGTGTTTAGGCTGAAATAGAATTCTGCAGAAATTTCATGTCTGCGATTTTCAATCAGTCGAACCTGTTTTTCGATCGGTCGAACTCATTGGAAATTGAATTTTTCTTTTCTGTAGCTTGCATATTCTTGTATTCAAACTTGCAGCATCTTGAGCATTTTCTAATCAAATCTATAGACTTGGGAATCTATATTTAGACAATTTTGTGTTCACGGTTTGTCAATTTTTTTAAACTTTTAGAACCTAACAAAAGTTTTCTCTCTATGCAAAAGGGGACCAAGACTAACATATCTGTTCTTCGCAGATGATAGCCTTTTTTTTTTTTTTTGGGTAAGGCGACCTTTGAATTAAAGAGTGTGACTAAGTCTTGGATATGTTATCTACTTAGGAGGGTGCCTCTGGCTTGAAAGCGAATCAAAATAATACTGTCATCTTCTTTAGCAAGTCTACTCCAAAGGCTATGAGACAAATTATCAAAGGTATTTTAGGGGTCCATGAGATTAAAAAATATGAAAAATATTTATTTCTTCCATCTTTGATGGGTAAGGAGAAGAAAGCAAGCTTCAACTACATTAAGGAAAGAGTTTGGAGGAAGCTACAAGGCTGGGAGGGCAAGTTGTTATCCTAAGCAGGGCAGGAGGTCTTGCTTAAAGCTTTCATTCAATCTATTCCAACACATGCCATGGGTTACTTTAAACTTCCTTTCCTAATTAAAAAGTTTTGATGGGGACAATGTGGTGATAGGAGAAAAAGTCATTGGCTCAAATGGGATGAGATGACAAAATCTAAAATGGTGAGTGGTATGGGTTTTAGAGATTTAGCCCTTTTTAATGATTCTTTGTTGGCTAAACAAGCTTGGAGGCTTTTGCATAATAGGAACTCTTTGTTTTATAGAGTCTTTAAGGCAAGATTTTTCCCATGGCTCAATAATGAAGGCTAAAGATTCAAAGAGGGGCTCTTATTCTTGGAAAAGTAAATTAAAAAGGTAGGGATGTCATTGAACAGGGTGCTTGTTGGTGGATTGGTGATGGTAAGTCGGTGAAAATCTGGAAACATCTTTGGTTGCTAGTTAAGCATCCTACTATGGTGTCTTCCCTTGTTATGGAATTTTTGTAGGAGGCTACAGTCGCCTTGTTAATTGATCCCTCTATTAGAAAATAGAACACAGGTATGATTGATGACATCTTTGTTCCACAGGAGGCCGAAGCTATCAAGAAAATACCCTTAGCCAACCATACAATAACCGATTCTCTCTTTAGGCATCTGGCACAGGATGGGAATTACTCTTTTAAGTCTGGCTATCATTTTCTTAGGATGGAGACAGAGCTTAACCATAGAGTGTATCCTCATACAAATGATACTAGACTTTGGAAGAATATATGGGCTTTACATTCTTCGAACAAGGTGGAGAATCTTATTTGGAGAGCTTGCTAAAATTCTATGCCAAGCAAAGCTAACCTAGTTCACAGGATTGTGATTGATAGTCCATGTTGTGACTGATATAACTCGGCCCTAGATGCTCCGCTTCGTGCTTTTTGGTCCTATCCTATGTTAGATGATGTGTGGAACGCCTCTAACTCTTGGGATTTTTGCATCTCCACTTGCGTTTCAAACATCAACAAATTGGTCTCCTGGATTATGCAGAAGTAAAAGAACTTAGAATGTGTTAGTGTATAGCTTGTACTAGTTTAGCCCATTGGGCTTAGCCCAGTATACTGTACTTGTACTTTACTTCTTTTACTTGTACTGCACACATATCTAGCCTATATAAGGCTCTCTATTGTACATTGTTACATACACATCAATATACAAACAATTCAGTCTTTCTCATACTTTATATTATTAACATGGTATCAGAGCCATTGCTCTGACTTTCTGGTTCCTGTGGACATCTCCGGCGTCCTTCCGCTGCCCTCGCCTTCATCCAGTCACCACTGCCAGAAGCGAGTCACCGCCGTCACACCCACAGTCCCAGCAACTCTCGGATCTCATCGTTCTGCTCACCCAACTGTAAAAGCAAAGGCATTGAGTGACAGAACAGAAAATTCCGAGCAAAACCCAACTAAGAACGGCCAGAAAACACATCACACGCGCCTCTACGCGCCGCCTGAATTTTCTGCCTCACGAGCACGCGCTCCACGCGCCGCCACGCGCCGTCCCTCTTACTCACGCGCCACACGCGCCAGTCAAGCAGGCTCCACGCGCCCACACGCGCTTTCACGCGCCCACGTGCCAGACTTGTCTCACGGACTGCCACGTCAGCCCTAGTTTGACGTCAGCACACGTCATCCGTTGACTTTGACCATTGACTTGATCGTTGACTTGACCGTTGACTTTGACCGTTGACTTTGACTTTGACCAAGTCAAAAAATTTCAACAGGACCTGTCTTGCTCAGTTTTTCGCGTAGATTCCAATTTTGGGCTCCGTTTCTACATTTGAGGTCTCTAAATCTCACTTTTGTGTCATTTTCTTCATTATGGCTCAACAAAGTGAACGAGATATCATACGTCCTATCACCATCATGTTGGATGGTCCTACTAGCTATCATGCATGGTCTCAGAATATGACTGTCTTTCTCAAGGGTCGTAAACTGTGGCGATATGTGACTGGTTCAATTCCTAAGCCAGTACCAAACCCTAATTCCAAAGCCACAGATGCTGAGGAGTCTTCCAAGACTGCTGCTACAACAGATGATTATGAAGAACGTCTAGAGGAATGGGAGAGTATTCAAAGTAAGATCTTGTCTTGGTTTATCAATACCTCTATTCCCTCCATTCATAATCTTCTTCCTCGTCTTGAAACTGTTGAGGCTGCTTGGAAATTTTTGGCCGATCGCTATAACTGCACTAATGATTCAAGCTTGGAGTTTCACATTGAATCAAAACTTTATCAAATGCACCAAGAGACAGGTCAGTCTATTTCTGATTTTTATTCTCAGACTTCTACTATGTGGGAACAACTCTCTGCTGCAGATCCTCCACTAGTGTGTTCTAAGGATATTGAGCTCTTTGTCAAATATCGAGATCGCCGTAGATTTATGCACTTCATGATGGGTTTACGTGAGGACTTTGAGCCTACTAGAGCTTCTCTGCTTAGCCGGTCTCCTACTCCTTCTCTTGATGCTGCAGTCAAGGAGCTTATTTCTGAGGAGAATCGTCGGCCTACTTATCACATGACATCATCTGATCATGTATTGGCTACACCTTCACCACAGCCTCCCATTGCTGCATTCACTGCTCCTCTGCGAATAAACTCTGGGCGACCCACCTCTCAGTCTTCCAAAGGTGCTCACTGCAAGTTTTGCCGTGCCAAAGGCCATGACATTTCTGTTTGTCGTAAGCTACAAAAATTTGTGCAAGAGCAAAATAAAGCTTCTCTTCCTCAAGCAGCTGCTGTGTGTCCTTCAGATCCATCGGTTCCTACAGGTCCATCTTTGACTTCCTCACTTACTACGGCTGATATTGAGGCAGTTGTTCAGCAGGTTTTATCCCGCACTTCCACTGCCCTTTCTGTCACCTCAGGTAAACAACCTTGGTTTTTTGATACTGCATGTTGTAACCATATGACTCCAGATGAATCCCAACTTTCTGATAAGACACCCTTAGAACATCCAATCACCATTTACACTGCTGATGGAACTCCTATGCCTGTTAGTCATAAAGGAACAATCTCTTCTTCTTGTTTATCCCTTAGTGACACTTTTCATATTCCAAAGTTATCCCTAAATTTGCTTTCTGTTGGTCAACTTTGCGAATTAGGTGTAGATCTTCTATTTACTAATCATGGTGTGGATGTGCAGGATCCCCGGACAGGTCAAGTGCTTGGGACAGGCCGTAAGGTTGGTCGTATGTTTGAGGTTCATGACTTGAAGATTCCTTCACAAGTTGTTTCTGCAGCTGCTACCACTGCCACCTCCTCACCTGATCTATGGCATGCTCGTCTTGGTCATCCATCCTTATCTCGTCTTCAGTTGTTAGCTTCTCAAGGTCATTTAGGTTCAGTTCAGTTTCAAAAATTTGATTGTACTTCCTGTCATTTTGGCAAACAAACAAAATTGCCCTTTAATAAAAGTGACTCATTTTCTTCTGCCCCTTTTGATCTTATACATTTTGATATTTGGGGTCCTGCACCTATTCCCACTGAGGGGGGATCCAAATACTTTGTCATATTTATGGATGATTTTTCTCGTTATACTTGGATTTATCTGCTTCACCATAGGTCTGAACTTGTGTCTATTTACCAAACATTTCATAAAATGATTGAAACACAGTTCAATCGCACCATTAAAGTCTTTCGATCAGATAATGCTCAAGAATATAATGATAAATCTTTCCTATCCTTTTTAGACAGACATGGTACTCTTCCTCAGCGGTCTTGTCCTTACACCTCTCAGCAAAATGGTCGTGCAGAACGAAAACATCGTCACATTCTTGATGTTGTCCGCACCCTTCTTATTTCAGCCTCTCTTCCTGAACGCTTTTGGGGTGAGGCAGCACTCACTGCTGTGCACACCATTAATCGTATTCCTTCACCAACTACACACAAAAAATCACCATTTGAGCTTCTCTATGGTCAAACTCCTGACTACTCCTCTCTTCGGGTTTTTGGTTGTGCTTGCTTTGTCTCTCTTCCTCCTCATGAACGAACAAAGCTCCAACCTCGTACTCGTCTCTGTTGTTTCCTTGGTTATGGTGTGTCCCAAAAAGGTTTTCACTGCTATGATCCCATTTCTCATCGCCTTCGTGTCTCCCGTCATGTTGAGTTTTGGGAACATCGTCCTTTCACGAGTCTTCAGCAGTTTCCTGCATCTTCTTCCTCAGAGTCTCCCATTTTTACTGATCTTTTCCTTCCTCTCTATCCTGAACTTGTGGAGGATTCTTCAACATCAACTGCCTCTCCAGACGACTCATCTCCGGTTCTGTCTCCGGCATATGACCCGCCTGTCTTGGATCCTGTGGCACCACCCTCTCCTGAGTCTCCTATTGGTCCTAAACTTCGTCGTTCCACTCGGGTAAGCATTCCTCCCCCTTATCTCACTGATTATCATTGCTCTTTTGCTCTTGCCACTCTCTATGAACCTCACACCTATCGTGAGGCTCATACTGACCCTCTTTGGCAGCAAGCTATGAATGAAGAACTAGATGCCCTTCATAAGAATCACACTTGGGATATGGTTGATTTGCCTCCTGGTCAGTCTGTAGTAGGTTGTAGGTGGGTTTACAAGATCAAGACCAAGGCTGATGGATCTGTTGAAAGATACAAGGCTCGCCTAGTTGCCAAGGGCTTTACTCAGGAGTATGGTATTGACTATGAGGAAACATTTGCTTCTGTTGCTCGTCTTGCATCTGTTAGATGTCTCATTGCTGTGGCTGCTGTTCGCCGTTGGCCTCTTTATCAAATGGATGTGAAGAATGCTTTCCTCAATGGAGACCTTCATGAAGAAGTGTACATGCAACCACCCCCTGGCTATCCACACTCAGGCAATCAAGTTTGCCGCCTTCACCGTGCCCTTTATGGCCTCAAGCAGGCTCCTCGAGTTTGGTTTGAAAAGTTTAGCTTAGTTGTTGCTCAGCAGGGTTTCACTTCGAGTCCTCATGACACTGCTCTCTTTGTTCAAAGATCTTCTGCTGGTATCACTCTTATTCTTCTTTATGTTGATGATATGATTATTACTGGAGATGATTCTGCAGGTATCCGCTCTCTTCAGCACTTCCTTAGTCAGCATTTTGAGATGAAAGATCTGGGCACTCTCAGCTATTTTCTTGGGCTAGAGGTTACCTCATCCTCTGATGGATACTATCTTTCCCAGGCTAAATATGCTTCTGATCTTCTCTCCAAAGCCGGTGTCACCGATAATAAGACTGTTTCCACTCCTTTGGAATACAATGCAAAACTCACACCCTTGGATGGTGAACCTATATCTGATGCTACTCGTTATCGTCAGTTGGTTGGCAGTTTGATCTATCTCACTGTTACTCGTCCGGATATTTCACATGCCGTGGGTATGGTTAGTAAGTTCATGGATGCACCTCGTTCTGTCCACTATGCTGCTGTTCTTCAGATTCTCCGCTATGTCAAAGGCACACTTTATCATGGTTTGCATTACTCCTCTCGATCGTCTCTCGAGCTTCATGCTTATTCAGATGCTGACTGGGCAGGTGATCCGACTGATCGATGCTCTATCACAGGTTTCTGTTTCCTGTTAGGTACTTCTCTGGTCTCGTGGCGCAGCAAGAAGCAGGATGTGGTTTCCCGTTCCAGTACTGAGGCTGAGTATCGTGCCCTTGCCGACACCACTTGTGAGCTTGTTTGGCTTCGCTGGCTCTTGGCTGACATGGATGCTCCACAGCCCACTGCCACTCCTCTTTATTGTGACAATCGTAGTGCTATCTACATTGCTCATAATGATGTCTTTCATGAACGCACTAAGCATATTGAGATCGACTGCCACATCACTCGCCAGCATCTCAAGAAAGGAAATCTCAAGTTATTCTCCATCTCCTCTGCTGACCAGCCTGCTGATATCTTTACCAAGACTCACCCGCCTGGTCGTCTTCGAGATCTTATATCCAAACTCCAGTTGGCTTCCTCCTTGCCACCTCAAGTTTGAGGGGGGATGTTAGTGTATAGCTTGTACTAGTTTAGCCCATTGGGCTTAGCCCAGTATACTGTACTTGTACTTTACTTCTTTTACTTGTACTGCACACATATCTAGCCTATATAAGGCTCTCTATTGTACATTGTTACATACACATCAATATACAGACAATTCAGTCTTTCTCATACTTTATATTATTAACAGAATGGTTTACTATGATAGCATGGTCAATTTGGATTCAAATTAAGAAACCAAGTTAGACTACACCAACCTAGTTGTAGCGTTGATCAGATTGCTCGGGTTTCAAAGGAAAGGTATGATGAATTCATAGCAATCCATCCTCCCCTAGCTTACTTATATAAAATAAACTTTGATGACGTCATGTTCCAAGTTCAAAATACATCGAGCATTGGTGTGATCATTAGGGATAATTAAGGTATGGTCATAGCATCTCAATCTTAATAGGTTCCTCAAGCTCTTCAAGGTAAGGAAATTGAGGCTTTGGCAACTGCTCGAACTCTTAAGTTTGCTTAATCCATTTTGGAATGGGATTCAGAAGTGATAATGAAGGGTTTAGTTGAGAAGGGTAGGTCTTTGGCTCCCTATGATCTTTTGGTTCAAGATGCAAGGATTTTTTCTAGGTTTTTTACTCAATTGCTTTACTCTCATGCTAAAAGAAAAGGTAATAAGATTGCTCATAGTTTGACTAGGTATGTTATAACTAGTTTGGAGTGTGTTACGTGGATGGAAGATGTTCCTTTACAACTTTCTTCTTTAATTCAGGTTGAAATAGCCGGTTTTTCTTAGTAAAATTTTATTTTTGTTCCTAAAAACTAATATCGATCCCACCCCACATTACAATTACAAACGAACAAAACTTAGGCACAATATCTTAGGTGCTATTTCTTAGGCATCCTTCATAAAATTCAGTCATGCAGTTTTTTTCTCATAAGATGGAAGTGTATTTTAAGTTAAGTAGTCACATGAATAAATTTTAAAAGATAAATTTACAAAACAGCACTTAAATACTGTACTTAAATTTTGTCTTACAAATAATATTTTTGTCAACAATCTTTGATTTAGCACGGCGCTTTTTTGGAAGTAAAAACAAATGGTGTTAAGTAGGTCATCACCTTTTAAAAAAATAAATTAATTATTATTATTATAATAACTAATTTGGACTCACTTGGCAAAAAGCTGGTAGGTGGGTCTGTTTAATATTTTTGAGCTATGTTCATGGTCTTTGGTGGACTTTGAGCGCTTGATTTAGGTGTGATCTTGATCATAATTTTTTTATTATCTTTTTTTTTTTTTGAGAAACAGTTAAGTCAATTTTATTGAAGTAAATCAGCCTGAAATACATGAATTAAATCTTGTGGAAGTTCTTCTATCCACACATATATATCAGCAGATAAAACTGCTCTCTTAGCAAGGGAGTGGGCTAAATTTTTGCCCCCCTATATACATGACAGAAACTGCAGGATGGGAACCAGGAGCTAGCTTTTTTAATATCTTCAATAACATGGCCCCACTGTGTCCTATTTGGTTGAGGATTATTAATAGCTGTGATGACCTTCAAAGAGTCTCCCTCCACCTCCACGTGACCAAGACAAAGCTCCTGGGCAAAGAGAAGAGCTCTCCGAGCAGCCAAGGCTTCGACCAAGTCCACAGAACTAGGAAGTGGAATGATTTGGCTCAATGCAGCGATAATCATGCCTTCCGCATCCCTCACTGCCACTCCCAGTCCCGCACGCGAAGAATCTTCAAAGATAGCACCGTCGAAGTTGAGCTTGTAAGCTCCTAGACCCGGCGGCTTCCATTTCCATCTCAAGCACTGAACGGAGGTCCGAGATGGCCTGACATGAACGTCTCGGAATTCTTGCAGAAGCTCCCATGCCCGTCGCACCGTTTCCCTTACTCCCCAAACCGGCTGCTTCTCTCTCAATTTATTACGTCGAACCCAAATACACCATGCAACCATTGAAAATAGAGCAGCAACGTTTGGACTTGTCTCTGCCATCACGGATTCGACAAGCTCACCAAAGGTTCTGAAAACTTTGGGCCGTAGGGAGCTAAAACCAGGGTCCGAAAGCCAAATGCCTTTGACTCCATTACACAGCCATAAATAGTGAATGGTGTCTTCAGGGTGTTCTTTACAAAGATTACAAATTTTATCCGATAGAACATGCCGTGAAAACAGGTTCAGCTTGGTGGGCAAAGACTCCCTTGAAGCTCTCCACAAAAAATGCTTCACTTTGTTGGGTACTTGCAACTTCCAAATTCTATTCCAAAAAAGCTTACAACCCTCAGCTTCAGATGAACTAGGCAGAGCAGCCCTGCTTTTCGAAGATAACAACTAGTATGCGCTTTTAACCGAATAATTCCCATCAGTGGTGAGTGGCCAAATTAGCAAGTCATCCATTGGAAAATGACTCACCGGGATACTTTGAATACGCTCAGCTTCCCATGGTAAGAAATTTTGCTCAATAAGCTCCTTATTCCATGCTTTAGTACCAGGGATAAAAAGATCCTTGACTGTGGACAGAGACGGATTAAACTTGGGAGATACAATCTTGCCTCCCCCTGTAAAATCCAGCCACCTATGATTCCAAATGTTTATGGATGACCCATCTCCTACTCTCCACCGTGCACCCTTGCCAATGACCTCTCTTGCATGTAAAATACTTTTCCATGCAAAAGAGCTTCGCTGGTTAAAGTCTGCTTCCAGAATGTTGCCAGATGGGAAATATTTCGGTTTTAACACCTTATACAGCAACGTATCTCTCTCACCGTTAGTTCCATACTTGTACTCTAAGATCATAAACATAACAAATATGATCATTACCAATGTCACAGGGCGTAACTAAGAATTTTTTTTTGGGCTAAACTTATTTTCATAGACTATATCTTTAAAAAAAATATAAAGATTTAAAAAAAAAATCCCCAAACCTTTTTTTTGCAAAAAATGGTATTATTTTTATTATTTATTATTAAATAAAAATAGCGCTTTGGCCTTTAGGAGAACAATTTAAGAGAATAGTTTCATTGCAAACTGCCTAAGGCAGTTAAGGCAGATGAAAACAGTAATGACGAAGATAAACAAGAGTCTTATGAACTTTATTTGAAGGCATTTTGAGCAGTTTTGAGAAGAAATTTCTATCCCATTATAAAAGTTCCTGAATCCTCTATAACTCGTACAGCAGAATTCGGGCTTCGCCTTACGGACTCGTTCCTGAAATTGAATGATGTGGGCGGACTTGAGACTTGCAAAGAGGTTTTGATAGAAGCTACCATATGGCCTAAAAAGTATCCACAATTTTTTACTAGTAAGTTCCTCCTCCACCAACCATCATTGTATTTAACTTTTGGGTTTTCTAATCTCTGCTTTTAGATAGTTTATCCGGATATTCTTAATTTCTTTTCTTTTTCTTTTTTTGATAACCGGATATTCTTAGTATCAATGCTAATAACAATGGCTGGACTTATGGTGACCACTAACGTGGATATTATATAGTTGTTTTGGAAAGAAAAAAAAAAATTGTTCGCCTGTTTAGGGAATCGAAAACTATGGAGGGCAGTATTATTACTATATGGTCCACCTGCAACAGGGAAGAACCTTCTAGCAAAGGCAATTGCAGAAGAAGCAAAATCAACTTTCTTTAGGTAATATATATGTATATATTTTTACCAAAACAATACCAACACATAAACACATAGCAGGCAATTGGATTACAATAATTGATTATGAAAGAATTATACATGGCAAGAGATATAAAAGAATTATGCATATATATATATATATATATATTTGTATGTTGTAAACGTGAAGGGATTAGAATGGTTAAACCTTTTCTTTAATTGACTTTTCGTGGTTGCCTTACTTGAAATAATTTTACCACTGCAAATTCTATAGTTGGTAGTCACATGATTTTGTAGACGGATGCTGATAGAAATTCTTTCAGCATATAAACACTAAAACACAGAAAAAAAGAAAAAAGGAAAAAAGAATGAGTTACGGTTAGTTTTGGTGGTCCTATCCAGTTGATTATGTTTTATTTCTGATTAATTATATACCATCATGGTGTTTTCTCCCATCAGGAACTTGGGAATATAGCTTACAAGTAACATGAAAAGGATTCCGAGTGGAAAATTAAGAACAAATACTATTTCTAGTATTCTAAGGCCTGCATTTTAGGGATTCGTTACTTGTCATTTGGACACTGAATACGTGGATATAGGTGGTATTGAGATATATGGAATCTGTTTTTTTCCTCTCTTTTTCTCAATGGTGTTGCCTTACGTTATTCATTTTGAGTCATCAAAAATGTTTCCATCCTAGATTCCTAAATACCTTTCATATATGTCAGTTATTGTTTCTCTACCATTTTCTGGAACAGTCCCATGACTCCCATGGCATCACACGACATGGAAGATTGATGTGCACGAAAAATGTATAAAAAAGTACTCTTATATTTGCATCTTAGTCTCACTTTTATGCTATTTTGTAACTGACTATAAGTTGTCTTTGTTTATAGATAATAAAGGATTTACATACAAACTAAGGCTAGGCCAATTTTCAAGCTAATTAAGTTGTGACCCAAGTG
This sequence comes from Quercus mongolica, assembly GCA_011696235.1. Classification (NCBI taxonomy): domain Eukaryota; kingdom Viridiplantae; phylum Streptophyta; class Magnoliopsida; order Fagales; family Fagaceae; genus Quercus; species Quercus mongolica. The sequence goes on from CM022236.1 coordinate 79,280,017, forward strand.
TGAAGCTTGAAGATGAAGTAGAGATTCTGCCCAAAGTAAACATCCAGCCCAGGCGTGAATTCAAGAGAAGACCAAAAACAAGAAAAGAATGAAAAATAAGAAGCCCAAGATTCAATTCAACGAGGATGAAGTTAATTTGCAAGGAAAGAAACTCCTAAAATCAAGCAATGGGACCTGTCAAAAAAAAATTAAAAGTCAGCGTTTAAAGCAAGGAATCCCTTGCATATATGTGAATTCCTTGTTCTACTTGTATTAGGATTATTGCATAGTGTGTCAAACGGCTCTTTTCTTAGGTCAGTTTGTACATAAGTGACCCAGGAAAAAAAAAAGAATAAAAAAAAAGAAAGAGAAGGGCTAGGGCTGTATTGTGACTATTTCTTTCTCAAATTTATTTGTTTAGTTTAATTTTTAGTATTTTATTTTTGTGTTTTATTTAAACGAACATGAGTAGTTAAATTTTCAATTAGAGTTAAGATTATCACTATTATTTATGTAATTTAATTTTTACCACAATATTTGTTCTTTAATGATTTAAATTGTTATTGTTTCATACCAATTAGCTAGGATAAGATTCTTAATATGAGTTTAATATAATCATGTTTTTCTCATGATTTTGGATTTATCTTAATTAATTGAATGTTTGGTTTATAATCGTTTGATTTTAAAATTGGATATTTTTTGTGATTTGTGTGCTAACTTATACAATTGATGATTTGATTTTATATTTGGGAAGCAAGCATGCTTTAGATTTTTAAAATAAGGGTTTTGATGATAATATTTTCCATGATAGTAAGATTGACTTTTAGATTATCATGCAGTGGGTTGGAAAAAATTAATGATCATGAATATATACTGATATGAATTAACAAAGCAGATTTTGAAACCTTAATTCCTTTATCTTATTTGTTTACATCTTTTACTACGTTAATAATATATTTGATTGGATTAATTTTTTTTAGTTTATTTAATTTCAAAACAACCAATTTTTATTAAACTAAATTAGGATTTATTTGATTAAAGTTTAATTAGTTTTTCTCCGTTCATACAAGTTCCTCTAAATTCGATTTCGTTATTGCCAAACTATAATTCGGTATGATTCGTGTACTTACGAGTAATTATAAATTTCACAACACAGATCATATATATTCACAAAACTCAACTATGGCTTTTCATAGTTTCTTATTTGTCAAAAGTGAGTCAAAATTAAAAAAGATAAAAAGTTCACATTTTTTTGTTGTTGAAAAAAAGCTAGTTTTATTGCTTTTTTATTAAAATAAAAAGCTAGGCAAAAAGCAAAAGGGCTGGAGAGCTTCTAACCAAACTAACACATGTCTAACCAGATACATTTAAAACACAGCATATGGATAACAAATACTTTTAACCAAAAAAAAAACTATAATTAGAAACACAATAGCGAGAAACTATAGAAATAATAATACGTGCCTCTACATTTTTAGCCCTTAACCGTAAAGCCCATACTCATTGGTGAATTTCTCATACACTTTTAGGTAGCTGGATCTGCAAGTCATCAATTCCCAGAGACATGAACATGAAAATTTAAAGTAAGACATAGGGGTCTAAAAAATACAACTACAAACGAACTTGAAAATAATAAAGAATCCGACAATGTTAATGGAAGAGAAAATCAACACCAAACATTTTTTTGAGAAAGAATCAACACCAAACATGAATCAATGCAATTGAATGAGACATGCTTTTTTCTTTTTCTTTTTTATAAAGTACACTAATCCCTCCCCTCTTTTGCGTATTTCTTCAATCCTATTTTCTATAAATTAACTAATGCTAAACTCTATTTGCTTCAATGGAAAATTTTGTATAAAAATAGTTTTTCGTGTTTTTCAACGTTTGGTAACTTCAGAAAAAATAAGTTAAAGGAAACTATCTTTGGTTAACCCCTCCCCTCTTTTGTGTTTTTCTTCAATCCTATTTTCCATAAATTAACTAATGCTACGCTTTGTTTGTTTCGATAAAAAATCTTGTGCAAAGATAATTTTTCGTGTTTTTTAGTGTTTGATAATATTAGAAAAAGTAAGTTAAAGGAAAATTATCTTTTGTTAATAAAAAAAAGTATGGCTTATTTTTAGAGATTATTTTCCATTAAATTAAATGATTGTTTTTCAACTTATTTAAGTTTGCTACTAAACATAGGAAAATTAGATAGTTTTATAATAATAAAACTAATATTTAACCTGCGCAATGCGCAAGAACATTTTACATATTTTAAATTCAATCAACTTCACATAAAAATACATTAAAATTCATCAGGTAATCATACACATCCATTCGTTTGTCCTTATTGTAATCAATTTTTTATGCAATTATTAATGCATTTTTCAATAAAATAGTGACGCAAAATTAGTGCCTTTGGTATAATTGCAATATAATTTAAATATAAATTAGCATTATTTTGAGCATCAAATAAATTATAAATTATTTAAAATTGCATATACAAATATTTAAGCAAGATATTACGAAGAAGTTGATAGATCATAGATCAATGTAACAACTCTTGAAATTTTTACATTAAAAATTGTATAAAAATTCACTACAATAAAAACATTGTAAAAAATCATTTACAATTTATTGAGGCAATAGTTGAGAAGTAAATGGAGCAATGTCTTTCAATTTTGTTTTTCAACAACATCTAACATTAACCTATTTTCAAAATATAACACATTAACTAAAAAAAAAACTTACATGTAGAAATAAAACCTAAATCCAAATTCAAATGTCCAAATCATATCATCTAAACACACCATAAGAGTATTGTTTTACAAAATAATTTAGAAAAAAGTGATATTAAAAACTTTTTAAAAATAATTTATTAATTATTTTTCTAACAGGACACATTAACCGTGCTCATACTAAGATATAATATATTATAATATACATAGGTAAAAGCTAATGGATGCCAAATTAGTCTAGGAACTATTCTTAGTAATTTTTTATTAGAAAGAAACGTAACTAATTTTTTTATATTTCTATAAAAATAATATTAAAACTTCTTTAAAATCACCGTTAACAAGTATCTTAAGAGAGATCCCTTTGCATCGAGCCATGTGTTTTATTACCTGTGCTGCACTACCAGAAAAATGATTGCTATCTAGGAATTCTCGTTCAGCAAGCACTACTGTTATCTTCAATTCAGCCAAATAAAAAAAAAATACTAGCTGTGCTTTCCGGATAGCTGTGCATGAGGAAGTGGATGGTGACTATAATTTGGGGACTATGGAAAGAGGCATTAATATAGATTTCCTGTCTCTGCTCCGGAAGAATTCTTATTTTATTTAATTTTTAGTTGCATTTTGGGAAAAGTTATTTTTAAAATGATTCTTAAAAATGATTTTTTTTTTTTTAGACGGGGATTGAAACTCAGATCTCTTATACAACCATTAAAGATTTTATTAGTTGAGCTAACTGGAACTCACTTCTTAAAAATGATTTTTAAAACTAATATACCAGATTTAAAAATTATTTTTAAAATTTTTTATGTAAAAATAAAAATAATTATTTTTTAATGATTTTTTAAAATTAATGGAAGTTTTAATGACATTCTTTTAGAATATATTTTTATAAACTTTTTATGAAAAAAAATAAAAGTAATAGTTTTTTTAATAATTATTTATATTTCTCATAAAAATAATATTAAAACTTTTCTAAAATATTTATCATTTATGCGTTAACATGATTTATAATTTATTAATAAGGATTCAGTTAATGTCTTTAAGGCTCAAATTAATTGTTTATTTTAGAAAATTTACTATAAAAATTTGAAAAAAATATCACAATGTTAATTAGTTTTTTGTTTTCCCATAAATTTTTTTCTTAAAATAATTTAGTAACATATGCCTTAAGTAAAATATGAAACTCTATTAACAATTGAAAAATGTCACAGTGTCAGTTAAGAATAATTTATTGTGATGTTTATCTAATAAAAAAATTTTATAAATTGATAAGGTGATTAAAAATAGTACTAAAATAATAAATAAAACTCAAAAAATTAACTTTATTCACCCTATATTCTCTAAAATTTGCTTAAGTGACACCTTACCGTTAACATATCCTTAACAATTATCTTAAAAGTACTACTTTTGTTTTTTCCATTTTCTTTATTCAATGTCTTTCCTCAATAATTGCGTAGATCAAATCACAGTTTTTATTACCCAATGTGACGTATGATTGGGAGAAGAGAGAGACGCAACCACCGTAGGTCAATGTATTATTTATTTTTTTTTTTTTTTAGGATGTAGGTCAATATATAATTGGTAACCCTTTTTAATAATATTTTCATGCAAAAAGAAAAAAGAAAAAAAACCTTCACTACAAAAAAATGGGGCTATCCCAGCGTTTTCAAAACCGCTGGGATAGCCCTAAAAAGCGCTGGTATAGGGTCAAAATTCCTATCCCGGCATTTTTTTTCCCGGCGCTTCAAACCGCTGGCTTTTGAGTGTGGGGATAGGGTCACGCGGACCTGTACCAGCGCTTTTCAAAAGCGCTGGGATAGGTTCCGGCGCTTTCAAACCCAGTTCCGGCGTTTTTACTTGTGTTGGGACAGCCTTTATGAAAATGTGAATATAACCTATACCAGCGTTTTTACTACTTGTGCCAGCGCTTTTGAAAGCGCCGGCATAGGTTGTACCTATGCCAGCGCTTCTAAAAGCGCTGGTATAGGTCATGGATGAATAAAATTTAAAAGGCCTATACCAGCGCTTTCAAAAGCGTTGGCATAGGCGGTACCTATTCCAGCGCTCTCAAAAGCGCTGGGATAGGTCATTTAAAAAAAAAAAAATTTTTTCCAAACCCTATTCCAGCGGTTTTCAAAGCGTTGGGATAGGTCATTTTTTTTTTTTTTTTTTAAAAAATTTATATTTTTTGAGCACCTGTAATGTACCTACAATACATATTTTCCAATACCTATTTTATAGCAACGGTAATGAACCACAATTCATATTTTCCAATAGCAAATACAGTAACACATTAAACCAAGAAACTAAATATATTTAATTACACCATATCTATAATTACATCCCAAATGTCTAGAATGTTATATATACACAAAATAAAACATCCCAAGTGTCTAGGATGTTATGAGGCGCACCTACACTACAATTTCACCATTGCACATTGAGTTTCAAAAATGTAAGTCACAAAACAAACAATACTCCTAATAGAAAATACTCCACCTTTTCTCTCCAACAACCACCCACCACAGCATACTATATGTATTCACTTAGACAAAATACAAGAAATTGACAACAAATTGAACAACAATATGTTAACATTCACAAAACAAACAACACTCCCAATATATTCCACCTTTTCTCTCCATGCAAGCCACCTGCTTGCTCCTAAACAACAACCCACCACATTATTTTACAATTTAAGAGAATTAAGAAGTAGATCTTACTCACCCTTTAGCAATCCCAGTGTTTGCCCACGGAAAGAAGAATGTAAACTTCAAACAAGCTGCCACTCCTGCAAAAGAGAAATGACCATTGCTCACTACTATGATAACTTAAATGACGTAAATTAATCCAACTAGCTTTTAACCTGCGCAATGCGCAAGATCATTTTATGTATCAATGAGCTTACTTTCAATATAAACTTAGTTCTCATGCTTCCACTACATGCATTCAAACCTAAATAATGGTAGCATATTTAAACATATAGTATCCAATATCCCCTAAAATTTTTAAACGTCTCTTCAAATCACTTCATGTGTACTTCCCTCATTCCAAATGCACCACATCAAACACAGCGGGACAATTGTGCAACAAAGCTACCCTTTCCTTTTCCAACCCACCCCTTTCCAACATTCCATAAGGCACAACATGGTTTTGGGCATGAAACAGAACGTGCAAAACAAAGCAAACACCAATAATCTCTACAATTTCAATAGAGAAATAAAAGCAAATCACTAATTTTAAGAAACAGAGAGAAATAAATTGTAATTTATTAAAAAACCTACCCAACCTAGGGTAAAGTTTCTATATGTCACACACAATTAATAGAACTTCAAACACACAAATTCATAATTATCAAATAATTGATGCTAAGATGAACACATGTCATTCCAATAATCCAAACTCATAGGGAATCCTAAAAACAAATGTGGATAAACATAAACTCACTTATGTATTTTCACCTTAATTAAATTGTAGTTCAAGCTTTCCAAAATTTTGTGATGGAAGAAGGGAAATTTATCATACAATTTCATAACACAAAAACCATTATATGAGACTTCTGTGTCTAACTTATAAGCAAAGACTAAAGAGTCCTAGGTTTAATAGTAAACAGTTTAATGTTTTGTTTAGTTCAAATGATTTTAAATACTTAAGTGAATATAATTCCAATAATATCATAGAAATAGAAGAAGTCCAATAATATTCTTCAAGAGATAGTTAATTTAAAATTTTGAACACATATAGTAATTTGAAATTTTGAACACATATAGTATAAGCGTTCATTCATAAATTCTAAATAATTTAAACTATAAGCTTCAGCAATTCCTAATTGGAAAATATAATGGATCAAGTATTGTCATTATAAAAAAAAAAAATTAAACTAAAATAACACAATGATGATAGTACAAGAGTGCTAAACTTTATTCAAGACGTATTATGCTGGCCATTATTGGTTTATAACTTTTATAAGTCACATGGCATTTATGTGACACACCTCTATTAATTATTGTTAATAGCATATGGATTAAAAAAAAAAAGGTTTGTAATTAAACCGATCTTTTTTTTTGTTAAATAATTTAACCAATCTTAAAGCACAAGGTATGTGATTAAAACAATAGAGGTGAGAGAGTAGTTGTTGAATTATAGTTCATGCAAGTTGAGTAGTGAAGATTTCAATGTAGGGGATTTGCTACTCACAGTCACTTTTGGGCTCCCCCAACCTCTATCTGAGGATTGTGCAAGTCTCTCAATATCCAACACAACTGTTACTGTTTTATCTATGGCTGTAATGTTAGTCTGCAGAGTTAATAAAATATATGTATGTATTAGAGGTAAAAATAAATTGTCAATAAGAACTAGCTAGTAATCTGATACTCATATTGTCATGATTTATTCTATTCAACAACCAGTAGGTTACAAGTTCTCTTTCTAAATCTTTATCTATATCTTAAGAGAATAGCATATCAATTTTAACAAATTAAAAAACATAAAAACAAAATTTAAATCATTGTGGGAAAGGGAAGCTTTAGCCTGAACCCTCAACAGCTCATTATGAATCCAAAAGACAAGATAAGGCCACAACACACAAACACACATGCTAAAAAATTTCACCCCTTAATTTGAACCACCTCTGAAGTATAGGGTTTAAAATGTAATTTGCTCTAAGATTTATTGATATTTGTTGCCTATTTATTTCTCAATATGATAGACCACTTTTCTATAGTCTTTAGAAGTGACTGCAGTCACTTCTAAAGACTGCTTTAAACTATACTAATAATGGCTGTAATCACAAGAAATTCATTAATCTGAAACAATTTGGTGAAATAATTATTATGTATCATTACAGGTAATGTATGAAACACAACCAACTTAACTAAACTAAGTCTTATACCAATTAATTAATTTAGGATAATCCTTTAATTAAAATGAAAGAAAATAGTATATTCTAAATGGCATTTAATCATTAAAAAAAAAAAAGTGGAGTGGCATTTCAAGTATATGCTTTTCTTTTTATCTTAATCAAAGAAGTATCTTAAATAAATGTTATGTTCACTCCACTTTGAATGATATTTAATACCCCTTAAGCATACTAGATTTTTAAGGCTGCAGCAAGAAAAGCGAATGACAAAGAGAAAGATTAGTGACTTGTGATTTATCCACTAAAATTGTGGGGGGGGGGGGGGGGGAAGAGAGAGAGAGAAATACGTCAGAAAAAAGAATGAGAATTTAAAATAGCTAGATTGCCATTAATAGATCGGTAAGAGTTCGTGAAGTAAAGCATTTCAAGCATCTACACAATTTATAGACATGAAAAATTATAGTACTAGAACCAAAACAACCACCACCACAACATAACAATAATTTTATTTTTTTTGGATAGGTAACAACTTGACAATCAAAATTTAGATTTGATATGAAATCAAAAATCAGCATGAGTACCAAAGAGATTACAATAGATTCAGTAATATCACCCAATCAGACAGAAGGGCATACGGCAAATTTTCTAAGAAGAATGCCCGTGGTACAAAAAAGAAGCTTTGTTTTTTCACTCCTGAGATCACAAAATTAAAGCAAATATAAGTGATACAGTTGACATATATATATATATATATATATATTTATATATATATAACCTGAAGGTACATTTTAATTGGCACTGCTAACATGATTACTACTTCAGTTTAGTCCTAAGTATACTGATGGTGATCAGTAACTCTCTCTGCTAGTTTATATACCCACACCAAACAAAACATCAAACACTTGATTCTATATACTATAAAGAACATCTCAGCCAAACACGTCAACATCAAATTACTAACAAAAGAAAAACCCAAAAAGAAAGACACATAAGGCAGAATTTGATATCACAACTGAACTCCAAAACTATATGTCTTTGAAAAAGATTTAAGATAAGTGAAATGGATTGTGTCAAACTATAGAATACTGAGAAAATAACAACAAAATGCAGTCAAAGCAATATAAGATGATGCCTCTGATATTATAAGCACCATTAAAAAACAATTAGTGGAGCAGGCATATAAACACCTTGCACTATCAAGACGGACTTGATAACCAACCAAAGAACCATCCTAACCTGGTGAAGGTTCACAACACTCATCAGCAACTCTTTCAGCCACAGAAATAGCCTACAATACAACATAGCAAATATAAACTACAGTTGCCAAGTAAGAAATAAAAGCCTGCCCTGTGTTTCAATATAAAGCAATCTCAAAATTAAAATTATTTGCAGAAAATTATGCAACAATCTATCTCCTAATGATTAACATAGCAATCTTATAACATAGTATCAACCAGTCCAGATTAAATATGTTTTTCGAGGATTAATAACAATAATCACACAAAGGATGGTTAACAAACAATGAGGATAATAAGTTAAATAGAGATAATATGTTTCCACCAGTGCATTTGCAGCTGTCATATTGCCTCATAATGCCCCTAAACAAGGCTCAAATAGATCTGCAAGGTAGAGCCAAGCAACCAAAGCCACCATCAAGACAATATTTGCAAGGGAAAATGACTACCAACTACACGATTTCAAGCAACAGGGTAATGATTTTAAGTGTAATAATCAGATAGATGAAATATTTTAAGTTATACCAATTTCCTTATATCAGAGAATCGAAATTAAAAAAAAAAAAAAAATGTACAGAGGCAGATTAACGATTTTTGATGTAAACCTTAGAGAAAATTTTTGTTAGCACTACTGCCATCTACAGTTCCTCCAAAATAGAGCAAACTTTAACCAAAATAAAAAATAAAAAGCCACAAAATGAACTAAACTTTAACCAAAACCAAAACTAAAACCCACACAATCAACCAATAGTTACACAAAAATATACACATAATCCAAACCAAACTTCAACCAAAATCAAAAATAAAAAACCAGAAATTTAACAACAAATATATATACAAATATTGCTACAAAATAGAAATGAGAGCTAGAGAGACTTACCTTGCTTTGTACAGAGGCAGATTAACGATTTCTAATGTAAACCTTAGAGAAAATTTTTGTTAGCACTACTGCCACCTACAGTTCTTCCAAAATAAAGCAAACTTTAACCAAAATCAAAAATAAAAAGCCACAAAATGAACTAAACTTTAACCAAAACCAAAATTAAAACCCATACAATCAACCAACAGTTACACAAAAATATACACATAACCCAAACCAAACTTCAACCAAAATCAAAAATAAAAAACCAGAAATTTAACAACAAATATAGATACAAATATTGCTACAAAAGAGAAATGAGAGCTAGAGAGACTTACCTTGCTTTGTACAGAGGCAGATTAACGATTTCTGATGTAAACCTTAGAGAAAATTTTTGTTAGCACTACTGCCACCTACATTTCCTCCAAAATAAAGCAAACTTTAACCAAAATCAAAAATGAAAAGCCACAAAATGAACTAAACTTTAACCAAAACCAAAATTAAAACCCATACAATCAACCAACAATTACACAAAAATATACACATAACCCAAACCAAACTTCAACCAAAATCAAAAATAAAAAACCAGAAATTTAACAAAAAAATATATATACAAAGATTGCTACAAAATAGAAATGAGAGCTAGAGAGACTTACCTTGCTTTGGGTAGGGTTTGTGGTTTTGGGTAATATTTTTGTGTTTGAAATTTTGGAAAAAAAATGGTGGGTTTTGAGTAAAGAAGAAGAGAGGAGGAGGGGAAATGGGTTAAGGAAGAGAGAGAGGGAGAGGGAGAGGGAGAGAAAATGTGGGTGAGAGGAAAACATCTGAAGCAAAGAAGAGGGAGACCAAAAACGAGAGGCCAAAATTGTGGGAAAGTGAAAAAAATAAGTGGGAAGTCTGAAAATTTTTAAGTGGTACGAGGGACCTATCCCAGCGTTTTGGAGAGGCCTGTCCCAGCGCTTTTAGAAGCGCTGGAATAGGTGGACCCTATTCCAGCGCTTTTAAAAGCGCTGGGACAGGCCTCTTTTCATAAGGGAACGGAGAGACCTGTACCAGCGCTTTTAAAAGCGCTGGGACAGCTCATTCTCCATACGGATATGGAGAGACCTGTCCCAGCGCTTTTAAAAGCGCTGGGACATGTCATTCTTAGAAGGGAATGAGAAAGACCTGTCCCAGCGCTTTTAAAAGCGCTGGGACATCCCATTCTCCATACGGAAATGGAGAGACCTGTCCCAGCGCTTTTAAAAGCGCTGGGACAGGTCATTCTTATAAGGATCTGAGAAAGACCTGTCCCAGCGCTTTTAAAAGCGCTGGGACAGCCCATTCTCCATACGGAAATGGCGAGACCTGTCCCAGCGCTTTTAAAAGCGCTGGGACAGGTCATTCTTATAAGGATGTGAGAAAGACCTGTCCTAGCGCTTATAAAAGCGCTGGGACAGGTCTTTCTCATTCTCCATAATGGAAATCAGTAACCCTATCCCAGCGCTTTTGGGTTTCCTATACCAGCGTTTTTGAAAAACGCCGCTATAGGCCTCCTATGGCAGCGCTTTGTAAAGCGCCGACAAAAAGCGCTGGTATAGGCTTATCTATTACGGCGATTTGTAAAAACGCCGGGAAAAAAACGCTGGGACAGGACGATTTTTTTGTAGTGCTTGTTACAATATCATGGGCGCCATCATTTGTCTTGTTCAGCAATCAATTGCCTCTCATCTAGCCGATCTTCTATTGGCTTAACAATGAAAGCACCCCTCTTCCAATAAACTTCAAGCACCTTTATATTTGGGATAACATATTGTATCAATTGCACTTGATTCTCAAAAAAAAATATATCACTTGAACTCATGTGTTATATATCAAACATATATCCTCGTATCAATTAAAAAGTGTGGATGCCCACTTTTTTTTTATTAAAAAAAAAATAATGTTGATGACCATTTGAGATAAATTTATATACCTTTTTTGTTCTTTAGTTGAGAAGTTCATATTCATCTACATATTTTCGTGCTTACTAATGATTCTTTTTGATGATGATGAAAATCGTCAGGTGTGGTACCGGCCAAATACTCTCCGAAGGTCAAGTTAGAGAACTTTCACAACTCTAGAATGTCAGAGTTAAGGTAAATTAGCATACATTGATTTGGGATTTTTATAGTAACGTAGAGTTGACAACCGTTCCTTAGCAAAGAGGGTCTTTCCTTGTAGAGAAGATCAGGGATGGACCCACGTTGGGGCAGAGGGGGGCCATTGCCCCCCCCCCCCCCCACCCTCCCCCTTTTGAAAAAAATATAGCACTGTGTACTTAATTTAAGAAGTCATCCTTGACTCTTGAATTTGAAAAAAAAGATGGTCAAGTAAGGACAAATGAGATAAAAAATAAATATAAAAATAAAAAGAATAAAAACTAGAAAATGGCAATAAAAAAGTAAAGCCTGTGGGACTGGGAACTATGAATCAAATGTGTGTAATGGTTAGTAATAAATGTTATTAATTGATAACGCTTGTTTGTTGATTTATTTTATAAATTCTTAACTATTTTTAGAAAATAATTTATTAACATTAATGTTGTTGTAGCGAGGTATGTTTGTTTGGTTTATTTTTTGGACTAAATTTTGATACTATAGAGCTATATAATATGGAAATAATGAAACTTTTATTTGAATGGTTGATGATGGGAAAATTATCTATAATATTTGATTTTTTTAAAGAGAAAAAATTACAAATAATTTGAAGTTGATAATGCAGCATTGCCTCTAGTGTTGATGTCCCAATTCATGAAAATTTCAAACAAAATTCCAAAAAATTACCACCAATTAAATCAATATCAATCCAAATCGTGAGAATATGATATTATAATGTTAATAAATGGGATGGAATTAAACAAAGCTTGAGTAGATGTTAGTTTTGATTTTCATAAACTTTTTTGTGTTTATACTTTACCCCCCCCCAACTTCGAATCCTGGTTCCGTCCCTGGGGAAGATCCTCATTAATGCGTGCATTTTGCAGGGTCCTTTCCTTGTAGGAATCCTCTTAACTAGGGTTGACCGTGGGGCGCAAGATATTTCCTTATATATTTATGCGTTGAGGCCAAGCAAAGCCATGTTGGGTCCGTCAAGGGCTTCTTTATCTCTATCATCTTCTTCCCGTCGGCTTCCCATCTTGTCTAGGCATTCTAGTCATCAAGCCCCAAATGACATCATCTTCTTCGTTAAATGTTTAGTATGGCTGACAGTTTCTTCAAACCGCCGGCTCCATCTAATGTAGACGAGTCTTAACACTTTAAAATTACCCTTATCACTTTTATTTCATACTATCGTTATCAACATAAAACTTTGTCCAAATTCAAGCTCTGACCAATTTATAAAAGGTAGTTGTTTTCATTGTCTTTCAAAGCCAAAGGTTATTTGTGTGACATATAACACACTGTAAGTTTTCTCTAAGAATTAGTAATTGTACTATCTAATTTATCTATTATCGCATTGATTCTATCTAAAATTATAGAATTTATTTAATGGATTAAAAATTGTAAGGTTGAATTTAATCAACCATGTGTTGGCTTTATTCCATGACAAATTTGCTTGTAATATAGCACTTAGAAACCTTGTATTTAGGTGGGAATCATGTAAGGGTAGTGTGTGAGAGAGTGTGAAAAAATGTTCAAGACAGTGCAGTGAAGCAGAGACTCGCGGCTGGGACTCGCGGGTGGCTCGCGGCTTGCAAGCCGCCAAAAGTTGCTCACGTGCAGAGCATGCAGGGGAGCTGAACAGTCACGCCACCTGGAGCACTACACGACAAAAATCCAGACTGGCCATTAAGTTAGCTCGCGACTTGAACTCGCGACTCAGTCAAGTCACGAGGTCAAGTCGCCAGCCAGCCCTGTTTTTGGAAAAACTGACTCTTCGTATTCCATTCTCACACCAGTATAAATACCCCTCATTTCCACAAGATATGTGTGGCTATTCAGAAAGAAAAACCCTAAGAGAGGTTTCTTCAAAACACCCACCCAATTAGAGAGAGCTACTCATTCTTAGAGAGAAATCTTTGTAGTCTCTTCTCATTCCCTCTCTCATTGTCATACCTATTGAGAGGAGATTTCTATCCAAACACTACCCACACCCATTTAGAGTGTTGAGTGTTCTTGGAGTTTTGGGAAGCATTGGAAGATGCCAAAGATGGCGGATGCTATGGTTTAGTAGCGGAATCCGGTAAGCTAGAAAAGAAAAAGGTTCGGCGCAACCTCGTTGGAGCAGGAAGCTTGGAGGGCTTAGGTACATCGGGTAGATTAGGCTTGGAGGGTCTATTGCTGTTCATGTATCCCAACTACATTTTCTAGTGGATTATTGACCGCTTGGAGGGCGGCGGAGAGGTTTTACGCCGAGGGCTTCGGTTTCCTCTTCGATAACACATCGTGTGTTGTCCTTGTGTTTGCATCTCTCTTCCCTTTATCTTTGCCTTTTATTTTCTGCTGTGGATGTGATTTATAATTGGTTTAGATTGTTTTCCAATTCTGTTTATAGTTTATGTTCATTTTCCGCACACTAGTTGTTTGACATAAAGCTTGAATTGGTTAATTTGTAAATTGGGGGTCTAAATGTTCAAGGGTGTTTATACACGTTTTTGAACTTTCAATTGGTATCAGAGCGGGTACACTTGTTGAGGTTTTATTACCTAAGTGTGATCCTTGACCCCTTGTGTTTATTTGCCATGGATTGTGATTTGTATGACTCTTTGCATGATTTGGTTGGTAATGAATGTAACATGCCACGTGTTTGTGAAAATGCCTCTATGAGTGTTAATCCTCATAAGTGTGATGACATGTTATTTGAATCCATGGGTGTTGTTGACAAACTCTTGAAGAAAAATGCTAAGAAGTTTCAAAAGAATTTGAGCAAGTTATTTTGTGAAAAGGATGATTTGATTGCTAAGCTCAATGAATCCAACAAATTGGTTGAGAAATATAAAAAACTTGCTGAAATTTCTCTTGAAAAGCTGAAAGAGTTTGAATGTTTGAATATGGACTTGGATGCTAAACTTGTTTTGTCTAACAAACTTGTTGATGATCTTAAATGTGATAATGAATCTCTTAAGATGCATGCCAAGTGTTTGATTGCTGAACCTATTGTTAAAAAGGATGAAAATATTTGTTGCAATCATGTTATAGTACCCGAGTTTGTGCCTAATGTGTGTTCTACCTTAAATGACAAATCGGTGTACATTCCTCCACATAAGAGAAATCAAAATGTGGAGAGAAAGGCTGTTAAGTCAAAGCCTCTGTTTAGGTCTCAACCTAAGGCTTTGGATGGATCTAAGTTTGTTCCAACTTGCCACCATTGTGGTGTGATTGGTCATATAAGACCTCAATGTCATAAGTTGAAGATGGAACAAAATCATATTGCTAGATCCCTTCCCAAAAGGCCTAGTGGACCTAAACACATTGTGTGTCACCATTGTGATGCCTTTGGTCATCTAAGACCTCAATGCTCTAAGTTTCAAGCTCTTAAGAGAATCAAAAGAAAAGAGAAACTTGAGCTTTTTGGAAGTTGTGCTAAAAAGAGTAAACTGGATTTGAGTGAAAATAGCATGTTGTTAAAGAAAATGTTTAATGCTCTTAACTCCTTGACTATGTGCATCTCCGGTTCTCATTCTTCCAACCCTCGTCTCACTTCTCTTGAGACACTCATTCCAAACAATCGTTCCGTTTGGATGAGGAAGGGTTCCTATGGTTGAGCTTTTGCTCTTTTGGTCCTTGATCTAATTCTTTCGATCTTTGTAGGACCCTTCATGCATTAAATGTCATATCTTCATGCATTTTGTGCATCTTGCATTCATTTATATGCATTGTTTTGCTTTTGATCTTACTTTTATATTTCTGTTTTGTGTGAGTAAAAAATCCAATACCACATAAAAAGTGAAAAATTCAAAAAGTTTGATCGTATATGTTTGAGCACATATCACATGTGAGTTTGGTCTTGTACCTTTGTACAAATGGCTTTGTACATTTTCGAGCTTAGCTTGTTATTTTTGCACTTATATCTTTGTGGGAAAAATCTTGACATCTTCGTGTGATTGTTGTAAATCGATCTTCAAGCTTGTCATGAATGATTAGTCAATAGTCATGTTGGTTTTGATACTTGCGTAGACTTGTGCTTATATCTCTTCCCACTCTTTTGTTTTTATTGCTTAAAGAGCTCAATAAATGTAAATCTCAAAATGAAAAGAGATAATGAGCTGCAAAAGCCGTCGCAAATACTAGTATTCGACTAGGAAAAAGGGAAAGCGACTTAAATGAAATTGTATGATGCCCAAAAAGCCAAAGGCTTGTTCGTCAAATTGAAATATCACAAATTTCAGACATCGATCTCAAAACGAGATGTTTTGATTCAAAATGATCAAATGTTATGAATTGTAAAGAAGCTAAATGAAAAGCTTCAATCTTATGTAATCATTTTCTTGTGGGAGGTCATATATGTTCACTTCTATAATTGAGATAGACCACTTGACTTAGTACTAGTTGTGTATGACTTGATTGAATTGATCATTGAAGCTTCACTCTAGACTAAGGACTATTCCACATTTGATACACACACACAACACACATGCCTAATGTTCAATGAATGTCTTATTCATTTGTTAGATTGTACTTGTCTAAATGTGATGTGTGTGTGCTCAATCTTATATGGATTAATCCAAAAATATTTTTGATCATTTTATATGTTTTTGGAAGTGATTTTTATCACTTTTTGTGTTTATGTTTAGTGCTTACTTTGTTTTTCAATGTTTAAACATGTTCTGGTTTGAAAAACAAGTGTCAGATTTTTTGGCCACTCATTTTGGCTACTTGCGTGAGCTGCCAGCAAGCTGCCAGTTTTGGCTGGTCGGTTTGGCGGCTTGCAAGCCGCGAGTCTAAGCCGCGAGCTCAGACAGAGAGGTTTCGCGGCTCGCTCGCGACTTGGCTCGCGACTCGCCAGTCGCGAGTCGCCCAGAATCAGCTTTTTAAAGAGCTTTTTCGTGGGAAACTTGTTTTAAACCTCTCCCATCCTCTCCAAAACCCCTCTTTCAATATTTTTACATCAAAACCCAACCAATTTGAATGGTTTTTCAATCCATTAACATCTCTAAGGTAATTATAAACTCTTTTCATTGATTTTGATCCTTAGATTATGTTTTGGAGAGTTTTGTGCTCTTGGTTGGGATTTTCATCATAGGGGTTGGGAAAACTTATTTTTTGTCTATTTTCTTCATGGGATTGGTTTCTTTTGTTGATATGCATTGGATGTTGGCCCCTTGTGGCAGTAAGAACATGTATTAAGGGTGGATTTCATGATGTTCATGCATTGTTTCACATTTTTGTTCATAGTGTGCATGTTAGGTGTTTGATAAAATGCCTCTTAGACATTTTCTCGCTTGTTTGGACTCCGATGAGTATCAAACTTTGGGGTTTCTCATGTTTCCTCATTAGGAACATGTTTGGTTCATTGGTTGTGTTTTTAACACACCTTGCCCTACATGTGCATTTTTCATGCATTGGTCATGCATTGCACTTAGCCACCTTTTGCACACACCATTGCTACCCTTGTCATGCATTGGTCTTGACCTTGCTGTTTCATCCTAGCATGTCATGCTTACCTTATGCTTTGTAGCATGTTACTTTGTCTTAGGTTTGAGCTTCATTTTCTCATTCATCTTGTACCCCTCATGCATCATTAGCATTGTTCATACCTTCATCTCTTGCTCTCGTTTCTTCTTGACCCTTTGTCTATTCCTGACAAAAAGGGGGAGAGTATACTCTAGAGAATGTTTCGGAGTATTTTGTCATTTCTATATGACTCTTGTGCACATCCTTAGGGGGAGAAATTCTATTTCTCACATGCACATTTGTAGGGGGAGAGATATTCCATAGGGGAGATGCATATACCAAGGGGGAGAAGACATTGTGTTAACTAGAAAACTTTGTTATGTTTGTTTTCTTGTTGGCTTTATGGTGCTTTGAGTTATGCTTTGTTGTTCTCATTGCATCATGTTTGTGCTTTGGACATGCATACTTCCTTATGCTATTGTGCTTCATTGAATGCATGTTCGGATGATCAATTGCTTTGCTATGTGTTCATTGTAGTCATTTCTATATGACTGTTTTGGTGTTTGATCAGTTGCTCATATGTTTTACATCATGTTTACTTGATCGCAATTTGCTTGTTACATTTTACTTGTCCTTTTATTACTTGCTTTACCTTGAGGGTCTAATGTGTTTTGTGCAAGTGTTTCTGGTTACAAGTATATATGTTCCAAGTGCATCACGGCTTCTCATCATCTTGAAGGGGAGAAACTTTATGCACTTTTAGTTTATATTGTTTAAGTTTTTATTCAATATAATGTGTTTGTACCCATGTGCTTTTGTAAGCTTTTAGGGTTAATGTTTTATGCATGGTTTGTAGGCTTTATGGTATGTACCTTGCTTATGCAGCCTTATGCTTGTTGAAATCAGTACTTTGATCTAAATGTTCTGCATTTTGGTTTATGTACTGTCACTCTTGTGCCCTAGTAGGATTGTTCCTAGATGCATATGCCTTGTGTGCTATGCATTGGTTGAGTGTTGAGCATACAAGTGTCTTGCCTTGTGCTTGTTAACTTGTATGTCCTTGTGTTCATTCCAAGTGTGAATGAACACTGTGATCACTACCTTGAGGTGGTCACTTGGTTGATCAAGTCATGGTTTGTATCTTACTCCATCTTTGCTTGATCACACTCTGCCTGTTTCATATGCATTTATAATTTTCTGCTTAACAATGATCATGGTGTATTGTTGTGTTTCAGGAATATTGTGTTCATATGATTCAAGTGCTTCACAGCTTCTAGATTTAGGTGTGAGTGAGTTTTGCCATTGTTCCCAAACTCACGTTTAAGTCTAGAGTCTGTTTTAGGGTGTTTTGTCATGGAATAGCCAAAGGGGGAGATTGTAAGGTTGAATTTAATCAACCATGTGTTGGCTTTATTCCATGACAAATTTGCTTGTAATATAGCACTTAGAAACCTTGTATTTAGGTGGGAATCATGTAAGGGTAGTGTGTGAGAGAGTGTGAAAAAATGTTCAAGACAGTGCAGTGAAGCAGAGACTCGCGGCTAGGACTCGCGGGTGGCTCGCGGCTTGCAAGCCGCCAAAAGTTGCTCACGTGCAGAGCATGCAGGGGAGCTGAACAGTCACGCCACCTGGAGCACTACACGACAAAAATCCAGACTGGCCATTAAGTTAGCTCGCGACTTGAACTCGCGACTCAGTCAAGTCGCGAGGTCAAGTCGCCAGCCAGCCCTGTTTTTGGAAAAACTGACTCTTCGTATTCCATTCTCACACCAGTATAAATACCCCTCATTTCCACAAGATATGTGTGGCTATTCAGAAAGAAAAACCCTAAGAGAGGTTTCTTCAAAACACCCACCCAATTAGAGAGAGCTACTCATTCTTAGAGAGAAATCTTTGTAGTCTCTTCTCATTCCCTCTCTCATTGTCATACCTATTGAGAGGAGATTTCTATCCAAACACTACCCACACCCATTTAGAGTGTTGAGTGTTCTTGGAGTTTTGGGAAGCATTGGAAGATGCCAAAGATGGCGGATGCTATGGTTTAGTAGCGGAATCCGGTAAGCTAGAAAAGAAAAAGGTTCGGCGCAACCTCGTTGGAGCAGGAAGCTTGGAGGGCTTAGGTACATCGGGTAGATTAGGCTTGGAGGGTCTATTGCTGTTCATGTATCCCAACTACATTTTCTAGTGGATTATTGACCGCTTGGAGGGCGGCGGAGAGGTTTTACGCCGAGGGCTTCGGTTTCCTCTTCGATAACACATCGTGTGTTGTCCTTGTGTTTGCATCTCTCTTCCCTTTATCTTTGCCTTTTATTTTCTGCTGTGGATGTGATTTATAATTGGTTTAGATTGTTTTCCAATTCTGTTTATAGTTTATGTTCATTTTCCGCACACTAGTTGTTTGACATAAAGCTTGAATTGGTTAATTTGTAAATTGGGGGTCTAAATGTTCAAGGGTGTTTATACACGTTTTTGAACTTTCAAAAATCTTATGGTTTCATGCTAAATATTATATAGGGCAATATTTCTAAACATAGTCAATATTATTATATTTATATGTGGCATATGTCTATTAACATGATATACATCACCGCGTATCCTTAACACGATAATCTCTCTACAAGTGTAAGTTCTTGTAAGGTAGGGGGTGAGAGTAGAAGTTCAAGTTTCCACGAAAGAGCTTCACACATATACATTTAGATTATACTAGAATGAGATTTCTATCTCAGATTTTAAAAAAATAAAATTATATACAATTTAATAAAAGAAAATATATACATGTGTCTAATGTCATGCTTTATATTGATTTTCTGATGATGAGAGAGGATAAGAGAGACAACCCAAATCACACCACCATCAATCCACCGCCACACCCACCAAAAACACCATTGCACTACCACCAAACCAGATTGCACCATCATTGATCTATTGCCCACACAGAGTCTGGAATTGAATAAAAAATATCTATTTTTAATGTAGCAATGGTCAATGCCTCACTACAAGTAGCGATGATATTGTGCATCGTTAAAACTTTTGTTTACTTAGCAAGACTGATGCACACTTACTTTGGTTGGGTTTAGACACAAATTTGCCAAAATATTAAATTGGAGAGGCTGATGTCAATGCTCTTAAAATACAACTCTATTCGTCTCTCGAAAATGCAAAATGTTTTTGGCTCATGAATAGTCACTCTCTTAGTTTGTAGAGTTTCATCAACAAAAGAAATTTTTAAGATAAAAAAACTGCTGAAGTGAAAAAAAAAAAAAGATTTTGTTTTTATTTCCTCTATTCTTTCGGGAATGAAGAAAGATTATAAAAAAGAACTAAGGAAGATTAAAGTAAGAATAGAGAAATAATATTTAAATAGAATTGAGAAAATAGAGAGTTGGTTAGAAGGTATTTTTGAAAAAGTAAGCAAACAAAATGAAAAAATAACTTTTGCCCTGGAAATTGGATGAATATATGATACTCTAATATATGCCACCGACACAAGTTGCTATAAGTATCATTTATATCAATCCCACCCCTAGAATTTTAGAAGTGTGAAGTAGAAACTGCTTTAAAAAAAATGGCCCCACTCAAAATTCCTGGTTTCGATGGAATGCCTCCTCTCTTTTATCAATACTTCTAGCAAGTTGTGGACCAAGATGTCACTCAATCCGTTCTCTCATGGCTAAACATAAGTATCATTCCTCACCTTGTGAACCACACTTTCATTACTCTCATACCTAAAACAAAAATCTCGAGCATTTTCATGAATATCGCCCTATCAGTTTTTGTAATGATCTTGGAGTTTTAAGTGATAGTTTTTAGACCCCTTAAAAACACAATTGAATTAACCTAGGTAATTAGCCAAGTTGTTACTTAGTCCAATTTAACAAATATAGGTTATCACAATCACAACAATCATATTATGCATAGCAACGGAAAGATAAATAACACAAAGATATGATCACCCAGGAAACCAAATCGGTAAAAACCTGGGGAAGATTTAATCTAGCTATTTTCAAGGTAAACCTGAATCCACTATCTTGAAAGAATCAAAGTTCATACAATAAGACTTACAAGCCCCCACCCTCGACTTCTTATTGCTACCCACCAATAGAACTTACTGACACGACCACGTGCAAGCTCCGAATCCACGGACTCCTTCTTTCTTTGGATTCACCACCAGATACAAGCACACCTACTTGTGTTTCTTTAAACTTCAATGGCAACAACTGAATTGATCATCAAGGTGTAGATAACATCTCCTCCTTGAAAACCCTAAGTTTGTGTAAAGGAAAACTCCTCTAGATCTCACAAGAGATTTACACAAACAGCAATATGAGCAACACTAAAACGTAGCTAGGATTTGCCTTTTATACTTAGGACAAATTAGAAAACCCTAAACGTTTTAAACAAACTAGGACGGAGTGGGAATTCTGCAGAAAAACGCCTCTGACCCAATTTTCGATTGATCGAGCCTAAGAGGCTGTTTGGTTTAGCTGTTTCCGTAACTCAATTCTTAATTTCCATAACTCATAACTCAAAAATAGTGGGACCCATGACAAAAAGGTTGTTTGGCAAACGATAACTCTGTTTTCATAACTCTGTTTCCATCACTCAATTCTCTGATTTTTGAGTTATGAGTTATGGAAACTGAAAACACATTTTAGCTGTTTTCAGTTTCCATAACTCATAACTCAATGGCAATATTGTAATTAAACACACATAGGGGACCCATAGCCACAACTTTTGACCACCTTTTGACTTTTTTTTTTCTTTTCTTGGGTTTGCTGTTCAGTTCTTTTTCTTTTTCTTTTTTTTTTTTTCTCACTGGGTTCAGTGAGTTTGGGTATTGAAAAAAAAAATGAAAAAGCTGCACCAGTGATAGGTATGGGGCCCACAAATAGTGTGAAAAATATTGAGTGATGGAAAGTGAGTGATGGTGTCAAACGAGTGTGAAAAATTAAGTGATGAGTGATGAGTTATGAGTGATGAGTGATGAGTGATGGAAATTAAGTGACGGAAATTGAGTGATGAAAAAAATTCATCCAAACAGCCTCTAAGCTTCGATCGATCAAACCAGGCCGAGAAGCTTAAATGGTTCCTGCATCAGCTTATTCCAACTTTACATAAACGAACCAACTTTGAGCAAATCTAAACAAGACTAAACATATTATTTTAATCATGGTTTGCCAACAATACACATTAAAGTTCTAAATACATAAAAACCTAAGTCTTTAGAACCTAACAAACTCCCCCTTTGGCAATCCGTGACAAAACACAACTAGAAGCTCAAAGTTTACAAAGAAAAGCCCTTTACAAAACAAATGCTCATAAAAAAAATTCAATCCTAACTACTCTCCATCAGTTGCAAGTGTAGATAGCAGCTCAATTGAATCAACCTGTATTTTTCCTGAAACACTAAACAAAATGTATAACCGCATGTGTGGAAAATACAAGTAAACAAAATAAATTATTGATTTCAAACAGCACACAATAAAGACATATATCAATGAAAAACTCATAAATATAAATCAATAAGCAGTTGAAAACAAGAAACATATAAAGCAATAAAAGTAACTCCCCATAACAAGAATATCCCAACAAAAGTATGGCAAGAGCTAAAAAGGATAAAATACAATGTGAAGCACCTAGATACAATCTAAACTCCACAAGCTCCAACCAAAAAAAAAAAAAAAAAAAACTCTCCCCCTGAAGACAAAACTCTACAAGAGCTCAAATATGTACTCCCCTTTTTTGTGACGGAATGCCAAAGAGCAAATAAAAACCATCATCAAAAGGGAGGTGGCGGTGAAGATTGTCTAAACTGAGCCAACTCTGCGCGCAAAGCACGGCTCTCATCGAGCACGTCCACCAAAATCTGTCCATGAGCTGCTTGAACGGTCAAGACATAATCCAACATACATCAAATGTCTAAATCATCTGAAGTAGTCGGTGGAGGAACATCAGCATTAGCAGCAGCAATAGCAGCACCAGACGTCTCAACAGCATCAACACTTGTAGAAGAGGGAGGAGGGGGAACAGCACCGAAAGGCACACCTTTAGGACGCGTAGGATCAACTCTCAAGTGAGTAGCCCTCTGCCTAAGAAAGGTGGCACCTAAGGGAGCAACAACATGAACAGGCTCATCAGAAGGGAAACCATCTAGACCAAGAAACAACAAAATCCTATGAATAAGAATAGGATGGATAAGCGCATACCCTACGACAGTACTTCTATGAACCTCGTTCAAAGAACGAAGAAACAGATGAGGAAAGCTGATAGACGCACCAGAAACAAAAGCGTACAAAAACACACATCGCTCTAGAAGGATGATGTGGAGATGAAAAATAGGCCACAAAGAATTACATACTATCCTAAAGAAAAGATAGGCAGTCTCAGTAAGCTCAGCAGACGTGATCCAAGGATCAGAATCCCACTGGATAAAAGACCCAATGATGTATGACATGACATCATCTAAGGGTGGAGACTCATCATAGGGATAGTCAAGCTCCGTAACTACTGGAACCCCAAGAGCTTCAGCCATTACCCAAGGAGTAATGGTGAACTCAACACCTCGTATCCAACTCCTAACAAGAGTGTTGGAATCATAGACGTGGCAAGAGAGATTCGAGAAGAACTCTCTAATCAGGGCGATCGGGGATGGATGATCTATCACTAATAGGGACAACCAACCTCTAGACTCAAAGTTAGCCCTAATGGCTGGATCAATCTCATCTAAAACCACAGAACACTCAGCCCAAATCTTACGCTTACAATTCAGTTTCTCAAAGGCCTCTCTACTTTTTGTCATTCCTAAACACCTCACTCCTAGAGGGAGACTCAGAGGAAGTGGAGGGGGTCCTATGAGCTCTAGTCTTCCTAGGCATGATGCTAGGATAAGGACCAAAACACAAAGCAAAAAAAAAAAAAAAAAAACAAAAACAAAAAAACAAAAAACAAAAAACTAAGGGTAGACTGCAAGTTAGCACAAAAAAATATAGAACAAAAATCTATATGGTGCATGAACAAATTAAATGTAGTGATGCATAGCCTAATGCAGTGCAATTAAGTTCAAGTTCACAAATTTGGCTTGAGCATAGAGTTTCTAACAAAAACCCCAAAATTTTGAAAAAACCACTTGATCAATTTGTAATAAAATTGACGAATTGATCATTATAGAAGATAGATGACATAAAATAATGATCAATTACATCACTAAAACAAGCCAATTTCATCAATTGAACCAATTTGAACAAAATCCCCCAAATCGGGTTTAATACAAGCCCTAGAATTTTCAATTTATCACAAAGCCCCAAATTGTCAAATTAACTATCATATAACATGATTATAACAATATAGGAACAAAACCCAATGATCAATTTCAGAAAAAGAAGCTTGATTCAACAAAAATCCCAAATTTGTAAAGGTCCGAAAATCCCAACACAATGCATGAGTTTATGCATGAAAACATGAAAATAAATGCAAAGGGAAGGGTATAAAGGTCTTATCGGCCTTGGGAGAGGAAAACCTTGCAAAAAGAATGGACAAAAACGACAAAAATTTGAGATTGAGCCTTGACTGAGTCGTATGGAGAGAGAAAAGGTAAAGAACGTTTTGAAAAAGTGTTTGTCTCAACTGAAAATCAATTTTTAAAAAACTTCCCATACGATTTTCGATTGATTGAAGTATTGAGTTCGATCGATCGAAACAAACAGAGGCTCACTTAAATTTTTAAAACCAATTTCGATTGATCAAAAAACAGACTTGATCAATTGAAACAGACAGAGACCCACACATTTTTGAGAAAAAACACAGTTTTTGAAAAAGTTTCAGAAACATCTCAAAGCATTGAAATTAAGGAACAAAATGCATTAGTATGTGACGATATGATTTTCAAAAACAAGAATTGAAGCCCAATTTTCCCAAATTTAAAATTTCTTACATTCTCCATAAATTTTCATACATCATATCAATTTTGCACAAAACTCAAAGTATTTGCAAACTTGGTTGGTCAGGCCAAAGACACACATAATAACATGTACAAAGTTTAGCAAAGAGTAACTTGTGTAGTGTGTGCAACTAGCAAAAGTTTTAGATACATGTGAAGTGATATGTAAATAGAAATCAATCACAAAGTCTACAAAATTCATCACTTTGAATTTGAAAGAGACTATCACCTAAAGAGTTACATCATATAACTCCAAAATCTCCTAGATCATAAGCTTGCAATCATGTTAGTTTCTTGAGTTTGCCTCATATTGTACACACAAATTTTTATTATTCAGAAACTTATTAAAATAGCCAGAATAACGTATACACCAATTTTATTTGATAGATGTAATCATTAAGTCCAATAATGTACACACTAATTTTCTCATTTAAACCGAGGCTATACCTTATGTTCTTTTTGTGTATGTGTTACACTTTCTCGAGCACAATATCTTATGATATGCACTAAGGTGTTCATGATTGGCTAGTGAATAGTGGTGAGATGATTATTTATGCCTTTCTCTAAAGGTTCAAGTCCGTCAGTCAAAAACAAGTGACTTCAAGATTAAGACAAAATGATTAAAACCATAAACATCTTTCCCACACAACATGCACTATAAAGCTTTAACTAGTAAAGTGCAATAAGTAAGCTCATCAAGGCTAAACAAGGTACAAAAGACATGTTATGTGAAAATAAATTGACCAACCTTGTTTTCAAAAACCAAGAAAAAATAGTGCAAAACACAATTTGCTTCCTTTTTTTTTTTTAAATATTATTAAAAAAAAAAAAAAAAAAAAAAAAAAACCTTAGAATGAAATGCATGAATGTTATGCAATGCAAATCCTAAAAAAAACAAAATCAAAGAGCAATGGTCAAAAAGGGTAGAGCAATGAAGTACAAGGACCATGTCAGAAAGACTCAATTAGTTCGAGTCTTTTGCATCCAAAACCTTTTAGATGCACCATTAGCATTGGAGTTCTTATTCACATGGGAATGATTACTAACTCCATGATTGGAATAAAGGTTTAAAGTTTTTACCAATTCACCAATGAGTACCATAGGATCTTATGCTTGAGGCACAAGTACTTTTGGTTTGTTTGCTCTCTTAGCAGCTTGCAGCTTGTAACAGTTTGGACAAATGTGTCCAGACTTTCCACAAAAATGACAAACCCATGCAGGTTTATCGTGTGACTTGTCCTTAGAAAAGGTAGGCTACTTAGGTTTAGACTCTTTCAGATCAACCCTAATCTTTTTAGATGGTGAAACTTCTATGGGCTTGACAACCTCACTCATAGGGGGTTTGACAGTTTCACTCACAATCTCACTCACAGAAGGTTCAGAAGAAGATGAAGGGACAAAGTTTGTGAAATGGGGAGCAGATACAGAGATGCTTTCAACAGAACCTAATCCAGATTTGTCAGAAGGAGACTTTTGAACACTCAGCATTTGATCAAGTTTAAAACTAGCAGATCTAGCAACAGATAAATCAAGTTCCAATGATTTAACTTTATCAAGCAATATCATATTCTCAGTTTTCACATTGTTCAAATATTCATTAGCATCAAATAGTTTTACAAGCAAATTTTTCTTATCAAGCTTAAGAGATTCAATTTTCTTCAGTCCAAATTCAACATTCACAGCATCCTTTGCAACAATTTTGCAAAGTTTATTGTAGGCCTCTTGAAGATCTGCATCCTCAGAGAGTTCCCCATCAGAAGGGTTTTCTTCAATAGATATGCTTTCATTGACTACAGCCGTAGCAGTGAAAGCAATGAAGTTTCTATCCTCATCACAATTAGACTCATCATCAGAAACTTCACCATCACTCAGGGTTACAGCCATAACCTTACCCTTAGACTTCAAATAGGTAGGACATTTAGATTTCATTATCCTTGCACTCAATGTGAGTGTAGCAACATTAAATGCTACGCTTCAGCTTTTAGTAATATATAGATTGGATGCATTTTATTACTTATATATATATATATATGTAAGTATGTATGTATGTATGTATGTATGTATGTATGTATGTGTAACGTCCCAGTCAGCAAAAAAAAAAAAAAAAAAAAGTGTAAGATCAGATTTTTTTTGGGTTCCCACGTGCCCCACCTAACCCCATTACCCACCACTCATCTCACACTACCACTACATCACTTGGCCGGCCATCCTTTCTTCTTAATTTCCTTTCTCTCATACACTCCTCTGCTCTTATATCCTCTCTACTCGGTACTTCCACACCACCACCACCACCATTTCCACCATCATTTTCCAGCAAGATCACCGGAAAATTCTTGAGAACCCATAAGCACCTTCACATCCTGTTTTTTTAGGTAAAAATTTCTAATCTTTTTGGCGAGTTTTACATTTTTGCTTGAAGTTATTTTTATCTAAACTTTAATAATGATACCCATGTGATTTATAAGCATTGGAAATGATATTTATGTGTTTATATGTATGTGTTTTGTATTGGTGGAATTATTTGATGAGTGGGTATATGGTTTGTGCTAATGATGACTACCTAAGGTTTATTTATGGTGGAAAATTTAGAAGTTTTGAGTTATAACATGTGATGGTTGGTAAATCTAATTTTTCCATTGCCATTGGATTTATTTGGAGTTAGTTGAAGTTCTAATTTCTTGTCTTGGAGGATATTTTGATTTTGCTTTCATGGGTCTCTTGTTGATGTAGTGTAAATTTTATGGAAGCTAGTCATGATGTTGGAGATGATATTTAATGGGCTAACTTTATAAATTGGAGTTTATGCCTTGTGAATCAATTTGTTGAGAAACTTTGGAAGTGGTACATATTATTATTGATGGGGTTAAATACTAGACTTGCCTAATTAAGTGCTCTTTTGGCAATTCCTAAATTGTAGCCAGATGCAATTTCAAGCTCTATGCTTATTGTAATAGGTTTGCTTGATATTGTTTAGGTTCTAGCTAATCTCCTTGGAGCTTGGAGAATTAGGATTTTGTGGTTGCGAGGTAAGTAGCTTTTTAATGGGATTTTGAAAAATAACCACGTTGTATAAATGTTGTTTTTGGGTTCGACACGCTTTTGGAAACTACTTATGGAAACTATATTTTCCTAAAAACTATTGTGTCGTAACCTTAATATATATATATATATATATATATATATATATATGATTATATATGAAAATGCATCATTTTTGGTATTGCATTTGGGGAAATGCATAAATTGTTGATATGGAAAAATGAGCATTTTTATTTAATCTTTGATAAGGAAATCTTGGATGTTATGGCATATTAGAAATTTTAAAGATGCTTATCTTGTCTGATTATGTGGGAAATTGTTAGAAATTTTTTTGACAAGAATGAAGTTGAAAACCTTACAAATTTTGTGGAAGTTAGATTATTTAAGGTTATTCTGAAACTACCTAGTTATAAACTATATATTTGAAAGGAAATGTATACCTGTGAGCTTTATGTGGTTTTGACACCATGTCATGTGTAATTACTTCGTGATCACCCGATTTGGTTTCCGTAGTCTTTGTGACAATGGAATCAAATCCAGGTCAGTGCCCTTTCACTTTGGATGACGTGTTCTTCCCTGCTGCCCATGGGGGGAAGAGGTTCCTTGATTGTGTGTGGGTGAGGTTGCTGCCCATGGGGCCAAGAGACCACATGCAAGAGAGGTCCTATTTGACGCGCTCTCTCTGCTGCTCATGGGGGGAAGAAAAAAACCTTGAGGGTATGGGTGAGACTACTATCCATGGGGCTAAGAGTCTGCATACTAGAGAGGACAATATCATGCTAGTTGTGAATGGGTGGATCCCCTGACCGGTCTATGTGATAATGTGGTATATTTGTAATAATTTACCTTATATTAGATATTATGGCTTTGGAAATTATATTGTTGGTCCTCACAGATTATAGTATATAGTGTCAAGGTATTTATTTTGGGAAATTTTGTGTTTCATTATTAAATCATTCTTGTCATAGCATATTATTATTATTATTGAAAATGAAATTTGCATTTCCCCTACCCCCCATTAATTATGCTACTTACTGGGCTCTGTCTCATCCCATTATTTTATAAACTTTTCAGAGTAGGCAACAATCTTTTGAGATAACTTTTTGGTGGCTAACAGTAGTTAGACTAACTATTGATGAAGGCTGAACTTTTGTAATGGAGATATTAGATGATGTATATCTTAGAATAGGCTTAACTCATTCTTTTGTATATTATAATGGTTGTGACATTATTCCAAGAATTATTTATTCAAACCTCTATTCTTTTGTGGCCAATGGTCCTTGTAATTATTGCTTAGAGCTCTGATTTACTTTGAGAGTATAATCAATGGAATTATTATGATAATTCTTGATATTGGTACTTGATATGATTTATGTGGATTGGATTGTCAAAAAGGAAAAATCTACAGGTACTTTGAGACGTCTTTCTCATGCTTTGGACCCTACTAGATGCATGCATAGCTTACCAATTACTTCTCCAAAAAAAAAAAAAAAAAAAAAAAAAAAAAAAAAGAAGAAGAAGAAGAAGAAAAAAACAACATTTGGACAAAAACTTCTTATTACCATTAATACAAAGAGCTATTTCCAGCGAACAAAGCCAAACAAACTTCTATATTCTGTTCCCAATCTCCCATCACTCTTAAGCCAATTACTTACAAAACTTCAACACTAATCCTTAATTAATATTGAAAAATGATTGATAGAATGGAAGCGGAAAGAGAAATTATTTTTGGTGAAGATGTCAATCCAAATATATTTACATAAATTAATTATATAATTTTTTTTTTCTGTTAAGAACATATTTTTATGTAATTGACATATCCTTTGACAAAACGCACTTTACTTGTATTTGGGTAAATCTAAGAAGGTTCAAGATGATCATTACAAGTAGTTAAATTGAAGACATAAAGATTACTCAAGAACTACTCAAGAAAAGTGCAATCTCTGCAAGTCTCGATACCTCCTTAACAGAAGCTCGATCTGTCGAGATTCATTAAAGCTTGACACATATCTCGATCTATCGAGCTTACGGGATTCAGACTATAGCCAACAACGTTTTTATTCTAAAAGGTTATTTGTTTTTGGGTTTGTATAATCCTTATAGGACTAGGAAAATTCAAGATTTGTGAGTTTGTATAATCCTTATTGGACTAGGAAAACCCAAGGTTTATGTAAACCTATTTGGAATAGGAGAGCCCAATAAGCTCCTATTTAAAGGAGGTGGAATAAGAAACACCTAACCCTAGAGAGCTTCATAAGGTTTTCTTTTTAAAACCCTAGCCTCCTTCTACAGAAGAAAGAGTTCTTGCTGCGTTTCTTGTATGCCTTTTGGTTTTGTAACCAAGCAAAGTCTCTTGCACCAACATTGAAGATCTTATTGGTGTTTCTATGTGAAATTGCTGCAAGTCAACTACAACAATCAAAGGGTTGCTATGGAGTTAGTCACGTACTTGGATTCATGCAAAGGAGGAAGACGCGTACTAGGATTCGCACATCAGATTGGTTAGTCACGTACTGGGAGCCGTGCATTAAAAGGAGAGATTGTCACTACAGAATAAGTCCAATTAGGTATTGGGGTAAGAGTTCAACTGTAGGTTGGTATAAAGTACTGAGATTCCTTTACTTGTAACCGCTTATTTTGATAATAGTGGATTCTCGAGAGTGGTGACTTAAATTCACCCGGTGGAGTTTTGTCTTGGTGGTTTTCCCCATTCGTAAATAAATCACCTGTGTCAAATTTAATTTCAGCTGCATTTAGTTATTTGGTGATTTGTTTGTGCTATCATGCTTATTGCATGTTAATTTGATTAATTAATAAATTTGGCTAATTAATCAATTAATTCATCACAAGAGGTCAATACATTCTTGGCTTATCATTTTCAATGTCATCCTATTAACTCAAACAGAAATCCTAATTTTGCTATCCTGTTTGTGCCAATATATAATTGATTTTGCTAACAGCCATGAGGAACATTTCTTTATTTTCTAATGTTGATTTATTAGATTTATGCAATTTTTGTAACTGATTGTCTACCCCAATATATTTCTTGTATACTTGGGTGACTCTCTTTTCTTGATTTATATAATCTTTTTACTTATAAAAAAAAAAAAAAAGAAGTTTTTTGCTTATATATCTGTTTGTTTTTCATTTCTTAAACAGTATTAACTTTATTGTGTAGGCTAAAGGCTACCATGTTGGACTAGTATATGATGATGTTTTGGCTATGGCTTGGTTTTTCCTTGAGCTAATTGTCAAGTCAATGGCATTGGAGAAGACTTGTCTTTTCTATCATTACCTTCCCACAGGTATTTTAGATTCCCTAAATCTTATTCATGCCATCTCCTAATATCCATGTTGTTTCTGCATTTATATTTGAATGCTCGAAAATATGTGAAAACACAAGAGCTATTTAGACCTCCAAATTAAAGTTACGGCTCGATTGATTTTACTCTAACTTAATACTAAGTGCGAAATAGAGTAAATGTGAGTGGATAAACAAACAAGCTACTCTAACCCATAAACATTATAACACAGTAGTAAAATGAAAGGTAAAAGAGTAGGGAAGAAAAATGCAAACACAAGATAACACGCCGATGTGTTATCGAAGAGGAAACCGAAGAATTCAGCGAAAAACCTCTCCGCCACCCTCCAAGCAGTAATCGATCCACTAGACAATCGGTTGGGATACATGGGTTAGCAAGAGACTCTCCAAGCCTAATCTACCCGATGTACCTAAGCCCTCCAAGCTCCTACTCCAACAAGGCTTCTCGGAACCGTGTCTTGTCTAACTCTCCAGATCCCACAACAAGCTCCATGTTGCAGCTGCCATCCTTGGCTTCTTCCAATGCTTCCCGGCAATACCAAAACCTCATCAAACACTCTGAAAGGGTGTAGTAAGTGTTTGGGCTATCAACCTCTCAATGGTATGGAAATTGAGAGGTAGGAGTTGAGGAAAATCTACAAGCAATTGTGTAGGGAAATGTGAGTATAACAATCTCTAACTCTCAATGTTTGTGGCTAGGGTTTTCTCTCTGAAGCACTCTTCAACTTTTATGGGTAATATGGGTATATATAGTGTAGGTACAGAAAGTGTGTATCAAATAGCATAGTTTGGCAAAACAGAATGTTTCGTGAGTGTCTTGCGGAAAGGCCTTACCCGCGAGCTACTCATGAAACACAGTTGTCTCCATCTGTCCTGACTCTTTGCATTTCAGTCATGTGTAAGGCACATGCATCATTTCGCAGGATGCTTAGTCGCGAGATACCCGCGAAAAGTCTTCTATCTTTAATTGCTTGAGTCTTCACACTCTCTCTCTCTCTCTATCACACAACCCTTACAATTAAATCCCATAATAAATACAGGGTACAAAAGATTGAATAAAATTAAAATCAAATTTGATACGGAATTAAAGCCAATAAAACATATAGTTGTAAATTACAACTTTACAATATTTTTAGTAAACATTGAATTACTAAGAAGTTACTTGGTAGGAGAGAAGGCCATTGGTCAAGCTTCAATTATTGGAAAGCTTAATAATACTACTTAGATGCATGGTTACCAAGCTTAATATATAGTGTAGCTTCCCAAGGTTCCTCCTTGGGTAGCTTTTTTCTCTTGGACTGCTGCTTTAGGCAAGATTCTAACTACGAATAATCTTTGAAAAATGCATTTTGTTGTTCATGAGTGGTGTTATATGTGCAAAAGGTGTGGAGAATCTGTAGATCATCTCCTCCTTCATTGTCCTATAGCATATGAGATGTGGAGTATGGACTTTTGCTTGTTTAGTATTTGTTGGGTGATGCCGCAAAGGGTAGTGGATTTGTTGGATTCTTGGTCATGCAATTTTAGGCGACATCGCAATATAGCTAAATGGAGGATTGTAAGTTTTGAGGGAAGCGAACGGTCCATTCTTGAGTTTAAGTGTTTTTTCTTTTTTACTCTTCTTTAATGGTGTTTAGTTTTACCATCTTTTTCTTGTCTTTCCCTTCTTGTTTTGCTTGATCATTGTAATTTGGTTTCTTAATGTTTTTGCCCCTTTAGTACATTTCCTATGTACTGGGCTGTGTTTTTTTAATAAAATTTTTATGTTACTTATCAAAAAAAAAAAAAAAAAAAGTGAAAGCTAGCTTGTGCATTGGATGTGTCCCTCATTTTTTAATGAGGAATTGGATTTTTTAGGTTGAAGGGATTTTCCCAAATCTCTTTGTGCCTCTTTCATCATAAATATTATCTAGCTAAGTCGCATACATGTCCAAAATCCAAGAAATTAGATATAAAATACGTAATTTAACATGGAAGGAAAGAAATTTATTTTGTGGCCTTTGATAGGATACGCTTTCAATCTAAGATTTAGAATAATATTTTGCTTGTTAAATTTGAGTTCATTAATATTATATAAAGCATGAATAAAGTTTGGAATGATTCATCTATCATGGAAAAAAGCATATTCTTTGGTTTTTTGGCTGTAGTTTCCATGTCCAAAGGAGTGATATTACCTTTAAAAATTGGTTTGACTAGCTTATCCTTGCTTACTGGATGTTGTCTACAGTCTAAACTTCAAGCAAATTATGTAGTAGTGATGGTACCATATGGTGTTTTTAGTAAATATTAATAATAATTTATATCCTATTCTGCTGCTTAGAGTCACATATCTTTGATCGGTGTTAAAAAAAATGTTATTATTGCCATTCTATTTGCGGCACTTTTTTTTTGATAGATTGTAGTACTGAACTATGTTAGGATGCCATTTCTTCTTTTGTTATATATATAGTTGCTTTCGTTTAAAATTCTTTGTTGATCGTACAATTTAATTCCATGTTGCTGCCAGCAAATCATAGCATCACATTTCTAATCAGCTTATAATCTGGTTTAATTTTTGAGTGAGTTTTATTTTATTTTATTTTAATAATATTATTTTCCTTTTGGCAGAGATGAAGATATCCCTCTGATGCAATTGAAAGAAGGTGTCTTTAGATGTATAATGCAGTTGTATGATTGCCTTCTAACAGAAGTGCATGAGCGCTGTAAGAAGAGGTTGATTGAGCTTGGCAAAACGTTTGAATGGCAGTTTGGCCTTCTTTTGTTATGATCTTTTGTCCATCATTGAACCTCGCCAAGTTTTTGAATTGGTATGCTTTCTGCTGTATTTTAATGTTGCACATATGTATTTGTAAGAATTTTCGATTGGTCCTTTTGAATCTACCGTAGACCAAGAATGTTGAATGTGCCCTGCTATATTTTGAGAACTCTTTTTGATGATAAACATGATGACTTATAAAAAAAATACTCTGTAGTTTTGTTCATCATTTAGAAAATTAGAATTAGATAAAAGAGTAACTTCGGGAGAATTTAAGCATGGCCAACTTATCATCCACTTTTCGGTAATAAATGGGAGAGAGGAAGAGGGAGAGAGTCACAAACTTCTCATAAAATGGATTACCATGCTAAAGGAATGCACCAGCAGTCTTGTTCTAAAAGTTGATGCAATACAGACATTGTAGCTTGGGTCAAATGACACCACTGGATATGTTCCTTGTGTTACTGATTGTTACAATTCAGTGTGAATTGCACTGCAAAATACTTTGTTTTGCTGGTGCTGGCATTATTTCACCTCCATATTTTACTTGGTGGTTTTGGTTGCTGTATTTAAATTGTGGCTGAATTCCAAATTGCAACTGTATAAGACATTGTTTTAATAGGGCCAACTGGAATGTATTTATGAGAGTGTGCTTTTGGGATGTTTAATTGAATGTTTGAGACATGCCTTATCAATCCTTTTTATTTTGTTTTGTTTTGGGTTTTCTGTTCGTATATTTGACTATTTTTCTCTCTGCTAGCTACTAGGATGAGGTGAAGACCAATAAGCATGATGACCTTTGAGTTAACCAACTTATTAATATTGATAAAGAAACGTACCTTAGTTGCAGGGGAATGCAAAATGTGATTTGTACAGCTGTACTAAAGCAGTAGGGCTCTATTGGCCCGAAAGTGGTGGACTTTGTTGTTGCCCTTTTTCTATATTCTCTTTACACAGTTTCTTCTGTATGTTGCAGATTTCCTTGTACCTTGACAAGTTTTCTGGCATGTGCCAAATGGTTCTGCATGACTGCAAGCTTACATTTTTGCAGATTATATGTGATCATGACCTTTTTGTGGAAATGCCTGGGAGAGACCCTTCAGATAGGTAATTCATCAATGTGACACTTCTTCTTTGGTACCTCATCACTTTTTATATAGATAACATTGGAATTCTAGGTGATTTTAGCATCTCAAAGTAGCTCAAATTTCTTTGTGTAACTTGCTTATATGATATCGTTTTGTGGTATAGTGTTCCCTGTAAGCATATAATTTCTGTAAAATAATATCAAACCAAACTTTGACATTGGAATTGATGATATTTTGCTTATTTAATTGATCCATCCAAGGCTGCCTGATGCTTTTCTCCAAAATCGCTGAAACCACATCATGCCACTACTAGTTGGAGCCTTTGGTTTGATCATACTAGAACATCTAGAGTTGTTTGGCTATAAGCATATTTGTAATGCTAATAAGCTCCAAAATTTGACAAGATTGAATTTTAGTATTAAAACGGGGGCATTTGACTTATTGAGTTCATTGTTTTTATACATTTTCTTTTTATTGATTTATTGAGTTCGTTGTTTATATACTTACTGAGTTCATCTAGTATTGTTGTATTTTATTTCAAAAAGTAAGGGTAATGTAGAAAAGGCCATAAAATAGTTTACGCCTTTACAGAAAATGGACATGTTTGCAGACATCCTATTAAGGAATGAAGGTTTAAAAAAATACGTTGGAGGGAGTATAATGCTGCATTTTGTGCAGAAGCTAGAAATTAATTACAGTTGTTGTGATTTCACATGCATGTTAATTTTAAGGTAAATTAGGCAGTTGTGATTGTACCACTAGCTGGGAATATTAAGGTTCCTCTATGTTTTGGTATAGAAAATATATTTGCATATATGAAAATAAAAACACCTCAAAGCGCTTTATTAAAGATGTAGATTTTCTCACCTTAAAACCAATCTCTTTTCACCACCTAAATAAAAATATTAAATTATAAGTAATAATGCCAATGCAAAATTATGTGTATCAATTCATGGTCATAGACTATGCAGTTATAGCAAAAATGAAACAATTTTGGGAAGTTGCTTTTGTAGAACTAATCTAGTTTAATTGTAGCTGATGATAAGTCAGTTAAAGTATGTCGAGATAAGCTATGAACAGAATTAAATGGTCTATAGTGTCAGCACATGCTTGCAGAATCAAGATGAGGAGATCAGCCTGGAATGTTTTTTTTTTTTTTTTTTTTTTTTTTTTTTTTTTAATTT
This sequence comes from Quercus mongolica, assembly GCA_011696235.1. NCBI lineage: Eukaryota > Viridiplantae > Streptophyta > Magnoliopsida > Fagales > Fagaceae > Quercus > Quercus mongolica. The sequence goes on from CM022236.1 coordinate 79,316,572, forward strand.
ATATTTTTTTATATAGGTATTAAGAAACTTTATTTAAAATAAAATTACAAGAAATGCGTAATAATTAAGACCTCAAGTCACATGAATCCAGAGTCAAAGGACGAAGGAAAAGGAAAACAGTTGAAATCCCTTTCATTCCCTTGAAGAGTGATGTCTGAAGATGCAATACACTAGTGAGTACAGGAACGTTATCAGCAAGCTTATAGGAACCTGCAAATAAAAATAGGGTTCTATCTCATTACTAAAATGGCATAGGGCTAAACTTTACAAATTAACCCATGTAACCATGCAATGACTCCCAAATTTGCTAAATATATTGATTTGCTAGCCTCTAGTATGTATGGCATGACTTCCAAGTTTGCTAAATATCTTGATTCACCCAACAATTCTTTAAAATTTATATTGTTAAATGCATCAAGATTATTGTGTGATCGTAAAAACCTATTAAGTTAAAAGAAAATATTTTTAAAGACTGCTATAAGACTAGCTTTGCTCTTTGGTACCAAGGTTGGGTTGTTAAGAAACATGTTTATAAAATGAGTGGCTGCAATGAGAATAATGTCAAGATTGATTAGTGGAAATACAAATAAAAATAAGATTCAAAATGAGAAAATTCATTTAAAAATAAGAGTTTAAAGATAGGGGTTGCCGTATTGATGATGAGGGAGAGTTGCTTGAGATTGTTTAGTCTTGTGTAGAGGAGAGCAATTAAGTTGATTTAAGTTGAGGGAATGAAAAAAAGATAGAGAAAGACTTAAAATAACAATATTAGAAGTACTAATAAAAAAATAACAGTACAAGTAGTAAAAAATTACTTGTCAATTAGGGAGGTACCAAAGAATATAATTTTGGATGAAATAAAATAACAGAAAAGAATACATGTGGCCGACCCTAATTAATTTGTTGAGAATCCATGGTCAACTCCAAAATTTTGGACTAAGACTTGGTTATATTTTTTAATGTCATGGGTTGATTAAGGTGGTTCCATTACATTATATTATTCATGTTATCAACTTTGGATTTTGATTCTTCCTATTAAATTTTGTTAATTAATGATCCCGTGGTCTATGCAGATCCTAGATGAAATGCCTGTCTTTTACAACCTAAATGCCTTTGAAAAGCGTGAAGTTTTAATTGTTATTTTGCAAATTGTGCGCAATCTTGATGATGCATCACTTGTAAAAGCGTGGCAACAAAGCATCGCTCGGACTAGATTATTTTTCAAACTCTTGGAGGAATGCTTAGTTCTTTTTGAGGTATTGCAACAGAGAAAACAGATTACAGAGAAGACCGAAAAAAAAGTTCTTTTTGAGGTTGCTACTTTGTTCAAAACTTTACTTCCCTCTTTGATGATGTGATTTGAGTTTGTCTGTCAGTTAATTTTACTTCTTGTTTTGGTGATCGCATAGCAACATTGATACTCTTATTATTTTCATCATCATTGATTTTTAATTTTATATTTAAGTCTATATTTTATTTGTTTTAAGACTTTAAAGTTAAATTAGAAGTATGAATATTGTCTGATTTCATTAAGGCAATATATTGAAGATAATAGAGTTACTTCCAACAAATTGTAGTGGTCGACTACTAACAGAAATTGACTGTGTGGACATAATTTTATATATATATATATATATTCCTCCTGGCTTGTGTGTTGCTACTTTTTCCAATTTTAAAAACTTATCTTGAAGAAGTTAGAGGGTAGATGTTTTTCATTAAGCTTAAATTTTGGGTCTCAAAGAAGTCCACATAGTACAGGTATTTTGAATAGGGATGGTAATGGGACGGGGCAAGGCCGAAGGATGGGGTCTTTGTCCCCGTCCTGCATGGTTTTGTCTTGCCCCTTCCTCACCCCATCCCGCATGATGGGGAAAACTTTCTCACTCCATCCCCGCCCCTTAGGGCCCTGTAAAGTCTCGCCACATCCCGTAAAACTCTACTTTTTGTTAATTTTCCCTACAACTAGTATAATTTTTTTTAATGAAACATATTTCATTAATAAAAATATATTTGAAATTACAATTAAATTTATCCCATCTAATCAAATCAATTTTTAGAAAAAATTGAGTAATATATCCAAGTGTTTAACAAGACAATCACACACACACACACACACACACACACACACACACACACACACACACACACACACACACACACACACACACACAAAACCTCATAGTATAACACATCTATATATATAATAATTGGTAAAGCAGAGAGAAAATTCAATTAAATTTCAAATTGGAATTCAATTAGTGTCTAATTTTGCATCATGTATCTCATCTAATCTAAATTTTAGGATTTTGTGCTAAGTGAGTTAATTTATTGTAAAAATTGAATTTTAATTAGAGTTTAATTTTACACCACATGTCCCATCTAATCTAAATTTTTAAATTTTTGTACCAAATTAGTTAATTTAGTGTAAAAAACGAGGAGTCCAATATAATAAACCATAAAAAACATAATCATCTAACTAAAAAAAATTCAAATTTATAAGTTATCTATATATATATATATATATATATATATATATATATTTGGATAAACTACATATTTGGTCCCTAATCTTTATACCATATTTTAATTTAGTCCATAACCTTTTAATTGTGTCAATTTGGTTCCTAACCTTTCAATGTCATGTCAATTTAGTCCATTCTGTTATATCTTATATGAAAATTGCTAACATGCCAAACGGCCAAATTTAAGTTTATTGTCATATCAACATAAGCTAATTTTTTATTTTGGCTATTAGACATGTCATCAATTTTCATCCAAAAGATAACAATAGGGACTAAATTGACACGGTACTGAAAGGTTAGAGATCAAATTGACACAACTAAAAGTATAGGGATTTAATTGAAATATAGTATATAGAATAGAGACCAAATACATAGTTTACCCTATATATTAATAGGTAAAGCTTAGGGAAAATTGAATTAGACACTGAAATTATAATCCAATTTTGCACCATGTGTCTAAATTTATGTGGGAATAATAGGTGAAGTTGAGAGAAATTCAAATTAAAATTCTAAATTAGAGTTCTAATTTTGCTCCATGTGTCCTAAATTATTTATTCTTAAAGAGTTTTATTTCTTAATTTTAGAATCAAATATGGGACCACATCATAAATATTCATCCAAGTGAGCTATTAAGTACAAAAACCAAAGAGTCTAAAATAAATGAATCGTAAAAATTAAAAAAAAAAAAAAAAGTGCTTCACAATACTTTTTAAAAAAATATGGACAATTTACATTTTATACCTAATAATATCCTTACAATTTTTTTAAAAAAGTTAACGAAATATGAAAATGACTATCAATAGTATTTAAATTATATATATAGGAATTATATTATATACCTTATTGTATATCTTTAGGTGTATTCATGCATATGCATGGGGTTACAAGTTAAAAACAAAAAAAAGGCAAAGAACCACATTGGGTAGAATAAAATAGGCTAATATTGATATATTTGTTTAAATAGTAGAGTTTTAAGGCATAAAAAATTTACAATTATAACCCCTTAGCAATACGGGGCAAGGTGGGGATGGGAAGGGGTGAGGCGGGCCCTGTTCCGTGGTGCAGGGCGGGCCCCGTTCTGTGGTGCAGGGCGGGCCCCGTCCCATGGTGCGGGGCTAAAATTTTGCCCCATCCCCGCCCCACCACCTTTGCAGGCAGGGAAAAACTTGTGTAGGACAAAGTGGGAAGGGGTGGGTTAAGTGGGGTGAGACGAGGCAAAATTGTCATCCCAATTTTGAATCCATTTTTGGTAAAATCGTAACTGTTTCCACCAAGTGGGTAATGTTGGAAATCATGTACTTTATTGTCTCTTTCATGAACAAAATATTTTTGAAGCTCTTTTTCTTTTTGGGCCCTTCACAGTTGATATACGTTTTTGTATGAGTCCTTATTGAAGTTGCATTTTGTTTCACATTTTGTTGTTCTGGCTCCTGCTCTAATTACATTACCCTTAAAACTAATTGTTGATTATGTACTTTTACAGCATAGAAAACCTGCTGATGGCATGCTCATGGGCTGTAGTTCTCGCAGCCCAGTTGGGGATGGGCCTACTTCCCCCAAGTACTCTGATAGACTTTCTCCTGCAGTTAACAATTATCAAGTGTTTTGTCTATTATTTGTGTAAGGTTGAATTTATTCAACCATCTAATTGGCTTTATTTCGTGCCAAATTTGCTTGTATTTCACCATTTAGTAACTCTGTATTTAGGTGGGCTTGTTGTAAGGATAGTGAGTGAGATAGAGTGAAGTTTGCTCAAGAGTGTGCAAGAAAACAGAGACTTGCGGCTTGGCCTCGCGGGTGACTCGCGGCTGCAAGCTACCAGACGCAGCACACGTGCCAAGCATGCCGGAAGGTGAACAGTCATGCTAGCTGGAGCACTACAGGACAAAACAGGACAACTGGTCATACGGTTATCTCGCGACTGGATCTCGCGACTTAGTCAAGTCGCGAGGTCAAGCCGCGAGCCACCCCTGTTTTGTAAAACCTGACGTTTCACATTCCTCTCTCACTCCAGTATAAATACCCCTTTTACCCACGAATGTAAGAGAGCTTCCAGAGAGAATTCTGAGAGAGAAACCCTAAAGAAAAACAAGATTGATTCACCCACAATCTATACATTAGAGTCTCTTCAAATTCCTCAACTCTCTTCCTCTCCATTGTCAAATCCTTGAGAGGCATTTTACCAAACCTTGTTCTTACCATATTCATCACTGTGAGAAAGCTGTTTGGATTTCTGGGAAGCAGTTAGGAAGGAACCAATCTTCATTGGTTGATGCTACGGTCTAGTAGCAGAATCCGGGAAGCTAGAAAAGAAAAAGATTCGGCGCAACCTCGTTGGAGCAAGAAGCTTGGAGGGCTTAGGTGCACTGGGTAGATTAGGTTTGGAGGGTCTATTGCTGTCCATGTATCCCAACTATATTTTCTAGTGGATTGCTTACCGCTTGGAGGGCGGCGGAGAGGTTTTACGCCGAGGGTTTCAGTTTCCTCTTTGATAACACATCGCGTGTTGTCTTTGTGTTTGCATCTTCCTTCCCTCTTATCTTTGCCTTTTATTATCTGCTGTGGGTTGTGATTTTTATTTGGCTTAGATAGTTTATTCCAATTCCATATTATAGCTTATGTTGATTTTCCGCACACTTGTTGTTTGACATAATACTTGAATTGGTTAAGTTGTAATTTAGGGGTCTAAACGCTCAAGGGTGTTTATACACATATTTGAACTTTCAATTGGTATCAGAGCGAGTACACTCTTATTGGTTTCAATACCATTGTGTGATCCTTGACTCCCTTTTGAGATGGATAGGTCTCAATCCCTAAATGAACCTCCATATTTTGATGGTAGTAATTATGCTTTTTGGAAGGTTCACATGAGAGTTTTTCTGTGTTCTATTGATGAATCTGTTTGGGATGCTGTTGAGATTGGTTGGACCAGACCTGAAGCAGCCAAATCCACATGGGATAAGGCAGCACTCGCTGCATCTAATGCTAATAGTAAAGCACTCAATGCTATTTTCTGTGGTGTGTCTCCAGATGAATTTCACAGGATCTCCCACATTACCGTTGCCAAAGAAGCATGGGAGATATTGGAAACCACCTACGAAGGCACGAAGAAAGTGAAAGACACCAAGTTGCAAATGCTGACCACTAGGTTTGAGGAACTCAAAATGAGTGAGGATGAGTCCTTTGACTCTTTCTATAGGAAGCTAAATGAGGTGGTTGTCGGCAAGTTCAATTTGGGGGAGAAAACGGAGGATTCTAAAATTGTAAGGAAGATCCTTCGATCATTGCCGGAAAGTTTTCGTGCTAAAGTGACAGCGATTGAAGAGAGCAAGGACTTTGATGACATCAAAGTCTAGGAGCTGGTTGGTTCTCTTCAGACTTATGAGATGTCGCTACCCAATCAATGAAAGAGTAAATCTCTTACTCTTAAGACCATTAATGAGAAGGTGGAGGATCAAGACTCATCGGGAGAAGATGTGGTTGACAAAGATGTTGCATACCTTGTTAAAAATTTCAGAAAGTTCTTGAAATTAAAAAATAATGGCAAATTTGATGATAAAAGAAAATTCCAAAGTTCTGGAAGGGAGAAAAGGGAATTCAAAAAGAAAGATGGAAAAGAATCCCAACCTACACAAGGTGTAACTTGTTTCAAATGTAACGGGCATGGACACTTTAAGAAAGAATGTCTGAATTATCTGAAATCGAAAGGTAAAGTGTATGCCACGACATTGAGTGACTCGGATTCATCTGACTCAGAATCTGAAGAAAGCTGTGATGGAGAGGGGAACTTTTCAGCTTTTATGACTATTGCTCATTGTGTGTCTTCAGACGAGTTGAATCTGCTTGTACGAGACCTTGGAGAACATAATGACGAAGAATCAGTGGGAATTGTTGAAGAATCAGATGCTGAAGAAGATGAAAGCACAGCCAATCTTCAAGAGAATTATAACTCACTTTTGGAAAAGTCGGGTGAGTACACAAGGGTGGCCAAAGTTGCTGTGAGAAAAATGAAGAAGGCAGAGGAGGATTACAAAAGTCTCCTAATTCGATATAGGGAGACCAAATGTGAGATAGAAACACTGAATGGTGAGCTGTTTGAAGGTTACACAAAAGTGAGATTTCTTGAGCAAGAGGTTGTGCAAGCAAATGCTAAAATAGAGAGGGTCACCACCAAGAAGCTAGATGATATTATTTCATCTCAAAAGAGTTTTTCAGACAAATCCGGATTGGGATATACCGGAGGAAGTAGCTCAGCTGGAACTGTCACTAAAGAAGTGAAGTTTGTAAAGGCTAAAGATCTAGTTATAGTTGACCTTACTGCTGAAAAGCTTAAGATGGAGGAGAAGAAGAATGTGGAGAACCAACGGTTGTTGAATCCCCGTAATCAATCTGTGGGCAGGTCTGAATCTTGTGCCAAGTCACGTCCACGACCACAAAGAGGTCCTAGGGTAACTTATGTGTGTCATCATTGCGGACTTCAAGGGCATACTTGACCAAATTACCAACAGTTGAGAGCAAAGAATAGTGCAACTCCTCAAAGGTCACGAGGACCTAGAAATGATAGAAGAAATTAGGCAGATGAACAATCTAGAGATCAGAATGGTGATCCCGGAATGATGAACGTGATGAAAATGATTGGTGCATTCACCAACTGCTTGGAAAGCTTCTCACGAAGGTTTGAAAGCCCTAACTCCCGTACCCAATCCTATAAGGAAATCACCCCAAACGCAAGTGACGTGTGGGTGAAAAAGGGTACTCATGCATAAGCATTACAACATGTCCATGCATTAATACTTTTTATGCTTTGCGACAATGTTTGTTTGTTTGCTTATTGTTTTTGCTATTGGCCGTTTGCTTGTCTACTTGTGCATACTTTTAATTTTTTTTTGTTTTTTATCAATCTTTTGCTTCTAGTGTCAAAAATCCAAAAATCACATAAAAATTAGAAAATCAAAAAGTTTGATTGACATTGTTGAGCTTTTGTCTCAAAACCTGTTTTGCCTTGTACCTTTATGCTAATGGCTTTGTGCATTTTCGAGCATTGCTTGTTTCTTTGCACTCATATCACTGTGGGAAAAATCTTGAAATCTATGTGATTGTTGTAAATAGATCTTCAAACTTGTCATGAATGATTGGTGAATGGTTATGTTGATCTTGAGACATGCATAGACTTGTGTCTATATATCTTCCCACTCTTTATTTTTGTTGTTGCTAAAAAGAGCTCACCAAATGTAAATCTCCAAATGAAAAGAGATATTGAGTTGCAAAAGCCTGTCGCACATTCTAGTATTCGACTAGGAAAAAGGGTAAGTGACCTTATATTAAAGAGAATGTTTATTCAAAAAGCCAAAGGCTTGTTCATTAAAGTGAAATATCAAATATCACTCTCACAATGAGAGGTGATTGCCTCAATAGATCAAAATGATCAAATGTTATGATTGAAAGTGGAGTCAAATGTAAAACTCCAAGTTATGTTATCAAGTTTTGTGGGAGGTCATATATACATATTTCTATAATTGAGATGGATCACTTGATCTAGTGCTAATTGTGTATGCCTTGGTTGAATTGATTATTGAAGCTTCACATTAGACTAAGGACTATCTCATTGTTGATATCCACACACAACACACAAGTTTATGTTCAATAAATGCCTTATTCATTTGTATGATTGTACTTGATGAAATGTGTTTTCACATGCTTAATCTTTGTTAATTCATGCACAAAAAGATTTTTGAGTGTTTTAGGTGTTTTTGGAAAGTATTTTGTTTAAAAATCTAAAAATTTCAAAAACCCAGTTTTGCCCTATTTTGGCGACTCAGTCGCGGGTAAGTCAAGTCGCAAGCCTCAGTCGCGTTTACACGGGTCATTTTTGGCAACTTGTTCGCGAGTGAAGCCAGTCGCGAGGGTTACTCAGAGATTTTCGCGGCTCAGCTCGGGACTCACTTGCAGGTAGACCTTCCAGTCGCGAAAAACACTTAGAAAAATTTTTCAAATTTTTGTCTTTGAGTGTTGTGGCGGCTTGAACTGGCGACTTTGTGGCGACTCACTTAAGTCGCGAAAAACGCGTGTTTGGCAAAAAATAGGAGCAGTTTTTAAATCTTTTTCAGTTTTTCCCTCGAACTTTTGTGATTGTTCATCTTCTCTCTAAACTGTCTCCTTCCCAAACACTCCGTGTACCCATTTTCAAACCTCATTGGTGCTTCATTTCTTATCCAAATCATCAAGAAAAGGTATGGGTCTTGTTTTCCTAATCTCATTTTCCCTATTTCATGGATGTTTTTATTACCATTTGGATTGATATTGTGTTCGAAACATTCCTCTCATTGTGTGATGGGTATGGCTTGTTATGTTTGTTGTTGATTTCATCCGTTTTCATGTTGAGTGGTCACAATGTGCTTTTTCATTGTTCTGATATTTGCCTGTTGTTGATTCTGAAAATCTTTTGTTAAATGGGTTTGGTACTTATATGACTTGCTCCAATCACTTGTTTGTGTGTTGATGTTGGTTTACGGCATTGGTTTACTGTGCTTTTATGTTAACATAACGTGTGGTTACTGGCTTCTTGAAAGTATTCCTTTAAAACAACTTCTTTTTCTGAATGTTGTGTCTCACAGCCCTGTGCTCTAGTTTGGGTGCGCTGATCCTTCATTTTGAAATTTTTTTTCCCATGTTCATATCTTATGTGGTATGTTTTATGATATCTGGTCTTAATGATTCGAATGCTGTCTTTGTATACATATCATGGTCATAGTAAATTGTCTCATTGACAGTTCTGTTTGAACTTGTCTCTCTATGCCTTTTTGCACTATCACCATTTTGCTGCCACCGTCACTTTGGGCACCTTAGTATTGATGGAAGTTTGGTTGGGTCTGCACTATCTTAAGTTTGTATTTATGTATTGAAATCTCTGTTTTTTTCACTTCTATTTGCATCGAATCATGTTGATATTTATCTTGGGACAAAGTTTAGCTACAAAATTGGTTGTAGCTTAAGGCTACAAACTCACTCAATAAAATAAATAATACAACATATTTTGAAAATCTAACCGTTGAATTGCATGTTCTTTACGCCCTTAATACACATGTTAAATATTGTGTCAATCGGATATCATTTACTATATGATCTATAAGCTTATATTTTGTGCATAATCTTAAATTACAAAAACTTGCAATTTAAAAAAATGTATTGATGACATAGTTATTAATCTTTAATTTTCTTGAAATTTTGCAAGTATGGAGAATATAAGAAGAAGATGTAATCCAATGGTGGATTTGTCAAAATTCACATCTAATAAAAAGATATTAAGTAAGTTTGTAGCCTAAGGCTACAACCAATTTTGTAGCTAAACTTTGTCCTTTATCTTGTGTGGTACTCTTGTTGGTTCTTTGTTGTGGGCCTATTCTCTTGCAGATGTCTCGTCGATTTTCCAGGGGTAAAGACATTGTTGCTGATGATCCAGCAACACCAGTTGCTAAAAGGACTCGACTATCATCACAGGCATCTCAAGACTTCAATGAGGAGAGGTTCAGAACTCCGCTTACCTCACACATCTACTCAAACATCTTTGACAAGTCAACTCCCATAGTGGAACGGGTGGTGGAGTTTAACACCTTAGGGACCACTTTTATACCTCGAATCTTTGAGAAACGAGATTGGGCAAACTTGTTTGGGAACTTTGACGATCCAATGGATGAGCTGGTCAAAGAATGCTTCTCCAATGCAACTGATCTTGGAGCTGAACTTATTTTCTGGGTCAGAGGAACAGAGTTTGGCATTTCCCCAAACTCCATTGCAGATCTTCTCGGCATCACTAGACCTCAGAATGTAGATCTAACTCCGTACGATGATCGAACTCCAGAGGTTGAAGAAATTCTACAAATCCTAGGATCCGATCATGAAGTATCCAATACAGGAACATCCATCAGCACCGCAAAGTTTGCACCAGAGCTGACCACACTGAAGTTGATCATGTTCACTAATCTCTACCCACTGTCCAACACTACATTCATCAATCTTGGGAGAGCTCTATTCCTTTGTGATCTTATTACAGGAGCCCCCATTGATATATGTGCTCACATCTATTACACCATGAGGAAGACCGCGGTTCGAACTGCAGCTCGAAGAATTATTCCATTTTGTAGTCTCATCATGAAGCTCATTCTTCGTGAAGGCATTGTTCCTCCTACAGATGGAAAAATGTTGACCCGTCAGCGTCCTATTTCCATGTACACTTTTCAAGCTAGCAGAAGTCACTCCTCTAAAACACCAAAGAGTGCCCACATCTCTCCGGTCACTCCATCTGCCCCTGAGTCAGAGACACCTGCACATACCACATCTACTTCGCATGCTGTTCCGGAAGTTCCACAAGCTAGTATTCCGCAAACACAGACTGCTCCTCATACTGATAGAGTGGGCAGTTTACTTGAGCATATTCAGAAACGCATTGATGAGATTGTGACTCTTCTCTACTCCACAAACAACCATGTTCAAATGCGTCTCGAAACTATGGAGAATCAGCTAAACGCTATTCAACAAAAGTTGGACGACAGCCTTTAGCTATTCGTGCCAAAAAGGGGGAGAGCATTCAGTAAGGGGGAGAAAGTTCAAAGGGAAGTGTGCATGGTGATAGGGGGAGTACACACGTACTTTTGACATACTTTTGTTTGAAGTCTTATCCTCTAAACTTATAGGTTTATGTTTTTGGACTTTTAGTGTTTATATGGGTTTGATACACTGTGGTTTTGGTGTATATTTGTTTCTAACTCATAACTTATACTCTTGGTTTAATCTTTTATATATTTTATTGATGTTATTCAGGATATATTGTGTTTGTACCCATGTACTTATGTAAGCTTTTAGGGTTAATGTTTTTATGCATATTTGTAGGCTTTATGGTTTGTACCTTGCTTAATGCAGCCTTTTATGCTATGTTGAAATCAGTACTTCTATCTAAATGTCTTGCATTTTGATTTATGTACTGTCATTCTTGTGCCCTTGTAGGATTGTTCCTAGATGCATATACTTATTGTATTATGCATTGGTTAATTGTTGAGCATACAAGTATCTTGCCTTGTGCTTGTTAGCTTGTATGTCCTTGTGTTCATTCCAAGTGTGAATGAGCATTGTGGTCACTACCTTGCAGTGATCACTTGGTTGATCAAGCCATGGTTTGTTTCTTACTCCATCTTTGCTTGATCACATATTGCCTGTTTCATATGCATTTTACGATTTTCTGCTTACAATGATCATGGTGTATTGTTGTGTTTCAGGAGTCATACGATTTTCTGCTTACAATGATCATACGATTTTCTGCTTACAATGATCATGTGAGTGAGTTTTGCTCAACTGTTCCCAACTCACATGTTAAGTCTAGAGTCTGTTTTAGGGTTTTGTCACGGAATAGCTAAAGGGGGAGATTGTAAGGTTGAATTTATTCAACCATCTAATTGGCTTTATTCCGTGCCAAATTTGCTTGTATTTCAGCATTTAGTAACCCTATATTTAGGTGGGCTTGTTGTAAGGGTAGTGAGTGAGATAGAGTGAAGTTTGCTCAAAAGTGTGCAAGAAAACAGAGACTCGCGGCTTGGCCTCGCGGGTGACTCGCGGCTGCAAGCCACCAGACGCAGCACACGTGCCAAGCATGCCGGAAGGTGAACAGTCATGCTAGCTAGAGCACTACAAGACAAAACAGGACAACTGGCCATACGGTTATCTCGCGACTAGATCTCGCGACTTAGTCAAGTCGCGAGGTCAAGCCGCAAGCCACCCCTGTTTTGTAAAACCTGACGTTTCACATTCCTCTCTCACTCCAGTATAAATACCCTTTTTACCCACGAATGTAAGAGAGCTTCCAGAGAGAATTTTGAGAGAGAAACCCTAAAGAAAAACAAGATTGATTCACCCGCAATCTATACATTAGAGTCTCTTCAAATTCCTCAACTCTTTTCCTCTCCATTGTCAAATCCTTGAGAGGCATTTTACCAAACCTTGTTCTCACCATATTCATCACTGTAAGAGAGCTGTTTGGATTTCTGGGAAGCAATTAGGAAGGAACCAATCTTCATTGGTTGATGCTACGGTCTAGTAGCGGAATCCGGAAAGCTAGAAAAGAAAAAGGTTCGGTGCAACCTCGTTGGAGCAAGAAGCTTGGAGGGCTTAGGTGCAATGGGTAGATTAGGCTTGGAGGGTCTATTGCTGTCCATGTATCCCAACTATATTTTCTAGTGGATTGTTTACCACTTGGAGGGCGGCGGAGAGATTTTATGCCGAGGGTTTCGGTTTCCTCTTCGATGACACATCGCGTGTTGTTTTTGTGTTTGCATCTTCCTTCCCTCTTATCTTTGCCTTTTATTATCTGCTGTGGGTTGTGATTTTTATTTGGCTTAGATAGTTTATTCCAATTCCATATTATAGCTTATGTTGATTTTCCGTACACTTGTTGTTTGACATAATGCTTGAATTGGTTAAGTTGTGATTTAGGGGTCTAAACGTTCAAGGGTGTTTATACACATATTTGAACTTTCAATTTGCCTTTTGTTATTCACTCATTGATTGTAATGTTGACTTTACATCCATTGAATATTTACCTTCATCGGTCAGTAGTTTCTTGGTTATTCTTTGTGCAATTTATTTATATTTATGATATAGAGCATATTCAATGTATCCTCAATACGCCTTGAAACTCTAATGCAGCCTCAGGGAACACCTGAAAATGGTTATTTATGGCAGAGAGTGAATTCCCAATTAAGCTCCCCTAGCCAGCCATATTCCGTGAGAAAAGCTCTGGCTCAGGCACAGTCTTCTAGGATTGGAGCTTCTGCATAAGTACAAGTACTTCGAGAATCTTTGCACCCGGTATTGAGACAAAAACTGGTACAGTTTTGGATAGAAAAATCGATTGCTTGTTTGATTGCTGCAACAGCACCATTTACTCAAGAAATGACTATTATTTTTGTTTTACATTTATTGTAGCTATTTTAGGCCACTGATAATTTCACATTCACTTCAGGAGCTTTGGGAAGAAAACTTGAGTGCTTCTGTCAATCTCCAGGTTTTGGAAATAACAGAGAAATTTTCCATGATGGCTGCCTCCCATAGCATCTCTACTGACTATGGAAAACTTGATTGTATCACAGTCATATTAATGAGCTTCTTTTCCCGAAATCAACCTGTGTCTTTCTGGAAAGCTTTGTTTTCTGTCTTCAACAATGTCTTTGATCTTCATGGAGGAACTCTAATGGCAAGGGAGAATGATCGTTTCTTAAAGCAAATGACTTTCCATCTACTTCGACTTGCAGTTTTCCGAAATGAAAGCGTCAGGGAAAGGGCTGTTATTGGGCTCCAGATACTTGTGAAGGTATGCCCTTTGAAGTTCATAGATTGCTGCTTTTGTTCTTAACATACACTATTTTATTTATATGTTTTGCAGAGTTCCTTCTATTGCTTCATGCAGACAGCAAGGTTAAGGGTCATGCTGATTATCACATTATCGGAGCTGTTGTCTGATGTGCAAGTGACTCAGATGAAGACTATCGGAATGCTAGAGGAAAGTGGTGAAGCACGACGGCTTAGAAAATCTTTGGAGGAAATGTCAGATGAAGCTAAAATCCCCAACCTATTGAGGGAGTGTGGACTTTCTGATAGTGCTCTGGTAACAATTCCGGAAAGATCGGAAGAGAACAGGTGGTCCTGGTCAGAGGTGAAATATCTCTCTGGTAGTCTTCTTCTTGCCCTTGATGGAAGCTTGGAGCATGCACTATTGGTAAGTTTTTAGCAATATTTGCATCAGCTTTGAGTTTGAGAAACAGTCAGAATAATTACTCAATTGATAAACACTACGCCCTGACCCTATTAGGATGGGAATGTTGCACTAATCAGGGTTAAGGGTTGATACCTCACATCCCAAGACAAGACTGACATCTTTTTTAAACTTCTGTTTTACATTCTTGCTTTCATTGTAACTGGCACATCTTGTGTGGACGTTTAACATTGCTTCTAATTCATGGCGGGAGTTAAGTCTTATAGAGCTGCTTATTTCCATATATTACTTTATCTGGGTTTGTAATTTTATCAGTAGGTTATAGTATAAGTATTTTTGCTTTGGCAGAGTTATGTCCTCTTTCATCAAAGTAAAGTAACCTACAGACAAATGTAAAGTTGGACACTTAAAAGGACACATGTCCTAGAAGTACTAGTAACTTTGACAATTTACATGTACTTGAAACAAACTTAAATATTCGTAAAATACATTTCTATAAACTGATAGGGAGCCCCTTCCCTCGCCACTCCTTACCCCGCACTTCCCACCTTAAAGTAGGCCTGTGCCAGGTATGCTGAAATGGCGAGGGATCAATTTAAAGAGGTGACCTGATTCTCTACTCCCAATTGGCATAGGGATGGGATTTTATTTGGGCAAGTGGCAGATATAGATTTTGGGAATAGGGTTAAGGTCAAGGTAGGGTCTTTGCAGTGCCAACCCAATAGCGTTTAGTCAAATTTATGTGGATATTTGATAGAGTGCTTTTGAAACACGAGGTAAGTTATTATTAAAAATACAATTATATTTGCCTACTGCCATGGAGTGGATGCTGTGGGATATTGGGTTGATAAGAAAGAGAGGAGCTTCATACACACAGAAACATATCTTTGTTACCATTACTCTTAAGGAAGTTTGTGCGTATTTGACAAATGGGATTGAAGGAATTTTTCCAATTTTGAATGTGGTCATTACTTTCCTACTTTCTTGTCCTGATGAGTAAATGTTATTGAACTAGCAAAAATAATACTATCATTTTCTCCCTTCTCTCACAGGGATCTGTGATGACTATGAATAGATATGCAGCTGCTGAAAGTTTCTACAAACTTGCAATGGCATTTGCGCACGTCCCAGATCTTCACATAATGTGGTTGCTACATTTATGTGATGCACGTTAGGAAATGCAGTCTTGGGCTGAAGCTGCCCAGTGTCCTGCGGCTGTTGCTGGTGTTGTGATGCTGATGCAGGTAGTAAACTGTTATTGGGGCTTGTGGTTCAACCACCCTCAGTCCTTATATGGAAAGTTGACCTTAGAAAATCCGCCTAACTATTTTCCCATTTTCTCACCTTGTACAGTGCAGAGCTGTAAAATTGACTTCATGATTTGCTTACTGTTGCTTAAAAATTAACTGCCTTCTGCTCATATGTCTAATTAAATTTACTGCAGGCCCTTGTGGCTAGAAATGATGGTGTTTAGAGCAAGGATCATGTAACTGCTCTTCGTAAAATTTGCCCAATGGTGAGCGATGAGATCACATCAGAGGCTTCTGCTGCTGAGATAGAGGGATATGGTGCTTCAATGCTCACAGTTGACTCTGCAGTGAAGTACCTTCAGCTTGCTAATAAGCTTTTCTCTCAAGCTGAGCTCTGTCACTTCTGTGCCAGCATTCTTGAGCTTGTAATTCCAGTTTATAAAAGGAGGAGGGCATATGGGCAGCTGGCTAAATGTCACACATTACTCACTAGTATCTATGAATCAATTCTTGAGCAGGAATCAAGCCCAATTCCATTCACTGATGCCACATACTATCGGGTGGGATTATATGGTGATAGATTTGGGAAGCTTGATAGAAAGGAGTATGTATACTGGGAGCCCCGTGATGTTCAGCTAGGTGACATAATGGAGAAACTTAATCATATATACGAGTCTAGGATGGACGGCAATCACACTTTACACATTATTCCAGATTCAAGACAAGTGAAGGCAGATGAATTACAGCCTGGAGTCTGCTACCTGCAGATTACTGCTGTTGATGCAGTAATGGAGGATGAAGATTTGGAAAGTAGAAGGGAAAGGATCTTTTCACTTTCCACTGGAAGTGTCCGTGCATGTGTGTTTGACCGCTTTTTTTTTGATACCCCATTTATAAAAAATGGCAAGACCCAGGGTGGATTGGAAGACCAATGGAAGAGGCGAAGTGTGCTTCAGACTGAGGGCTCCTTCCCTGCCCTTGTGAATAGGCTCTTGGTAATTAAATCTGAATCTCTTGAGTTCTCCCTAGTAGAAAATACAATTGGAATGATTGAAACTCGGACAGCTGCACTACAAAATGAGCTTGAAGAGCCTCGCAGTTCTGAAGGCGATCAACTCCCTTGTCTCTGGAGTCTATTGAGAATTCTTCAAGGCAGTGTTGCTGTTCAAGTAATTTGTTAAGTTTGGTTTTTAATTTCAGTTTTCTGTATTGTCAGTATTAGCAATTTATATTGCTGACTTCCAGATTCTGAGTAATTAGAATTACCTTTTGCCATTCTTTTTGACAATGCGCTATAATCAAACTTATGGCATTGCCTATTATTTTCTAATTGCTCTTGGCCAACTACATGTGCAGGTGAACAGTGGAGTCCTAAGTGTGTGTACGGCCTTCCTGTCTGGTGAGCCTGCCACAAGGTTGCGTTCACAGGAATTGCAGCAACTCATTGCTGCACTCCTTGAATTCATTGCTGTTTGCAAGCGGGCCATTCGGGTACACTTCAGATTGATTGGAGAAGAAGACCAGGAATTCCACACAACTTGTGAATGGATTTCAGTCACTCACTGTAGAGTTATCCCATTACATCCCTGCCATTCTCTGAGAGCTTTGACAATATTGTAGCTGTTGAAAAATTATGTACTTTACTAGAGGTCATATAGACACATACCTTTGGTGGAATAGATCACCAAATTGCTAGATCTTGTTCTTTGCTTACTTTACGAACTCCTCACGATCTCCTTTGTGGAACACCTCCAGGTTGCAAGAGAGGCTACTAGAGTCTCTCCTAATTTCCATGCTCCAAATTCTAGAGAGCAGTAGATGGTGTCCCAGAGAGATGGCTTATTTGAGAGAGCACTCAAAACTATACATATGTTCACTCACTATGTCTAACCTATATATGACTGATGTAGGAATATTTAAATACTAGTAGAGATTCACTTACTATTAGATATATGTAATCCTTAAAAGATCTCATCTTTTAAGTTTCAAATTTCTCCACCACTGATATTGATAACCCATATCAATATCTATTAAGTATAAATTACCCCACTACTGATATTGATAACTCATACCAATATCAGTTAGTTTAAATTTAAACTTACTTATCAGATAAGCCATGTGGACGATCCATGGGCCATGGTTTATAGGTTGGATCAAAACCAGCCCAATTTCTAACATCTCCCATTCGTCCACACTGGGTACTATAGTCAAAATTGGCTCCTCTCAATCTTTTATCCAATCCTCTCTTTATACAGAAAAATGGAGTGTGCGATCTGACGAGAAGGTGTAGGGTAGGAGTACTATATTAAGTCACCATCTAAACTAACATAGTACATCACTTATAGTATCTCGTCTATGCCTCAGATTATTTGATCACACTCGATCAAGTTTCTTTAATCCCTCATGAGTTCAAAACTCAAAGCAACACTTGATCCTACACCATATAATATGCTCATGATTATGTTGAAAAACAAATTCCTCATAATCGCCTGGGCTATGAGCCATAAAATAAATGGTGTGTTCTAAATAATCTTCCCCAGACACTCATGTCAATTCATTCGCACTTGATCGCTTTCCTAGACATGCTCCACGAGACCGTATATATCATGGCCCTGAGATGACATGCTAAAGTAGCGACATCAAACATTCCCTTCATGACATAGTTCTAGGTCGAAAAAGGGCACAGAATGGACCATATAATGGTCGACTAGGGCTCACATAATGATGGAGTAGGGATCTTTCCAATCACTCCCTTAATTGGTCGGCTATAGCACATATAGTATAATTTGTATGCTACAGTGGAGCTCCCACTCAACTAGGCTTGTCACACTCAAACACCGTAAAAATCTTAGTCCAATTACCACAAAAGCAACCAACATGAGTTTCTCAGCACAGTTACACATCAAGTTCTTATCCAAGATCTCACATTTGGCTTTATTCAGGCTTAATGAAGTTGTGGATACACTTCAAGTGCGACTCCCATAAGTCTCATCTTAGCCTAGCTAAGGCAACATTCATTATATTATCTTGCACGCCTCTCTAAGCGTCAAGATGATCACTTACTTGATTTATAGAAAAAACAAAGTGATCACTATGTCTCATCCTGCTCGCTACTCAAGCGCTAGGGTGATCGTCTATGTGAGTAGACCGATCTAAGCCTAGTGACATATTCTCAAATAATGTGTGCTCAGTATGCAATATCAATTACATCACAAAATGAATCAAAATGAATAACATCATTATTGCATAAAGTATGAATAAACATAAATGTCCATAAGGTATCCAAAAAATATATCAAATCCTACAAAGTCCCAAACTCCTAACATGAGCCTGAAAGGCATCTCTAGCAATGGCTTTAGTAAGTGGATCAGCCACCATCCTGCTAGTGGAGATATGTTGGAGGATCACCTCTCATTGTGTAATAGCAAGACGAATGTAGTTATAACGAGTTTGTATGTGTTTGCTTTTGCTATGATACTTAGGATCTTTAGCATGAGACAAGGCAGCCATATTATCATAATACATCTTTACAGCTTCATCTGCAAGAGATGTCACCCTTAGGCTTTGGAAAAATCTCTTTAACCAAACAGCTTCTTGTGCTGCTGCTGAACAAGCAACATACTCAGACTCCATTGTGGACAAAGCAATACAAGACTGTTTCTTACTACACCAAGAGATAGCTGCACCACTAAGTAGAAATGCATAACCTGTAGTGGACTTGTGCTCATCTCTATCACTGGCCCAATCAGCATCAGAATAACCTTTCAATCTCAAATCTTCACCCTGATAGCAAAGAATGAGATCCGATGTCCCACGAAGGTATCGAAAAATCTTCTTAACTGCTTGCCAATGAACAGGTCCTGGATTACTTTGATAACGACTAACCATACCAATTGCAAAACAGATGTCTGGTCGAGTACACAACATAGCATACATCAAACTTCCAACTGCACTTGTATAGGGAACTCTTGCCATTTCTCTCTTTTCCTTTTCTGATTTGGGGCAATCTTCAAGGCTTAATGTATATCCCTTCTCAATCAGAGTGTCTATGGGTTTGGAATTATGCATACAGAATCGCTCTAAGATAGTCTTTATGTAAGTTTCTTGAGACAAACCAAGAAGCTTTTTTGAGCGATCCCTAAAAACCTTAACTCCAAGCACATAATTAGCCTCTCCCATGTCCTTCATTTCAAAAATAGAGGACAACCACCTTTTGGTGGTGACAATTATCTCCATGTCATTTCCAACCAACAAAATGTCGTCCACATACAAAGACAGGATAAGTAAACTCTTTCCTGATCGTTTGACATACACACAATGGTCTTCTTCCATCATTTCGAAACTAATCAAAATAATAGCCTTATGAAATTTGAAATACCATTGTCTAGACGCTTGCTTTAGGCCATAAATGGAACGCTTAAGGCGGCACACTTTGCGCCCCTGTTCCTTGACCTTAAAGCCAATAGGTTGATCCATATAGATCTCCTCGTCCAGTTCTCCATTGAGAAATGCAGTCTTTACATCCATTTGGAAGAGTTCCAAATCCAAATGTTCAACAATAGCCAGAATAAGGCGAATAGAGACAAATCTCACTACTAGGGAGAAAGTCTCTTCATAGTCTATCCCTTCTCTTTGGGTATAGCCTTTCGCCACGAGACAAGCATTATATTTGTCAATCGAACCATCTGCCTTGCGCTTTATTTTTAAGACCCACTTGTTTCCAATGGTCTTGCACCCAAGTGGAAGGTCAACCAACTCCCAAAGACCCACTTGTTTCCAATGGTCTTGCACCCATGCGGAAGGTCAACCAACTCCCAAACTTGATTCTTTGCCATAGAATCCATCTCATCCCTCATGGCAACTATCCATTCATGTGAAGCAGGTGAAGCTAATGCTTCCTTATAGGAAGCAGGCTCATCAAGGTCCAGTGAATCACATATAAAAGATTCCCCTTCAATCTCAAAATGACAACAAGAAATAGTTCCACGTTCACTTCTACATACCTTGGATCCTTGTGTGTCACTATCTAGTGGTTTGCTCCCACTAGGAGCAAAATCACTCCCACTATCTTTGGCAATTTCAGGATGAAGTTGTGATTCTCCACCCTTGCCCAAAAATGGTATGACACCTTCAAGTTCTTGTGGCTCATAAACCTGAAGATCTTGTTTTGCTTCACTGATGCTTGGAAAATCATCTTCAATGAAGTTGACTTCACGAGACTCTATCTCTGTCATTCCACCATCAGAATGTTCACCATACATTACATACCCCTTTGAGCTTTCTGAATATCTTATAAAGATTTTCTTACTTGCTCTAGGGCCCAATTTCCCATACTTATGGGAAGTACTGTGAACAAAACCTGCACAACCCCAAGGTCGCAAGTTCTCCAAATTAGGTTTTGAACCAGTCCATAACTCATATGGTGTTGTGGGAACTGACTTAGAAGGCACACGATTAAGGATGTAGGCAGTAGTCATCAATGCATCCCCCTAAAACAAAATTGGAAGGTTGGCTTGCACCATCATCGATCTAACCATCTCTAATAGAATACGATTCCTTCTCTCTGCAACACCATTTTGTTGTGGAGTACCAGGAATCGTCAATAGCCTATGTATCCTTTTTTCCTCACATAGTTCCTGAAACTGTTTAGACAAATATTCATGACCCCTATTAGTTCGAAAAACCTTTAGGTTCCTTTCTTTCTGATTCTCAACCACTGCCACAGAGCGCTTAAAACAATCTAATGCTTCAAAGTGATGGGAGATAGACATAACTGAAACGTGAATAGTCATCTATAAATGTGAGAAAATAAGAGGCGTCATGGCGTGCCTTAACATTCATAGGTCCACATATGTCCGAATGAACTAATTCCAAAGGATGAGTTGCCCTTGGAGCCTTACCAAAAGGTTTCCTACAGGCCTTTCCAGCTAGACAAGGTTCACACATAGGTAGGCTTACATTAGTGATAGACCCCAATAGGCCTTCTCTAGGTAGTCTAGCCAATCTATCTTTTCCTATGTGTCCAAGTCTAGCATGCCACATTACAGAATCAAAAATATCATCATTATGAGCAATGAAAGAAAAAGAGGAATGATCTAAATCCAACATAAAGAAATTATTAGATAAATAACCATGTCCATACAAGGTTTTATTTAAATAAAAATCCAACTGAGGACCATCAAAACGGAAACTAAATCCAAGTCTAAGCATAGTAAGTACTGAAAATAGATTACATTGGACACCAGGTGCATGAAGCACATCATGAAGAAGTAACGTACGTACCAGACGCAATTTGATGTGGTAGGTTCCAACTCCTATGACTTCTTCTTGAGCTCCGTTACCCAAAATAACGTACTGCATGCCTGTTGGTATCTTTTTGTAATCCACACACCCAACTCTATCTCTGGCTATATGTTTGGTTGCTCTTGAATCTACAATCCACCCAGGAATAGTATGAGCAACAAAAACATGTGTTCAAACATAAGTCATAGCAGAGTTATTAAGAATGGATACCTTCTTCGGCTCAGTGCACTCACGAGCGAAGTGACCCTTCTTACCATAGTTGTAGCACTTGATCTTTGCCTTGTCCTTCTTAGCACGCTTGCCCTTTTGGCACTTTGCTATCTTGCCCTTTTTAGGTCCAAGGTTACCAGCTCCTTTGGCATTCCTCCTTTGTCCTTTGCATTTAGGCTTGAATGCCTTCTGTTGCCCAGATTGGGCGACAAGGAGGGTGTTTTGGTGTGCCCCCATTCGCTCTGCCTCAAGCTCAAGATGACGAGAAATATCAGCAAAAGTCTTGATATTCTCACTATGTGTCAAAACAAGCTTCATTTGTCCCCAAGTAGGTTCAGGCAATGAACGTATCACCGCTGTGACCTGTTATTCATCAGAGAGATTATTGCCAGTAGCCTTTAGGTCACGGATCAATGCAGACATTGTCCTTAGATGTTCAGCTATGCTATGCTTTGAATCCATAACATATTGCTCAAACTTCAAAGTAAAAGGTCGCAACCTAGTTGCTGAAGTCCCTCCAAAGGCAATCTTAAGCTGGTTCCACATTTCTTGGGCATTTGGGTAGTTCTCAAACTCCCCAATAAGATCATTGTGCATGCTACTCCGCATAGTGAAGCGTGCACAACGATCTTTCTTAACCCAAGACTCATAGGCCTCTAAGTCACGGCGATGTTAGGCAATATTCCCATTTTCAGGTTGCATCATCACATTGGTTAGGGTTTCAAGGACCTCTTGTTCATTAAGCAGATATTGAATTTTTATATACCACATATCATAGTTGGTTCCATCTAGTTTCTCTCCCATAGTTAGATCAGCAATTACATTCTTAGTGGCCATGTTCACTACATTCATTATAAAAGTTGACATTAGCACATACATTTTTAAATTTTATTTCCAAAAAATCCAACTAGACCATGATATTCCTTTCTACATGGTAAGATCGAAAATTTTGCTAAGCTCATAATCATCTCTCACTATGTAAATTGGAATAACACATCTAATTAATTTTTAAATAAAATTTTGTGAAGAATAAAACATCACATCCCACATATTAAATCATAAATATAACATGTGTCCATACATTTTTGTGCACAACACATTGTGCATGGGCTCCACTATAAGCCCTATTGGTAATTTCATATAACATGCTAAGACAAAATTTGAAAATTATACGTAACCGTGAAACACATCCCCTTACATGGCTTCCAAAATTAAATTACATAGCCTTAAAATTACATTGCCAAAAACAATGGCCCAAATAATTGCCAAAAAAACATTGGCCCAAAAAATTACATATTCAAGTATCCTACTACAAAGATTCTATTTGTAATTAAAAAAAAATTGGGGATGTCACGTTACCAAATAATTTCAAAAATTGTCTTATCCATCCACAATAACAATAAATAAAAATATACATGTTGTATAAATTACCAATATAATCTCTAAATATAAAGATGAGCCAAAGAGTCTCATAAACCCTTTGGACACATATTTATCACATAATGCATTCATATAATATCAAT
The DNA here is from genome assembly GCA_011696235.1 of Quercus mongolica. NCBI lineage: Eukaryota > Viridiplantae > Streptophyta > Magnoliopsida > Fagales > Fagaceae > Quercus > Quercus mongolica. The sequence goes on from CM022236.1 coordinate 79,340,138, forward strand.
TCAATCATATCACAATATGTTAAAAAGACATCATAAATTAATTCAAAAATTAAAAACATGCATAATTATACAGAAAATTAGAAAACTAATTTCAAAATTTTCTCATGTTATCACAATTATATTTTAACATCACAGTTTATAAAAAAAAAATTGCTACTACAACTACACATATGTCACATTAGAAAAAATGTGGTCTAAACAAAAATTAAGAATATATATAGTTTTTACTATAAATTAAAAATAAAAAGGCCCACATTTTGTAAACAATATTACAAACCCACACAGCAACTTGCTTATGGCTTATCACTTACACAGTTTCCTTATTGAAGGAAACAACAACAATATGTGATACACCAACGTGATATGCACATTATCTTTATCAAGGTGTAACAGTAGGGTGGGGCCCTGATATTTGTGTGTATCTGAAACAAGGATAGTGTTCTAGTGTAACTAACACACTAACAACAACGTGGGGCTCTTTTTTTTTTTTTTTTTTTTTTTTTGGTGAAAGCAACGTGGGGCTCTATACATTACACAATTATTATATTAGATAACCACTCAAAAAATTAGTGGTTAGTGGAGCCCGCACGGTACACTATTACAAAACAATTTTCACCTTATTGTTCATCGTCTTCCACGTTAGACATCAAATTTTCAGATTTTATCAAATACAACCATAATCTTTAAAAGACCATAACTTTCTCATTTAAAGTCTAAATCAAGCATGTAAACCGTCGTTTTAAAGCTTATGGAATGTACTTTCAAATCATTAAAAAATATTTGACATTAAACAAGATTTAATGGGTCAAAATAAGCCTGTAAATTTCAGATTACATGTAAACAATCAAAAAAAAAAAAATTTACAGCTTTTTATTTCTTTCTCTACATGCCATAACATGCCTAAAAAATTACAGATCTGAAAAATTAAAAAATTACTTAAACTTTTAATTTTAGCATGCATATGGGATTATATATTTCAGAGATCATGGCATCATTCAAGAGTGAAAACAAGCATAAAACGGCTCTAATACCAATGTTGAAAAATTATGTACTTTACTAGAGGTCATATAGACACATACCTTTGGTGGAATAGATCACCAAATTGCCAGATCTTGTTCTTTGTTTGCTTTATGAACTCCTCACGATCTCCTTTGTGGAACACCACCAAGTCACAAGAGAGGCTACTAGAGTCTCTCCTAATTTCCAAGCTCCAAATTCTAGGGAACAGTAGATGGTGTCCTAGAGAGATGGCTTATTTGAGAGAGCACTCAAAACTATACGTATGTTCACTCACTGTGTCTAACCTATATCTGACTGATGTAGGAGTATTTAAATACTAGTAGAGATTCACTTACTATCAAATATATGTGATCCCTAAAAGATCTCGTCTTCTAAGTTTCAAATTGCTCCACCACTGATATTGATAACCCATATCAATATCTATTAAGTTTAAATTACCCCACTACTGATATTGATAACTCATACCAATATCAATTAGTTTAAATTTAAACTTACTTATCAGATAAGCCATGTGGACGATCCATGGGCCATGATTTATGGGTTGGATCAAAACCAGCCCAATTTCTAACAGTAGCATTATTTGTTTTTGGTTTTGCTTGATGTGTCCATATTATTTGTTTTCTTATTCTATTATTATTTTTTTCAATGATGTACAAATATGTGTATACTAACTTTAGTAGGTGTTTTTTCTCCTCTAGGTTTTTCTCTAGAACTCCTAGAGCGGTGAAAATATCTCCCTATCCCCGGATAGGCATCTTCCCCCTCTCTGGTGGGACCTTGTTCTTACCTTTTTCATCCTCTCTCTTCTACACACATCTCCTCCTCTCTAGTGGTTCCACTTCCCTATCTTTTCACCCTCTCCATCCTACACACTCCTTCACCCTCCAATATGGATGATATCACAAGTAAATGGAATAGGCTCTCTTTAAACCAGACTGAAAACCAAACCATTTTTCTCACTCCCACAGTCACAGGAAATGGTAAGGTTTTGGTAGCGAAGTTCTTTATGAAGAGAAGAATCAACATGGAAGCCGTTCTACGCATACTTAAGAGTATGTGGAAGACTGAGAAAAGCTTTGACGTTAGGGACCTAGGCTCTAATATGGCCTTGGTTTTGTTTGATGAAGAATATGACCTGGACCACATTCTGATGTGTGGACCATGGTCCTTTTACAAGTATGTTGTGAAATTTTAAAATACTCGCAAGTGTACGAACTGTATCAAAGTATAAACTAAGAAAATAATAAAATTAAGCAAATAGTTAAACTAAGGAAAAGATATAAAAGCAATAAAAAGATGTAAACAATCAAGGGAAAGGAATTAAGGTTTTGGAATCCGCCTTGTAAGTCATATCAGCATATATTTATGATCATTAATTTTTCCCAACTCACTACATGATAATCTAGAAATCGATCTTGATATCATGGAAAATATCATCATTAAAACTTATGTTTAAAAATCTAAAGCATGTTCTTCTTCGCTTCTTAAGTATAAAATCAAATCATCAATTGTATCCGTAGCCAAACAAATCACAAGATATATCCAATTCTAAAAATCAAATCATAAATTGTATCCATTGACAGACAAATCACAAGTGATATCCAATTTTATAATCAAGAATTAATAAACCAAGCATTCAATTAATTAAGACAAATCCTAAATCATGAGAAAAACATGATTGAACTCATATCTAGAATCTCATCTTAGTCAATTGATATGAAGCAAGGACAATTTAAATCATTAAAGAATAATTAATGTGGGAAAAATCAAATCACATAAATATTACTGATAATCTTTAACAAGGTTTCATCCTCAACCCTATTTATAAATTTAGCTACTCATAGTAATTGAAAGAAAACACAAAAATAAAATACTAAACATTAAACTAGACAAATAAAATAAAACTAACTGTCATGGAAGAAAACCAAAGAAGTAGCCACACTCTCTATGTACAGCCCCCAGCCCTAGCACTTGCCTCAGCCTCCTGAATTTTGCCCTAAAGAGACTTTAAATAGGTCAAGGACTCCTATTACAAGTTGAATTCCCGTTTGGAGAAAATCTTAGATTTTTAGGCTTCACTTAACTGACGGTTTTCTCCCATTTAACTTCAGAATTTGGACTTTCAGTAAACTACAAAGTTGTAGCCCTTTAAGTTAATGTTCGAGCCCAACTTGAATCATCTCGATTAGACATCTGAGCCGAAAGTTATGGCAAACATACTAACTGATGTGCAGTCTGGAATCCTAATCCGAATTGGACTTGGATTTGGTGCACATATCCTTTGATTCCTTGCTCCAATTGGACTTAAATTTAATTGGGTTGGTCTTTTCTTGAATTCATGCCTGGCTAGATGTAAGTTGGCTTGATTCAATTGGCCTAGCCCCACTTTGCATGTAAAACCCTTATTACCTACAATACAAAGATATTATATAACCAGTCACAAAATAACATAAAAGTAAGGCTAAATATGTAGATATGTGAATACTTTATTGTATATATTTCACGCACATCAAGTATCTTCTTGGCTTGTACAAGTTGGGAAAGAACGAAGCAGTAAAGAATGCACAGTTTGATCATGTTAGCTTCTGGGTGCAAATACACGACTTACCAATTCAGCACATGAATAAGGAGAATGCAGAGGCAATAGGCAACTTGGTGGGCTTCATTGAACAAGTAGATGCTTCTCCAATGGGTGACTACTGAGGTAAATGCTCATGGGTTCGTGTTAATATGGACATGGGTCAGCCTTTGTGCTATGGAATCAAAGTGGATGTGGGGGAATCATCACCTTAGTGGCTTTCCTTCCAATATGAGTGTATGCCTATATTTTGTTATTGGTGTGGCTTGCTCAACCATTGATGACTTGCATAATTGAGTGTAATTTATCACTTCTCAACTTTAAACTTTAGTCTAATTTTATTTATTTTATTGATTTTAGACTTGATTTTTGTTATTTAAATTTTATTCCAGATTTGAAGAAAATAAAGATTTACTCAAATAAAAGAGATGTGAAGCAACTAGAGAGAGTATTGGGTCTTGGATAAATGGAACCAAAGGAAGATTTCTTTATGGCCTTAGAAGTTGGCAAGGAAAAAAATTGAAAAGAAAAAGGGCTGGAACAGAAAAGAGGGGTTGAACTAAAAGGAGCAACATGTTGGGGCTTTTGAAGCAAAACGTTTTGGGCTTTTTGGGCTACAACAAGTTTTGGGCTGGCCTTCTAAAACGTAGGGCTACAAGAAGACAACAAAAAGGAGGCGCTAAAAGAACAACAGGGAGGCGCTTAACAAGAAAAAAAAAAAAAAAAAAAAAAAGGTGGCGCTGAACAGAAACAAGAAAGAGGGCTGAACAGAGAATAAAAGAAAAGGTACGCTAAAGCAATAAAAGGTGTGCTGAAGAAGAACAGAAACAAGAAAGAGGGCTGAACAGAAAAAGAGGGCTGAAGCAAAAAAGACACTGAAAAAGATTCTTTTGCGTTATTTTTTTTCCTTCAAATCGTCTCAGAAAAATTATGGTGAATTCGTTTATGTTGAATTTAATTTTTAGCATGAACTAAATTTTCTTTATTCTAGGAAAACGATGTAATCTAGTTCCGAACTATGCTTACTTTTCTATGTTAATTTGAACAATTTCTCTTCATGTTTGTCTGATTTATTCTAAGCTTATTGCTTCTAATTAACTAGCCATTAATTAGATGATTTTAATCTTGTGATTTGCTGTCGAAAGAGAGGATTATAGGATAGATCTTGAATATTTCAGCATAGGTAAATATAGAGATCGAAAGACTTGTATGAACCTATGTAGTATTAAAATCGTTGGTCTTAATGATTTCTTGCTTTATTAAATTGCATACTCTTGTGTAAAATAATGAACAAGAATGTTTCCAATTGACTATCGAAAGAGGCTTTTGGATGAGTTTGGAGATTGCTAACAAACAGAGAGAATTAAATTCAATTAGCTAGATGAGTAAAGCATAGTGAGGGATTAGGTGAAATCGATTTCCTAGAAGTTTCTTTCTCATTAAGTTGATTTTCAAGCAACATCTTGATTTTCAAGCAACATCTTTCTTTTCCTCTACGTATCTTTTATTTAAATTGATTTTATTTTGAATTCCAATTACAAAAACCTTAGTGACTTCTCTAGATAAAATTGAGATTAGCATAATTTTGGTATTTTTCAAAAGTAAGTTACCAATCCCTGAGGACGATACTCTACTCATCACTTTACTATAAAACTACAATATTGTGCACTTGCAGTTTTGCACCGTCCAACCATGATGAACTTTGGGTACACAGTAAAAGCACACTAAAGAAAGAAGATCAATAATATGGGGTGCGGATGAAAGCAAGTTTAGAGAGACCCCAGCAGTGCCCTAACGTTGCTCCACCACCACAGCGAAATCGCACTACCACACCGACGCCGCCAGAAATCCCAGCAACAACACCGACCACCACAACAATAGTTAGCAGACCTACTACTAACACTGCTGAAACAAGGGACAGCCTAAGCACCTCGGCAATTAATGCTACCCGACATATCCCGGCGCATGTGGAAATATTAAATGACACTGATCTTTTTGAGTCCCACCTTGATGAGATTGACAGAGATTTGGAAAAAATTCCGCAAAAACAGCCATTGACTTCAAAAAACGCTCACACATAAACTCCCATTACTGCTACTGTAACAAATGCATTGATACTGGATCCTCTAAGATATCTCCTCCATTCACTGCAACCATTACTGACACAGAAGTGGGAAAATCTTCAATCACAACTAAAAGGACCTAAAGCACAACATGGGCCTACCACTATTGCATCAACTCCCACAGCCCAATAGCAAGCTACATGGAAAAGAAAAACTAAGGCCCAAACACCCAAAAACACCATGGACATAGACAAGCCACAAGTGGGCCCTAAACAGAAATCTAATGGCCTTCCTCTTGAGGTAAGCCCGAGTACAGACAAGAAATAGAGAATGGAAGATGAAACTATGTCCCTCAGCAAACTCTTTACATAACAACTGGGATCAGCGGTGGCTGCTACACAGCACCATCGGGTCCAATGAGTACCATCAATTGGAACTTTTTGGGGCTTGGGAACCCCCACACAGTTCGCGCTCTAAAGCGAGCACTGCAAAAGGAACCTCCCTAGTTCGTCTTCTTGATCGAGACGAAACTGTCACAGGAAGAGATGAACTACAAAAAACAGGAACTTGGGTACACACAGGAATTTGCAGTATCTAGCTTTGGTCAGAGTGGTGGTCTAGCACTTCTATGGAAGCCAGATTCAAAGGTAGCAGTTCAAGGCTTCTCACGGTGGCATATCGACGCTCTTATCACATGCACTCATACTAATATGGAGATTGACAAGATTTTATGGATAACCGGATACAAGCAAGCGTGAGGAAACATGGTATTTACTAGAATCACTTGGACAATTCAACCAACTCCCTTGGCTTTGCATTGGGGATTACAATGAGATTGTTAGTCAAACCGAAATGTCTGGAAGTCGTGTCTGCCTTGCCAGACAGTTAGACCGGTTCCATCAAGTCATAAACTCTTGTGGTTTCCATGATTTGGGATATGTTGGTTCTCCTTTCACCTATTCCAAAAGTCATCGAACAGAGGGCCGCTTGCGCATTTGCCTGGATAGAGCACTTGCAAATAACGAATGGAAACAGCTTTTCCCAGCGTTCTTCATCATCTCCTATCCTTAACTTCAGGCCATTCCATGCTATCTCTCCGTTCCAAAAGAACACACCATCATCGACGACCATCAAAGAGAACTTTTAGATTTGAAGAGATGTGGTTACGAGATCCTCACTACGCAGAAGTGGTACAAGAGTCCTGGTACGAAGGATTATATAAACCTAGTGGCCATCAGATTACGAACTATCTTGAAAATTGCAGGGACAGGTTGATAGCATGGAACAAATCTGAATTTGGACATGTGGGACACAAGACTGACAGCTTGCAGAAAAAACTACAAGAGCTTGAATTGCTACCAAGTACCACAGCAACTGATATGGAAATTAAGGAGGTCCGTAGTGCTTTGAACGTTTGGTTGGATGCTAAGAACATCATGTGGAGACAACGCTCTAGGAATTTTTGGCTCATAGAGGGAGACCAAAATACAAGCTTTTTTCACACAAAGGCTACCAATCATAGATAGCGAAATACTATTCATGGCCTATGCGATGCAAATAGGGAATGGCAGGAGAATGAACAGCGGATTGAACAGATCTCAGTGGAGTATTTTTTCAACATGTTTCGCTCAAATGGCCCCATGGACACAACCGAATTGATTGATGTTGTTGAACCCATTGTCTTTGCTAACATGAACAACTTTCTGATTCAAGAATTCAGAGCTGATGAATTCCACAAAGCTCTCAAGCAAATGCACCCAAAAAAATCTCCAGGCCCTGATGGTATGCCTCCTCTTTATTATCAGCATTTTTGGTCATTGGTTGGTGATTATGTTACAAATATTGTTCTAGATTTTATTAATCACGGTATTACTCCGCCAAACTTTAATGAAACCCATATTGTACTAATCCCAAAAATAAAGAACCCCAAAAATATCACCCAATACCAACCCATAAACCTTAGCAATGTGATTTCCAGATTAGCCTCAAAGGTTCTAGCCAATAGATTGAAACGTTTTCTTCCAAAAATAATCAGTGAAAACCAGAGTGCTTTTATGTCAGACTGCCTGATAACGGATAATGTTCTAGTAGCATTTAAGACTATGAACCACATTAGACATAAAAGAACTGGTAAAGTGGGGGACATGGCTTTAAAGCTTGACATGAGGTGGAAACATGTCAACATACTTTCCTAAGTGGAGTGGCAACATGTCAAAGAGTTCCAAAAATTTCACATCTTTTCTTTGCAAATGACAACATTATCTTCTGTCGTGCTACCATTGAAGAATGTTCCACTCTTAAAGATATTCTGGAAACATATGAACACTTGTCTGGCCAGCAATTAAACCGTGAAAAAACTGCATTATTTTTTAGCCGTAATACTCCACAAGCCATCCAAAACACTATCAAGAATTAGTTTGGGGCTGAAATCATTCAACAACATGAGACTTACTTGGGTTTGCCATCTTTGGTGGGTAAAGGAAAGTGTAATACATTCCGACATTTGAAGGAGAGATTAGACAACAAGCTTTCTGGTTGGAAGGAAAAATTATTATCTCATGCAGGTAAAGAAATCCTCATAAAAACTGTGGCTCAAGCAATTCCCATGTATACAATGAGTGTGTTCCTACTTCCAAACTCTGTGTGATGAGATGACAAGTATGGTTTGCCAATTTTGGTGGGTTCAGAAAAATGGAAAGAACAAGAAGGCATGGATAAGTTGGGATAAAATCTATACCCCAAAAACTGAGGGTGGCTTGGGCTTTAGGGATTTGAGGGCTTTCAACCTAGCTCTCCTGGCTAAACAGGGATGGCGCTTGCAAACCCACACTTCCTCCCTAGTCCATAGAGTCTTCAAAGCAAAATACTTTCCTAATGGTGACTTCCTCACTGCCACTTTGGGATCATCACCCTCTTATGCTTGGAGGAGCAGTATGGCTGCCCAAAAAATTATCCAACAAGGGTACTGTTGGCAGGTTGGAAACGGGGACTCAATCTCAGTATGGATAGACAAATGGCTACCCACCAGCACTACTTTTCGCATCACTTCCCACCCATATGCTCTGCCTACCAACTCACGGGTCAATTCATTGATTGACCAAGAAACAAGGCAATGGAGGATCGGTTTCATCAAAGAGATTTTCCCACCACATGAAGCCCAAACCATCCTTAGCATACCACTAAGCCATAGACTCCCATTTGATCGCATAGTGTGGGCATATACTCCAAAAGGCCTTTTCTCTGTTAGTAGTGCCTATAAGGTTGCCCTTTCAATCACTAGCAACACAGTTGCTACCCATAGTGGTCCCTTGGATGCTCAAAATACAAGATTATTTTGGAGAACTCTTTGGTGCCTACACATCCCAAACAAGCTACATTATTTTGCATGGCATGCATGTAAAAATGTCTTGCCAACAAAAGTCAACCTTTGTAGCAGAAAAATTCTCACTGACCCAACATGTGAAGCTTACGGACTAAATGCTAAAACAAACGGCCATGTCTTATGGGAATGTGAAAAAGCTCAAGATGTATGGACCTCGTCTGGCATCCCTGTTCAGCACCACAGGACTAGATTTGGTTCATTTCTTGACCTCCTTTGGCACCTAATGTTAGTTCAACATGTCGGGGATGAACTAGTGGGACTCACCGTGGTTATTGCTTGGAGCCTTTGGCATGAGAGAAACATTGCTAGAGCAGGTAGGACATGGCAGACAAGCATTGGCATCATTTAGAGAGCAACATTCCTTCTTGAAGAGTTTCGAAGTGCAAACCACAAGTTCCAATCACCCATCGTCCCACACACTCTCATGTGGTCTCCACCGAATAGCCCATGGTACAAGATAAACACAGACGGTGCCATATTCAAGCAAGCGCAAGCCACAAGCATTGGTGTGGTGGCTCGTGATCACGAAGGGCAAGTCATTGCAGCTATGAGCAAGAAGTTATGGGTGCCACTCGGCCCACTAGAAGCAGAAGCCAAAGCTATGGAGGAAGGTATTATTTTTGCATGTGACGTGGGGCTTCAGGAAGTAACATTTGAATGCAACTCAGAAATCCTCTTTCAAGCACTTACGAGTAAAGCAACTCCTTCTGCTACCATCTCCAACGTTGTCGCCACATGCTTATGTAGACTTCAAGACTTTAGAGCAGCACAGTTCTCCCATGTTCGTCGCCAAGGGAATCGACCAACACACATTTTGGCTCAATACGCCAAAAATTTAGATTCATTTGTAACTTGGATTGAGGAAAATCCAACCATTATTGAGAATGCTAGGGCTCAAGATGTATTCCTGTTTCAATCTTCTTAATAAAGTTGAAGTATTTCTTATCAAAAAAAAAAAAAACCTTTAGTAGGTGATGTTCAGAAAACGAAAATTGCTACTCTCTCTCTCTCTCTCTCTTTCTCAAATTCCCATTTGGTGGGATCGTAAAATTGCAGCCGTAATTTTTGCTGATATCATTGTTTGGAGGATTGAGTAAACAAAGAAATCTTATAATAAAAAATTGAAGTGCAAAAGTTGTTGCAAATAGATATTTCTCTATATTACTATTTATTTGCAATTTTATCTCGCACACATTTCATCTTTCTTCGTTATTTTTGTACTGAGTAAACCTTCCCCTTGAATCTATTTTTGATTATACTGCGTCACTTGATGATGCATCACTCGGCCGTGGCAGCAAAGCATCTCTCGGAAAGACTTGGATTACTTTTCAAACTCTTAAGGTTGCTACTTTGTTCAAAACTTCACGTCCTCTTTGATCATGGGATTTGAGTTTGTGGGTAAGTTAATACACTTCTTGTTCAGGAGATCACCTAGCTATGTTGATACTAAGGGCATGTTTGGTAAACTATAATAGACGCTGTAATGTAATAGTTATTCCTATGATTTAGTTATTATTTAGTTTAGTTATGTTTTTATTACAAAGAATAGTTATTCTTTATGAATAACTATTCTTCAAAATGAGGAATAATCATTCCTCTTTAAAAGGTTGTATTAGCTATTCCTAAGTAAGTGTAATAGTTCCAAAACATAATATATTTCCAAATAAATAAACTTTTCATATACATCTAATAATTATAAAAATAAAAAATCATAAAAAATAACACATACCTCTCTTAAATTTAAAAATAACAATTTTTAAAGAAATATAATTGTATGAGTATGATATTTCCTAAAATAAATGTTAAATTTCATTCTAAGGTTATAACTCACAACTAAACTAATGAATAGGTTTAATTATTACATTACAACACACTTTATTACTAGTAATAAAGATTATAATTCTTGTTGTAATCCTCATTCAGTATACCAAATGTACTCTTATCATTTTCATCATCAATGGTTTTCAATTTTGTATTTTATTTGTTTTAAGACTTTAGAGTAGAATTAGATGTATGAATATCGTTTAATTTTCGTTAGGGAAAAACATTGATGGTAGTGGTATACTACCAATAGAAATCAATTTTGGATATATATATTTATTTATATATATTTGTGTTTTATTTGTGATAAAATTAGAAAATTGATTAGCAAATGAGATGGCTCTATCACTAGGACGGATTTGTCCTTCTCATTACCAAGGAAAGAAATTTTTGTTTGAAATAGCTTGATTATCTTAGCAGAAACAACGAGTCCATTATGTTTAATAAAATCAAGAAACGAATATAGATGTTTTCAATGTTCATCAATCATGAACACTTTAATGCATATCGTAAGATTTTGTGCTCGAGAAAGTGTAGCACATGCACAAAAAGAACATAAGGTGTAGCCTCGGTTTAATTGCTTAATACTTAAAATTGGTGTGTACTATTAGGCTTGATGCCAAAATCACATAATTAAAATTGGTGTGTACATTATCCTGGCCTTTTAATAAGTTTCTGAATGAATTGAAATTTGTGTGTATATTATGAGGCATAATTCAAGAAACTTACATGATTGCAAGCTTATGATCTAGGAGATATAGGAGTTATATAGTATAACTCTTTAGGTGATAGTCTCTTTTAAATTCTATGTGATGAATTTTGTAGACTTTGTGGTTGATTTCTATTCACATATCACCTCACATGTATCTCAAACTTTTGCTAGTTGCATACACTACACAAGTTACTCTTTGCTAAACATTGTACATGTTATTGTGTGTGTTTATGGTCTGACCAACCAAGTTTTGCAAATACTTTGAATTTTGTGCAAAATTGAATTGATGCTTGAAAATTTATGGAGAATGCAAGAAATTTTAATTTTGGGAATTTTGGGCTTAAATTCTTGTTTTTGAAAATCATATCATCACATACTCATGCATTTTTTTCCTCATGTCAATGCCGTGAGTTGTTCCTAAATGTCTTTTCAAAAACTATGTTTTTTTTTTCAAACTTTATGAGCCTCTGTCCATTTCGATTGATCCAACCTAATTTTCGATCAATCGAAATTGTTTTGAAATTGTTTTAAATTTTTTTAAAGAGCCTCTATCTGTTTCGATCAATCGAAACTGATTTTCAATCAATCGAAACTCGTGAATCAGGTTTTTAAAAATATCAGTTTTGTGTTGTTCCTCTCACCTTTTCAAAACTTTCTCTCTCTCTCCGACCTGGCAAGACTCCACTGAGATTTTTTGTCGTTTTCGGCCAATCTTTTTGCAAGGTTTTTCTCTCCATAAGCCGATATGTCCATATTACCCTCTCTTTTTCATTAATTTTCTGTTTACATGCATTTTTTCATGCATTGAAGGGTTATTTTCGAACTTAGCATATTTTGTGGTTTTTGATGATACAAACCGAATTTTGTGAAATTGATCATTGGGTTTTTGTTCTAGGATGTTATAATCATGATCCTTGTGGTTTAATTTGATCAATTTTGTGGTTTTTGAGGAATTGAAAATTCTAGGGCTTGTAATTAACCCGAATTGGGGATTTTGTTCAAATTTGGTTAAATTGATGAAATTGGCTTGTTGATTTGATATAATTGGTCATTATTTTCTGAAATCTATCTTGTATGATGATCAATTAGTCAATTTCTTTCAAATTGATCAAGTGGTTTTTCAAAATTTTGGGGTTTTTGTGTTAGAAACTCTATGCTCAAGCCAATTTTATGAATTTAAACTTAATTGCACTGCATTAGGACATGCATCATGCCATTTAATTTGTTCATGCATCATATAGATTTTTGTGTTATATTTTTTTTGTGCTAACTTGCAGTCTGTCATTGGTGTTTTTTTGTTTTATTCCTTTGCTTTGTGTCTTAGTCCTTATCCTAGCACCATGCCTAGGAAAACTAGAGCCCATAGGACCCCTTCCACTTCCTCTAAGTCTCCCTCTAGGAGTGAGGTGTTTAGGAATGATAAAAGCAGAGAGGCCTTTGAGACTTTGAACTGTAAGCGAAAGATTTGGGCTGAGCATGCTGTGATTTTAGATGAGATTGATCCGACCATTAGGGCTAACTTTGAGTCTAGAGGTTGGTTGTCTCTCTTGGAGATAGATCATCCACCCCCGACCGCCCTGATTAGAGAGTTCTTCTTGAATCTCTCTTGTCATGTCTATGATTCCAACACTCTTGTTAGGAGTTGGATACGAGGTGTTGAGTTCACCATTACCCCTTGGGTAGTGGCTGAAGCTCTTGGGGTTCTGGTTGTTCGGGATCCTAATTATCCCTATGATGAGTCTCCTCCCTGAGATGTTGTCATGTCATACATCACTGGGTCTTCTATTCAGTGGGGTTCTGATCCTCGGATCACATCCGCTGAGCTTACCGAGACTGTCTATCTTTTCTTTCAGATAGCGTGTCATTCGTTGTGGCCTATTTCTCATCTCCACACCATCCCTCTAGAGCGATGTGTGTTTTTGTATGCATTTGTTTTTGGTACGTCTATCAGTTTCCCTCATCTGTTCCTTCGTTCTTTGAATGAGGTTCATAGGAGTTCTGCCGTAGGGCATGCGCTTATCCATCCTATTTTCATTCATAGGATTTTGCTGTTTCTAGGTCTAGATGGTTTTCCTTCTGGTGAGCCTGTTCATGTTGTTGCTCCCATAGGTGCCACCTTTCTTAGGCAGATGGTTGCTCACTTGAGAGTTGCTCCTTCGCGTCCTAGAGGTGTGTCATCTGGTACTGTTCCCCCTCCTCCCTCTTCTACAGGTACTGATGCTGCTGAGACATCTAGTGCTGCTGCTGCTGATGCTAATGTTCCTCCACCGACTACTTCGGATGATTCAAACATTCGATGTACGTTGGATCATGTCTTGACCATTCAGGCGGCTCATGGACAGATTTTGGTGGATGTGCTCGATGAGATCTGTGCTTTGCGCGCAGAGTTGGCATATTTTAGACGTTCTTCACCGCCACCTCTCTTTTGATGATGGATTTTGTTTGCCCTTTGGCATTCCGTCACAAAAAGGGGGAGTACATATTTGAGTAGTATTTGAGCTTGTAGAGTTTTGTCTTCAGGGGGAGAGTATTTTTGTTGGTTGGAGCTTGTGGAGTTTAGATTGTATCTAGGTGCTTCACATTGTATTTTTATCTTTTTAGCTCTTGCCATATTTTTGTTGGGATATTCTTGTTAGGGGAGTTACTTTTATTGCTTTATATGTTTCTTGTTTTCAACTATTTATTGATTTATATTTATGAGTTCTTTTTTTTCATTGATATATGTCTTTATTGTGTGTTGTTTGAAATTAAGAATTTACTTTATTTACTTGTATTTCTCCACACAGGCGATTATGCATTTTGTTTAGTATTTCAGGAAATATACAGGTTGATTCAATTGAGCTGCTGTCTACACTTGCAACTGATGGATAGTAGTTAGGATTGAATTTGTTTTATGAGCATTATTTGTGTAAAGGGCTTTTATTTGTAAACTTTGAGCTTCTAGTTGTGTTTTGTTACGGATTGCTAAAGGGAGAGTTTGTTAGGTCCTAAAGACTTAGGTATTTATGTATTTAGAACTCTAATGTGTATTGTTGGCAAACCATGATCAAAACAATGTGTTTAGAAGTGTTTTAGTCTTGCTCAAAGTTGTACCTTTTATGTAAAGTTGGAATCGAGCTAATGCAAAAGTTACTGTGCATTTCGACCTGGCTTGATCGATCGAAGCTTAGGCTCGATCGATCGATTCTTAGGCAGAATGCGTTTTTCTGCAGATTTCCAACTCAGCCCTAATTGTTTAAAACGTTTAGGGTTTTCTAATTTGTCCTAAGTATAAAAGGCAAACCCTAATCACGTTTTAGTGTTGCTCATATTGCTGTTTGTGTAAATTTCTTGTGAGATCTAGAGGAGCTTTCCTTTACACAAACTTAGGGTTTTCAAGGAGGAGATTTTATCTACACCTTGATGATTAACTCAGTTGCTGCCATTGAAGCTTAAAGAAAACACAAGCGGGTGTGCTTGTATCTGGTGGTGAATCCAAGAAAGAAGGAGTTCGTGGATTCGGAGCTTGCACGTGGTCGTGTCAGTAAGTTCTACTAGTGGGTAGTAATAAGAAGTCGAGTGTGGGGGCTTGTAAGTCTTATTGTATGAACTTCGATTTTTTCAAGATAGTGGATTCAAGTTTACCTTGAGGATAGCTAGGTCAAATCCTCCCCAGGTTTTTACCGGTTTGTTTCCTAGGTAATCATATCTTTGTGTTATTTATCTTTCTGCTGCTTTGCATGATATGATCTCTGTGATTGTGATAACCTAGATTTGTTAAATTAGACTAAGTAACAACTTGGCTAATTACCTACGTTAATTCAATTATGTTTCAAGGGGTCTAAAAACCATCACAAATGAATGAGTTATCATACTTCAAAGCTTTTGAATGTGTCTTTCCTGGATAGAATACCTTTATGGACCTAATATACATAGTCAATAATCTCCAAACCAAGAACGAGCAATTCCCAAAGTTGCAGATCTCTATAATCACTATGAATGGCAATAGAGTAAGAACTAATACTACACAATCATATATAACTACACACCATAACTGCCACACAAAAAAATAAAAATAAATAAATAACTAAGTGTCAAGCTCCTATTATGTATGGCTACATTATTTAAGTTTTAGGATTCAGGCTTTGTTATTTTTGTTAAGTGAATCTAATACCTTAATGTGAATATGGGATGTGTACTGATTTCAGAAAATGAATGCCTCTTTGTACAAGATTTTGTGTGTAAATAAGAAGCACTAAGGATAAAGGGTTGTTTGAAATTAGTTTTGATATTTCTTTGACCATATTATGTATGAGTACGTGAATATCTTACTATTATTCCTGCATAAAGATGCATATATATGTGCAACCGTGACTGTGCCTACAAAAGGTATAGTTGCTTTAAAATTGGCAGAACTAAATCTGTACTCAAAATGTTTGAAGTAAAAAATAGGTCAATTTTGTTCAACAGTTTAGTTTAACATTAGCTCTGCAGAGTGCATATTTTTCTACAATTACGATGGACATTGCATGAACCTGGATCTTCCATGTAAGTGGACCTTACATGATGTGGGTCCCCTGTAATTAATGGTTCATGTCAGGTAGCAAAACTTATTGCAGCTGATAATGTCTCTGTTCTGCAAAATTTGATGGTATGACTCAAGTACTTTTGTGGAATACTGCTTAGACATAACCTGAACTAGACCTAAAACTCAATGATAGAAAAGATTGTCTTAGGTTTTATTTTACAAAATAGTAAGCCTGGCAGATTAACCCATTTTTCAAATATTCGGAGGTTAAGAAAGTAATTATCTTAGTTAAAGGATGTTATTCTCCACTTCTTATGTCTTTTGAAAAGGTAGTTATATGGAGTGGCTTTGGTGTATCTATTGTTCTTTTAGGTGGTTGATGAACTGGGATGATGCCCCATTTCATTTCTTATCATTCTAATGATTTTTTCTGTCCTTAATTTTATCAATTTCTATCTTCTCTTTATTGGAATGGTCACTGAAGTTAGGATTGTTAAGTTCTAAGTACTTAGGAACTAATGTATTAGAACTCTAATGTGTATTGTTGGCAAACCATGATCAAAACAGGTTGTTTAGTTTTGTTTAGACTTGCTCAAAGTTGTGTCTTTTATGTAAAGTTGGAATCGAGCTATTGCAGAATTAAGTGTGTATTTCGGCCTGGCTCGATCAATCGAAACTTAGACTCGATCAATCGAATCTCAGGCAGAATGTTTTTTCTTATACCTTATGAGCAAAAAGATGAGGTAGACCATCAATGAACTTTTCTTTCCAATAGGGTTTTATACTGTCATTGCGAAGCATAACTTTAGAGATGAAAACATCTTGATACTAGACATAGTAGGACATCACAAATTATTTAAATAAACACTTACAGCAAATATGGGTAGAAGCAAGTTTTCCCAAGTAGGAACGGACGGAGGTTACAAGATTAAAAACTAGGAAGGTAAGGGGAATCTACGGAGAATATAAAAACTTAGAAAATTGAGTTCTAATTACAACTGAAGGGAAGTGGCCTTTTTATAGGCAAAATTAGACGTTAATGGAATAGTGAATAGTGAATTGTTAACAATAAATTTGACTTTTTTTCTATTCACAGTAGGTCTTCAACAGCTTTGTTGGAATGTGCCGACAATAGTGATGTAAGAAGTGGCTTTAGTAATTCCGTCGATATGTGCCAGCAATATCATCTTTTGCAATTATAGAGTTGAAGTAGGAAAGCGGTCTTCACTCTTCAACTAATGATGGAGTTGCAACTGAGTTATGCTCAAAAAGAGTCTGATCATAGGAATAATATGGATTATCATCTTTAACAACAAAGTCTTTAGAAGATGCCTTAAACTCATATGTATGTGTATATATATATATATATATATATATATATATATATGTATATGTATATATATATATATATATATGTATATACACGTCTTGGCTTGTGTGTTGATAATTTTTTCATTTAAAGAAACTATTTCTGAATAATTTAGAGGTAGATATTTTTTCATTAAGCTTAAATTAAGGTCCCAAATAAGTCCGGCTAGGAATAAAATAGGTATTTTGTAATTTGCATCCTTTTTCGGTAAAATTGTAAATGTTTCCACCCTGTGGTTAATGCTTTTGGAAATTAAGCACTTTATGGACCTTTACACCCACCCATTCATGAGTTCCTTTCGGCTCTATTGTAGCCTCTTATATGGGCCTTTTCATTTATAGCTTTTTGAACCCATTTTTGGGACTTCACATCCATTTGCGGGTCTTTGTATTTGCTTGACTAGTTTTTTTATTTCAAGCCCATAGATCTCTTCAACATGGTGTGTATCCTCAGGGGTGTGCGCCAAACCACACCATTCTAGCCTCTAGCAAACTGGCAATGAAGGGATTTTTAGTTTCCACAAACTCTTTCAAGGAAATTAATAATCCTCACTGGTTGAGCTGTTTGATCATATTAATTGGAAAATCACATTTTGCTATTTTAAAAATTATAATCCTCTCTTTAACCTGACATCGATCTCTAGCCATGCGTGTATGGTGAATTATTTATTTATTTATTTTTTTGAGAAACAAGCTTGCTTACTTTGCTCAAGCGCGGTTAATTTTGTTCACGGTGTTAGCTTTGTTTAGCACATTTTTTCATTATTAGTTATCCTGCTGTAATATATTCTTGTTGTGATATCTGTAACAGTTACTGCTGTGACCACACCTTGTATGCCACTCACAACACTCACATCAGGATGCTTTTACATTGGGTAAGCCTGACTTTTGCACAAGCTGGCTTGAAGCGCAATCCTAGCAAGGCCAGTCTCAACTTTCTTACTCTAGATTAACAGGTCACTGTGCGGCAAAAGGGGTTAAGGCCCAACAATACAAAAAGGCCCTCACAATGGGTGCTTTTAGGACATTTATTAATAGACTATTTTAATAAATTTTTTATACCACTTTCATAACAAAACTTAAGAAGTTATCAAAAAAATAATTTGTTTTCTTCTTTTCTTATAAAACATTTTTAAAAATATTTAATAAATTAATACCCTTAAAATATCGATTAACATTTTCAAAATTTAAATAGAATAGAGGGAAAAAAAATACACAGAATTTGGTGGAAACTACTTTAGAAAGAATAAGCGAAATGAACTTTTACTCTTGGAAATTGGATGGAAATATTCCTAAACAGCTGGAAACGATCCAATACATTCCACCGACTCAAAGTATCATATTTGTAACAATCCCACCCCCATACCACAATTACAAACAATATCTTTGTCAGAACCTTTGATTTAGCTCGGTGTTTTTTTATTAATTAATTATTATTATTATAATTAATTTGGACTGACTGTGGAAAACGCTGGTACTAGGTTCTGCAGGCATTGGTCAACTTCTCATATATATATATATATATATATATATATATATATATATATATATATAGATAGATAGATAGGTTCAAGTTACATTTAGTGTAATTCTAAAAAGTTACACATTTTTTAAACTATTAAATTTAAGTAGATCCAACGGTTAAAAAAAAGACTCTCATTATTATAAATATTTTTATTAAAATCTCATTAATTAATTATCTTCATTTATTACATTCTAAACTTATCTCTAAATCTCTCTCTCTCTCTCTGATCCAACGGTATGAATCATAGATGCTTATCATATGGGCATGACTATGAGTCTATGAAGTCCGAATTTCCCTTGTTTCCCCTTCTCACACGTGACGTGCATGGAACGAAAAAGAAATTGTTCTAGTAATTCCAAATTCCAGGCTATACGTATCATTACTACTTTTCCAAGCATTCACTGAGGAAATTACTGTGACAATTTCATACAATCAACAATCAACAATCAAGTCACTCTCCATAGGTCTATAATGACCTCAGGGTGGATAAGATACGAGTGAATGAGATACATTCTCAAGCCTTGTCAGCGAAAGGCATTATCTATTTTAGAGAAACCGGTCAAACTATTTTGTGGAAAATGTATGTCATTAAAATAAAAACCACGGCATGGAAAACAAAGACAATAGGCCGCCCACAAACACAATAAGGTCACTTCCAAGAAACTTCACTACAATTTCCTTCTCCCTTCAGTGCAGTCAACCACAGCTTGGGAAAACAGGCAGATTCCATGCAATTCCTGTAAATAAATAAATAAATAAACAAAGACAAAGAAAAGCAAGCCAGCCTGATCCACATTTTTTTCCCCTGTCGGTAACCTGTGCAGGTTGAGTAATGGTGGAGGAGACAGAGAGAGAAACAGAGAGACAGAGACACAAAGAGAGAAACGGAGAGGGTTTAAAATGTAATAAATGAAAGTGATTAATGAGATCCTAATAAGAAATATTTGTAATAAAGTAGGTCTTTTTTTTACTGTTGGATCTATTTAAATCCAACGGTTTAAAAAAGGTGTAACTTGGTTCAAGTTATACCAAAGAGTTACACTTTTTTTAAACCGTTGGATTTAAGTAGATCCAATGGCTAAAAAAAAGACCCACATTATTACAAATATTTCCTATTAGGATCTCATTAATTATCCTCATTTATTATATTTTAAACCTATCTCTAAACCAGGGAAAAAAAAATGTGGATCAGGTTGGTCTGCATTTCTTTGTCTTTGTTTATTTGTTTCTTTATAGGAATTGCAAGAAATTTTCCTGTTTTCCCAAGCTTTGGTTGATTGCACTGAAAGGAGAAGGAAATTGTAGTGAAGTTTCTTCAAAGTGACCTTAAAGTGTTTGAGGGTGACCTATTGTCTTTATAGACTCATAGTCATGCCCACATGATAAGCACCTGTGATTCATACCTCAAGCTTTGGTTGATTGCACTAAAGGGAGAAGGAAATTGTAGTGAAGTTTCGTGGAATTGACCTTAAAGTGTTTGTGGGCTGCCTATTGTCTTCATAGACTCATAGTCATGCCCACATGATAAGCATCTACGATTCAAACCGTTGGATCAGAGAGAGAGAGAGAGAGAGAGAGAGAGAGAGAGAGAGAGAGAGAGAGAGAGAGAGAGAGAGAGAGAGAGAGAGAGAGAGAGAAAGGTTCAGAGATAGGTTTAGAATGTAATAAATGAGAGTAATTAATGAGATCCTAATAAAAATATTGGTAATAATGAGGGTCTTTTTTAACCGTTGGATCTACTTAAATCCAACAGTTTAAAAAGGTATCTAAAGAGTTACATCAGATGTAACTTGAACCCATCTCATATATATATATGAAGCACTCTAGGCGGCGGCTAAGAGGGATCGCTAGACCAACAGTCAAACCAACAATGAATGTATAATGTGACTCAATAAATAATTGAATATAGAAATTGGGCTGGTTTTGGTCCAACCCATAAACCATAGCCCATGGATCGTCCACATGGGTTATCTGATAAGTGAGTTTAAATTTGAACTTAACAGATATTAATATGAGTTATCAATATCAGTAGTGGAGTCATTTAAATTTAAAAGATGAGATCTTTTAGGGATCACAAATATCTGATAGTAAGTAAATCTCTACTAGTATTTAAATACTCTTACATTAGTCAGATAGTGGTTAGACACAGTGAGAAAACATACATATAGTTTTGAGTGCTCTCTCAAAATAAGCCATCTCTCTGGGACATTATCTACTGTTCCCTAGAATTTGGAGCGTGGAAACTAGGAGAGACTCTAGTAGCCTTTCCTGCGACTTGGAGGTGTTCCACAAAGGAGATCGTGAGGAGTTCGTAAAGCAAGCAAAGTGAAAGATCCGGCAAATTGGTGATCTGCTCCACCAAAGGTATGTGTCTACATGACCTCTAGTAAAGTATATATTTATTCAACATTGGTATCAGAGCCGTTTTATGCTTGTTTTCACTCTTGAATGATGCCATGATCTCTTAAATATATAACTCCATATGCATGCTAAAATTAAAAGTTTAAGTAATTTTTAATTTTTTCGGATCTGTAATTTTTTTTTAATTTTTCAGATCTGTAATTTTTTTTTTAGGCATGTTATGGCATGTAGAGAGAGAAATAAAAAGCTGTAATTTTTGATTGTTTACATGAAATCTGAAATTTACAGGCTTATTTTGACCCATTAAATCTTGTTTAATGTCAAATATTTTTTTAATGATTTGAAAGTACATTCCATAAGCTTTAAAACGACAGTTTACATGCTTAATTTAGACTTTAAATGAGAAAGTTATGGTCTTTTAAAGATTATGGTTGTATTTGATAAAATCTGAAAATTTGATGTCTAACGTGGAAGAGGATGAACAATAAAGTGAAAATTGTTTTATAATAGTTTACCGTGCGGGCTCCACTAACCACTAATTGTTTGAGTGGTTATCTAATATAATAATTGTGTAATGTATAAGAGTCCCACGTTGCTTTCACCAAAAAAAAAAAAAAAAAAAAAAAAAAAAAAGAAGAAAGGAGCCCCATGTTGATGTTAGTGTGTTAGTTACACTAGAACACTATCCTTGTTTCGTATACACACAAATATAAGGGCCCCACACTACTTTATTAGTTACACCTTGATAAAGATAATGTGCATATCACGTTGGTGTATCACATATTGTTGTTGTTTCCTTTAACAAGGAAACTGTGCAAGTGATAAGCCACATGCAAGTGGTTGTGGGTTTGTAATATTGTTTACAAACAGTGGCCTTTTAATTTATATATTTTTTTAATTTATAGTAAAACTATATATATTCTTAATTTTGTTTAGACCACATTTTTTCTAATGTGACACATGTGTACTTGTAGTGGCAATTTTTTTTTAATTGTGATGTTAAAATATAATTGTGATAACATGAGAAAATTGTGAAATTAGTTTTCTAATTTTCTGTATAATTATGCATGGTTTCAATTTTTGAATTAATTTATGATGTCTTTTTAACATATTGTGATATGATTGAATTGATATTATATGAATGCATTATGTGATGAATATGTATCCAAAGGGTTTATGAAACTCTTTGGCTCATCTCTAGAGTTAAAGATTGTATTGGTAATTTATGCAACATGTATATTTTTATTTATTGTTATTATGGATGGATAAGACAATTTTGAAATTATTTGGTAACGTGACATCCCCAATTTTTTTAATTACAAATAGAATCTTTGTAGTAGGATACTTGAATATGTAATTTTTTGGGCCAATGTTTTTTTGGAAATTTTTTTTTTTTTGGGCCATTGTTTTTGGCAATGTAATTTAAAGCTATGTAATTTAATTTTGGAAGCCATGTAAGGGTATATGTTTCACGGTTACCTATAATTTTCAAATTTTGTCTTAGCATGTTGTATGAAATTACCAATAGGGCTTATAGTGGAGCCCATGCACAATGTGTTGTGCACAAAAATGTATGGACACATGTTATATTTATGATTTAATATGTGGATGGTGTGAGGTTTTATTCTTCACAAAATTTTATTTAAAAATCAATTAGATGTGTTATTCCAATTTACATAGTGAGAGATGATTATGAGCTTAGCGAAATTTTCGATCTTACTATGTAGAAAGGAATATCATGGTCTAGTTGGATTTTTTTTTGGAAATAAAATCTAAAAATGTATGTGCTAATGTCAACTTGTGTAATGAATGTAGTGAACATGGCCACTAAGAATGTAGTTGCTGATCTAACTAAGGGTGAGAAACTAGATGGAACCAACTATAATATGTGGCATAGAAAAATTCAATATCTACTTAATGAATAAGAGGTCCTTGAAACCCTAACCAATGTGATGATGCAATCTGAAAATGGGAATACTGCCCAACATCGTCGTGACTTAGAGGCCTATGAGTCTTGGGTTAAGAAAGATCATTGTGCACGATTCACTATGCTGAGTAGCATGCACAATGATCTTATTGGGGAGTTTGAGAACTACCCAAATGCCCAAGAGATGTGGAACCAGCTTAAGATTGCCTTTGGAGGGACTTCAGCAACTAGGTTGCGAACTCTTACTTTGAAGTTTGAGCAATATATTATGGATTCAAAACATAACATAGCTGAACATCTAAGGACAATGTCAGCATTGATCTGTGACCTAAAGGCTGCTGGTAATAATCTCTTTGATGAATAACAGGTCACAGCGGTGATACGTTCACTGCCTGAACCTACTTGGAGGCAAATGAAGCTTGTTTTGACACATAGTGAGAATATCAAGACTTTTGCTGATATTTCTCGTCATCTAGAGCTTGAGGCAGAGCGCATGGGGGCGCACCAAAACACCCTCCTTATCACCCAATTTGGGCAGCGGAAGGCATTCAGGCCTAAACGCAAAGGACAAGGGAGGAATGCCAAAGGAGTTGGTAACCTTGGGCCTAAAGAAGGCAAGATAGCAAAGCGCCAAAATGGAAAGCGTGCTAAGAAGGACAAGGCAAAGATCAAGTGCTACAACTATGGAAAGAAGGGTCACTTCGCTCGTGAGTGCACTGAGCCAAAGAAGGTATCCATTCTTAACAACTCTGCTATTACTTATGTTTGTACACATGTTTTTGTTGCTCATACTATTCCTGGGTGGATTGTAGATTCAGGAGCAACCAAACATATAGCCAGAGATAGAGTTGGGTGTGTGGATTACAAAAGGATACCAACAGGCACAAAGTACGTTATTTTGGATAACAGAGCTCAAGAAGAAGTCATAGGAGTTGGAACCTACCAACTCAAATTGCGTCTGGGACGTACGTTACTTCTTCACGATGTGCTTCATGCACCTGATGTCCAATGTAATCTATTTTCAGTACTTACTATGCTTAGACTTGGATTTAGTTTCTGTTTTGATGGTCCTCAGTTGGATTTTTATTTAAATAAAACCTTGTATGGACATGGTTATTTATATAATAATTTCTTTATGTTGGATTTAGATCATTCCTCTTTTTCTTTCATTGCTCATAATGATGATATTTCTGATTCTGTAATGTGGCATGCTAAACTTGGACACATAGAAAAAGATAGATTGGCTAGACTAGCTAGAGAAAGCCTATTGGGGTCTATCACTAATGTAAGCCTACCTATGTGTGAACCTTGTCTAGCTGGAAAGGCCTGTAGGAAGCCTTTTGGTAAGGCTCCAAGGGCAACTCATCCTTTGGAATTAGTCCATTCAGACATATGTGGACCTATGAATGTTAAGGCACGCCATGGTGCCTCTTATTTTCTCACATTTATAGATGACTATTCACGTTTCAGTTATGTCTATCTGATTTCTCATCGCTTTGAAGCATTAGATTGCTTTAAGCGCTTCGTGGCAGAGGTTGAGAATCAGAAAGAAAGGAACCTAAAGGTTTTTCGAACTGATAGGGGTCGTGAATATTTGTCTAAACAGTTTCAGGAACTATGTGAGGAAAAATGGATACGTAGGCAATTGACGATTCCTGGTACTCCATAACAAAATGGTGTTGCAAAGAGAAGGAATCGTACTCTATTAGAGATGGTTAGATCGATGATGGCGCAAGCCAACCTTCCAATTTCGTTTTGGGGGGATGCATTGATGACTGCTGCCTACATCCTTAACCGTGTGCCTTCTAAGTCAGTTCCCACAACACCATATGAGTTATGGACTGGTGCAATACCTAATTTGGAGAACTTGCAGCCTTGGGGTTGTGCAGGTTTTGTTCACAGTACTTCCTATAAGTATGGGAAATTGGGCCCTAGAGCAAGTAAGAAAATTTTTATAAGATATTCAAAAAGCTCAAAGGGGTATGTAATGTATGGTGAACATTCTGATGGTGGAATGACTGAGATAGAGTCTCGTGATGTCAACTTCATTGAAGATGATTTTCCAAGCATCAGTGAAGTAAAACAAGATCTTCAGCTTTATGAGCTGCAAGAACTTGAAGGTGTCATACCATCTTTGGGCGAGGGTGGAGAATCACAACTTCATCCTGAAATCGCCAAAGATAGTGGGAGTGATTTTGCTCCTAGTGGGAGCAAACCACTAGATAGTGACACACAAGGATCCAAGGTACGTAGAAGTGAACGTGGAACTATTCCCCGTCGTCATTTTGAGATTGAGGGGGAATCTTTTATATGTGATTCACTGGACCTTGATGAGCCTGCTTCCTATGAGGAAGCATTAGCTTCACCTGCTTCACATGAATGGATAGTTGCCATGAGGGATGAGATGGATTTTATGGCAAAGAATCAAGTTTAGGAGTTGGTTGACCTTCCACCTGGGCGCAAGACCATTGGAAACAAGTGGGTCTTAAAAATAAAGCGCAAGGCATATGGATCAATTGACAAATATAAGGCTCGTCTCGTGGCGAAAGGCTATACCCAAAGAGAAGGGATAGACTATGAAGAGACTTTCTCCCCAGTAGTGAGATTTGTCTCTATTTGCCTTATTCTAGCTATTGTTGCACATTTGGATTTGGAACTCTTCCAAATGGATGTAAAGACTGCATTTCTCAATGGAGAACTAGACGAGGAGATCTATATGGATCAACCTATTGGCTTTGAGGTCAAGGAACAAGGGCGCAAAGTGTGCCGCCTTAAACGTTCCATTTATGGCCTAAAGTAAGCGTCTAGACAATGGTATTTCAAATTTCATAAGGCTATTATTTCAATTGGTTTCGAAATGATGGAAGAAGACCATTGTGTGTATGTCAAACGATCAGGAAAGAGTTTACTTATCCTGTCTTTGTATGTGGACGACATTTTGTTGGCTGGAAATGACATGGAGATGATTGTCACCACCAAAAGGTGGTTGTCCTCTATTTTTGAAATGAAGGACATGGGAAAGGCTAATTATGTGCTTGGAGTTAAGATTTTCAGGGATCACTCAAAGAAGCTTCTTGGTTTGTCTCAAGAAACTTACATAAAGATGATCTTAGAGCGATTCCGTATGCATAATTCCAAACCCATAGACACTCCAATTGAGAAGGGACATACATTAAGCCTTGAAGATTGCCCTAAATCAGAAAAGGAAAAGAGAGAAATGGCAAGAGTTCCCTATGCAAGTGTAGTTGGAAGTCTGATGTATGCTATGTTGTGTACTCGACCAGACATCTGTTTTGCAATTGTATGGTTAGTCGTTAACAAAGTAATCCAGGACCTGTTCATTGGCAAGCAGTTAAGAGGATTTTTCGATACCTTCGTGGGACATCGGATCTCATTCTTTGCTATCAGGGTGGAGATTTGAGATTGAGAGGATATTCTGATGCTGACTGGGCCAGTGATAGAGATGAGCGCAAGTCCACTACAGGTTATGCATTTCTACTTAGTGGTGCAGCTATCTCTTGGTGCAGTAAGAAACAGTCTTGCATTGCTTTATCCACAATGGAGTCTGAGTATGTTGCTTGTTCAGCAGCAGCACAAGAAGCTGTTTGGTTAAAGAGATTTTTCCAAAGCCTAAGGGTGACATCTCTTGCAGATGAAGCTGTAAAGATGTATTGTGATAATATGGCAGCCTTGTCTCATGCTAAAGATCCTAAGTATCATAGCAAAAGCAAACACATACAGACTCGTTATAACTACATTTGTCTTGCTATTACACAAGGAGAGGTGATCCTCCAACATATCTCCACTAGCAGGATGGTGGCTGATCCACTTACTAAAGCCATTGCTAGAGATGTCTTTCAGGCTCATGTTAGGAGTTTGGGATTTTGTAGGATTTGATATGTTTTTTGGATACCTTATGGACATTTATGTTTATTCGTACTTTATGCAATAATGATGTTATTCATTTTGATTCATCTTGTGATGTAATTGATATTGCATACTGAGCACACGTTATTTGAGAATATGTCACCAGGCTTAGATCGGTCTACTCACATAGACAATCACCCTAGCGCTTGAGTAGCGAGCAGGATGAGACATAGTGATCACTTTTTTTTTTTTTCCTGTAAATCAAGTAAGTGATCATCTTGACGCTTAGGGAGGCGTGCAAGATAATATAATGAATGTCGCCTTAGCTAGGCTAAGATGAGACTTATGGGAGTCGCACTTGAAGTGTATCCACAACTTCATGAAGCCTGAATAAAGCCAAATGTGAGATCTTGGACAGGAACTTGATGTGTAATTGTGCTGAGAAACTCAGGTTGGTTGCTTTTGTGGCAATTGGACTAAGATTTGTACGGTGTTTGAGTGTGACAAGCCCAGTTGAGTAGGCGCTCCGCTGTAGCATACAAATTATACTATATGTGCTATAGCCGACCAATTAAGGGAGTGATTGGACAGATCCCTACTCCGTCACTATGTGAGCCCTAGTCGACCATTATATGGTCCATTCTGTGCCCTTTTTCGACCTAGAACTATGTGATGAAGTGAATGTTTGATGTCGCTACTTTAGCATGTCATCTCAGGGCCATGATATATACGGTCTCGCGGAGCATGTCTAGGAAAGCGGTCAAGTGTAAATGAATTGACATGAGTGTCTGGGGAAGATTATTTAGAACACACTATTTATTTTATGGCTCATAGCCCAGGCGATTATGAGGAATTTGTTTTTCAACATAATCATGAGCATATTATATGGTATAGGATCAAGTGTTGCTTTGAGTTTTGAACTCATGAGGGATTAAAGAAACTTGATCGGGTGTGATCAAATAATCTGGGGCATAGACGAGATACAATGAGTGATGTATTATGTTAGTTTAGATGGTGACTTAATATAATACTCCTACCCTACACCTTCTCGTTAGGTCGCACACTCCATTTTTTTGTATAAAGAGAGGATTGGACAAAAGATTGAGAGGAGCTAGTTCTGACTGTAGTACCCAATGTGGACGAGTGGGAGATGTTAGAAATTGGGCTGGTTTTGGTCCAACCCATAAACCATGGCCCATGGATCGTCCACATGGGTTATCTGATAAGTGAGTTTAAATTTGAACTTAACAGATATTGATATGAGTTATCAATATCAGTAGTGGAGTCATTTAAATTTAAAAGATGAGATCTTTTAGGGATCACATATATCTGATAGTAAGTGAATCTCTACTAGTATTTAAATACTCCTACATTAGTCAGATAGTGGTTAGACACAGTGAGAGAACATACGTATAGTTTTGAGTGCTCTCTCAAAATAAGCCATCTCTCTGGGACATCATCTACTGTTCCCTAGAATTTGGAGCGTGGAAACTAGGAGAGACTCTAGTAGCCTTTCCTGCGACTTGGAGGTGTTCCACAAAGGAGATCGTGAGGAGTTTGTAAAGCAAGCAAAGTGAAAGATCCGGCAATTTGGTAATCTGCTCCACCAAAGGTATGTGTCTACATGACCTCTAGTAAAGTATATATTTATTCAACATATGGAAATTTGACAAATCTGTCAAAACAGTTAATTAATTAATTAATTAATTTTTAATGTAAAAAGTTTATTAAAATAGTTTACTAATATATGCCCTAAAGGCACACATTATTAAATATCTTATACGAATAATATAACTTCTAAGCTATTCACACAAACCCTAGCAGCCACTTTTCGTGATTCCTTCTCTGTATTTATTTATTTTTTCTTTTCCGTAATAGGTGTTTTTAGGTTTGAGGTGTACCTGTTTGATCAACCGCATCAATAATTTTGAATCAAAAGAACAAGTTCTTGAAAAGTACTATCTTATGTGAACTGTGAGAACTTCCAAATTCTACAGAAGATTATCCTTCTCCAATTGGATAGCAATTCTATGCAATGGGTATCAAGATCACTTTGTAGTTTCAAATGCTTTAATAGCTTTAAGAATAGTAAAAAGAAACCAAATAAATCGAAATGAACTGTTAACCGCAATGGTTATTCTACCACAATGCATAGAGAGGCTGGCCAACAGAATAGACCATTAACTTCACTGCAAACTACTATATACTTTCCACAATCATTTTTAAACAAAGAATACTATAATATATATTTGCTTTCCAGAATTTTTAAGAATACCAAAGGTCAGATATCATTCTCTTTCTTTATTAATAATGAATGTTACTCTGATTAATCACATCATGGATCATCTCATTGTTTAATGCGCATTTGAGTTCTTAATTGTAGCTTAATTTTTGAGTGAGAATCGTTTATTTAACTTAATAAATTCTAACTTGGACTTTAATATTTTTTTCTAATCATGCATATGTTTCTATTCTATTTATTTAAATAATTTTTTGATGCTCAAGTGTAAATTTGTTTATAAATAATAATTCATTCTAGTGGGGAAGATGGGCCACCATTAATATTTCTTTCTTCGCTATTAGACCAAATGTGCAAGACTTTAAGTGTTGGTCCACCACAGAGACGGAGCCGGGGAG
Organism: Quercus mongolica; assembly: GCA_011696235.1. Lineage (NCBI taxonomy): Eukaryota > Viridiplantae > Streptophyta > Magnoliopsida > Fagales > Fagaceae > Quercus > Quercus mongolica. The sequence goes on from CM022236.1 coordinate 79,369,906, forward strand.
GAGGGGGGCATGCCCCCCCCCCCCCCCCCCCCCCCCGCGGACTTTCAAAAGCTTTTCATGATGTTTTTTTGCTGAAGTGATGAATGTGTAATCGATTCCCAGAAATAAGTGTGCAACATTATTGGATATGAAAAATCACTAGCAAACACTATTGGGGCCCATAAAAATATGGGTCCTGGGGGATCCTTTGTAACTATTCATGATTGAAAAGGCAAGATAACACTGCAAAACCCTACATTTTTGGCAGACTTCGTTCTTAATCAGTGGAATATGACTAGTTTCACTTTCTTTGAATGCTGGGATTTTTTGTTTGCACAATGTAAAACTTAATTTTTATTATTCCTGCTTAAAACGCACATTGGGTTTTTTATTACAAAAGTTGAAGATGAGCTTGGACCAGTATCTGTTTGAAAGGCCAAAAACGTATTGACCCCTTGTGATGAATTAGCCAATTAATTAGTCAAAGTAATTAATTAATCAAATTAACATGCAAAAAGCGTGGTAGCACAAACAAATCACCAAATAACTAAATGTAGCGGAAATTAAATTTGACACGGGTAATTTGTTTACGAATGGGGAAAATCACTGAAGCAAAACCCCACCGGGTGATTTTAAGGTCACTATTCCCAAAATTCCACTATTATCACAACAAGCGGTTACAAGTAAAGGAATCTCAGTACCTTATACCAACCTACAGTTGAACCCTTACCCCAATACCCAATTGGACTTGTTCTGTAGTGACAATTTCTCCTTTTGATGCACGGCTCTCAAGTACGTAACTAACCAATTTGATGCGCAGATCCTACTACACGGCTTACTCCTTTGCACGAATCCAAACACGTGACTAACACCACAGCAACCCCTTGATTGTTGTAGTTGTTTTGCAGTAGCTTCACATTGAAACACCAATAGGATTTTCAATATTGGTGTAAGAGATTTTGCTTGGTTACAGAACCCAAAGGCGTACAAGAAACGCAGCAAGAACTCTTTCTTCTGTAGGAGGAGGCTAGGGCTTCAAAAGAAAACCTTATGAAGCTCTCTAGGGTTGGGTTTTTCTTTTTCCACCTCCTTTGAATAGGAGCTTAATGGGCTCTCCTATTCCAAATAGGTTTACACAAACCTTAGGCTTTCCTAGTCCAATAAGGATTATACAAACTCACAAATCTTGGGTTTTCCTAGTCCTATAAGGATTATACAAACTCATAAACAAATAGCCTTTTCGAATAAAAACGTTGCTGGCTATAGTCTAAATCCCGTAAGCTCGATTGATCGAGACATCTGTTGAGTTTTAAGGAATCTCGACAGATCGAGCTTCTGTCGAGGAGGTATTGGGACCTGCAGATTGCACTTTTCTTGAGCAGTTCTTAAGTAATCTTCATGTCTTCAATTTAACCCCTTGTAATGATCATTTTGAACCTACTTAGATTTACCCAAATATAAGTAAAGAACATTTTGTCAAAGGATATGCCAATTACAAAAAAATATGTCCCTAGCACTGTGTAATTTCTTTTCCTCTTAAAAATAGAAAACAAAACAAAAGAAAGATATGACAACTAGGAGCACGTTTTACAATGTGGTTGATAATATATGCCGGATTCATGACTTGATTTTGTACACATTTGGCCTACATGTTACAACTATAAACAGATAAGATTACACAGATTTGAGATTGATGACACTTGTGGAGAGGAGACTCGAAAGGACTAACTCTATGTTTAGTTTGAGGGAAAGGAATGGAAAGGAAGAGAAAAAGAATAAGGGGAAGAGAAAAATGTGGGCTCAAGTGATAAATTTTTCATCACATTTAGCTCATTTTCTTTTTTCAAATGCTCTATCCAAACAGCGGAAAAGACTTAATTTCTCCATGTTTCCCTCCTCTTTCCCTCAAACAAATTAAAATAGAATGTAAGTGAGTATTTCCCTAACTAATGAAGTCTATCTTCTCTAGCTATTAGAACATGCTAATGTTAACCTGAGTTAATGCAAACTCGAGAATTTCAAGATAATATTCATACCTAAAATTTCTAATCAATTAGTGGCATAATAATATATTTTTCTAATACTATGTTAATATTATTCAAAGATATATAAAAGAGGCTAAGATATAGTTACATCATGTGTAATTCTTATTTGACAATACATCATTTAATTTTTTTTTTAGATTAATATTTTAAAAATCCTATTTTTGGATTACATCATATCTATATGTTTTTTAAGACACTTAAAATTTCATTTGAATTGAATATTTATTTTATTTAATTCATACACTCATATTTAAGTACAATTCTAAAGTTCAAAAAAAAAGTTAAATTAAAATATTTCATGTATGAGATGGTTATTGATCTTTAATTTTCTTGATATGTCAGAAAAATGTTAGGTGCAAGAAGATAATATGACCACAAGTAGAATTACCTCTCCAATTTTGTCAAAGTACCCGTTTCTCCAATTTTGCAGTCAACCAAGGCTTGGGAAAACAGGCAGATTCCTTGCAATTCCTATAAATAAATAAATAAATAAACAAAGACAAAGAAAAGCAGGCCAGCTTGATCCACATTTTTTTTCCCCATGTCGGCAACCTGTGGACGTGGAGCAATGGTGGCGGAGACAGAGAGAGAAATAGAGAGACAGAGACATAGAGAGAGAAACAGAGAGAGAGAGAGAGAGTCAAACGTCAAACATTTTTAGGTTTAGAGATAGGTTTAGAATGTAATAAATGAAGGCAAATAATGAGATCCTAATAAGAAATATTTGTAATAATGTGGGTCTTTTTTTTACTGTTGGATCTACTTAAATCCAACGGTTTAAAAAATGTGTAACTCGGTTCAAGTTATACCTAGTGTAACTCTTTAGAGTTACACCTTTTTTAAACCGTTGGATTTAAGTAGATCCAATGGTTAAAAAAAAGACCCACATTATTACAAATACTTCCTATTAGGATCTCATTAATTGTCCTCATTTATTATATTTTAAAAATATCTCTAAACCTTAAAAAAAAAAAAAAAAAAAAAAAAAAAAAAAAAAAAGTGGATCAGGCTGGCCTACTTTACTTTGTCTTTGTTTATTTGTTTCTTTATAGGAATTGCAAGGAATTTGCCTGTTTTCCCAAGCTTTGGTTCACTGCACTGAAAGGAGAAGGAAATTGTAGTGAAGTTTCTTGGAAGTGACCTTAAAGTGTTTGTGGGCGGCCTATTGTCTTCAAAGACTCATAGTCATGCCCACATGATAAGCATCTGTGATTCAAACCATTGGATCACCGAGAGAGAGAGAGAGAGAGAGAGAGAGAGAGAGAGAGAGAGAGAGAGAGAGAGAGAGAGAGAGAGAGAGAGTAATAAATGAGAGTAATTAATGAGATCTTAATAAAAATATTGGTAATAATGAGGGTCTTTTTTAACCGTTGGATCTACTTAAATCCAACAGTTTAAAAAGGTATCTAAAGAGTTACATCAGATGTAACTTGAATCCATCTCATATATATATATATATATATATGAAGCACTCTAGGCGGCGGCTAAGAGGGATCGCTAGACCAACAGTCAGACCAACAATGAATGTATAATGTGACTCAATAAATAATTGAATATAGAAAGGGGATCCTAAACTAAAAAGAAGTCCATGACCCCTTTTTAGAGTGTATAAGGAGAGGTCGAATAGAGAAAAAATGTACAGGAAGTTAATTGAAAACTACTTTTGAAAAAGTAAGATAAACAAAATGAAAAGATTACTTTTACTCTAATATAATTATTATATAACATAAAAAGCAAGCTAAACAATGTTACCTACTCTAACTCAAATATAATGATTCCGATAACTTTACCTGCATGTTGTATGGGTTTAATTACTAATATATTTATTTTCTATTAGCTATATAAAAAGCACCAATGCCCTACAGTACACATTTGGTTAATTGAGTCCCTTTATCTTTTAAAGTTTTGAACAGTTGCTAAAGTGCCAATTTACAGTGCAGAGGTTGAAAATTTACAGTGCTTTGGTTTCAACCTCTGCACTGTTGCTGCTTTCTTTTCCTTTATTTATTTATTTTATTATATATAAAGCTGTTAGTTAACATAATAAATTGTCATAATATTTTTGCATTTGTTGATATGTTAATTCTTTATAGGTTAAAATAAAATATCATACTAGAATCATCCACAACTAAAGCTTGTGCAAAAATGAGTTCATGCTACAGATAAAATAAAACATCATACTAGAATCATTCACAAATAAAATATCATACAAATAATAAGAAGCATGCACAGAAAATGTGTCCCACGTTTTTTCTTTTTTGCTGAATAATGATATGACATGATTGACATGTGGAATCGAACGCATTTGAATTGTGCTACAGATACTATGTATTATTCACAAAATATCTTGTGCTTGTATGTTCTTTTTCAAACACAGAAAAGTTTAAATAATAAACAAACCCAATGGGATGTCACCTTTTATGGGTACGTTCCAAATGCTGTGGACCTGATTTAATCTGATGAACTACTGTTTCGAGGAGGAATCCTAAGAATTGCATTATTGATTTTCAAAAATCTGATGAACCACTGTTTCGAGGAGGAATCCTAAGAATTGCATTATTGATTTTCAAAAAACCTTATATCTTCCATCAAAATATATATCCTATATCTAAGAATCTCTTCCCATTATAATGTATGCCCTCACCATTAATTTTGTGAAAGTTTTTATGGAAATTTGACAAAACTGTCAAAACAATTAATTAATTAATTATTTTTTTTTTATATAAAAAATTTCTTAAAATAGTTTACTAACATATGCCCTAAAAGCACACATTAGTAAATCCCTTATAAGAATAATATAACTTCTAAGCTATTCACACAAACCCTAGCAGCCACTTTTTGTGATTCCTTCTCTGTATTTATTTATTTTTTCTTTTCCGTAATAGGTGTTTTTAGGTTTGAGGTGTACCTGTTTGATCAACCGCATCAATAATTTTGAATGAAGAAAGTACTATCTTATGTGAACTGTGAGAACTTCCAAATTCTACAGAAGATTATCCTTCTCCAATTGGATAGCAATTCTATGCAATGGGTATCAAGATCACTTTGTAGTTTTAAATGCTTTAATAGCTTTAAGAATAGTAAAAAGAAACCAAATAAATCGAAATGAACTGTTAACCGCAATGGTTATTCTACCACAATGCATAGAGAGGCTGGCCAACAGAATAGACTATTAACTTCAATGCAAACTACTATATACTTTCCACAATCATTTTTAAACAAAGAATACTATAATATATATTTGCTTTCCAGAATTTTTGAGAATACCAAAGGTCAGATATCATTCTCTTTCTTTATTAATAATGAATGTTACTCTGATTAATCACATCATGAATCATCTCATTGTTTAATGCACATGTTTCTATTCTATTTATTTAAATAATTTTTTGATGCTCAAGTGTAAATTTGTTTATAAATAATAATTCATTCTAGTGGGGAAGATGGGCCACCATTAATATTTCTTTCTTCGCTATTAGACCAAATGTGCAAGACTGTAAGTGTTGGTCCACCACAAAGGCGGAGCTGGGGAGGAGGGCCCCCCCCCCCCCCCCCCCCCTTGACTTTCAAAAACTTTTCATGATGTTTTTTTGCTGAAGTGATGAATGTGTAATCGATTCCCAGAAATAAGTGTGCAACATTATTGGATATGAAGAATCGCTCGCAAACACTATTGGAGCCCATAAAAATATGGGGCCTAGGCGATCCTTTGTAACTCTTCATGATTGAAAAGGCAAGATAACACTCCAAAACCCTACATTTTTGGCACACTTCGTTCTTAATCAGTGGAATATGACTAGTTTCACTTTTTTTGAATGCTGGGATTTTTTGTTTGCACAATGTAAAACTTAATTTTTATTATTCCTGCTTAAAAAGCACATTGGGTTTTTTATTACAAAAGGTGAAGATGAGCTTGGACTAGTATCTGTGTGAAAGGCCAAAAACGTATTGATCCCTTGTGATGAATTAACCAATTAATTAGTTAAGTTAATTAATTAATCGAATTAACATGCAAAGAGCGTGCTAGGACAAACAAATCACCAAATAACTAAATGTAGCGGAAATTAAATTTGACATGGGTAATTTGTTTACGAATAGGGAAAACCACCGAGGCAAAACCCCACCGGGCAATTTTAAGGTCACCACTCCCGAAATTTCACTATAATCACAACAAGCGGTTACAAGTAAATGAATCTCAATACCTTATACCAACCTACAGTTGAACTCTTACCCCAATATCCAATTGGACTTATTATGTAGTGACAATTTCTCCTTTTGATGCATGGCTCCCAAGTACGTGACTAACCAATTTGATGCGCGGATCCTACTACGCGGCATACTCCTTTGCACGAATCCAAATACGTGACTAACACCACAACAACCCCTTCATTGTTGTAGTTGATTTGTTGTAGCTTCACATTGAAACACCAATAAGATCTTCGATGTTGGTGTAAGAGACTTTGTTTGGTTACAGAACCCAAAGGCATACAAGAAACGCAGCAAGAACTCTTTCTTTTGTAGGAGGAGGCTAGGGCTTCAAAAGAAAACCTTATGAAACTCTCTAGGGTTGAGTTTTTACTTTTCCATCTCCTTTAAATAGGAGATAATGGGCTCTCCTATTCCAAATAGGTTTACACAAACCTTAGGCTTTCTTAGTGCAATAAGGATTATACAAACTCACAAACCTTGGGTTTTTCTAGTCCTATAAGGATTATACAAACCCATAAACAAATAGCCTTTTAGAATAAAAACATTGCTGGCTATAGTCTAAATCCTGTAAGCTCGATTGATCGAGACATTTGTTGAGTTTTAAGGAATCTCAATAGATCGAGCTTCTGTCAAGGAGGTATCGAGACCTGCAGATTGCACTTTTCTTGAACAGTTCTTGAGTAATCTTTATGTCTTCAATTTAACCACTTGTAATGATCATCTTGAACCTACTTAGATTTATCCAAATACACGTAAAGTGCATTTTGTCAAAGGATATACCAATTACAAAAAAAATATGTCCCTAGCACTGTGTAATTTCTTTTCCTCTTAAAAATAGAAAACAAAACAAAAGAAAGATATGACAACTATAAACAGATAAGATTACACTGTGGTTGATAATATGTGCCGGATTCATGACTTGATTTTGTACACATTTGGCCTACATGTTACAACTATAAACAGATAAGATTACAAATGTAACGCCCCAAAATCATAGGCAATAAAAGTCTATTTAATCTGAATAATCCATAAAAAAATATTAAATAAAAGAAACTAGCAACCTTGAATCTGATTACAAAAGTCAGAGCTCTAATTCACCAAATAAAAAACATCCTCAAAATAATTCTCCAATACAAAGTTTAATGCCATAAAATAATAATAAAATCCTTAGTTCCACAAAAATAGTTTGTAATTTCTGTCTCCCAAGAATCTCTACTCCAGTAATCCACCTAATGTATCTGTAATGGGAAATAAAGGGAGGTGAGATAACTCAATAAGTAGAATTCACTAACATTGGGGTGTAGGAACAAACCTTTCAAATAAATAATTCTTTCAACAGATTCACAACTTATAACTCATCAATATTTTGTCATCAACTATTTCATGTAAAAGAAAATAATATATTTATATTGTGAGCCATCATAATATATATATTGATACCATCACATAAACAATTTCCTAGGTTTTTCTCGTGGTCAACATTTACGCCCCGTTGACAGGGTTGTGTTGTCCCCTTTTTGGGACTGGAACCTCCTTTCATCCCATTTCTTAAGAATGGCTCCTTTGGAACCTAAAGGTACACTTCCTTGCTAAGGAGCTTCCTTTTGGATCCTCAATAGTATGCTCCCTTGCTAAGGAGCTATCAAATGTGCACTGTCCCCTTTTGGGACTATCCCTTGCTAAGGACTAGCTGCAACATGATTGTCCCTTGCTAAGGACTAAATACCATACTGAGCTTCTAATCACGACTTGTCATAGGTTTTCAAAACATATTCAATATGCTCACAAAATAATTCATTCATACTTCTCAAAATATAAAGACATATTCACACATACAAGTTTAAATAAAATTAGGTTGTCCTACAAGTTTTTCATAAAACGAATAGTCAATGTGCACATCAAACATTTGTAAAATATTCATTTATATATAGAATATCAACATATTTCTTTCATATAAAATAGTTTAATAATCAACACTGTTTTGGGAAAACCCCTAAAATTAGTAAACATCACTTACCTCTTAGTTGCAAAAATAAAGGAAATCAACCTCCCTTGAATCACAACAATTCAATAGAATTAGAACCTAGCAATACCAAAAATAGGTTCATCAATACACAATTTCCCACTTCAAAATTTATTTTCACACTTAAACGGTTTTATTCTAAACAATATTAATATATCCAAAATCCTTCATTTATTCACTTAACTATCAAATTTACTATTGGAAGCCACGTATTATCTTAATTTGTTGCTTAGCATTCCCTCTTGATGCCACTGGATGTCCATTGACTCTAACCATTTTATACATATATATTCAATCTAACATGGGTAACAATGAGATAGTATTCTTAATTTATCAATCCGGATGCTTACATTTTTCCCTTGAAGCCACGGGATATATATATATATATATATATATATATATATATAATGGTTAGAGTCAATGGACATCCAGTGGCATCAAGAGGGAATGCTAAGCAACAAATTAAGGTAATACGTGGCTTTCAATAGTAAATTGATAGTTAAGTGAATAAATGGAGGATTTTGGATATATTAATATTGTTTAGGATAAAACCGTTTAAGTGTGAAAATAAATTTTGAAGTGGGAAATTGTGTATTGATGAACCTATTTTTGGTATTGCTAGGTTCTCATTCTACTGAATTGTTGTGATTCAAGGGAGGTTGATTTCCTTTATTTTTGCAACTAAGAGGTAAGTGGTGTTTACTAATTTTGGGGGTTTTCCCAAAACAGTGTTGATGTGTTGATTATTAAACTATTTTATATTAAAGAAATATGTTGATATTCTATATATAGATGAATATTTTACAAATGTTTGATGTGCACATTGGCTATTCGTTTTATGAAAAACTTGTGGGACAACCTAATTTTATTTAAACTTGTATGTGTGAATATGTCTTTATATTTTGAGAAGTATGAATGGATTATTTTGTGAGCATATTGAATATGTTTTGAAAACCAATGGCAAGTCGTGATTAGAAGCTCAGTATAGTATTTAGTCCTTAGCAAGGGACAATCATGCTGCAGCTAGTCCTTAGCAAGGGACGGTCCCAAAAGGGGACAGTGCACATTTGATAACTCCTTAGCAAGGGAGTATACTATTGAGGATCAAAAGGAAGCTCCTTAGCAAGGGAGTGTACCTTTAGGTTCCAAAGGAGCCATCCTTAAGAAATGGGATGAAAGGAGGTTCCAGTCCCAAAAAGGGGACAGAACAACCCTGCCAATGGGGCGTAAACGTTGACCACAAGAAAAGCCTAGGAAATTGTTTATGTGATGGTATCAATATATATATTATGATGGCTCACAATATAAAGATATTATTTTCTTTTACATGAAATAGTTGATGACAAAATATTGATGAGTTATAAGTTGTGAATCTGTTGAAAGAATTATTTATTTGAAAGGTTTGTTCCCACACCTCAATGTTAGTGAATTCCACTTATTGAGTTATCTCACCTCCCTTTATTTCCCATTACAGATACATTAGGTGGATTACTGGAGTAGAGATTCTTGGGAGACAGAAGTTACAAACTATTTTTGTGGAACTAAGACTTTTATTATTATTTTATGGCATTAAACTTTGTATTGGAGAATTATTTTGAGGATGTTTTGTATTTGGTGAATTAGAGCTCTGACTTTTGTAATCAGATTCAAGGTTGCTAGTTTCTATTATTTAATATTTTTTTATGGATTATTCAGATTAAATAGACTTTTATTGCCTATGATTTTGGGGCGTTACATATATATATATATATATATATATAAACCTATCTGATCAACCTAGTATATAAAGCTATTAATCAAAGGTAGAAGTCATATATTAAAGTTATGTCAAATCCATTTCAAAGCCTATGGAGGACCATACGGCTATATAAATAAAAAGTTCGTATTTTAATATTGTATTCATCAACCCAAAGATCCAAATCCTCTTGATGCCATAAAGCAAAGGACATGGCTGGACACTTATTTGGGCAAAGACAATGGCGGTGAAAAGAGATAAACCATTATATATATAAACCACAAGCAACATAAACCATTATATATATAAACCACAAGCAACCCTTTTTCCTTTCACATGGTGACAAAACAATTGATAAAGTCCAAGCTTATTAGACACAATTTCAAAGCTCTGGACATGTAGCCATATTTGACCATTCTTATCTAATATAATAACAATATAGGACATCGTTCCCCTTAATGTAGGGATAGGTGGAGATTCATCCTCCATGAGACCAACGTCTCTTAGTTTCTTTCCATGACACATGCCTATATGTACTTGTCTAGTCTAAGTATGATAACAATCATAGGATTTCTATTTCCATTAATATAGTCATAGAAACCATACCTGTAGTCTCTTCTCATAGCCACAGTGACGAAAGGCAAAGTTTAGTAGTCGGCTGAAGCGAAAAGGATGCCTCCATCAATAAAATACACGTGTAACTAAAGAGGAAGAAGGCTAGGGTTTTCAAGGCCCATATATTTACTTATGCCACCTCACTTGGGCTTCATATCCCATAGTATTTATATCATTTTTAATATCTCAGGCCCAAATTAATTTAATCCATTTAATTATAGGCCTCCTCTATAATTTATGTATAATAATCTAATTGATATCAAAATTATGGGGTGTTACAACAAAGATTTGAGATCGATGACACTTGTGGAGAGGAGACTCGAAAGGACTAACTCTGTGTTTAGTTTGAGGGAAAGGAATGGAAAGGAAGAGAAAAAGAATAAGGGGAAGAGAAAAATGTGGGCTCAAGTGATAAATTTTTCATCAAATTTAGCTCATTTTCTTTTTTCTCATGCTCTATCCAAACAGCAGAAAAGACTTAATTTCTCCTTGTTTCCCTCCTCTTTCCCTCAAACAAATTAAAACAAAATGTAAGTGAGTATTTCCCTAACTAATGAAGTCTATCTTCTCTAGCTATTAGAACATGCTAATGTTAACCTGAGTTAATGCAAACTCGAGAATTTCAAGATAATATTCATACCTAAAATTTCTAATCAATTAGTGGCATAATAATATATTTTTCTAATACTATATTAATATTATTCAAAGATATATAAAAGAGGCTAAGATATAGTTACATCATGTGTAATTCTTACTTGACAATACATCATTGAATTTTTTTTTTTAGATTAATATTTTAAAAATCCTATTTTTGGATTACATCTTATCTTTATGTTTTTTAAGACACTTCAAATTTCATTTGAATTGAATATTTATTTTATTTAATTCATACACTCATATTTAAGTTCAATTTTAAAGTTAAAAAAAAAAAGTTTAAATTAAAATATTTCCTGTATGGGATGGTTACTGATCTTTAATGTTCTTGATATGTCACAAAAATGTTAGATGTAAGAAGATAATATGACCACAAGTAGAATTACCTCTCCAATTTTGTCAAAGTACCCGTTTCTCCAATGTTTCAGCATAATGCAATTTTGCTGAATTTGTTTGTTGATTTCCTGAACTCAGATAGAATCTTTTAGAAGTTGCTCAACTCTTGTGGATATTAAATTGATATGTGAGAGTTTTGATAATAAATTTTACTATCCTGAACTCAGATAGTATCTTTAAGATATAATCATTCTGCTCTAATTCTTAATAAAAAAATAATTGTAAATAACTAAAATAATATAAAATAAACAATTAATATTCCTTTAATTTTTTTAAAACTTTTGGGAATAGAGAATAGTAGATTTTATATACTAGTATGAACATGCAAAACTACATCTTGTAAGATAGTTTTTATTAAACCAAAATTTATAATAGATTATCAATAAATAATAATGCAAGCATGCACAGTGTGTAGGATAAAATGGGTTGCTTTCTTTGAACATATTATATTGAAAATTTTGTATATATGGGCTTATATTCATTGAACTCTCCCATTTGTGAAACTAGTCGCTAACTTGTACTATACACAGGAACCTACCTATTTATGAGGTAGACTAAAATAATTTTATAAAATCTTAAATTAATTAAGAAACTACATTGCATGATTTGTTCTTGTATGACTTCAATTTGTATTACAATTTGATGAAGAAGTCATTGTTTGAACGTGCAATGGCTTACAAAAATTTGTCAAACGGTTTCAAATACTACAAAAAAATAACTCAAAATTTCAGATATTAAAAATTCTAAAAGACCAAAACATATTAAAGAATCAGATGATTCACTGCTTAGACATTATTAAAACAAAACAAAATATACATGACTAAATAATAGAGAAAATATAAGAGAAAGATGGATTATATTCAAAAGAATAATCTATGGCTATAACTATTGAAAGGAATCAAAAGATTCAGAGCTTACAAATTATAAGTAATATATAATTTGTAAGCTTACACTAAATGCCTACATAAATTCAGATGTTAAAACTTTCAAAATGCCAAAAAAGATATATAATTAAAGAATAAGTTATTGAAACAATTCAAAAAATATATGAATATTCAAAAGATAAATATAAGAAAAAGAAAAAAGTACACGAACTCATAAAGTAATAAATTTTAAATTTTAACGGGTCTAAACTTTAAACGAACATTATTAGCATGTAGCCCACACTAAAAAAATGTTGAGCAGGAGTCCATGTTGAAATAATGAAAGCTATACCTCCTCTTAATATATTGTATATAATCTTTTTGCCTAAGAAATTAACATACTTTCATATCGTGAAGTGAAGCAAAGACATATGCAGTAGTAGCAACCTTAAATTTCAATTATTGCAAGCTTTCTTTTCTTGTAAAAAATCTTTAAAAAGAGTTTGGTGGTTCATGTATGAAAATTACTTTTTAAAAATACATGAAAAACCATAAAATATATATATATATATATACATATATATATATTTTTTTTTTAACAAAGTAGAGGAGAAGAAAATAACAGAAGAAGAACTCATACCTCTACTCGATTTAAAAAAAAAATATTGGGGTTTGCACTGCTTTTATAGTGTTCATGATTAACCTCGCAAATTTGAAGATAAATTATCAATGTTTGAATTTGAGTTTAAGTTGGACTTGTTAGAGAGATAGAGTTTCACTCTTTGTTAAATTTGGACTAACAAAAATAATTTTATTTTAAAAAAATGGTAATAATGTGGCAAATTCTAGAGTGGTCAATAAAAAGTCAAAAACTTTGGTTATATGAATATTCTAAAGGTATTATGAAAAAAGAAGTGCTACATCCACAACATTTTTTGCAACACTTTCACAATATTGTTCATTAGGATTTTTTTTCCCCACAAACCATAGTACGCCAGTTTTGGTTGTGCTCTTTTTGTCTTTTCTTTAAATATATATGTGTGTGTGTGTGTGTGTGTGTGTGTACAGTTACACTGACTTAAAAAATTCTTACAATATTTTCACAATTATTGACAATTTGCACTATTCATTGGCCCTTTTTTTTCAACAATACACTAGTTTTGCTTGTGCTTTTAAATATTATATGTGCATACATAATTACATTGATGCAACAAATTTTTAAAATATTTTCATCATTATTGAGGTGTCAATTTTTTAAAGGTTAAAATAAAATAATAAAATAAGAGACTAAGACCAATCACAACCAAAAATAAATGTATTATGAAAATGTTATAACTTCTTCTTCTTGTCACAATATTTTCATAATCGCGAGATTTTAGTTCTTTATAGATCAAAATAAAATGAAATAAAAAAAAAATGTTATGTCCACAAAATTTTCACAATAATTTTGTAACAAATTTTATGTGCCAAGGTATTTTTGAAGGATAAAAAAGTGATATCAGTAGGGGGTTCAATTTAAAACCAATAATAACTTATCATTTATAATTTATTCTAAAAATGTTATGGATATAGCATTTCTCTCAAATAAAATAAAAATATATCTATTCAAATCCTAAAAATAAAAGTATTGTGAAAATGTTTTAATATTTTGTTGTATTCTTAGACTTCTTTTTTAGTATATGTAGTCAAATTGGGTAAGCCAAAATTCACTGTACGTTTCACGCACAATTTTCTTGTATTGTCTTTTTGTTTGTTTGTTTGTTTTTTTTTTAATGCATAATTTTTACGCATAATTTTGAAACCATTAATAATTTTTTATCTAAGATTTGTTGTGAAAATGCTATGGACGTAAAAATTAAATAATAACATATCAAACTGGGACCTACCATAGCTAGAAATAAAAAATATTACGAAAATGTTGTGACATTTTGTTATATTCCTAAACTTCTTTTTTGTGTGAAATTTTGTTGTGTTTCTAGTTTTCTTTTTTTGTTTAGTCAAATTTAGTAAGCCAAAACTCATTGTTTTAGGCACAATTTTCTTCAGTTGGCTTTTTATTTTATTTTTAAATGCAAGATTAAAAGTGGTTAGCCCAATTTAAAACTAGTAGCAATTTACCACCTAAGATTTATTATAAAAATATTGTGGACATAACATTACTCTAAAATAAAATAATAAAATATCAGACTAGGACCCACCATAGCTAAAAATAAAGGTATTGTAAAAATATTGTGACTTTTTATTGTGTTTCTAGACTTCTTTTTGGTTTATTTTATTTGTTAAACTAAAATTCATTGTTTAATGCAAAAAAATTTTTAGGTTGATTTTTTTTTATTTTACACATTGTTTCAAGTTTTTTTAAAAAGCAAAAATAAACACACACACACACACACACACACACACACACATATTGTTTTACACACACAAAAATTGACGAAGTAACACTTTCCTCCTTTATGCTCAGGGTAGTTGCATTCCCCCCTTAAACTAAAGTTGAATAATTTCATCATTTTATATTTTGTAAATGATCATATACCCCTATTGTTTCTCTCTTAGTTAAACCCTAACAAAATCTTATAATTCCTAAAATATTCCATTTTCCAATGTCTAATATACTCCTACTAAATTTTAGTGTCCCAAAAAATTTCTTTGTGTATTTTGAATTTTATGTGGTAGATTGGTAGTTATGCTTGGAAAGTTAAAATGATGATATATGGTGTTCTATTTGTTACCTAGAGAACACTAATTATTAGGTTTATATCTTCTACACTTATAATTTTATCTAATAGAAACTTTGATGACATAGGTCTTTTGTTATTTTTTTTCTTTTTTTAATTTATTTTCCTGCTTGAAAGGGTATTCATTAAAAATAAGTAAGCTAAACATTGTAGTTAGACTCATAAAATAAGATAATAAAGAAAGAAATATGAATAACAAATCTTCATGGTAGATGATTGCAAATATTTAATTTAATGAAAATCTTCAAAAAAATTGTAGCATATATTATCATTCATTGCGAAAATTTAAATATTGTAGAAAGATTATGACATTCATTATCATTCTTTGTAGCATTTTTTGGTGAGTAGATATTACACTTAGTAAATAAGTTATAAGACATTGCACAATGGATTAAACAATGAATATTTTAGGAATTATAAGATTTTGTTAAATATCTAATATTTTAGATATTTTAGATGTCTATTTTAGCTACTTTAGGCATGTGCTATTTTTTTTTTTTTTTTTGGTTGAAGAAGTATAAAGTAATGTACTTAATATAGATTTTTTTTGTTGAAGAAGTATGAAATCTTGTACTTAAAATAGCTATTTTAGATATCTATGTCAAATACATAGATATTCATGTACTTAAATTTAAAATAGCTATTCAAATACATAGATATTCAAATGCTATTTTAAATACATAGATATTCAAATATTCCTAAAATAGCTATTTGTCATAGTACATAGATATTCAAATAGCTATTTTAAATTTAAGTACATGACTTCATACTTCTTCAAAAAAAAAAAATTTCTATATTAATTTTCTTACTAAAGAGGTAGCACGTGCCTTGCACATGCAACCCACGGTAGTATAACATAAAAATGAGTAAGTTCCTTTTGATGTATACATCCAAATGAGTGGGTGAGTGCTTCCCACTCAAATTGAAAAATGAGGTTGGCTGCTTAGAGATATGCTAAGTAGGTGTCATTTTACTGTATCCTTTATTATTATTATTTTTTGGGTACAGAACCCACTTAAATCTTAGTCATATATCTTGCTTATTTAATCTAGTCTATTTATTTAATTTTAATAAGAATGGGTAATTGTCCCACAGTGCTTAAGATAGTGTATTGTATGTAATAATATAACTTATCTCATCCTCTTTTAAAAGTTACCAGGGCATTTGAGCGGAGTTGTGGTGTGTTAGAACCTCTTTCACTCTCCTTTGTATGTGTGTGTGTATTTGTTTCTCAAAAAAAAAAAAAAGGGTAATTGTCCCACATTGCTTAAGAGAGTGTGTTGTGTGTAATATAACTTGCCCCGCCTTCCCTTAAAAGTGATCATAGCTTTTGAGTGGAATTGTGGTGTGCCTTTGTATTAGAACCCTTTTCCCTTTCTCTTATGTGTGTGTGTGTGTGTGTTTGTTTCTAAAAAAAAAAGGGTAATTGTCCCACATTATTTGTCCCATATTATTTAAGAGAGTGTGTTGTGTGTAATATAAATTACCTTACTTTACTTTAAAAGTTATCATGACTTTTGAGTGGAGGTATAGTGTGCGTTTATGTTAGAACCTCTTTCCCTCTCCCTTGTGTGCGTATTTGTTTTTCAAAAAAAAGAATGAGTAATTTTCCTACATTACTTAAGAGAGTGTATTGTGTGTAATATAACTTACTTCACCTTCCCTTAAAAGTTACCAAGACTTTTAAGTGGAGTTATGGTATGCATTTGTATCAGAACTATTTTTCCCTCTCTCTTGTGTGTGCGTGTTTGTTTCTTAAAAAAAAAAAAAAAAAAAAAAAAAAAAAAAAAAAAAAAAAAAATCTATGAAATATGCTGATTAGATTCTATGTTTGAATAATTCTGACCAAGTTTAGCTGGTCCAATAGAATAAGGTTGGCTACTTGCTGCTTGGAAAATAAGTAGGACTCATGGAACACTCAAATTTCTACAAGAATCATTCTCATTCATATCAATTCCACTGCAAAATCCCGCTAATCAGTGCATCCCTTCCAAAGAGAAAACATAAGGGTCAGCCGATCAGGTCTTCTTGCGTGGAAAATAAGTAGGACTTGGTTGATCACTTTTTGTTCAACAAGGAAATTGCTCTCCAACACTGCACTGGCGGGTTGACGTAAAGTAAAGTCATAACGTTTGTATGAACATCTTGGCTGACTTGGGGGAAAAATTTGTTTATATATATATATATATATATATAAATATATATATAAATATTGATATACATAATTATTTTTAAATTAATTTGTTTTCTCTACATTAACAAAAAATGTAATTTGAACACTCTCACTTGAGAATTGCAAAAATTTGAGATCAATAATTAAAAAAAGATTAATGATATGTACACAATAAAATATCATAACTTTTTAAAATTAACTTGCCAACTCACACATGGATCCACCACAATCTCTAATTTAATTTTTTTGCTATATTAAGTTAGAAATGTTGTGTCCGTAGCATTACTTATAAAAGTAATTTTGGTTCACAAAACATAATCCTCAATCCCTAAAAGAATAAAAAATAACCCAAATAAGAACAAAAAAACTATCTCAAATAACAATAAAAATAGTCCAAACAACAACAAATGAACAAAACATTCAACAATAAACTTATTCAAAAATAAAAAATAAAAAATAAAACTCCTAATCATTCATAATCGTAACTCGCACTCATAGTAGTTATCATCCGTTGCTCTCTCTATCTCTCTCATCATTTCATATCTCTCTTATTTTATTATTCTCATATCAATATTCTCAGTTCTTACTTTATCTACTATTAGATTCTTTTTGCTTTTTAATTTTGTTAGTATAAGGGAATTGTAAAATCTTATGTATTTTCCTGTTATTTATTTATTTATTTATTTATTTATGTTGATATATCAAAGTTCTTTTTTGATTTAAGAAATAAATCATATTCTAGCATAATTTAAGTGTATATGTCTACGAAACTCTCTCTTAGAAACTTAAACCTTAGCCCTTACCCCCCCATATCCCACAAGCACTTATACTTGTGAAATGACCATTGTACAAAAGGTATGTGGTAATATTTTATATAATTTAAGTTTTTTATTAAATATCCTAGAAAAATTTCCTATAGCTCCCGCTATCCAATAGCTTAACTAAAACCAAAATTATCTTTATTTTAAAGAGTAAATCCTTAATACAACTTCAACGGTCTCTCTAAAATGCAAAAAAGAAAATGACCATGATTAGTCAGTTTCTTAGTTTGAAGAGTTACTATTTATTAGCAAAAGAAAAGATAAAAAATTGGTGAAGTCAAAATAAAATATAAGTTAGAAAGATTTAAAAATTGAACGTAGGAAGATTAAAGTAAGAATAAATAAATAATGAAGAAATAATTATTTAAAGATGCTTGTTAGTGGGTACTTTTAGGACATTTATTAATAGACTATTTTAAGAAATTTTTGATATCATTTTCTTAAGGAAATATAAGAAGTTATAAAAAAAAAGTTGTTTTCTTATTTTCTCATAAAATATTTTTAAAAATATTCTACAAATTAATATGCTTATGACATTGATTAATTTTTTTAATATTTAAATAAAATGGAGAAAAAAAATATAGATAGAGAGTTAGGTGGAAACTACTTTTGAAAGAGTAAGCAAAAAAATGAACTTTTAGGTGGAGTATGAATAGCGTTTGTCGGTGTGTTCCATGCACTGTTTACGGGACTCATAAATCTCATTTTTTCAGCAAAATTTTCATTAAAATAAGTTACGTGGCACTATTCACACATTTAAAAATTATTTTGCTATAGCATTTTTAGTTTTCAGTTTTCAGTAATATGTAGTATCCAAACAAACCCTTACTTTGGGAAATTGGATGGAAATAAACCCAAACAGCTGGAAATCATCTAATACATTCCACCGACACAAATTACTATAAGTATCATCTTTGTAACAATCCCACCCTCATACCACAATTACAAACAATATCTTTGTCAGAACCTTTGATTTAGCTCGGCGATCTTTTGGAAGTAAAAACAAACAGCGTTCTGCAGGTATCATCAGCTTTTTCATTTTTATTTTTAAAAATTATTTTTATAATAAATTTGGACTTTGGAAAAAGCTGTTACTGGGTCTGATTAATATTTTTGAGCTATGTTCATGGTCTTTAGCGGGCTTTGCGTGCTTGATTTAGGCGTGATCCTGTTCATAATTTTTTTTATTATCTAATTTATCTCCAACTAGATCATTAGTTCCATATTTTTATTCCAAGATCATAAACAAACCAAACGTGACCCTTATTTTCATAATAGACTATATCTTTAAAAATATTATAAAAGATTTTTTTTTTTAATTATGAAGGATTTAAAAAAATTTCTCCCCCAAAACCTCCTCTTTGCAAAAATAATATTACTTTATTATTTGTTATTAAAAATAGCACTTTGGGAGAATAATTTAGGAGAATAGCTTCATCGTAAAAATCATGGTTGGCTAGAACTATTGATTTTAAAACACGATTTTAGTAAAAACTGAAATTTTAAGATTTAATTGATTTAAATGGTATAATTGCACTTAATAACTTACACTTCAACATTTTACATTGAAATTATGTTTGTAAAACATGATTTTAAGTAAAATTGTATATTCAAAATACGATTTTATCACGACGCTATTCGCCTAAATAATTTACTACCCATATAAATTGTGATGACTGGTTCGTTGGCCCAGGCCTCCGATCCCCTCTCACCATTAGAGGAATAAAGAGAGGTCAGGGGAAATCAGACACGCTGATTAGATTTATTGCTCATGCATATATCTATTGCAGATTAACTGTATGAGTGAACTAATTGACATACATATCTCTGTGTTATAGATGTCTGACCATCTGGCCAAGCTCCTCGCAGAAGCTAATGAGTATGTGAAACAGGCAGTTGAAGCAGATAATAATCGCCAAAATAAAATTGCTTATGATTATTATAAGAAGGCATTTGAGCAGTTAAATGATTTTGGAAAGGTATTTGACCAGACATATCTGCCCCATTATAAAAGGGCAGAAGATATAGCAAGAATACTACCTCCTGGATCCTCTATAACTGACACAGTACAATTATGGCGTTTCCCTACGTACTCGTCCCCGAAGTTGAGTCATTTTGTGAAGTTGAGTAATGTAAAGTTGGATGATGTGGGTGGACTTGAGGATTGCAAAAAGGTATTGATGGAAGCTGCCATATGGCCTAAAGACTATCCTTACTTTTTTACTGGTGAGTTCCTCCTCCATCATTGTATTTAACTTTTGGGTTTTCTAATCTCTGCTTTTAGTTAGTTTATCTTGATATTCTTAAGTTTCAATTCCAATAAGAATGGCTGGGTTTTAATCCTCTGTTTAGGGAATCGAAAACCATGGAGGGCTGTATTACTATTTGGCCCACCTGGATCAGGGAAGACCCTTCTAGCAAAGGCAATTGCAAAAGAAGCAGACTTTCATTTCTATAGGTAATATTTATATGGAACTTTATATGTTTACATTCAACTTGCAATATAAACTTATGTTACGGACACCAAAAAAGTGGAAATTGTTGTACGTATTTACAAGGGATAATTACAATAAACTCACCTGTGGTATGACCCGTTTTCACTTTACTTACCCGTGGTTCAATCATTTACACTTTGCCCACCTGAGGTTACTTCCATTAGGGCTCTGTTACCCACCTATTGGCTTTTCCGTTAGAAAATAACTTCTACCACCAAAACATAATGTAACACGAATCAAAAAGTTAGGGTTTGAATTTTTTGAAAGAGCTTAGGTTATGGGGTTTTGAAAGAGCTTGGGTTATGGAGTTGTAGAAGAAGAAGAGTATAGTTTCAAGCGCCTCCTTGATAGAACCATTACTTCTTCTTCTTCTTCTTCTTCTTCTTTTAGAGACAGAGACAAAGATCTTGTTGATGTTGATGTCATTCTAACCAACACTCTTTCAAAAAATAGTCAATCTTATTCTTAATAGCTTTCAACAAGTAATGGTCACCAATTGGGTTATCACAAGGTTTAGGAGGAGACCCAGTAACGAGCAAGATATGAGGCTTACTATTAATATGGTTAAGGATGTGGTGGAATTCAAGGTTTTTCTTTTCCCTATGCTCCCTAAGGTGATTCCAGATTTGATGCAAATGTTACTTGTCAGCATCCTAATCCTTCAAAGCTTTAGAACTCGAGGTCGAGTTTTCTTCAACCAGAGGAGAATGATGCGGGAGACGCAAGAAGATTATTATTTAGTATTATTTATGTTTGCAAGCCAATTATAATTTTATGTTTTAGGTCCTATTAGTTTATTGGGCTATTAGTATTTTAATTTAGAAGCAAGGTTATTTTTGTAATAAGGCAATTAGGGTTTCCTTGCCAATTAGAATTAGGGTTTAGCAATCCTTTATAAGTAACCTATTGTACTCCTTGAGAGATAGTTGATATTTTGATGAATGAAAACAATGGCCGTTTGGTCTTTCTTTGGTCTGATTCTGACTTTAGGTCTTCCCTAGGTGTTGACTTCTAGTGGTTTCCCTACTTGGTGCTGACTCCAAGAAGGCTTAGGTGCTGACTCCTAGGTCATATCTTTTATTTTTCTGTTGTTTTAGTTTTGTTCTGATTGTCCTACGTCACTTGTGATTCCTTAACTTGTTTTATACACTAATTACAGCTTCGTCATACATATCCTTAATCAACCTAATATACTTTGGAGTAACTCTTTACTTCGCCAATAACCACCTCATAACCTCTTTAGGAACTCTATTAGATGTTTTCTCAAGATCAATGAAAACCATATGAAGATCTTCATAGGTCTCTCTATTTTTTTTCCATTAGACGTCTATGTAAGTGAATAGCTTCCAAGGTAGATCATCCTAGCATAAACCCAAATTGATTTTCTGGTACTAATGCTTCATTCTTAACCTATGTTCAATCACTCTTTCCTAACGTTTCACTCAAGTTTAATTTCATGGTACTTTGTACAGTTTTGGATATACCCCTTGTTCTTATAAATAGTAATTGTAGCCTCCACTCATTAGGCATTTTATTAACATAAACTCATAGGCTTAAGTCTTTTGCATCAAGTAGTGTCCCTATTATTATATTAACTGTTCAATTGGAAACTCCCTAAGGTATTATCTTCCCAACAAGTGGAATTAGCTAGGGTCCAAAGTAGTGTGCGACGAAGGTGGCTAGGTGTTTAGAGTCTTGATTCTTTGAACAAACGTACAATTTCTATCCTCCATTGGGTTATCCAGATTGCTTTACATTAAAAAGTTTATCAAATAACTTTTCCATCTCTCTTTATTTTTTTCTTGTTTTACTAACACTATTTGATTCTTATCTTTGATGCATTGAACACCATTCAAATCTCTTGTTTTCAATGTCCATTAATTGAGGTGATGGACAAAAGTTTTTAAATTCGGATTTAATAGATTAAATATTCTTGTTGAAATCTAAGATATTTGAGTTTCAGCAAATGTGGACTTCAGTTCTCAATATTTTATATTGTTGATTTAGTTTCCTTACTTCATATGGTTGGGTCTTAGCCTCCTTTTATAAGCTTTTCAAATGTAATTATCACGTTATTGGAATGTGTTGAATTTCTGAATTCATCATCTACGCCATTATGCTTCAATTGATTCCCATTTCCGATTGTTTTATTCTCTACTTCTTCCAACCAATTATTTTCGGGTGCATTTATTACAGTTTATGTACAGATTTCCCATAGATGTAGATGTGTTTGCTTTACAATCATTTTATATAGATGGAATGTTGCCAACACATTTACATGTGTACTGTTTATACACAGTATTTCTCCATCGGACATTGTGTCTAAATGGATGGGAGAGAGTGAACAGCAGGTCTCAGATCTTTTTCAAAAGGCTCGTAAAGATGCTCCCTCCATTATTTTTATTGACGAAATTGATTCCTTATGTGGCCAACGAGGTGAAAACAATGAGAATGAACCATCTCGACGAATCAAATCAGAACTTCTTGTACATATGCAGGTATTTTGTTTTCCCTTGAAATAAATTTAGAGTGATTTGCTCCAAGCTTCATTTTTATATATTAGTAGCATTTAACCCGCACAATGCATGGAAATATTTTACATATTTAACATAGCATCAACTTGACATAACAATACAATAAAATTCTCATTCATGTAATGTAGTAAATCCATTCTATTTTATAGAACAACTAAAATTTTGTATCTCAATTATAGTTATACTATCTAAATAACAATAATTCTTACAACATTTATTTATTTATTTACAATATCACCAAGGATAGTATAACGGAAAAAACTAAGTTTAAAAGTAAATAAATTTAAAATTTTAAAATTAAAAAGAATCTTCTAAAACAACATAAACAATGTTCAGACTTGTGAAAAAGGGGTATTTAATCCAAACCTAATCCACAGTGTATATTGTTTGTTCTTAGATAGGCAATATTGGCATGTAAATCTACAAAATCACCTCCACAAAAACAGAAAATTAGAGTATTTAGAATGAATGATTATGTACTAATCATAATTATTCAGTTTAGATGGAGAAGAATTTTAAATGCAGTTAACCTCCTACTTTAAGTCTATAAAAATTACAAAATCATAAGACTCACCAAGAAGTGGAGAATATCGGTAAACCCATTGGAAACCACTACAATAATTACCATATACTATAATAACATCAGAATTTCCTTTTTCTCAAATTTTAAAGGGCTTGCTTGAGTTGATCATTTTGATTTATTGAGAAATTAAAGAAATTTGTCATAAGTAGCAGATTTGGTCTAGAAAACCGCAAGATATATTGGTAAACAGCCTATTGGGCAGATTCTAGGGACAACCACTCGGGTAGGACCATAACTAATGACCCTATGGAACAATAATAGAGAATTAGGAATCAATAATCATAGAAAGTCATTTTGCAAGGAAAAAAAAATTATTTTGCTTACTTAAAAAAAAAAAAACCTTACTGTAACAACATCCTTTATTGCTTGGACAATTTCTAGAACCATGTGTCTAACCTCCTCAATTGTTTTGCCTTGAAACAATGCATAGTTATAATCATTCCCTCCAATTTCTCCAACCATTAGCATGGTTGTTTTAAGCTTTTCAGCACAATTTATCAAACATGAAAAGAAACCCGCGCCCCCCCCCCCCCACCAAAAAAAAAAAAAAATAGATAATAAATTAAACTTTGTATTATATGCTTAATTCAAATGACCCACCCCTGCAAAATTCTTCCTAAGTCCACCAAAAACCAATGCGGCTTGATCCAAGTAGGGGGAGAAAAGGAACTCTTGTGTTAAAGCTGTGAAATTATAGAACATAACAAAAAACTTTCATTATAATATAACTTTGTCAATAATATTGGTTAATAAGGTGGGTCTGAGGATCTGAATTATCACACATGAAATCAAGTCAAACAAAGAAATAAAATTAACTTGCATTGTGTACATAAGTAATAAAAAATTCAAATGAACAACAAATCATGCATATTCCTAAAACACAGAACAAAAAATAAGGATTTTCCTAGACTCAAACATGCATGTAGTATAAACTTATAGTAAGCAATTAGCAAAGAAGAAGCAGCACAATTTAACCCCCACCCCACTCATATTTTATATGATAATGATATAAATCATATAATAGGTACATTTAAAACAGGATTGGCAGGGTAAAAATTCATCAATTATAGATGTCTCATTCAAACATGGTTTCTTCATGTGGGTTTGGCAGCAACAAAAGAAGGAAACCATTTAGGCAATAAACATAAAGATAAAAGAAGTAAAAAAAAAAAAAAAAAAGTAGGAAAACTATGAACATTAATCTCATGAGCTATTACTTTCTGTAGATACCAAGGTACTATAACCTAATATACACTATAAAATCACATGCATGAACTAATTAAAATATCGCTTGTCAACCCCTAGCAAATATAGGAAAAACCATGGGACTGCAGTATCATTCTTAATGAACAAAACATGCAACCCACATGATTTTTTTTTTAAATCGTGATGAGAATTTGTAAAGAATAAGATATGTTACCACGTGAGTTCTTCAACACCACATTATCTTAAAAGCGAAGTTTAAATTTGAGTCAATTGATTTTTTATAAAAACAAATACCCTAAACAAAATTAAATCTAACACAAATACCCAAAATAAAATAAATCTCTTAAAGCAACTATTTGATTCTAACCAAAAGACTTTAGTTCAAACGGATTCCAACCCAAATTCTAGACTTTAAAGCCGAATTTGTTATTTTTATTTAAAAGCTTTACCTGCCGATGGGTGGGAATACTCTGTTTCCTCTTTCTCGTTGTCCATCTCTTTGTCTTTGTGCGTGACTTACAGTTACCAACTTTCTCTTAATGTTGATTCTAAATGTTTCGGTTTCTTTATATGTAAACAGCAAAAGGTTGTCAGTCATAAGGTTTAAGCAAAAAAAATCAAACCAAAATAATCAAAATACCTTAATCTCAGCCAAATACGTATAGCAAAAACAATCCCAAGCTTAAATAATATTTAAAGCCAATTTCTTTCCCAAAAAGTAAAAAATGTTTTACAAAATCGAAACTTATTGATAGCAAGACAGCAAGAGACCGGATGATTGTGGAAGGCCAGAATGGTGGTAATGGTAGTCCTCAAATGTGTCTCTCTCTGCCTTATGATCTCTATCAATCACTGTTTTTGGAATCTAAATATCTACCCAAACAGTCAAAAACCTAAAATCAAAATTAAAAGTAGGATTGGATTCTAACCCAAAATATAAATCCAACAAAAGAAAATTTGGGCAATCCTTCTTGACCTTTCAGTTTCAGTCGAATCTCCACTATGCAGCAAATTTTTTTTGTTTCCTTCCCTCTCTGTATCGCTATGATCTCTGCTTGGTTCCTCTATCTTCGTATCCCTTAATCAAAACCAAATCTGACCCAAAATACCAATCTAAATCGTAATTAACACCCAATTGATTCTCCAAATAAAAAGCCCAAACCCTAAATTTTTAATTTTAAAGCAGAACTTACCAGTAGCGATTCCGATGGTCGGGTAGCGAGTGGAGGCTTACGGTGATGGCAGAAAATCTGACAGGAAGTGAGAGACATCTTTTCATTCTTGATTGCAAACTGCAGTCTTTGATCTCTCGATTTCTCTCTCCTTCTCCGTTCTCTGCCTCTCTATTTCTCTGTCTCTTTTTTCTCTCGGTCTCTCTTTCTCCTTTCTCCGTGTAGCAATCTTTTGTTTTTTTTTTTTTTTTTAAGCGGTTAGTTTTCTTTTATGCCTAGAGCACTCCAAACAGTGTATAACGTAATGAAAAAATTATAATTTTTTACTCTTAAACGGTGTTATAACGATACCAAACAATACTAGCCTCTGAGCACACGCTCACGCGTGTGCTCAGAGCCTCTTCTATTTTTTGGGTAAAGATTAATAATTTACATTTATTATAATTTGAGATTTCTACATTTTCTAATCACAAAAAAAAAAAAAAAAAAGAATATGTAAAGTGAGTTTTGTAGATTGGAGGAGTTTTAAAACTAACAAAAGAGTGATCCTATTTTGTAGAGAGTTAGAGAGTAGAAGTGAGAATTTAAATTAACGTAAAAGTAGGAGTTTATTAGAAGTAGGAAGACGTTTCAACGTAGAAGTAGGAATTTATTATTTTTGTCAATATATTATTTTAACCCCATTTTTAAATTTTAGGTAGGGGTATTTTTGACAGTAAAAAAAGTAATAACTAACTTTCTTTTGCCAATTTACTATTTTAACCTCATTTTTAAGTTGTTGGTTAATTAATTTAGGGGTATTTTTTACAGAAAAAAAAAGTAATAACTAACTTTCTGAATCCTCTTAATATATACTAGCCTCTGAACACGTGCTCACGCGCGTGCTCAGAGGCTCTTCTATTTTTTGGGTAAACGTTAATTTAGAATATTTATTATAATTTGAGATTAATACATTTTTCAATCACAAAAAAACCTAGGGGTGTGATGAAAAAATTATTTCACTTGCAAACACATAATACTCATCACACCCCTAGATATTTTTTGTGATTGGAAAATATAGTAATCTCAAATTATAATAAATATTCTAAATTAACGTTTACCCAAAAAATAGAAGAGCCTCTGAGCACGCGCGTGAGCGCGTGTTCAGAGGCTAGTATTTTACTTGTAGCTCGATTGATTGAAATTTCCCTACCCAAAATGTTAAATAGCATTAATTTTTTTTTAATAGGATAGGCTCTTATGTTATGAAGTTTTTTTTTTTTTTTTTTTTTTTTTTTTTTTTTTTTTTTTTGTGTGTGTGTGTAATGGAATTTGTGAAGTTATCTTTGAAATTGTATCAAACTTTTTTAAACACCATGAATACTTGAAAAGTCCACCTATTCTCAAAGTTAAAATCAAGTCACATAAATTTTTATTTTTTGTATTTTGGTGCATCTATTTTTTTTTTTGGAACCCGGGCCTAGAAGTTTTTTGTTTTTCTTATAAACCGTCACAATTCTAAAGCAAAAGTTTCAATTGCCTAAAAAAAATAATAAAAAATTTAAAAGTATTAATTTTTTAAAACACCAAGAATATCGTTTGAGATGGCCACCTATTCTCAAAGATTAATATGAAGCCACATAATTTGTTTTTGGTGCATCTATTATTTTTTGAAGCCAAGCCCTAAAGAAATTTATTTTTTTTTTGTACTGGCACAATTCTAGTACAAAATTTCAAATGCCTAAAAAAAAAAAAATTGTATTAATTTTTTTTTTTAAAATTTCCTAGAAGGTAGCCACTTAGTCCTAAAATATAGCCACAGCCACTTAGTACATATCTATAATAAAAAAAAAAAAGTTTGAATTGCCTAAAAAACACAAAAAAAAAAAATAGTATTATATTTTGTTTTTTTAATGAGAACGCCTCTCAGGGCTCTCACCAAGTTTTTTTTTAAACTTAAAAGGTGGCCCCTTGGTCCTAAAATGTATCTATTAAGTACGCATCCATAACAAAAGTTTCAAATGCCTAAAAAAGCAAATAATAAAATAAAAAAAAATAAATATTATCTTTTAATTTTAAAAATGAATTTGTTGTAAAAAATGAAAAGAAGTTGTAGTGAAAGGCACAAAATTGTTAGGGATAATTAATTTCATATGGAAAAGGTGTGATTGAGAAAAATAATGATATGCACATTACCATTCCAAAAAACATAAAATTGAATCCAACGTAGAATTACACAAATTGATAAATATAGAGATATTCAGGATAATTTCTTTTACAAAAAAGTTCTTGAACAACTAATTACTACCACTTTAAATGAGCCTTGAGTCATACAATATGTTTCCAAAGTCTTTCACCCGAATTCATCTAATATATCCAGTATGCAATCCAACAAAATTGTTGATATGTGACCCTAAAAAAGAGACCCAAAAAAAAAAGAGTAAGAATTAAAAATAAGAAAAACAGCAAACATTAAATAGGAGGCAACATTGGTATTGCAGCATTGTTACTTCATAATTAAGTAAGATATTCAATCTCATTAACCATTGCAGTCCTACAGTGGTAAAAAAAAAAAAAAAAAAAAAAAAAACTGTCCTACCAAGAATAAATTTCCAAACTTGATAATATTTAAAATAACAGTCCTAACAAAAACTAAATATCAAAACTTGATAACATAATGTCAATGCTTTTGTTAAAGTAACATACCAATATTCAACAAAAACCAATTGTGAATTGTGAAATCCTCATCAAAAGACAGGCTACCAATAGCTATGATAAAGAAGTCCTTTGCTTTTGTAAATAGAGTTTATTCTTCTTGAATTTTGATGACGGTGTATTGTATTAGACTCCAATGACAATGCAAACTCACTCACAACCTGTTCATAAAAATTAAATTCAAATTCAAATCATCTATTCATTTGTGGACGTGTTCAATAGTTGACAAATGCATAACATCAATGGGCAAATTTATATGAATAAAAATATTTAACATAAATCCATATAAGAAAGAGCCTAGTTTAAAACATAAAATCATAAATAATATAGTTTCTAATTTTTAAAGAAATGTTTCCATACAGCAATAAGTAGTAAATAACATATGTATATATGTAGTATTGAAGCCAATTGATGAACAATTTTAAAATTTAATTTTTACGACTAAAAAAATGCACTATGACCCATAGATAAATAGAACACACACACGCACGAACACTTTCACAAAGACCAATACTTGATAATGGTATTATTCCCCTTTAATGGAATTGAAAAGAGCCCTCTAGTACACGCATCAGAATTCTGAAATGACCATACTGGAGAAATTAAATCACTTCCAGAATTATTTCAGTTTTTCACCGGCACCACTTTGCATATTATGCACCTCTTTGCCTGCAGAAAAGAAAAGCTATGGTACGAAAAAACCTGCTGATGACCATAAAAAAGTCTTAAGAAAAAAAAAAACTGAATATGATTAGAAAGGAAAAGAAATCTAGCCCAAGAATAAGGGAGACCTTATCGTGATTGTAGAAGATTGAATTTTCACAGTAGTTTAGTG
The DNA here is from genome assembly GCA_011696235.1 of Quercus mongolica. Lineage (NCBI taxonomy): Eukaryota > Viridiplantae > Streptophyta > Magnoliopsida > Fagales > Fagaceae > Quercus > Quercus mongolica. Next base: position 79,399,673 of record CM022236.1, read on the forward strand.
GGAAGTTTGTATTCAGTAATGTAGTGGGATTGTATGTAATTAGTGGGAAGAGTTTTGTTTTATAGTGGGAAGTTGAAAGCGTGAAGGAGGTAATTCAAAGGTAGTTTTTGTTTTGCAAGGGTATTTCTGACAAAAATATATTTGGACGTGGGGTTTTTTTAGGGAAAATTTGACTGTGGTTTTTATTTTTTATCCGAAACTTCTTTTTTTTTTTTGGGGAGTTATCCGTAACTTTTGTTATAGAATAAAAGTGGGTTTTTTTTTTTTTTTTTTTTTTTTTTTTTTTTTTTTAATTGAACGTGGGGTTTTGTTAGGGAAAATTTGAACGTGGTTTTTATTTTTTATCTGAAACTTTTTATTTTTATGGGAGTTATCCGAAACTTTTGTTATAGAATTGAAAGTGGTTTAAAAAAAAAATTGAAAGTGGTTTTTTTTTTTTTGAGAAACATTTGAACGTGGGTTTGAATGTGGGTTTTTTTTTTATTTTTTATTTTTACATTTATAACCCTATCATTTAAGTTTTATAAACTGATAAATTTGAGGGTATTTTGGGCATCAAAATTGAGGAATCCAAACAGGGGAAGCCCCTTAAATAGTAGTATAGATAATGTATCTTTTTTTAAAGTGAAATGTATTTGAATTTTAGATAGGTAATTACTCTATTTGTCAGTACTTCCTTAATTGTAGGAATCTACTTTCTCTCAACTTCTGCTATTATATAGATATAGATATAGATAATTCACATGCTTAGATTAAGATTGGGGACAAGTAGTTCGTCAATAACTTCTTTTAGTTTATTACTATTCTGTTCAGTAAGAATTTTTTACATTTCATGATATTAGTTGAAAGGCATCTTATTGAACATTTTTATACTTATAAAATGGAATTTGAGGGACTTGATGAAAAATTGAACTGAAATGTTTAGTATGGGTGACCTAACTGAAGGTATTTAAACTTAAGTAACTTCAAATCATGTATGTGGCGCAAAGGAAGGCTATTTTTTCTTTTGAATTTTAGGTTTTAATTTTTCTTTTTGTTTTGCATTCTTGTATATATGTCTAATGAGTTGAGGAGAAGTACTTTAATAGATATCTACAAGAACAATGAGGATATTCAAAACTGTACAAATTACTGTAAAATTAAACTTATGAATCACTCTTTGAAACTTTGGAAAAGAGTGATTAAATATAGGTTAAGACATAAAACAACAATATTAGAAAATTAATTTGGTTTTATGCTAGGACAATCTACCATGGAAGTTATTTTCTTACATAGACATATAATGGAAAAATATAGAAGCTTGAAAAGATCTTCATACAGTCTTTATTGACCTAGAGAAAACCTATGATATGGTCTCTAGAGAGTTTATGCAGTGGGTTTTGGAGAAGAAAGGCTTTCCTCCAAGTATATTAAGTTGGTTAAGTGTTTGATGGAGCTGTAAGTATGTAGTGCGAGAATAAGTGAAAGCATCACAAGTAAGATACTATGACCTATCATTATATATTTGGAGAGACGCTCTAGAATCTAAATGCTTTCGATTAAGTTGAACTAAAATATAATATATGGAATGTAAGTTTAGAAAAGTATAAATATAGATGAAGGAGATATAAAATTCAGTGATGAAGAGATACTAAAGAATAAGAGCTCTTGATATCTTGGATAAATAATTCAAAAAGACTGAGAGATTGAAGATGATGTGAATTATAGGATAAGAGTATTGTGGATGAAGTGGAGAAACAAAAAAATATATATATATATATATATATATTTATATATATATATATATATATATATATATATTGTGATAGTAGAATACTTATAAAGTTAAAGGAAAAGTTTAATAAGATTGTTATAACACTAGATATGCTCTATGGGGCTAAATGTTGGCTTGTTAAGAAGCAACATATTCATAAAATAAGTATAACTGAAATGAGATGGTTAAAATGGATAAGTGGAAATAGAGTATTCGAAATGAAGAAATCCACAAAAAGATAGGGGTGACCTTTATTGTTGAAAAGATAAGGGAGAGTCACTTGAGATGATTTGGTCATACTCAGAGAAGAGTAACTAATGCACTCGTAGGAAAGAGTGAGGTCAATTCAAGTTGAAGTAAAGAAAAATAATAGAGGAAGACAAACAATAATGTTAGTAGAAATAGTAAAAAATGACATCAATTATGGAAGTGACAGAGAGTATGAGTTTGAATAAAATAAAATGGAGGAAAAAATACATATAGCCAATCTTGATTAATCTATTGAAGATCCAAAGTCGGCCCCAAAAAAATTGGGACTAAGGCCTTTTTATTGTTGTTGTTATTATTATTGTATGCATCCTGTTAGTTATGAATTATCCCAAAAGTTTAGCTACTAGGAAAATATGAATTTAATCATTTAACCATAATTATAACACTTTCTGTAACTTGTGGGTCTAAATTCCCGTAATAAGTGGGAATTTAATATTTTAATTGAGAGGTAGAATGAAGACAGAGATTGAATCCAGGATCTCCTGTTCTGATATCATGTTAATTATTAATTATCCAAAAAGTTTAAACTCTCAGGAAATGATGAATTTAATCACTTAACCATAATTTTAACACATATCTTGTACTAGAGTTGTACATTATTTATGATTACATTTATTAATTAATTAAAAAAAGGAATATATTATTAGCATAAAATAGATGAAAAGATGACCAACCATTTCCATGTTGGCCTTAAAATTAATGGCAGTGTAGTTTGCAATGCAATTCATAGTAACTTTATGTTTTATTAAATATTTAGAGTCCGAATTTGGTATGGATATAGTGTAAAACCAATGTTTTACACTATCCAATAAGAGATTTTGCTATATAAGATTTTTACTTAAAATTTAATACATCTAATCATACCTAATAACCTTTTAATAAACTCTCAATTTGGTTAAATTTTCAAATAGATATTAGAATTAATTGTGTATGATTGTACTTATTCTTTAATATTTGATAAGATGATGTGTCATGTTGGGATTAATACTGAGGAGTGTAAAACATAGTTTTACACTATATCCTCATAAAATTTAATCTCAAATAGTTAATACATGACATTATCATACGTTGTTTCCTTCTACTTATCTACATGTAATCTTGAAATGGAAATTTTCTTCAATACATTTCAGGATGTATGCGACGGTGAGGATCATGTTCTGATTCTAGCAGCCACAAATACTCCTGATGCTTTGGATAAGGTACGTAAAAAATAAAATACTTCTAACCTACGGCTATGGATAGAAAAGATTTTATGATCTACATTGCTTTAGGGTTGAGGCTAATGCAAAGTTAACGTAGGCCATAAGGAGGCGTTTTGATATGCGAATCTATATCCCTCTCCCAAATGACAAGGCAAGGAAACACATATTTAAGGTACTTCAGTTCTTGTAATGCAATGAATTTGGAGAATCAAAGCAACACACTGTACTTTATGCTTTTGTAGTTTGTCTCGTTTAATATCCTCCAGTTTTTTATTTGAGCAGGTTCAGATTGGGGATACTCCGCGTAAGATTGATGAAGAAGAGTTAGAACGTTTAGTTAACGATACAGAAGGTTTCTCTGGTTCAGATATATCCTATTACGTAAGCGTCAATTTGACATTAGATGTCAGTATGTCTCCAAAGTGATTATATGACTAAAACCTGTTACTTACTTTTAGGTCAAAGATGCACTATATCAGCCTATTCGTGCAACTCTTGGGGCTGAATTCTTCACTCTAACCAAAGACAACGAGTGGGTCCCTTGCCAAGATGCTGGTGTTCCACACAAGAAATCATTGCAGGAAATTAAGAATGAAAAACTAAAGGTACTAGCTAGGAAACTGATGTTCAAGACAAGAAATCATTCCAAAAAATTATGTTTTTGGCTGAGTATAAGTAACTTAATTATGGATAGAATTCTTGAAGATACGTAGACTGCCTTTACTTTAGTAGTTAGTAAATTTATGGGAAAGAGAGAATTCTTGGTTTACATTTACATTTATAGACACAAAATGTGCACATATAAGTCAATAGAAGTTCGAAAAAGAAATATATATATATATATATATATATATATATGTTTATTTATTTATTTATTTTTGAGATAAGGGATAGAATTTTATTATAAGAGGTTCCCCACCTGGGCTACATACTAGCACCAGGTAAAGAAAGCCATATGCAGAAAAGATAAACTACCCAGATATCACAGCGCCACAGGTTTACAATATGGAGAAAACCACGCTAGAGCACTGATAGAGAAAAAACTAAGAGAAAAGACAAACGAAGCCCAAGTCCCACACACCACAATAAAAGCCCAAGTCCCCCACACCAGAACACAGAGCTTTCAAAAAACAACACCACAATACAGAGCTGTCAAAAAATAGAGACTAAAGAATTATTCATTGCGGTCAGCAACCTCTGATACTCTGCCAGGAAACCGAGTGCCCCTTCCAGGATTAATTTAGGATGTTGCTGAACATGTTCAAAGTAATATTTATTTCTAGCATTCCATAGCGTCCAGGATATTGTCGCCCATCTACCCAACTCCATCTCTGGTAGCCGATCAACAAGCATCCGGAACAGAGCAAAGAATTCCCTAGCATCATTGGGACATTTATGAATTTTACCTTGGCAAATTGCCCATACATATCTTGCTAAAGGACACTCCCACAAAAGATGGTCAACAGACTGGTTTTTTACAGCAAATCTCACACCGTGGGTCAAACATAACTTTCCTCCGATGCAAGTTTTCTCTTGTTGGCAAAATATTGGAGCAAGCACGCCACACAAATATACGAACCTTGGGTGGAACTTTTAATGCTCAAAAGTCCTTATGTAAAATAGGATTTGAAGAAAAACTCAAAAGAGGGGAGGGTGTTAGTATACTGGAAAGAAAAAGAAAAAAGAGCGTGTATCACTCAAATGCATTGATTCATGTTTGGTGTTGATTTTCTCTTTCTATTAACATAGGCTGATTTTTTTTTTTTTTGGTCTAGTTTGTTTGTAGTAGTATTTTTTAAGACCCCTATGTCCACTTTGAATTTTCATATTCATTCGTGTCTCTGGAAATTGATGATTTGCAGATCCAGGTACCAGAGATCAAATTTGCACATTTTGATGAAGTGAAAAAGAGACATAAGCCAACTGTGGATGAAGCTGACCTTAAAATGTTTGAGGTTTTCGAGGAGAAGTTTGGGATTTCCGGTTAAATGTAGAGACATGTTGGTGGTTGTTGTTGTTGTTGTTGTTGTTGTTTTTTTCATTAGTAACTGTTATCCATATGCTAGGGTTATCTGAACTTATCTCGATGAGTTACGTGCGTCAGTTTGGTTAATTAGAAGCTTTACAACCCGTTTGCTTCTTGTCCTACTTTTTGTATTACAAAAATGCAATAAAACTAGCTTTTCTTTAATAAATCTATTAACAATATAAAAAGAGTCAATATACTTTAGAAATAGTTTTAGAAATAGTGTTTTGGTTTAGTCATTTTTTAGACTCAGTGCACGTTTGGATGGGTGTTTTTCAGAAAATCCGTGCGTTTGCATTTCTCCTGTGGGTCCATGGGTACTGTTTACAGACCCACAAAAATCAGCAAAACACAATTTTCACTATCTCTTTGGGTCTCACAACACTATTCATACATTTTAAAATTATGTTATAATATTTTCAACAATAAGTTTTCAGTTTTCAGCAAATAAGCAGTATCCAAACACATCTTTATTTTAATGTTACTAAAAAACCTTTCATACTTATTCAAGGTATTTGGTCAATATGGTGAGATGGATTTCTTTTTTCCTCAATTACACTGGTTTGTTTTTGTTTTATATTATATTATCTATATATAAAAAGAGCGAATACCTTAAAGTTATAGTATTTTCACTACAGTATTTCTGGTTTGTTAAATTTGTACTGTTTTACTGGTTCTTTTTTTTTTTTTTTTTTTTTTAATGTGAAAACTACAGTAATTTCGGTTTGTTCAATTCGTAATGTTTCAGAAAAAAAAAATTATATTAACATAACAAATTAGCACAATATTTTCACAATTGTTGAAGTGAATTTCTTATAAGTCAAAATAAAATAATAAAATATCATATTGGAACCAACTACAATTAAAAATAAAGGCAATTGTGAAAAAAAAAAAAGCTACATTTACAACACTTTCATAATAAATTGTATGTGGTAAATTATTATTGGTTCTAATTTAAACTTGTCAATGAAATTACTTTTTGCCCACCAATAACAACCTATAATAACCTACTAATTATAATTTGTTATGAAAATATCATGAACATAACATTTCTTTTGTGAAAATGTTAAGACATCTTGTTGTCGTTGCAATATTTTCAAAACTACTAAGTCAAATCTTCACAAGTCAAAATAAAATATGACAAAATTATAAAGGTATTATGAAAATGTTATGCCATTTTGTTGTGTTTCTAGAAGTTTTTTATTGGTTTAGTCAACTTTGTTGAGCCAAAATTCACAATTTCATATACAATTTTATTGGGTTGACTTTTTGTATTTTTTTTTTCTTTAGGCACCATTTTAAGTAAAAATACATAGTTTTACACACAAAAACAAAAACAAAAAATAAAAATAAAAACAAAAACTTAGGATAAAAACACTTTTTATGTTTGGGGTAGTTTATAATTCCTCTTTAAACTTTAAAATCAAGTAATTTTTCCCTTAATATTTTGGAAAAGAGTAAATATGTCATATTGTGTTCCCTCAATTAAACCCTAATGAAAGTTTATGATTCTCAAAATATTTTATTGTGTAATGTCTAAAATACTTTCACTAAATTTTAACATTTAAAAAATTTCTTCACGTATTTTTAGTTTTGCATGGTAATAATGCTTGGAAAGTTGGAATGATGATATAAGGTTTTTTATTTGTTATCTAAAGAACATTGATTTTTTAGGTTTAAATTTTCAAAAACTTATAATTTATCTAAGGGAAAATTTGATGACACATGCCTTTTGTTATCTCTATTTTTTTTTTCCCATTTTCTAAGCAAAACTCAATTGCTTATTGTTGGAAGATGATAATATTCGTTACCATTCTTAGAAGTTTTTATTGAGTGGATATATTGCCTTTAGCAAATAGGAACTTAAAAACTATTATAATATAAAGATAATAGATATTTATATGTTAAATGGTTACTCTAACATTGTGTGTGATCAAAATTCTAATGTGAAAATTATCAAAAAAAAAAAAAAATTTCTTATAAGAATGATATTGACTTTTTATGACATAGTTATTAAAATTCTTAAAATTAGTATCTCTTTTGATTAATGTAAATTTCTATGTGCTTTAAAAATTAAATGATTTATATATTTGTTTTGTGATATAAATAAAATTTAAAATTGACCTTAATCATCACTCTTATTCCACGACAAGCACGTGTTGCCTTAACTAGTATAAATAAATAAATAAACTAACTTTTACGTTTCTTACTCACCATGGGATTGTGAATTTGATCTACCTTGTCATCTGATGTCATGTGATTGTTCCAGAAAAGGTTAGAGAAATGACTATTATATATGAGATAAGTTCAAGTTACACCTAGTGTAAATCTATAGAGTTACATCTTTTTTAAACAGTTGGATTTAAGTAGATCCAACGGTTAAAAAAAGACCCACATTATTACAAATATTTCTTATTAGGATCTCATTAATTGTTCTCATTTATTACATTCTAAGCCTATCTCTAAACCCAAAACCGTTTGATGTATGACTCTCTCTCTCTGTCTCTTCCACCATTGCTCCACCTCCACAGGTTGCCGGCAGGAAAAAAAAAATGTGGATTAGGCTGGCCTACTTTTCTTTGTCTTTGTTTATTTCTTTCTTTATAGGAATTGCTAGGAATCTGCCTATTTTCCCAATCTTTGGTTGACTGCACTGAAGGGAGAAGGAAATTATAGTGAAGTTTCTTGAAAGTGACCTTAAAGTGTTCGTGGGCGGCCTATTGTCTTCATAGACTCATAGTCATGCCCGCATGGTAAGTATCTGTGATTCATACCGTTGGATCACAGAGAGGGAAACGGAGAGAGAAAGAGAGATAGGTTTAGAATGTAATAAATGAGGGTAATTAATGAGATCCATGTTTCATGAGGGTAATTAAAGTTATAACCAATAATAGAAATACATGTCATCTTCCTATTATTAATTGTAACTTTAGGCTAAAACCAAGTTTGTAACCAAACTCTGTCTTTTATCAAGATCAAGTTGGTTGGCTTCAACTTATGAAATATTCCAAAATGGTGGCAGTAAAAGCACAGGTGAGAAGTTATAGGAATTGAAAATAGTGGTTGAAGTGGGAAAGAGTGTGCTTACCTTCCAGATATATTACTACAGAGAAGGGATGAGGGCAGTAAAAACAATCAGAGTAGCAAGGATGGGGCAAAGTATGCATAGAGCATATGGCAACTAGAAGGGAAGCAATAGGGTAGAGAATGAACAATGACAAATAGTTATTCTAGAAGAATTGTAGAATAATTTATAATTTTTTCTAAGTGAAATTATGGTTTCTTGGATTATTTGCTATGTTTTTGAATTAGGGATTTTCACTCTTGATTTACATGGTTAAATTTCACCTTGCTGCTTTTAAATATGACAGTTTATGATCTCTGTATTTTGGTTTGGGTAACATTAGGGATTTTCATTCCTGATTTTAATAGTCATCTTTCACCTTTACTGCTTTTAAATTTCACAGTTTACAGTGTAAGGATAATTTGTAATTTTTTTAGACTGAAATTATGGTTTCCTGGATTATTTGCTATTTTTTTTTAAAATAGAAATAAACAAATAAATAACCAAGAATACTGTGTTATTGAATATTAAGGAATTATTTCCGAAATATGGTTGTATGGTTTACACTTTAATTTGTAGATTCAGATTTTGCTGAATTGTTGAACTAGCTTTTATATGTAAACACACTTTCACATATTTACAATATCCATACCATTTACAATATTTTCTTTAGCTTCTTCTGTTGTCTCTCTTTCATCTTTCTCTCCTGTATTGTGACAAAGGTTCTAATAGATGGCTTTAGCAAACTTGGTTTAGAAGGAATGCTTATACTTAATTTTTATAAGGTGAAGTTGTAACTAACTTATATTTCCTGCTTGAGGTACGTGGTGCTTTGTAAGGATCTAACTTACTAAAAGCAAGGCATTGAATTTGTAAAGGAGTTTTTAGAGTAAAGTTCAAAACTTAGTTTTTAACTAAGATCCTTGCAACATTTTTGTTAGGTTCTAAGACTTTAGGTTTAAATGTATTAGAACTTCATTATATAATGTTGGCAAACCATGATCAAAACGTTTAGTCTTGTTTTAGGCTTACTCAAAGTATGTGTTTATGTAAAGTTGGAATCGAGTGTACTACATGATTTATTGTGTAAATCTGCAAGGCTCAATCGATTGAAAATTAGACTTGATCGATTGAAGCTTGTGCAGATTGTTTTTTATGCAGAATTTTCCAACTCAGCCTAAGCCCGTTTGACGTATAGGGTTTTATGTTTTGACCTAAATATAAAAGGGAAAACCCTAGCCACATTTTGTAGTTGTTGCAGTTGTTGTTTCTGTTGTGTGGGTGAATCTCTTGTGAGATCTAGAGGTGTTTGCCTTCATACATACTTAGGGTTTCTAATCTCAAGATTGATGTCGAGAGCTTGGTGATCATTTCAGTTGCTGCATAAAAAGTTTAAAGAAAAACACAAGTGGGTGAACTTGTGGTTGCTGTGAATCCAAGAAAGAAATAATTTGTGGACTCGGAGCTGTCATGTGGTTGTGGTAGTAAGTTTCTTACTCGAGGTAGCAATAGGATGTTAGTGACCTAAGTCGCTATTGTGTAAACTTCAATTCTTTCATAGTGGATCTGTTTTATCTTGAGAATAGCTAGGTTAAATGCTTCCCAGGTTTTTTACCGGTTTGGTTTTCCTAGGTTATCATATCGTGTGTTGTTTACTTTTCCGCACTCTTTACATGATATGCTATTTGTGTGTTAACCTAGATCTGAATAATTTGACTAAGTAATCACTTGGATAATTAACTAAGTTAATCTAGTTGTGTATTAAGGAGTCTAAAAACGCACAATGTTTCTTTGAGAATGCTCTTGAAATTCCAATGTCTCTTTAGTTTCATAAGTTTACATAATTTATGGTAATTTTTGATGGAACAAACCTTTCTTTTGTAGTCTCTCTTTCATCTTTCTGTCCTGTAATTTGAAAAACCTATTGACCCTATCATTTTGTTAAAATATAGGTTTGCTTAATTATTTGCCAAGAAGTTGCTGGAACAAACTAATAGGAAAGGACAGCCTGATTTTCTCTTTGTCTATCTCATACTTTGTATTAGATTTTTTCCATTAGTGCATTTGTGTTTGAATTGGCTTTGATTTGCATATTTTAGCCAGCTTTCTCTTCAAAGAAACAAATATTCGCATTCAATTAATTCTTATACTGTATTCAACTAACCTGCCCAACTATTATGTTCTCTTTTGAAAATAATTGTCACCAACCATATTGGGTTTTTTGATTTGTTCTAATTGCATAAGCTGCCTGCGATTCTCTTTCATTAGTTTATAGCATTAAAAGCTCCACAACAGGAGATTTATCTATATGGGAACAAAAGAAGACAAATCAAATGAGTATTCAAAAAATAAAACAAATCAATTCTATTCTTCTTTCTTTTTCTTATTAAAGATACATAATTAGTCATAGAGCGAAAGATTTAATATAGTTCCTAGAGCTATGTATTAGTGTATGTCTCTATGAAAACCTTTCAAAGAAACAAATATTTTCATTCAATTAATTCTTATACTATATTCAACTAACCTGTCCAACTGTTATATTCTCTTTTAAAAATAATTGTCACCAACCATATTGGGTTTTTTGATTTGTTCTAATTGCATAAGCTGCCTGTGATTCTCTTTCATTAGTTTATAGCATTAAAAGCTCCACAATAGGAGATTTATCTATATGGGAACAAAAGAAGACAAATCAAATGAGTATTCAAAAAATAAAACAAATCAATTCTACTCTTCTTTCTTTTTCTTATTAAAGATACATAATTAGTCATAGAGCGAAAGATTTAATATAGTTCCTAGAGCTGTGCATCAGTGTATTTTTCTATGAAAACCTTTCATTTTATACATTGGAATTTGACATTGCTGTGCTGTTTTCATTTCGTTGTGAGTGTTGGTTTGTGGCATGATGACAAAGTGAGAGGGAGCATGAATCTGAGCTACCACAAGTAAAGTTCCCCCCCCCCCCCCCTTTCTTTCTTAGATCTAGGTATGAAATATGAATTAGTTTTGAGTAATTTGGTTGGATTGATTTTTATTTAGGTATATGGATTACATTAGGTTTTGATTTGATTTTTTGATTCGATTTAGTTTCTCCGTGTACAAAAAACTTTTGGGAGTATTTGGATTCAATTAATTTTGTGTTTGATTTTGGTTTAGTTTTAGGGTATTTATAATTGGTTTTGGATAATCAAGGTTTAGAAATCTTGAAAGCATTGGAATTAATGTGTCTGATGTTTGCTTCATCTTTATTGCCACAATTATGCACTTCTAGAGGACTTTTTTCTTTGATAATCCACTTATAGAGGACTTTATAACAGTTATTTTTCCACGTAAATTTGAGAAGACTTAGATGAATTTCTCAAACTTGGCTATTTGTATTTGTGCTCTTCCCCCATCTCCTCTCTGCAACATATATGGAAGGTCCATATCATCTCACTGTTTCTTCTCCTATTCAAATTAGCATCTTCAATCTTTAATATATCTATGCTTTAACTTAAAATTTGATGCTTATACTTCAATTGCTTTTCTTCTTGAAATACTCTCTATGTAGTTTATGAGCAGTTTAGAGTTTATAAATACAAAAACCCACAGAAAAAGTAATGAGAGAAGAGAGAGAAATGGTAGTAAGGCACAAAGGGAATGACATAGATATAAATCTCAGACCAGCACCACAATTGGTCTCCAACCATTGAAAATCGATCATTAAGTATGATTTATGTTTGGGTATTTGGTTGGATTAGGAATTTGGGTTAGATTTGGTTTTGAGTCAGGTATTTGGGTTTTCCATGCTTGGCATCAATTTCATCAAGTCACTAAATCTCTCTCTTTCTCTCTGTTTCTCTGAAACTAAATTGTTATGCTCTTTCTCTTTCTCATTCTCCTTTTTTAGAAAGGAAAAAAAAAAAAAAAAGATTATTAACTTCTTTGAGATTCTCAGGGACTAGGCATGGGTTGCTTTTTTAGCGCACGAGGTTTTGTTGAATTCTCTTTTTGTTTCCATAGAAAGTAGAATTTCAGAGATTTTTGCTGCAAATTTTGAAAATTAAATGAATTTGAATTTTGGGTTTCTATGTGGTCTTTTAAAGTTTGGAATGATTCCAAGAATATAGGATCGACACAGAAGATCAGCCTTAAGCCAAACGGTTGACTTGTCAAGGTAATAAGAGAACCTACGTTTGGGTTTTTTAAATTTATAAATTTTATGGTGTAGTTAAATTCTTAAAAAATACCATTTGGGTTTTTTATTTTACAAATTTATTATGGTGTAGTTAAATTCTTTATAAAAAAAATTAGTAAGAAATTTTTTTTGATACAAAGAAACACAATTTTTGTTAATTTGTTAATCCATATCCAGATTTATGTAAATACAAATGGATCCCACAGATCTAGGATTGAAGCCAAACACATAATCTGCTCATGTCATGTAAAATTTGAGGAACAAATGCCCAAGTGTCACGAAGAATGTAAAGGCTCAAGTTGATTTTTTTTGGTGCAGGTAGAGTTGTCCAAGGCTCTAGGTAATTGGCAGTGATCTTGAGTCCTTGACATTAGTCAGGTAAAATGTGTCGAGATGTAACAAGAAGTCAAAGGTAGTGTGTTTAATACAACATGTGCAGAGGCATATGTGTTCATTACTTTTGCTAGATGTTAAAAGAAGCTACACGATTTTCTGTGTAGATACAAGTAGCTTTCCCATCCAGGGCTTAACATTTGGAAAGTCCATGTCCTAAAATTAACTTTGTTATACATGATGGATATATTCCAGTCCATGTCCTAAAATTGGTGCTTATAATGATATACCCATTTGCTAATACAAATAGATCAACCACCAAACAGTTACTTCTCTCTAATTGCAGATGGCAATTAATAAGGGTAAATTTATAACTACAGGTTCAGCCAAATCCCACAAATCAATTTGTTAGGTTTTAAAGACTTAGGTATTTATGTATTTAGAACTCTAATATGTATTGTTGGCAAACCATGATCAAAACAATGTGTTTAGAAGTGTTTTAGTCTTGCTCAAAGTTGTATCTTTTATGTAAAATTGGAATTGAGCTAATGCAGAAGTTACTGTGCATTTCGGCCTAGCTCGATTGATCAAAGCTTAGGCTCGATCGATCGAATCTCGGGCAGAATGCGTTTTTCTTCAGATTTCCAACTCAGCCCTAATTGTTTAAAACGTTTAGGGTTTTCTAATTTATCCTAAGTATAAAAGGCAAACCCTAGCCACGTTTTAGTGTTGCTTATATTGCTGTTTGTGTAAATCTCTTGTGAGATCTAGAGGAGTTTTCCTTTATACAAGCTTAGGGTTTTCAAGAAGGAGATTTTATCTACACCTTGATGATCAACTCAGTTGCTGCCATTGAAGTTTAAAGAAAACACAAGCAGGTGTGCTTATATCTGGTGGTGAATCCAAGAAAGAAGGAGTCTGTGGATTCGGAGCTTGCACGTGGTCATGTTAGTAAGTTCTACTGGTGAGTAGCAATAAGAAGTCGAGCGTAGGGGCTTGTAAGTCTTATTGTATGAACTTCGATTCTTTCAAGATAGTGGACTCAAGTTTACCTTGAGGATAGTTAGGTCAAATCCTCCCCAAGTTTTTACCGATTTGGTTTCCTGCGTGATCATATCTTTGTGTTATTTATCTTTTCACTGCTTTGCATGATATGATCTCTGTGATTGTGATAACCTAGATTTGTTAAATTGGACTAAGTAACATTACCTAGGTTAATTCAATTGTGTTTTAAGGGGTCTAAAAAGCATCAATTGGTATCAGAGCGGGTTGCTCTCTTGTTGTTGATCTTTTGATCACTGAGCTGATCCTTGACCCCTGTTGTCATAGAACACGGACACTCTCTAGTTATTCCTCCTCACTTTGATGGAAATAATTATGCTTATTGGAAAGTAAGGATGAAAGCATTCCTGAAATTGATTGATGAGAGAGTCTGGAACTTCGTTGAATACGGATGAGAGAAGCCCACTACTCCTATTAGTGAGTGGGAAACTTCTCAAAAAGAAGCAGCTGCATTTAATAGCAAGGCTATGAATGCTATCTTTAACACTGTTTCTATGGAGGAATTTAAGAGAATCTCTAATGTTGAGGTTACTTATACTACTTGGAATATCCTCCAGACTATGCATGAAGGCACAAAGGCTGTCAAAATCAATAAATTGTAGCAATTGATTTCTAAATTTGAAAGCATTAAGATGTCTGATGATGAATCTTTTGATGAATCCTATGCTAAATTGAACGATATTGTTAATTCTGTTTTTAACTTGGGTGAAATCTATGATCAATCTAAAATTGTTAGGAAAATTTTTAGATCTTTAACTGAAGACTTTAGACCCAAGGTGACTGCCATTACTGAGAGCAAGGATGTGGACTCCATCCCTGTTGATGAACTTGTAGGATCTCTTCAATCTTATGAGTTGGACCTACCCAAAACTAACAAATCCAAATCAATGGCTCTTAAGTCAGTTAATGATGTTGAGGTTGGTGGATTTGATGATGAGCTCTCTGCTACAGAGATTGCTTACCTTGCCAAGAACTTTAGAAACTTTCTCAGGAATAGTAACAGAAAGGCAAGAGGCATGAACATTGCTGAACCTAGAAACTTTAGGAAGAATGATCCCACTAAGGTTAACAATAATGATAAACCTAGAGAAAAAGTAGATCAATCTTCTAATAATTCTATGGGTCCTCAGTGTTTTGGATGTCAAGGGTATGGTCACATGAAATCTGAATGTCCTACCTATTTGAAGTCTAAGGGTAAGGCTATGGCTGTAACCCTTAGTGATGATGAAGTTTCTGATAATGAGTCTGATTGTGATAAGGATGGAAAATTCATTGCTTTCACTGCTACTGCTGTAGTCAATGAGAGCATATCTGCTGAAGAGAACCCTTCTGATGGGGAACTTTCTGAGGATGCAGATCTTCAAGAGGCCTACAATAAACTTTGCAAAGTTGCTGCAAAAGATGCTATGAATGTTGAACTTGGCCTGAAGAAAATTGAATCTCTTGAGCTTGATAAGAAGAATTTGCTTGTAAAACTGTTTGATGCTAATGAACTTTTGAACAATGTGAAAACTAAGAATATGCTTTTGCTTGATAAAGTTGAATCTTTGGAACTTGATCTATCTATTGCTAGATCTGCTAGTTCTAAACTTGATCAAATGCTGAGTGTTCAAAAGTCTCCTTCTGATAAATCTGAATTAGGTTATGTTGAAAGCATCTCAGTGTCTGCTCCCCATTCCATAAACTTTGTTCCTTCATCTTCTTCTGAACCTTCTATGAGTAAGATTGTTAGTGAAACTGTCAAACTCCCTGTGAGTGAGGTTGTCAAACCCATAGAAGTTTCATCATCTAGGAAGATTAGGGTTGATCTGAAAGAGTCTAAGCCTAAGAAGCCTACCCTATCTAAGGACAAGACACATGATAAACCTGCATGGGTTTGTCATTTTTGAGGAAAGTTTGGACACATACGTCCAAACTGTTACAAGCTGCAAGCTGCAAAGAGAGCAAACAAACCAAAAATACCTGTGTATCAAGCACAAGATCCTATGGTACTCATTGGTGAATTGGTAAAGGCTTTAAACTTTTATTACAATCCTGGAGTTGGTAATCATTTCCATGTGAATAAGAACTCCAATGCTCATGGTGCATCTAAAAGGTTTTGGATGCAAAAGACTCGAACTAATTGAGTCTTTCTAACATAGTCCTTGTGTTTCATTGCTTTACCCTTTGTGATTATTGTTCATTTTTTTTGTTTCTAGGATCCGCATTGCATAACATTCATGCATTTCATTCTAGGTGTTTTTTTTTTAATTAAAAAAAAAAAAGAGGAAAAGAAAAGGGAGAAAAAGGAAGCAAATTGTGTTTTGTACTATTTTCTTGGTTTTTGAGAACAAGGTTGGTCAATTTATTTTCACATAACATGTCTTTTGTACCTTGTTTAGCTTTGATGAGCTTACTTATTGCATATTACTAGTTGAAGCTTTGTAGTGCATGTTGTGTGGGAAAGATGTTTATGGTTTTTGATCACTTTATCTTGATCTTAATGTCACATGTTTTTGACTGTTGGACTTGAACTTTTAGAGAAATGCATAAATAACCATCTCACCACTGTTCACTAGCCAATCATGAACACTTTAGTGCATATCATAAGATTTTGTGCTCGAGAAAGTGTAGCACATACACAAAAAGAACATAAGGTGTAGCCTCGGTTTAATTGCTTAATGGTTAAAATTGGTGTGTACTATTAGGCTTGATGCCAAAATCACATCATTAAAATTGGTGTGTACATTATCCTGGCCTTTTAATAAGTTTCTGAATGAATTAAAATTTGTGTGTACATTATGAGGCATAATTCAAGAAACTTACATGATTGCAAACTTATGATCTAGGAGATATAGGAGTTATATGATGTAACTCTTTAGGTGATAGTCTCTTTTGAATTCTATGTGATGAATTTTGTAAACTTTGTGGTTGATTGCTATTCACATATCACCTCACATGTATCTCAAACTTTTGCTAGTTGCACACACTACACAAGTTACTCTTTGCTAAACATTGTACATGTTATTGTGTGTGTTTATGGTCTGACCAACCAAGTTTTGCAAATATTTTGAATTTTGTGTAAAATTGAATTGATGCTTGAAAATTTATGGAGAATGCAAGAAATTTTAATTTTGGGAATTTTGGGCTTAAATTCTTGTTTTTGAAAATCATATCATCACATACTCATGCATTTTGTTCCTCATGTCAATGATGTGAGTTGTTCCTAAATGTCTTTTCAAAAATTGTGTTTTTTTTTCAAACTTTGTGAGCCTCTGTCCATTTCAATTGATCCAACCTAATTTTTGATCAATCGAAATTATTTTGAAATTGTTTTAAATTTTTTTAAAGAGCCTTTTTTTGTTTCGATCAATTGAAACTAATTTTTGATCAATCAAAACTCGTGAATCAGGTTTATAAAAATATCAGTTTTGAGTTGTTCCCCTCACCTTTTCAAAACTTTTTCAAAACTTTCTCTCTTTCTCTGACTTGGCAAGACTCCACTGAGATTTTTTGTCATTTTCGGCCAATCTTTTTGCAAGGTTTTTCTCTCCATAAGCTGGTATGTCCATATTACCCTCTCTTTTTCATTTATTTTCTGTTTACATGCATTTTTTCATGCATTGAAGGGTTATTTTCGAACTTAGCATATTTTGGGGTTTTTGATGATATAAACCGAATTTTGTGAAATTGATCATTGGGTTTTTGTTCTAGGATGTTATAATCATGATCCTTGTGGTTTAATTTGATCAATTTTGTGGTTTTTGAGGAATTGAAAATTCTAGGGCTTGTAATTAACCCGAATTGGGGATTTTGTTCAAATTTGGTTAAATTGATGAAATTGGCTTGTTGATTTGATGTAATTGGTCATCATTTTCTGAAATCTATCTTGTATGATGATCAATTAATCAATTTCTTTCAAATTGATCAAGTGGTTTTTCAAAATTTTGGGGTTTTTGTGTTAGAAACTCTATGCTCAAGCCAATTTTATGAATTTGAACTTAATTTGAACTTAATTGCACTGCATTAGGACATGCATCATGCCATTTAATTTGTTCATGTATCATATAGATTTTTGTTCTATATATATATATATATATATATTTTGTGCTAACTTGCAGTCTGTCATTGGTGTTTTTTTTGTTTTATTCCTTTGCTTTGTGTCTTGGTCCTTATCCTAGCACCATGCCTAGGAAAACTAGAGCCCATAGGATCCCTTCCACTTCCTCTGAGTCTCCCTCTAGGAGTGAGGTGTTTAGGAATGATAAAAGTAGAGAGGCCTTTGAGACTTTGAACTGGAAGCGTAAGATTTGGGCTGAGTATGCTGTGATTTTAGATGAGATTGATCCGGCCATTAGGGCTAACTTTGAGTCTAGAGGTTGGTTGTCTTTCTTGGAGATAGATCATCCACCCCCGACTACCCTGATTAGAGAGTTCTTCTTGAATCTCTCTTGCCATGTCTATGATTCCAACACTCTTGTTAGGAGTTGGATACGAGATGTTGAGTTCACCATTACCCCTCGAGTAGTGGCTGAAGCTCTTGGGGTTCCGGTTGTTCGAGAGCCTAACTATCCCTGTGATGAGTTTCCTCCCTGAGATGTTGTCATGTCATACATCACTGGGTCTTCTATCCAGTGGGGTTCTGATCCTCGGATCACGTTCGCTGAGCTTACCGAGACTGCCTATCTTTTCTTTAAGATAGCGTGTCATTCGTTGTGGCCTATTTCTCATCTCCATACCATCTCTCTAGAGTGATGTGTGTTTTTGTATGCATTTGTTTTTGGTACGTCTATCAATTTCCCTTATCTGTTCCTTCTTTGAATGAGGTTCATAGGAGTTTTGCCGTAGGGCATGCGTTTATCCATCCTATTTTCATTCATAGGATTTTGCTGTTTCTAGGTCTAGATGGTTTTCCTTCTGGTGAGCCTGTTCATGTTGTTGCTCCCATAGGTGCCACCTTTATTAGGCAGATGGCTGCTCACTTAAGAGTTTCTCCTTCGCATCCTAGAAGTGTGTCATCTGGTACTATTTCCCCTCCTCCCTCTTCTACAGGTGCTGATGCTACTGAGACGTCTGGTGCTGCTACTACTGATGTTGATGTTCCTCCACCGACTACTTCGGATGATTCAGACATTCGACGTACGTTGGATCATGTCTTGACCATTCAGGCGGCTCATGGACAGATTTTGGTGGACGTGCACGATGAGATCTGTGCTTTGTGCACAGAATTGGCACAGTTTAGACGTTCTTCACCGCCACCTCCCTTTTGATGATAGATTTTGTTTGCCCTTTGGCATTCAGTCACAAAAAGGGGGAGTACATATTTGAGTAGTATTTGAGCTTGTAGAGTTTTGTCTTCAAGGGGAGAGTATTTTTGTTGGTTAGAGCTTGTGGAGTTTAGATTGTATCTAGGTGCTTCATATTGTATTTTTATCTTTTTAGCTCTTGCCATATTTTTGTTGGGATATTCTTGTTAGGGGGAGTTACTTTTATTTCTTTATATGTGTCTTGTTTTCAACTATTTATTGATTTATATTTATGAGTTTTTTTTTTTTTTTCATTGATATATGTCTTTATTATGTGTTGTTTGAAATTAAGAATTTACTTTATTTACTTGTATTTCTCCACACATGCGGTTATGCATTTTGTTTAGTGTTTCAGGAAATATAAAGGTTGATTCAATTAAGCTGCTGTCTACACTTACAACTGATGGATAGTAGTTAGGATTGAATTTGTTTTATGAGCATTATTTGTGTAAAGGGCTTTTATTTGTAAACTTTGAGTAAGAACTCCAAACCAAGAACGAGCAATTCCCAAAGTTGCAGATCTCTATAATCACTATGAATGGCAATAGAGTAAGAACTAATACTACTCAATCATATATAACTACACACCATAACTGCCACAAAAAAAAAATAAAAATAAATAAATAACTAAGTGTCAAGCTTCTATTATGTATGGCTACATTATTTAAATTTTAGGACTCAGACTTTGTTATTTTTGTTAAGTGAATCTAATACCTTAAGGTGAATATGGGATGTGTACTGATTTCAGAAAATGAATGCCTCTTTGTACAAGATTTTGTGTGTAAATAAGAAGCACTAAGGATAAAGGGTTGTTTGAAATTAGTTTTGATATTTCTTTGACCATATTATGTATGAGTACGTGAATATCTTACTATTATTCCTGCATAAAGATGCATATATACGTGCAACCGTGACTGTGCCTACAAAAGGTATAGTTGCTTTACAATTGGCAGAACTAAATCTGTACTCAAAATGTTTGAAGTAAAAAATAGGTCAATTTTGTTCAACAGTTTAGCTTAACATTAGCTCTGTAGAGTGCATATTTTTCTACAATTACGATGGACATTGCATGAACCTGGATCTTCCATGTAAGTGGACCTTACATGATGTGGGTCCCCTGTAATTAATGGTCCATGTCAGGTAGCAAAACTTATTGCAGCTGATAATGTCTCTGTTCTGCAAAATTTGATGGTATGACTCAAGTACTTTTGTGGAATACTGCTTAGACATAACCTGAACTAGACCTAAAACTCAATGATAGAAAAGATTGTCTTATGTTTTATTTTACAAAATAGTAAACCTGGCAGATTAACCCATTTTTCAAATATTCGGAGGTTAAGAAAGTAATTATCTTAGTTAAAGGATGTTATTCTCTACTTCATATGTCTTTTGAAAAGGTAGTTATATGGAGTGGCTTTGGTGTATCTATTGTTCTTTTAGGTGGTTCATGAATTGGGATGATGCCCCATTTCATTTCTTATCATTCTAATGATTTTTTCTGTCCTTAATTTTATCAATTTCTTTCTTCTCTTTATTGGAATGGTCACTAAAGTTAGGATTGTTAGGTTCTAAGTACTTAGGAACTAATGTATTAGAACTCTAATGTGTATTGTTGGCAAACCATGATCAAAACAGGTTGTTTAGTTTTGTTTAGACTTGCTCAAAGTTATGTCTTTTATGTAAAGTTGGAATTGAGCTATTGCAGAATTAAGTGTGCATTTCGGCCTGGCTCGATCAATCGAAACTTAAACTCAATCGATCGAATCTTAGGTAGAATGTTTTTTCTACAGAATTTTTCCAACTCAGCCCTAGCCTATTAAAACTGTAAGGTTGAATTTATTCAACCATTTAATTGGCTTTATTCCGTGCCAAATTTGCTTGTAATTCAGCATTTAGTAACCCTGTATTTAGGTGGGTTTGTTGTAAGGGTAGTGAGTGAGATAGAGTGAAGATTGCTCAAGAGTGTGCAAGAAAACAGAGACTCGCGGCTTGGCCTCGCGGGTGACTCGCGGCTGCAAGCCGCCAGACGCAGCACACGTGCCAAGCATGCTGGAAGGTGAACAGTCATGCAAGCTGGAGCACTACAGGACAAAACAGGACAACTGGCCATACGGTTATCTCGCGACTGGATCTCGCGACTTAGTCAAGCCGCGAGGTCAAGCCGCGAGCCACCCCTGTTTTGTAAAACCTGACGTTTCACATTCCTCTACCACTCTAGTATAAATACCCCTTTTACCCACGATTGTAAGAGAGCTTCCAGAGAGAATTTTGAGAGAGAAACCCTAAAGAAAAACGAGATTGATTCACCCACAATCTATACATTAAAGTCTCTTCAAATTCCTCAACTCTCTTCCTCTCCATTGTCAAATCCTTGAGAGGCATTATACCAAACCTGATTCTCACCATTATCATTACTGTGAGAGAGCTGTTTGGATTTCTGGGAAGCAGTTAGGAAGGAACCAATCTTCATTGGTTGATACTACGGTCTAGTAGCGGAATCCGGGAAGCTAGAAAAGAAAAAGGTTCGGCGCAACCTCGTTGGAGCAAGAAACTTGGAGGGCTTAGGGGCACTGGGTAGATTAGGCTTGGAGGGTCTATTGCTGTCCATGTATCCCAACTGTATTTTCTAGTGGATTGTTTACCGCTAGGAGGGTGGCGAAGAGGTTTTACGCCGAGGGCTTCGGTTTCCTCTTCGATAACACATCGCGTGTTGTCTTTGTGTTTGCATCTTCCTGTCTCTCTATCTTTGTCTTTTTATTATCTACTGTGGATTGTGTTTTAATTTGGCTTAGATAGTTTTTAACCAATTCCATATTATAGCTTATGTTAAGTTTCCGCACACTTGTTGTTTGACATAATGCTTGAATTGGTTAAGTTGTAATTTGGGGGTCTAAACGTTCAAGGGTGTTTATACACGTTTTTGAACTTTCAATTGGTATCAAAACGGGTACACTTGTTGTGGTTTTATTACCTAAGTGTGATCCTAGAACCCTGTGTTGTGGTAGTTGTTATGGAAAATACCATGCTGAATTGTAGCTTAAGTATTTGTGAAAATGACTCTATGCATATGTCTGAAGGGTGTTTTACTAATGATCTCGTAGAGTTGTTAAAAACTAAGAAACATGCTAGAGTATTTGTTCACATGCTGGAATATCTTGAAAATCAGAATCATGTCTTACACAGTAGCATATCTGAATCTAAATCATTGATTAAGAAATATAAAAGAAAGAATAGAATGTTGTGTGAGATGATTGAGAGTCTGAAAATGAAAAGTCAATCTGAAAGAAGCATGAAAACTGATGATGAGTTTGTGTTTGAAGGTCAAGAATGTTTGTCACATGTGAACCTATTTGTGCATACCTCATTGAAGGTGTTTAATGCATGTTTGTGGTATCTTGACAGTGGGTGTTCTCGCCATATGACAGGGGATAAGTCACTGTTTAAGACACTCAAAGAAAAGGTTGGTGACTATGTGACCTTTGGTGATGGAAGTCATGCTCAAGTCCTAGGCAAAGGAACCATTGAGATACCTGGTTTACCGCTGTTGAAAGATGTGCTGTACATAAAAGGGCTGAAGGCAAATCTGCTGAGCATCACTCAAATTTGTGATGATGATTTCCTGGTACAATTCTCTAAGAAGGGATGCTTGATCATCAATGAAGAGAGGATTCAGGTTTTGGAGGGAAATCGGACTACAGATAACTGTTATGGAATAGTTCCCACGGCACCCATATCGTGTAGAAGTGCTCTTGTGGATATGTTGGAGCTGTGGCATCACAAATTTGGGCATGCCAACTTCAAACAAGTAGCAAAAGTGTCCAAACTTGAAGCAGTTGAGGGACTTCCTAAGTTTGGAAAGGTGAAGAAGACCGTTTGTGGTGCATGTCAAATGGGGAAGCAAACTAAGGCAAGTCATCACAAGGTGAATGTGATTGCCACTTCTCGGTGCTTGGAGTTACTTCATGTTGATCTAATGGGGCCTACTAGAACTGAAAGCCTAGGGGGGAAGAGATACATTATGGTCATTGTGGATGACTACTCAAGATACACTTGGGTTGAATTCCTTAAAGAAAAATCAGAAGCATGTGAGAGGTTGGAGATTCTGTGCAAGAAACTACAAAACGAAAAAGGGGTCCCTATTGCCAAAATTAGAAGTGATCATGGGAGGGAATTTGAGAATGCAAGATTCGAGTCCTTCTGTGAGAAGAATGGAATCAAAAGAGAATTTTCAGCCCCCAAAACTCCACAACAAAATGGAGTGGTAGAGAGAAAAAATCGTGTGATTCAGGAGATGGCAAGAGTCATGTTGCTTAACAAGCAAATACGTCAAAAATTTTGGGGAGAAGCTGTCAACACCTCGTGTCACATTGGCAATAGAATTTTTTTCCGAGTTGGTACAAAGAAGACCGCCTATGAGATATGGAATGGGAAGAAGCCTAGAGTGAAGTATTTCCGGGTGTTTGGAAGTAAATGCTATATCCTAAATGATCGGGAGAATCTTGGGAAGTTTGATGCGAGAAGTGATGAGGGTATTTTTCTTGGGTACTCTACTACGAGTCGAGCGTATAGAGTGTTTAACAAGAGAACAAAGACTGTGATGGAGTCCATAAATGTCAAGATTGATGATGCCTTATCTAAGGTGGAGATGATTGATGATGTAGAAGGGCCGAGCACCAAAGAGCCCGATGTTAAGGTAGAAGCTTTGGATATAGAAGGTGAAGAACCTATACCAGAAGTAGAATCGACTCCCATCAACCCAAGAATGGAAATGAGATCGATGTCTAGAACATCAAGTCCTCTTACTCCTCCGGAAGTTCATCCTCCTATCTCTCGAAGTGATGAAGTCTCCACATCAAAAAGGCCATCTTCAAGAGTTATCAAGAACCATTCGGAAAGCAACATCATAGGATCTCTTGATGAAGGTCTTTGCCTCAGAAAAGGAAACATTCTGTTAGCCAATCATGTAACATATCACTGCTATCTTGCACAGTTTGAACCAAAAAGGGTTGAAGAGGCTCTTCAAGATGAGAATTGGGTTGAGTCAATGCATGAAGAGCTGAATCAGTTTGTGAGGAATGATGTGTGGGAACTTGCTCCAAGGCCTGAGAACGTTTATGTTATAGGCACAAAATGGATTTTTAAAAACAAAACTGATGAAGATGGAGAGATAATTCGAAACAAATCTCGGTTAGTAGCTCAAGGATACACTCAAGTAGAAGGAGTAGATTTTGATGAATCTTTCGCTCCTGTGGCAAGACTCGAATCCATTCGAATCCTCATGTCCATTGCATGCACTTTGAATTTCAAACTCTATCAAATGGATGTAAAGTGCGCATTTTTGAATGGATATCTAAATGAAGAAGTGTTTGTTGAGCAACCAAAAGGATTTGAGGATCCTCACTTTCCAGATCATGTATTAAGATTGAAGAAAACCCTTTATGGCTTAAAACAAGCGCCTAGAGCCTAGTACGATCGTCTTACACATTACCTTCTAGATAGAGGTTTCAAAAGAGGGTATGCCGACCGAACTCTATTTGTCAAAAATGATGAAGATTATCTCCTTGTGGCACAAGTCTATGTTGATGACATAGTGTTTGGGGCAACCATCGAAGATCGTGCTACTGAATTTTCTGAGGAGATGAAGAAGGAATCTCACCTGACTGCTGCTAAGCGAATCATTCGATATGTGAATGGTACTTCAAACTATGGTCTGTGGTATTCAAAAGACTCAAATGCTTGTCTTGCTGGGTATTCAGATGCTGACTGGGCTGGCAGTGTAGACGATCGGAAAAGTACTTCAGGCGGCTGCTTCTACCTTGGTAACAATCTTGTCTCGTGGATGAGCAAGAAGCAGAATTTTGTGTCTCTATCTACTGCTGAAGCAGAATACATCGCTGCTGGAAGTTGCTACACTCAGCTTCTTTGGATGAAGAAATTACTTCATGACTATGGAATTCCTCAAGAAACGATGTGTGTCTTCTGTGACAACACCAGTGCCATCAATCTTTCCAAGAATCCTGTCTAGCATTCAAAATCTAAACACATAGAGATACGTTACCATTTCATTCGAGATCTGGTAGAGGAAAGAGTTGTATGTCTTGAGTTCATACACACCGAAAATCAAAAGGCGGACATCTTCACCAAGCCTCTCGATGGTCCACGGTTTGAATCACTCCATAAGACCATTGGTGTTGGTACAATTCCTTGACTCTCTTGTGTGTTGTGTGCTTCACATATTTATAATATGATAAATTTGTTTGTGTTGGGGCACACACTTCTTTGTTAGCTCTTTGTGCAGCATGTTTATTGTTTGTTTGTCCATTTATGAATACTGTTGCTTCTTTCTATGTTTGTTCAATCGTTTTCTTCTTTTATGTCAAAAATCCGAAAATCACATAAAAATTAGAAAATCAAAAAGTTTGATTGACATTGTTGAGTTTTTGTCTCAAAACTTGTTTTGCCTTGTACCTTTGTGCTAATGGCTTTGTGCATTTTCGAGCATTGCTTGTTTCTTTGCACTCATATCTCTGTGGGAGAAATCTTGAAATCTATGTGATTGTTGTAAATAGATCTTCAAACTTGTCATGAATGATTAGTGAATGGTTCTGTTGATCTTGAGACATGCATAGACTTGTGTTTATATATCTTCTTACTCTTTATTTTTGTTTTGCTAAAAAGAGCTTACCAAATGTAAATCTCCAAATGAAAAGAGATATTGAGCTACAAAAGCCTGTCGCACATTCTAGTATTTGACTAGGAAAAAGGGTAAGCGACCTTATATTAAAGTGAATGTTTATTCAAAAAGCCAAAGGCTTGTTCTTTCAAGTGAAATGTCATATATCACTCTCATAATGAGAGATGATTGTCTCATAAGATCAAAATGATCAAATGTTATGTTTGAAAGTGGAGTCAAATGTAAAGCTCCAAGATATGTTATCAAGTTGTGTGGGAGGTCATATATACATATTTCTATAATTGAGATGGGTCACATGATCTAGTGCTAATTGTGTATGCCTTGGTTGAATTGATCATTGAAGTTTCACATTAGACTAAGGACTATCTCATTGTTGATATCCACACACAACACACAAGTTTATGTTCAATAAATGCCATATTCATTTGTGTGATTGTACTTGATGAAATGTGTTTTCACATGCTCAATCTTTGTTAATTCAAGCACAAAAAGATTTTTGAGTGTTTTAGGTGTTTTGGAAAGTATTTTGTTTGAAAAATCTGAAAATTTCAAAAATCCAGTTTTTGCCCTGTTTTGGCGGCTCAGTCGTGGGTATGTCAAGTTGCAAGCCTTAGTCGCGTCTTCGCGGGTCATTTTTGGCGACTTGTTCGCGAGTGGAAGGTCTAGTCGCGAGGTTTACTCAGAGATTTTCGCGGCTCAGCTCGCGACTCACTCGCGGGTAGACCTTCCAGTCGCGAAAAACACTTAGAAAAATTTTTCAAATTTTTGTCCTTGAGTGTTTTGGCGGCTTGATCTGGCGACTTTTTGGCGACTCATTTCAGTCACGAAAAACGCGTGTTTTGGAAATATAGGGGTAGTTTTTAAACTTTTTTTTCCCTCGATCTTTTTGTGACTGTTCATTGTCTCTCTCATCTGCTCTTACCCATTCACACCGTGCCTCCATTTTCGATCTCCATTTTTTGCCTCTTTTCAGCTCAAAATCATCGAGTAACATGTATGGGTTTTGTGTCTTGAACTCTATTCTACTTGTTGTTGTGGTTTTCCCTCTGGATTATTCGCATTTGATTGTGATTTTGAGATGGGTTTTTAGCTCAGCTATTACTCTTTGTCCATGCTTAGCTTATGGAAGCTTTTGTTTCTATTTTGAGCTATTTTAACTTGTTGGTTTTGTTCTTCATCATGTGCTTAGCTAGGGTTTGCTGTTTGTTGGTTTATCATCTTGTCTGATCTGCTGTTGATGTGTTGTTTCAAAATGATCCTGTGTTGAATGTGGGTTCTTTTTCAGCTGATTGTGTGGTTTTATTTTGACCCTCTCTACTATGTAGTTCAATTTGGGCCATTTGTGTCCCTCATTGCTATTTTCTGGTCATTTTCATCCAACTATTAGGGTTTCTTCATTATCCCTAAATTACCACTAACCCACTGCTAATAAAGTCTGTTGGATTGTGTTCTGTCATTTCCTTTGTTCATAATACAGACTAGACATGTCACCATTCAAGAAAGCCGCTGTGAAAGGAGGTAGTTCCAAAGGGAAGGAACCCGTAATTGATGTTGATGATTACCCACCTCAAATAAAAGGGACTCGCTCTTCATCAAAGAGATTCGATCCCAACAAGTTCAGATCCTATGCAGCCTATCAGTCTCATGAGAATTATTTTCAAAATGCCACACCACTACTAGAAAGAACTGTGGATCAGTCCTCACTTCATGACACTGACATTCCGAAATGGTTTGCTCACAAGGACTGGAATTACCTTCTCTCTGATCTGGATGACGCGTATGAAGATTTGGTAAAAGAATTTTATGCCAACGCAATTGTGGAAGAAGATGAACTTAAGTGCTGGGTTCGGAAAAAGAGCTTTTCTGTCTCTCCTGCATATCTAGCAGAAATCCTTCACATCAACAGACCAATTTTCCGACATTCACCGGTTTATGATGATCTCTGTCCTGATGAGGAGCTTCTCAAAGAAAGTCTTGGTCAAGACTTGGAGTTCTCACCCAATGGAAAACCCATCAGTGTTTCCTCTCTTTCTCCAAAACTGAGAGTGCTTACAATTGTGATGTTTCACAATTTGTACCCTTTATCAAGCACTGGATATATGAACCTCAGACGTGCTTTGTTTCTTCATGATCTAATCACTGATGTGGAAATAGACATCTGTGCTCATATCTTTCATGTTCTGTGCAAAACTGTTCTTCGAACTGAGTCTCGGACATGCATTCCTTTCTGCTGTCTCATTTCACGGATCTTGAAGCTCAAGGGAATTTATCCAACGGCAGATGAATCTCCTCTCTCAAAACCAAGTCCAATCAACATGCGTACATTCAATGCAAGCATTGGACATAGTCGGAAGAGAGCCAAACAAGAAACTTCTGCATCTCACAGTGGCTCTCATTTCAGCACTCTCTCCTTTGATGAGAAACTTGATCGCATTGTATCCTCTGTCCATGAGTTGAATACAAAGATGTCTAGACTCACAGCTACTCTACACCATCACAGCACTCGATGGGATATGAAGTTTACCTCTATTCAAACTCAATTAGATCAAATTCAGAGAAAGCTGGAAGAGGATGAATAGCCTATTCCATGACAAAAAGGGGGAGTGATAGGCCTGATCAGAGGGGGAGGATATTACCTAAGGGGGAGTGTCTTTACAGTCCTTTTCAGTTTAAGTTGATATATTGTGTTTTGTAAACTGTTATATGGTGGGTTTGTACCCATGTGCTTTTGTAAGCTTTTAGGGTTAATGTTTTATGCATAGTTTGTAGGCTTTATGGTATGTACCTTGCTTTATGGTATGTACCTTGCTTAATGCAGCCTTTATGCTATGTTGAAATCAGTACTTTAATCTAAATGTCTTGCATTTTGATTTATGTACTGTCACTCTTGTGCCCTTGTAGGATTGTTCCTAGATGCATATACCTTGTGTATTATGCATTGGTTGAGTGTTGAGCATACAAGTATCTTGCCTTGTGCTTGTTAACTTGTATGTCCTTATGTTCATTCCAAGTGTGAATGAGCACTGTGATCACTACCTTGTGGTGTTCACTTGGTTGATCAAGCCATGGTTTGTTTTTTAACTCCATCTTTGCTTGATCACATATTGCCTGTTTCATATGCATTTTATGATTTTCTGCTTACAATAATCATGGTGTATTGTTATGTTTCAGGAGTATTATGTTCATATGATTCAAGTGCTTCACAGCTTCTAGAGTTGGGTGTGAGTGAGTTTTGTTCAACTGTTCCCAACTCACATGTTAAGTCTAGAGTCTGTTTTAGGGTTTTGTCACGGAATAGCCAAAGGGGGAGATTGTAAGGTTGAATTTATTCAACCATCTAATTGGCTTTATTCCGTGCCAAATTTGCTTATAATTCAGCATTTAGTAACCCTGTATTTAGGTGGGTTTGTTGTAAGGGTAGTGAGTGAGATAGAGTGAAGATTGCTCAAGAGTGTGCAAGAAAACAGAGACTCGCGGCTTGACCTCGCGGGTGACTCGCGGCTTGACCTCGCGGGTGACTCGCGACTGCAAGCCGCCAGACGCAGCACACGTGTCAAGCATGCTGGAAGGTGAACAGTCATGCAAGCTGGAGCACTACATGACAAAACAGGACAACTGGCCATACGGTTATCTCGCGACTGGATCTCGCGACTTAGTCAAGCCGCGAGCCACCCCTGTTTTGTAAAACCTGACGTTTCACATTCCTCTACCACTCTAGTATAAATACCCCTTTTACCCACGATTGTAAGAGAGCTTCCAGAGAGAATTTTGAGAGAGAAACCCTAAAGAAAAACAAGATTGATTCACCCACAATCTATACATTAGAGTCTCTTCAAATTCCTCAACTCTCTTCCTCTCCATTGTCAAATCCTTGAGAGGCATTATACCAAACCTGATTCTCACCATTATCATTACTGTGAGAGAGCTGTTTGGATTTCTGGGAAGCAGTTAGGAAGGAACCAATCTTCATTGGTTGATGCTACGGTCTAGTAGCGGAATCTGGGAAGCTAGAAAAGAAAAAATTTCGGCGCAACCTCGTTGGAGCAAGAAGCTTGGAGGGCTTAAGTGCACTGGATAGATTAGGCTTGGAGGGTCTATTGCTGTCCATGTATCCCAACTGTATTTTCTAGTGGATTGTTTACCGCTTGGAGGGCGGCAGAGAGGTTTTACGCCGAGGGCTTCGGTTTCCTCTTTGATAACACATCGCGTGTTGTCTTTGTGTTTGCATCTTCCTGTCTCTCTATCTTTGCCTTTTAATTATCTGTTATGGATTATGTTTTAATTTGGCTTAGATAGTTTTTAACCAATTCTATATTATAGCTTATGTTAAGTTTCCGCACACTTGTTGTTTGACATAATGCTTGAATTGGTTAAGTTGTAATTTGGGGGTCTAAACGTTCAAGGGTGTTTATACACGTTTTTGAACTTTCAAAAACGTGTAAGGTTTTATGTTTTGTCCGAAGTATAAAAGGCAAACCCTACCCACGTTTTTGAGGTTGCTCTATTTGCTATATGTGTGAATCTCTTGTGAGATCTAGAGGTGGTTGCCTTCACACATGCTTAGGATTATCAAGAAGGATATTTGATTGAGTGCTTGATGATCATTCAGTTGCTGCACTAAAGAGCTTAAAGAAACAGAAGCGGGTGTGCTTGTACTTGCTGGAGAATCCAAGAAAGAAGAAGTTCGTGGTCTCAGAGCTTGCATGTGGTCGTGTCAATAAGTTTCTACTGGTGGGTAGTAATAAGATGTTAGTGGTTTAAGTCGCTATCGTAAAACTTCGATTCTTTCATAGTGGATTCAGGTTTACCTTGAGGATTGCTAGGTTAAATCCTCCCCTGGTTTTTACCGGTGTGGTTTCCTGGGTCATTATATCATTGTGTTATTTATATTTCTGCTGCTTTGCATGATATGATTATACGATTGTGTTAACCTAGATCTGAAACTTGGACTAAGTAATCACTTGGCTAATTTACTAGGTTAATTCAGTTGTGTTTTAAGGGGTCTAAAAACAAACAAGTGGTATCAGAGTGGGTAGCTCTCTTGTTGTTGATCTTTTGATCTCTAAGCTGATCCTTGATCCCTGTTGTCATGGAACACGGACATTCTCATGTTATTCCTCCTCACTTTGATGGGAATAATTATGCTTATTGGAAAGTAAGGATGAAAGCATTCCTGAAATCAATTGATGAGAAAGTATGGAACTCCATTGAATATGGATGGAAGAAGCCCACTACTCCTGTTAGTGAGTGGCAAACTTCTCAAAAAGAAGCAGCCACGTTCAATAGCAAACCTATGAATGCTATCTTTAATGCTGTTTCTATAGAAGAATTTAAAAGAATCTCTAATGTTGAAGTTGCTCACACTGCTTGGAATATCCTCCAAACTGTGCATGAAGGCACAAAGGCTGTTAAAATTAATAAGTTACAGCAATTAACTTCTAAATTTGAAAGCATTAGGATGTCTAATGATGAATCCTTTGATGAATTCTATACTAAACTCAATGATATTGTTAATTCTACTTATAACTTAGGTGAAATCTATGATCAACCTAAAATTGTTAGGAATATTTTTAGATTTTTTACTGAAGATTTTAGACCTAAAGTGACTGCCATCACTGAGAGCAAGGATGTGGACTCCATCCCTGTTGATGAACTTGTAGGATCTCTTCAATCCTATAAGTTAGACCTACCTAAGTCTAGAAAATCCAAATCAATGGCTCTTAAGTCAGTTGATGATGTTGATGTTGCTGGATTTGATGATGAGCTATCTGCTACAGAGATTGCTTACCTTGCCAAGAACTTTAAGAATTTCCTTAAAAACAACAATAGAAAGGAAAGAGATAAGAACACTGCTAAACCTAGAAACTTTAGGAAGAATGATCTCACTAAGGTTAACAACACTGATAAACCTAGAGAAAAAGTAAGTCAATCTTTAAATAATTCCATAAGTCCTCAGTGTTTTGGATGTCAAGGGTATGGTCATGTCCTACTTACTTGAAGTCTAAGGGTAAGGCTATAGCTGTAACCCTTAGTGATGATGAAGTTTCTGATGATGAGTCTGGTTGTAACGAGGATGGAAACTTCATTGCTTTCACTGCTACTGTTGTAGTCAATGAAAGTGTATCTACTGAAGAGAACCCTTCTGATGGGGAACTTTTTGAGGATGCAGATCTTCAAGAAACCTACAATAAACTTTACAAAGTTGCTGCAAAGGATGCTATGAATGTTGATTTAGGCTTAAAGAAAATTACTTCTCTTGAGCTTGAAAAGAAAAATTTGCTTGTTAAATTGTTTGATGCTAATGATCTTTTGAATAATGTGAAGACTGAGAACGTGCTTTTGCTTAATAAAGTTAAGAATTTGGAACTTGAATTATCTGTTGCTAGAGAACAAACTGATAGGTCTGCAAGCTCCAAACTTGATCACATGCTAAGTGTTCAAAAGTTTCTCTCTGACAAAATTGGTTTAGGTTTTGTAGATAGCATCTTTGTGTCTGCACCTCATTCCACAAACTTTGTTCCTTCATCTTCTTCCAAACCCTTTGTGAGTGAGGATGTTAAACCCCTTGTGATTGAAGTTGTCAAACCCTCTGTGAGTGAGGATGTTAAACCCCTTGTGAGTGAAGTTGTCAAACCCTCTATGAGTGAGGCTAAATCTATAGAAGTTACACCTCCTAAGAAGATTAGGGTTGATCTAAAAGAGTCTAAACCTAAGAAATCTACCATTTCTAAGGACGAGTCACATGATAAGCCTGCATGGGTTTGTCATTTTTGTGGAAAGTCTGGACACATTCGTCCAAATTGTTACAAGCTGCAAGCTACTAAGAAAGCAAACAAACCAAAAGTACTTGTGCCTCAAGCACAAGATCCTATGGTACTCATTGGTGAATTGGTAAAGGCTTTAAACATTTATTCCAATCCTAAAGTTGGAAATCATTCCCATGTGAATAAGAACTCCAATGCTCATGGTGCATCTAAAAAGTTTTGGATGCAAAAGGCTCAATCTAATTAAGTCCTTCTGACATGGTCCTTGTGCTTCATTGCTATATTCTTTATGACCATTGTTCTTTGGTTTTTTTGTTTTTTTTTTGTTTCTAGGATTTGCATTGCATAACATTCATGCATTTCATTCTAGGTTGTTTTTGTTTTTTTTTTCTCCAAATAAAAAAAAAGGGAAGAAAAAGGAAACAAATTGTGTTTTGCATTATTTTCTTGGTTTTGAAAACAAGGTTGGTCAATTTATTTTCACATAACATGTCTTTTGTACCTTGTTTAGCTTTGATGAGCTTACTTATTACACTTTACTAGTTGAAACTTTGTAGTGCATGTTGTGTGGGAAAGATGTTTATGGTTTTGATCACTTTGTCTTGATCTTGAACTCACATGTCTTTGACTATCGAACTTGAACCTTTTGAGAAAGGCATAAATAACCATCTCACCACTGTTCACTAGCCAATCGTGAACACCTTAGTGCATATCGTAAGATTTTGTGCTTGAGAAAGTGTAGCACATGCACAAAAAGAACATAAGGTGTAGCCTCGATGAAATGTTAAAATTGGTGTGTACATTATTGGACTTAAAGCTAAATCAAATAAATAAAATTGGTGTGTACATTATCCCGGATATTTTTAATAAGTTTCTGAACAATTAAAATTTGTGTGTACAATATGAGACAAAATCAAGAAACTTACATGATTGCAAGCTTATGATCTAGGAGATGTGGGAGTTATATAATATAACTCTTTAGGTGATAGTCTCTTTCAAATCCTATGTGATGAATTTTGTAGACCTTGTGGTTGATTGCTATTCACATATCACCTCACATGTATCTCAAGCTTTTGCTAGTTGCACACAATACACAAGTTACTCTTTGCTAAACATTGTACATGTAATTGTGTGTGTTTTTGGTTTTACTAACCAAGTTTGAACATACCTTGAGTCTAAAACATATTTGATGCTTGAGAATTTAAAGGGAAAATGGTTGAAGATCTTAATTTTGGGAAAACTGGGTTTAAAACTTGTGTTTTTGAAAAGAATTTCATCTCATACTCATGCATTTTATTCATAAAATTTAATGCTTTGAGAAGTTTCTGCACAAATTTTGTTGTGTTTTCAAAAATGTATTTTTTCCAGAATTTCAATCGATTGAGGCTGTTTTTCGATCAATCGAAATTGCGATTAAAAATTTAGGTGAGTCTTTGTCTGTTTCGATCAATCGAACCTAAAATTTCGATCAATCAAAAATCGTGAATCAGTTTTTTTAAAAAACTGAGTTTGGCTTGTTCAAACTCACTTTTCAAAAGTTTTTCAAACTTTTCTCTCTCTCTCTCTTCGAATCGGACAAGGCTTACCATCAATTTTTTGTCGTTTTCCTCCATTCTTTTTGCAAGGTTTTCCTCTCCCAAGGCCGGTAAGACATTTATACCATTCCTTTTGCATTTATTTTCATGTTTCCTGTATAAAATCATGCATTATTTGGGAAATTTCAAACCTAAGAAATTTTTGGGGTTTTTGATGAACTAAGCATTTTCTTTCACAATTGATCAATGGGTTTTTGTTGTGGGACAATATAAAACTGTTCTTGGTGAATTAATTTAATCAATTTGATGATTTGTGAGAAATTGAAATTTCTAGGGCTCAAAACTACCTGAATTGGGGTTTTTGTTCAATTTGGTTTAAATTAATGAAATTGGCTTGTTGGATTGACTCAACTGATCATTATAATGTGTTACTTATCTTGTGTAATGATCAATTGATCAATTTGTTGGTTTTTGAACAAGTGGTTTTTCAAATTTTGGGGTTTTTGTTATAAACTCTATGCTCAAGCCAATTTTGTGTTTCTAAACTTGAATTAAACTTATTATCACTGCATTAAAGCATGCATCATACCATTTATCTGTTCATGCATCATATAGATTTTTTATTTTTTTTGTGCTAACTTGCAGTCTGCCCTTGTGTTTTTTTTTTTTTTTCTTTCTTTCTATTCTCTTTGGTTCTGTTTTTGTGTCTTTGTCCTTACCTTAGCATCATGCCTAGGAAGACTAAAGCCCATAGGACACCCTCCACTTCTTCTAAGTCTCCCTCTAGGAGTGAGTTGTTTCGAAGTGACAAAAGCAAAGAGTTATATGAGAAGTTGAACAGTAAGAGAAAGATTTGGGCTGAGCGGAAAGTTGTGTTAGATGAGTTAGACCCTACCATTAGGGCAAATTTTGAGAGTAGGGGCTAGTTGCCTTTGTTAGAGATAGATCATCCACCCCCGACTGCCCTGATTAGAGAATTGTACTCGAATCTCTCTTGCCACATCTATGATACCAACACCTTGGTTAGGAGTTGGATACGAGATGTAGAGTTCACCATTACACCTAGGGTAGTGGCTGAGGCTCTTGGTGTTCCAGTGGTTAGGCAACCCATCAATCCTTATGAGGAGTCTCCACCCCTTGATGACATTATGTCATACATCACTGGGTCTTCTATCTAGTGGGGTTCTGATCCTCGAATCACGTCCACTGAGCTTACTGAGATTACCTATCTTTTCTTTAGGATAGCATGTCATTCTTTGTGGCCTATTTCTCATCTCCACACCATCCCTCTTGAGCGATGTGTGTTTTTGTACGCCTTTGTTTCTGGTGCTACTATTAGTTTTCCTCATTTGTTTCTTCATTCTTTGAACGAAGTTCATAGAAGTTCAGCTGTCGCTCATGCTCTTATTCATCCTATTTTCATTCATAAGATTTTGTTGTTTCTCGGTTTAGATGACTTTCCTACTGGTGAGCCCGTACATGTTGTAGCTCCCATAGGTGCCACCTTCCTTAGGCAGAGGGCTGCTCATTTGAGAGCTAGCTCTACGCGTCCTAGAGTTGAGCCTTCTGGTGCTGTACCCCCTCCTCCCTCTTCTACAAGTGATGCTACGGCTGAGGTGTCTGGTGTTGGTGTTGGTGCTGCTGATGCTGATGTTCCTCCATCGACTACTTCGGATGATTCAGACATTCGTCGTACGTTGGATCATATCTTGACCGTTCAGGCGGCTCATGGATAGATTTTGGTGGACGTGCTCGATGAGATCTGTGCCTTGTGAGCAGAGTTGGCACAGTTTCAACGATCCTCACCGCCACCTCCTTTTGATGATGGATTTTGATTGCCTTTTGGCATTCCGTCACAAAAACAGGGAGTACATTTGGGACATTTGTAGAGGTTTTTGTTCTCAGGGGGAGAGAATTTTGTTTGTTGAAGCCTGTGGAGATTAGATTGTATCTAGGTGCTTCACTTTGTATTTATTTATTTTTGGCTCTTGATGTATTTTTGTTGGGCTACTCATGTTAGGGGGAATTACATTTATTGTTTTATATGTTTCTTGTTTCACTGCTTATTGATTTATATTGATGAGTTATTTATTGATATATGTCTTTATTTTGTGTTGAGTGAAATCAAGAATTTATTTTGTTTACTTGTATTTTCCACGCATGCGTTTATGCATTTTGTTTAGTGTTTCAAGAAATATACAGGTTGATTCAATTGAGCTGCTATCTACACTTGCAACTGATGGATAGTAGTTAGGATTGGATTTGTTATAATGGGCATTTTTTTGTAAAGGGCTTTTCTTTGTAAACTTTGAGCTTTAAGTTGTGTTTTGTCATGGATTGCCAAAGGGGGAGTTTGTTAGGTTCGAAGTATTTAGGAACTAATGTATTAGAACTCTAATGTGTATTGTTGGCAAACCATGATCAAAACAGGTTATTTAGTTTTGTTTAGACTTGCTAAAAGTTGTGTCTTTTATGTAAAGTTGGAATCGATCTGTTGTAAAATTAAGTGTGCATTTCGGCCTGGCTCGATCAATCGAATCTCGGGCAGAATGTTTTTTCTGTAGAATTTTTCCAACTTAGCCCTAGCCTATTAAAATGTGTAAGGTTTTATGTTTTTCCCGAAGTATAAAAGGCAAACCCTAGCCACGTTTTTGAGGTTGCTCTATTTGCTGTATGTGTAATCTCTTGTGAGATCTAGAGGTGGTTGCCTTCACACATGCTTAGGATTATCAAAAAGGAGATTTGATTGAAAGCTTGATGATCATTCAGTTGCTGCACTAAAGAGCTTAAAGAAACACAAGCGGGTGTGCTTGTACTTGTTGGAGAATCCAAGAAAGAAGGAGTCCGTGGTCTCGGAGCTTGCACGTGGTCATGTCAGTAAGTTTCTACTAGTGGGTAGTAATAGGATGTTAGTAGTCTAAGTCGCTATTGTAAAACTTCGATTATTTCATAGTGGATTCATGTTTACCTTGAGGATTTCTAGGTTAAATCCTCCCTAGATTTTTACCGGTGTGGTTTCCTAGGTCATCATATCATTGTGTTATTTATATTTCCACTGCTTTGCATGATATGATTATATGATTGTGTTAACCTAGATCTGAAACTTGAACTAAGTAATCACTTGGCTAATTTACTAGGTTAATTCAGTTGTGTTTTAAGGGGTCTGAAAACAAACAAGGATCTGATGTTTTATTAGGTTGGATGCTTCTTTGTAGAACTATCAGATATTGATATGGAAAACCTGAAGGCAAATGTATTTCATTTATTAGGAATTGATATTTTAACATTTATTAGATATCTAAGATATTAAGTATTAGAATCCTATTTTAATTTAAATTTAATTTGATTGATATTTTACATTTACTAATGTAATGTTTCCTATGAAGGATAGGAATTCCTAAGATTGAAATCCTAATGTACAATTAAAGAAAAAGAAACAAAGAATTGTTTAAATTTTCATACGCAGAGATATATTCTGGAAGGCACAGAGAGATAGGTTGCATACCCATTACCCCATAATCAGTAAAGTTATTGTTTTTGTTATTGTCTTTTTTTTTCTTTTCTTTTTCAAATTTGGGGAATGAATATGATTTGGGTTTGAATTTCTTGGTTGGATTGGTTTAGATAAAGATTTAGTTATTTGAGTTAGATTTGGTTTTGACTGATCGTTTATGAAATTCATTGGGATTAGTAATTTTTTTTTTCTTATGAAAATTGAGACTACTAAGTTTTTTATATTGAAAGCACTGATTAGTTTTGCAATGCCTAAGATAGTAAATATATAGCCAATTTTGTCTATGGTACTACTCATTTTAGTGATTTTAGGCATTCTTTGTTAGAAAGGTTGTTTTAGATAATGGCAAATCAAGCAGAGTTTGATAGAATTCCTAAATGTGTCCATATGGCATGATCTGTTTTTCCACATAAATTAGTTCCTAAATCCGTACTAGAGCTTTCTATCTCTAGTCCCCTAAACTTTTAAATTTAAAGTTTGGAAAGATTCTCCCCCTTGCTAACTTTTACAGGTTATTTATAGGGTCCGTTTGGATAGAACTTATTTTGCTGAAACTGAAAACTGAAAACACTGTAGCAAAATAATTTTTAAATGTGTGAATAGTGCTGTGGGACCCATTTTTAATGAAAAAATTGCTGAAAAGTGAAGTTTGTGGGTCTCATGCACTGTTCACGGGACCTATGGGACTGATAAAAGACGCTGAAAAGTCAACAATATACCGCTACTGTTCATGAACAGTAGCCATTTGTCCCCTAAACGCGTGCGTAGCAGCAGAGAAAAAAAAAAAGAAAAAAGAAATAGAAGAAATGTAAACGCAAAATGCAACAGCCGAATCCAAACCACACCATGGTGTACAATGCCAGTTTTACTATTAACATGGTTTTACATTTCAAATGTCTTATAGACGTCATTTCAAATCAATATCTAATACTATATATAAAAGTAGAAGCTAAGAGAAGGTAAGGCTCTACAATTAAGGATGT
Organism: Quercus mongolica; assembly: GCA_011696235.1. Classification (NCBI taxonomy): domain Eukaryota; kingdom Viridiplantae; phylum Streptophyta; class Magnoliopsida; order Fagales; family Fagaceae; genus Quercus; species Quercus mongolica. The sequence continues at coordinate 79,438,332 of CM022236.1, forward strand.
TGCTACATGTAGGAAAAAACCCCACTTAAAAATTTGCCATTTTCCAAAAAAGAATGCGAAAATTTGTGACTTTAAAACATCAAGCCTTTCAATTTGATTCTAAGAATTATATTTTATTTTTCTTTTCTTCTCTTTCTTCTTTCTTTTTTCTTCAATCCTTATATGATGGTTGCTGTTGAAAGGTAGAGGTAGAGTTATGTTCCGTTTTTTATTTTTGAAATTTAGGTGTTAATTGTGTTTTACATTTGGGTATTTGGTTCAATTGGTTATGATTTAGGTTTATTTGGCTGATTTTTTTTTTTTTTTTTTTGAGAAAAATTTAATGAAGCAATGAGCCATATCACTAACATAAGATTACGATTAGTGAAAATCAGAACATAAGATAAGCTTGAGCTTTTACAAGGGGCTGGTGCTTATGGTTATCCCCTAGCATTGAACTTTGTCATAAATTGAAACTTTGCAATTATTGTTGCATGAAAATATGTGATTTTATTTAGGTTGTATTACAAACAATGGTTTCTTGCATCTATTATTTTATTTTGTGTATGTTTGCCAGAATTTTTTTTTTTTTTAATTTTATTTTAAGGACATTGTAATATATAGCTTTAGATTTTGTGAGAATTGTTTCATATTTTTCATCTAAAATCTTATTAGTGGTTTTGTTTATTTATTGATTGATTGATTTATTCTAATTCTGTCCATTGTAATTAACAAGTTGAGGTTGTTTTACTTAAATGAGCTTGGATCACATAAGTATTGGTGTGATATGCTTGACATATTAACATGGAAACCAAAAGAGCAGAAAATTTCCAACAAATTGCTTTGTAATATATACCCACCACAAAATTAAGTCTAGTCCCTTGCAAACAATGGTTTCTTGCATCTATTATTTTATTTTGTGTATGTTTGCCGAAATTCTTTAAAAATATATATATATATATATATTTTAAGGACATTGTAATATATAACTTTAGATTTTGTGAGAATTGTTTCATATTTTCATCTAAAATCTTATTAGTGGTTTTGTTTATTTATTGATTGATTGATTGATTCTAATTATGCCCATTGTAATTAATAGTTTAAGGTTGTTTTACTTAAATGAGCTTGGATCACACAAATATTGGTGTGATATGCTTGGCATATTAACATGGAAACCAAAAGAGCAATTGTCATTGGAGAATAAGGAGTACAAAAGTAGAATGTTTTCAAAGTATGTGTTGTGAATTAAGGTTATGTGTTGTCTCTATAAACCCAGGCTTATTAAAAGAAAAAGAAAAAAAAAACTAACATAAAAGTTGATTGTTATGAGGGCCTGTACAATATGCACTTAACGAATTTTAATGTATTGTTATGTTAAGTTGATTGTTTTCTATTACATAAAATGATCCCATGCATTGCACGGGTTAAACGCTAGTACTATATATAATTGTTAGGTTCTAAAGTTTAGAACTTTATGTATTTAGAACTCTAATTTGTATTGTTGGCAAACCATGATCAAAACAATGTGTTTAGAAGTGTTTAAAGCTAGCTCAAAGTTGTATGTCAATGTAAAGTTGGAATCGAGTATAAAGCAGAAAGCACTGTGGCTTTCGGCCTGGCTCGATCGATCAAAGCTTAGGCTCGACCGATCGAAGCTCGGGCAGATCGCTTTTCTGTAGAATTTTCCAACTCAGCCCTAGTTGTTTTAAAACGTTTTTAGGGTTTCTTATTTGTCCTAAGTATAAAAGGCAAACCATAGCCACGTTTTAGTGTTGCTCATATTGCGGTTTGTGTAAATCTCTTGTGAGATCTAGATGAGCTTTCCTTTACACAAACTTAGGGTTTTCAAGGAGGAGATATTCTCTACACCTTGATGATCAAAACAGTTGCTGCCATTAAAGCTTAAAGAATACACAAGCGGGGGTGCTTGTAGCTGGTGGGAATCCAAGAAAGAAGGAGTCTGTGGATTCAGAGCTTGCACGTGGTCGTGTCAGTAAGTTCTACTGGTTGGTAGCAATAAGAAGTCGAGCGTGAGGGCTTGTAAGTCTTATTGTATGAACTTCGATTCTTTCTAGTGGATTTGCTTTTTACCTTGAGGATAGCTAGGTCAAATCCTCTCCAGGTTTTTACCAGTTTGGTTTCCTGGGTGATCATATCGTGTGTTATTTATTTTCCGCTGCTTTGCATGATTTGATCTTTATTATTGTGATAACCTAGACTTGTTTAATTGGACTAAGTAACAACTTGGCTAATTACCTAGGTTTAATCAATTGCTTAAGGGGTCTAAAAACTGTCAATAATAATAAAAGTATTTTCTTGCAATTAAGGAGGTTCTGCCATGTAGGAAAAATTCCTATCTAAAATTCTGCCGCATATAAGTTAAAAAGCAATAAATTATGTTGTTCGGCAATGCTACAACATCGTTTAAAAGCCTCTCATTATAAATAACAAAAAATAACCGGTTAAGATACGATATGTATGGAGGTAGAAATAGAGAGAGGCGAGAGGCCTGGATCAAAGAAAGAAACAGAGAAAGAGGCTGCGACACGAAGAAAGAGGTAGAACTGTAAAGACTACATCGATTAGGCATAAGAAATCAAAAACTATCAAAACACAATTTTGCAGACGACATGTCTCAAATTCCTTTCTCTTAGTTTCCACTAAATCTAAGATTAGAATTTGATAGACCAAAAACATATTGACCCCTTGTGATTAATTAATTAATTAATTAGCCAAGTTTATTAATTAATCAAATTAACATGCAAAGCGCGTGGTAGCACAAACAAATCACCAGTTAAACTAAGTATGTAGCGGAAAATAAATTGACACAATGATTTGTTTACGAATGGGGAAAACTTACATGGCAAAAACTCCATCGGGTGATTTTAAGGTCACCACTCTCGAAATTCCACTATTATCACAACAAGCAGTTACAAGTAAAGGAATCCCAGTACCTTATACCAACCTATAGTTGAACCCTTACCCCAATAACCAATTGGACTATATATAATAATAAAAGTCTTTTCTTGCAATTAAGGAGGTTCTCCCATGTAGGAAAAATTTCTATCTAAAATTCTGCCACGTATAATTTGAAAAGCAATAAATTATGTTGTTTGGCAATGCTACAACACCGTTTAAAAGCCTCTCATTATAAATAAATAAAAATAACCGGTTAAGATACGATATGTACGGAGGTAGAAATAGAGAGAGGCGAGAGGCCTAGATCAAAGATAGAAACAGAGAAAGAGGTTGCGACACGAAGAAAGAGGTAGAACTGTAAAGACTACATCAATTAGGCATAAGAAATCAAAAACTCTCAAAACACAATTTTGCAGACGACATGTCTCAAATTCCTTTCTCTTAGTTTCCACTAAATCTAAGATTAGAATTTGATAGACCAAAAACGTATTGACCCCTTGTGATTAATTAATTGATTAATTAGCCAAGTTTATTAATTAATCAAATTAACATGCAAAGCGCATGGTAGCACAAACAAATCACCAGTTAAACTAAGTATGTAGCGGAAAATAAATTGACACGATAATTTGTTTACAAATGGGGAAAACTTACACGGCAAAAACCCCACCGGGTGATTTTAAGGTCACCACTCTCGAAATTCCACTATTATCACAACAAGCAGTTACAAGTAAAGGAATCTCAGTACCTTATACCAACCTACAGTTGAACCCTTACCCCAATACCCAATTGGACTTGTTTTGTAGTGACAATCTCTCCTTATATGGCTCCTAGTATGTGACTAACCAATTGCGCGGATCCTAGTCCACGACTTCAATCACCAACTAGAGAAGGTTGTTGGCTGCAAAGTTCTTCAGTTTATCCAGATGATGAAGATTAAGAAAATGCTTGGTCACAAAACCCTACGGTGCACAAACACAGCAACTTCTTCACAAGAATGATGAACTAGGGCAAATTCTGTCACCAGTCACAATTTCCTTAAACAAACTTTTCTCAACACTTATGCAACTTGTTCCACCTTTAACGGCTCTTAAAATAATCCTTTTATATGTCTAGGGTTGTGAGAAAAGAAGGCCCAAACACATAATCACATATTAGAGTAAAAACAGAACTGAAATTCTATTTTTCATAAACCTCGACAGATGCCTGTCTATTGAGCAACTATCGAGCCACGGGGCTAGAACAGCTCTTCAAGCTCGATAGATGCTAGCTGTCGAGCTTTAATGAACTTGCACTTCTCAGCTTGAATCTTGGAGAAACTTGCATGGCTTCAACACTTGATCTTGAAACAAAGTTTCTTGAAGTATTAAACACATCCTAGTTTTACCCAAATACAAGTAAAGTACGTTTTGTCAAAGGATTAGCCAATTATATAAAATAGTGACATGTATTCCTAACAAGTGAATCACATATGTCCTAACAATCTCCCCCTTTGGCATTCTGTGACAAAACCACAACAAACAAATGAGATATGAGATAAGTCATAAATCACTCAACTCATATTCACTTTTTGAGTACAATAAAATCTATCCTAACACAAAATCTTGAAAAATTTTGCAAGAGAGTTTATGGCAAGAAGACTTTGACAACCTGTATTTTTGAAACATTTAAACAAAACTCATCAAGGCATCTTTGTGTGAAACAGAAATAATAGATTGCATACAAGTGATAAGAAGCATATGCATAAAGAGAGAAAAGAAACAATACATGTAAGGGTAGGTGAAAGAAACATATATCAACATATAAAGAAGATAAGTACAATGTATGTCAATCATGGTCACAAGACCCATGTACAAGAATAAATGTATCTAAAATAGAGAAAAGAAAAAGATACAAGTAATCCTCACTACATCCCTCAAATATCAACACTCCCCCTAACCAAAATGTCCTATACTAGCTTTTCCTCTAAGAATGACTACTCTCATATCCAAAACTACTCCCCCTTTTTGTCACGAGTGACAAAGGGTAAGAGTATCAAGTAGACATCTCATTGGTAAAGCTAGCATCTCCATCATCATCATCATTGAAAGCATCATTGTCATCACCATTATCATCATCCTCAGCCTTAGAATCAGAAGCCACTGAAGGAGGTAGAGGAGAAGCCTCAGGAGTGAAGCCACCCATGATCGCTTGCCACCGTGCAATATGGCCGACACGAATGTTCACTTGATACAGCTCTGTAGAAAGTGTATCAAGGCGAGCATCCATGCACTGAAGCTGCACCATGATGTCTCCGAGTGACACATCGCCCATAGAAGAAGAGGGAGCGGATGTGGATGGAGCAGATCAAGATGGAGCAAAATGGGAGGGAGGAGCTATTGACCAAGATTGCCTCGACCTAAACTGCACCTCGCTACATTTAACGGTAATGGCATTTATAGCACTCATAAAAGTGAAATGGTCAAACATTGGAAAGGGTACAGAAAAGTGGCGTAAGATCCTCACGATAGCGGAAGGAAAGATGAGCTTATCATGAGATGTCAAATCCCTATGGACATCTATAATAGAAAGAATAAAGTAAGAAGGGAAATCTATAGTGAGATGCTCAAGAAGGGACAACAAAAACCAAGCACGAGGCTCTGTGATAAAGTTATAGTGAGAAAAAGGATGAAGAACAAATGTCATGACCATGCTTAAAAATCGAGGGCCTTTTGCAAAGCTCGAAAAGTAAGTAAACTAACGCTCACCCCAATTAGAAGGGTGCTCACAAAAAGCAGATTTGAGCTCATCTTTGGACACAGTCCTCAAACGCTCACAACCTAGGTAGTTAGGAAACTCTACCCTAGGGACATGAAGCACATCCGCAACAATCTGCGGTGTGATAGCAATGCACGTACCTCGAACGCAAATGAGAAAATGAGGTATTGAAAAATCAAATCCTTGCATGTTGGAGTAAAACTCCTGGATCAGCACGGATGGACATGTGACTGGGACGTCACACAATGACTCCTAACCCTGACTGTGAATGACATTGGGTAGGTCAGTGTCGGCGAAGTCTACCAGGATGACTTGGCATTTAGAATGAATGCCTCGTCGAGAAAGGTTTTCTGAGAAAGCCTTTCGGGCAACCTCATCACAGAACTGGATATAAGGAGTAGGATTAGAAGACGAAGATGCCCCAGAACAAAGAGGGTTTTGGGATGGAGTAGACTTACGTTTAGATGCCATAGACACAACTAACGTAAATAGAAAAGAGAGGGAGAGGGAGAGAGAGAGACAATCAGAAAAGTCCCAAGCAGTTCAAATATATCAAAATATATTGAATAGAGAGTACGTATGCATGGGAATGCATGAACATGTGACATGCAATAAAAAAAAAATAAATAAAAAGCATCATGGGCTCAGTCCAATCCAATCCTACAAACACACAATCAATTTGCACACATCTAAATGCATGATAATACTATTATAATGCTTATGTGATGCAATGCATGAGATGTTAAACTCATCTAAGCAAAAACCCATCCCAAAATTTCAACAAAAAGTCATCAATTTTGAAAAAACCCAAAATATTTCAAAAACCCCAAAACCTAGGTTTCAAAACATGAAATGCATGTAAATGAGAGAAAAGAAACTTACCAAGTGAAAAGAAAAACTTGAGAAAGCTTTGAAAAACACTTGGGAATGAGGTTTGGAGTGAGAGAAAGTGTTTTGGGAGGTGGAAAGACAAGTCTGTTGAGAGAGAGATCGAAAGAAATGAGAAGGAAATCGTGATTCACGCTTAAATAGGAGCCCAGTAAATCTTGACAGATAGAGGTGTCAAGAAAAAAGGCGTCAATAGATACAGCTGCGAGGATCTGTCGAAGGACAATTCAACAAAAGGCTAAAAAGAAACTCAATCGATCCACCAACTGTCGAGCAGCTATCGAGGATCCAGAAGAAATCTCGATCGATCCACGTAGCTGTCAAGAAGCTATTGAGATTGCGATAAGAGGAAGTTGAAAAGCTCGATAGATAGCCAGGTATCGAGGAGGTGTTGAGAAGCTGTCAAGATTGCTTAAAAATAGTTTTTCAAGAAGGGAAAAACATAAATATGAATGCAATCAAGCATGCAACTCAACCAAGGATCCAATCAACATTTTAAGTTCTCAAAATCAATTCTCAACAACAATTTTAAGCACATAGATCCCAAAAACACACACACACACACACACACTAAACAAGTCTAACCAATTTTATATTTCAAAAATAAGTCAAGACAGTTTAGTGAGTATACATTAAAACATGTAAACCTGGTGATGGCCAAATCACATTGTACCTGCACATGTATCAAGATAGCAAAGAATATTGCGTGTTGTGTGTGAAAAACATCACAACATTGTATAAGTGTATACATGTTATGATGATTTGAGATATGAGAAAATCACTTTAACTCACACACAATCAAAACTGTTTGAGGGGACTATCACCTTCGAGGTACATCTTATAACTCCCACATCTCCTAGAATACATGCTTGCAATCACATATAAAACATTTTGATCTTTTTGCTTTTTATTTTTCTTTACATATTTTTCTTTTAAGAAAACCATACATGGGTATATAAGAGATAGAAAAGAAATACCCAATTATATTAAGCATTTGACATTCCAATTTTGCTATGCCGAAGCACACAAATGTCATTCATGATTGGCAGGCAACAGTGGTGAGATGGTTATTTATGCCCTTCTCTTAGGAATTTTTAGTCCTTCCCGTCAAAAAGAGTGACACAAGTATTAAGTACAAGAGATACATTAATCTTACTCATCACAAACATGAGCCACAAAACTCACTTGCTTAGTTGTGCTTGAAGATGCTCATCTAAGCTACAAAAGATACAAAGTTTAGAAAACTTTGTTTTAATGGTCATCCAAGGTACACAAGTACCAATATACACAAAACACACACTGTTTTTGTATTTTTCAAAATTTTTTATTTTTATATGAAAAACAAAATAAATAAAACTGAAAACAAATAAAAACATGTTAAACAAAGCAAAGCATAAAACTAAATTGACTCAAAATAAAAGCAAAACACACAAGTTATGCAAAAACTAAAACACAAAGAGAGAGATGAAAGTGATAGAATCACTTGAAGCCCTTTTCCTTCCACACCTTGGAAGAACATTTTCTTTGATTAAACCCTTGAACCGGTGGTAAGGGGGAAGAATTGAAACCGTTCAAGTTCGAAAAAACATGAGGGCTTTGAGAAGATCTCCAAGAGGAGCAAGAGAGGATTGAAGCTGATTCTGGCTTCTAGATGCTATCATGCCATTGCTTTGTTGAGTGGCGAACCACTTATAACAATTCGGTCGTGTATGACCAGCAACTCCACAATGATGAAAGAGATGCTGCTTCTTCTGTTTAGGCTTTTGAGAGTTAGCCTTCTTAGCCTTAGGGTTTTTAATATATTTTTTATCCTGTTTAGAGGGTGCTTCTAAGATAGATTTACCCTTGTCTAAGTTCTCACTAGCTAATTCATTTTTAACAACATTGTTCTCAATTTCAACATTATTAGTAGAAGGAATAAAAACAGTAGTACTAGTAGAAGCAATATTAAGAGAAAAGAAATCATACCCTAAACCGGTTCGATCAGAAGCAGATTTCTGAATGCTTAGCATCTTGTCGAGCTTCGAACTTGAAGCCCTCTCCAATTGAGCTTTGACTTGAAATAGCTCCGCTTCAAGCTTCTTGGTCTTCTCAGCCAAGAAATTATTCTCAAACCTCAGTGCTCCAATAGTCTGATTAGCCTTATCAAACTTTGTGGAAAGCTCTTCACGATCAAGTTCCACATCACTAAGCTTCTTGGTGGTCAGCCTATAAAGTTTCTTGTGTTTCTCAGAAAGCTTGTATAGTTTCTAATAGGCTGAATGAACATCATCTTGATCATCCATCTTCTCGAACTTAGAATTCACCAATTCCTCTTCTTCGTCCACATCTTCAACAATCCCCTTAGTAGGATTGACAGTGGCAGTGAAGGCATTTAAGATTTCGTCATCCTCACTGTTGGAATCATCCTCAAGCTCAGTGTTGCTCAAAGTAGCAACAAGTGCCTTACTCTTCCCAATGCTCTTGAGATATATAGGATACTCCTATTTCATGTGATCGAAGCCTTGACACCCAAAGCACTTAGGTCCTAAGGGAATAGTGTACTGATCGCCATCCCTAGCATCCTTCTTTCCTTTATCTTGGCTCTTAAACTAAGAAGAACTAGATTGCCTACGGTCCATGTCGAAGCCCTTCCTATTGGCATTCTTCATGAATTTCTTGAATTTCCTAGTGATGTATGACTTTATCTTGGAATCTTCATTGTCTGAAGACTCATCTGTGTCACTGCTCTTGGCCTTCAGTGCCATGCTTTTGCCTTTACCCGACTTGCCAATTCTAGTTAACCCTAGCTCGTAGGTCTGCAGATTGCTAACCAACCTTGTCAAAGGAATCTTGTCAATATCCTTTAATTCCTAGGTCGCCGTGATCTTTTCATGGAATCTCTCGGGTAGAGATCTAAGCACTTTCCTCATAATCTTGGGTTTAGGAATGGTTTCCCCAAGATTGAAGGCTGAGTTCACTATGTCCTTAAGCTTGGCATAAAACTCATCGAACGACTCATCCTCCTCCATCTTTATTTCTTCAAAGCTTGTAGTGAGTCTCTAAAGCTTTGAATCTTTGATAGCCTTGGTTCCCTCGTAGGTTATTTGGAGAATGGTTCATGCTTCCTTAGCAGTTTTAGTGGAGGATATCTTCTTGAACTCCTCATTAGTGACCGCACTGGATAAGTCATTCAATGCCCTGCTGTTGAAGTTTTTCGCCTTGATCTTGGCATCATCCCAATCGACCAGCACTTCCTTTGGCTTGGTCCAGCCAATCTCTACAACTTGCCACACCTTCTTATCTAGAGACTGCAAGAAAGCTCTCATGCATACTTTCCAGTATGCATAGTTAGTACCATCAAATAAAGGAGGTATAATGAGAGACTATCCTCTATCCATGACAAATAGGAGTCAATGGATCATACAGCAAAGATTAAACCCTAACCAGAGTGTGTCTGCTCTGATACCACTTGATAAGCCAAAAACGTATTGACCCCTTGTAATTAATTAATTGATTAATTAGCCAAGTTTATTAATTAATCAAATTAACATGCAAAGCGCGTGATAGCACAAAAAAATCATCAATTAAACTAAGTATGCAACGGAAAATAAATTGACACGATGATTTGTTTACAAATGGGGAAAACCTACATGGCAAAAATCCCACCGGGTGATTTTAAGGTCACCACTCTCGAAATTCCACTATTATCACAACAAGCGATTACAAGTAAAGGAATCCCAATACCTTATACCAATCTACAGTTGAACTCTTACCCCAATACCTAATTGGACTTGTTCTGTAGTGACAATCTCTCCTTGTAATGCACGGCTCCCAGTATGGGACTAACCAATTGCGTTGATCCCAATACGCGACTTCAATCACCAACCAGAAAAGGTTGTTAGCTGCAAAGTTCTTCAGTTCATCCAGATGATGAAGATCAAGAAGATTTTTGGTCACAAAACCCTACGGTGCACAAACACATCAACTTTTTCACAAGAACGATGAACTAGGGCAAATTCTGTCTTCGGTCACAATTTGCTTGAACAAACTTTTCTCAACACTTGTGCAACTTGTTCCACCTTTGATGGCACTTAAAATAATCCTTTTATATGTCTAGGGTTGTGAGAAAAGAAGGCACAAACACATAATCACGGATTAGAGTGAAAACAAAACTGAAATTCTGTTTTTCATAAACCTTGACAGATGCCTATTTGTCGAGCTACTGTCGAGCCATGGGGTTGGAACAGCTCTTCAAGCTCGATAGATGCTAGCTGTCGAGCTAGCTATCGAGCTTTAATGAACTTGCACTTCTCAGCTTGAATATTGGACAAACTTGCATGGCTTCAACACTTGATCATGAGACAAAGTTTCTTGAAGTATTAAACACATCCTAGTTTTACCCAAATACAAGTAAAGTGCATTTTGTCAAAGGATTAGCCAATTACATAAAATAGTGACATATGTTCCTAACAAGTGAATCACATATGTCCTAACAGAATTCAGAGACGTTTTTCATTCTACTTTTTTTCCGAAATAAGGAGGAAGGAAGATGAAGCGGCCTTCAGCATAAGCATGAAAAAAGCCTTTCCCAAGAACTCTCGATATCAGACCATTCTTTATCAATAATTTTCAAATAATCTCTTACCCTATTGTCTTCAATTATGTTTGTTTTCACTTAAGGGATTTTCGTTGAAATCAGGGAAACAACCTAGAAGATCAAATTCTAACTAAATTGTTATTAGGAATTTTATATTTATAGGTTTTGTATCAAATTTTTACTAAATTGTTATTAGAAATTTTTAGTTTCTAGGTTTTGTTCCTTTGCTTTCATGAGGTATTTTCATTAGATTGGATTGAATTCAAGTTTTGACTTCGATTCAGTTTTGAGTAAGGAATTTGGTTTATCATGGTTTTTAATATCAGTTATCTATCTTAGATTTGGTTTTTTTTTTTTTGGAATATTTGGGTTCAATTCGTTTTGGATGTATGTCTTTACTCTTCAGATCTTCATGGATCAATTTGGTGCTATATCTCAACAAAAAAGTTATCATCCTCTGTTACAACTTAAAAAATTCAATGATGGGGTTATTCGACAATGAATTGGGCCACAATAGATTTTATTGGTAAGCTCATATATATATTCAAATCCTGCAATATGTGTTTAGTTGTTTGTTGTTGTATCTATGATGTTACTAAATTGGGCCCGATTTGAATTTTGGGGTTTCTTTGACTGTAGACAAAAGTTTGCACTGTTCTACATATTTGTTTTTATTGCATTCGACATGTTCGATGAAATCCCTCTTAGACTTAATATGTGATGTTTGGATTTGATTTTCTCCACCCCATATCGTGATAAATATAAATGATTTTTTCATTTATCAACAATGAATATGAACAAAAGTTTAGAAGGATGAAGTCCAGAAGATTTTAGCATGGTGGATAAAATGAAATTTGAACCAAATGTGATGCAATTGGTAATATTACATAACATGTACATAGGTTTTTTTTTTTTTTTTTTTTTTTTCCATAGCTAACAGTCCTCCAATAACTTCTATTGCATTTTCTACCCAAACATCAACCCAACTATATGTAATTGATGGTCTTTACGTTAAAAATATTGTTCTAATGGTAACGGTAACTACATTTTAGTTACATGCCAAAACCGCATAGCTCCACACCTGTAAGTGTACTTACCCAACCCATTGTTAAAATTCCCCACTCAATAAGGAATACACTAGATAAGATTATGTGGATAATAAATGCTCAAGGGAGGTTTATAGTGAGGTCAGCATAATTTTTGCAACAGGGGGTGATGTCATGCACAAAGATCAGTCTAGAAGAAGTGATGGAATTTGAAAATACTATGGAAAACAACTCAGAAAATTTTACCTACTAAATGCAAGTTATAAGAGTTGGGATAGTAGCTTGATGCCAGATTAGCATGTGAGGGAGACAAAGGAGAGTGAAGGGGAGAGAGAGAGAGAAAGATAAGAAAAAGCATTAGATTACTACACCAACATTGCCCAATATATATATTTCTAAAATCTATGTGTTTTGAGTAGTTGATAGGCTAAATCTAGAAAATTTAGAGTATGTTTTATGGAATTCCTCATAGAAGCTTTATTGTTCTCTAAAATAAATTTGTTGTTTGGTGTTTATTTCCCTATTTGATGCAGAAAGCTAAATATTATAAACAATTATTCTTTTTCCTTCAATAATGATTTTAATCAGATAAGAATGATCTTATTTTGTAGTTAATATTTTCAATTGTAGATTAGGAGCTGCATACTAAAGAATTATGTTCTTCCATCATTTATAAAAACAAACCATGTCATCGTTTATGACATTAGTAATAAAAACGATCAATTGATATTGATATTAGTTCAAATGTTATAAATACTGCTTTACCTTAAGACAATAGTAAGCTAGGCATTCAGTTTTTATTTTATTTCTAAATTCTTACAATCATAAACCAACAAAATTAGTGATCTGCTATTTGCTCCAAAGTTAACATTGATAGTATTATTGATGTGTAGGTGTAGAAAAAAATTTTAAACACCCAAAAGTGGATATGGTAGGCAAGATTACCATCATGCAATTGTTGCTGAAAAGCTGCCAAACTTAAATCCTTTTGTAAGTTTTTGCTTCCTTTTAATTTGCTTCTTCTATTTGATTTGTAAAAAAAAGTTGGGATTGTCAAATGATCATCATCCCATTTTTGTTATATCTGTAGCCTTTTGTAATTTTTTGTCACTGAATTATTTAAAAACAAAGTTTTGAATGTGTTTGTATCTAGCTATGAATTTATTTTCTTATGCTCAACCTTTACCATTCCAATGTAAAGAATTATTATAGTTCTTTGTTTGTATGGATCATATTGTTTGAGTTTTGTATTTTGGTTTATTATCATTTACTGCTTTCGTAATTTTCTATTATGGTTTGTGCCTATGAAAAACTTTTTGAACAATTTGGTGGGTTATTCCTATGAAAAGCATGTTAACTATGAATTTTGAACTACTTATTGCTTATCCAGAAAACACAATTAGATAGATACAAATAAGGAATCATTTCTTAGAAAAGAAAACTAGAGTTTAAATGAGAACCCATATCCAAAAAAATTGCTACTACCAGTAAAGTTTTTTTTTTATTTTTTTTATGGGTTGCAGGGCTAAGAAAGCTATGAGTTATGACACAAACATGAGTTATGAAAAAAAGTTTGAGTGATTGCTTAAATGTGAAGAGTATTAAAATAAAAGAATGGTTGAGTGGGTTTACCTAAGAGATCTTAGAATTTAGTAAGAAGAAGAGTGCTTATTTTGAAAAAAATTGAGCATTTGAGAAAAAATGATGTGGTGTTTGGCTCAGTTATTGTGGCTGTGATTTACTTATTTGTTCACAGTCTGGATTGTCCAATATATTTTTGAAGAAAGAAAGTATAGAAAGGACAAAGACAGCCTGAATGTCAGAAGGTTCAAGCGAGGTTTGACATGCATTGTAAAACAGGTGGTGAAGATTAGCTCTTTTTTAGTAGGATTTCTAGATGTTTCTTGCATGTTTATAAAGCTTGCCAAGGTGGTGAAGGAAAAATTTTAATTATTCAAGTAGGAAGTAGTTTTTGTTATAAATGGGTGTTAATTTTGAATGAAGTTTCAATGTAAAGAAGACATGTCTGTAGTTGGGTATGATGATAATGATGATGGTGATGGCAAAAATGTTCCCTCATCAAGTAGTTTTTTCATTTTGTTATTGCAATTTTTTACTGAAATCACTATTTTTTACCCTAAAAAAAATCCAATTGTGATTTTTTTTTCCCAGCTAGCATGGATTCTTTATGTTAATACTTACTTACATATCATTCATGTTGGGCTGGTTGTCTTTGGTTTTTGAAATACTAGAGTAATGCAATGTAATATTGGATTGGTTTTTATTAAGGTATTTGGGTTAGAATTCATTTCATTTTGGGTTATTAACCAAATCCAAGTTAGTTTAGGTTGTAATGAAACTGTAAGTGGTATGTCAGTATAGAATTTTTTAGTATTAAATAATCACATAAGAACTATTAATTATTGTTATTAAATTTCTATCAGATATCTCCTTATTATCAATAAATTAACTTGCTTCGTTCATTGAACCAAATTTTTTTTTCTTCAAAAATTCTGCTTATTAGTTATTGATGCAATTCATAAAAATACTATAATCCAATCATTTATAAATTTGATTGTGATAGTTATCTATGTATTTAATATGAAATTCATACTAGGTGTTATTTTTCACGTGTTGCTCCTCTTTATAATTTGGTTTCCTATGTTCCTTTTATTTCGTTGTTTACAAGTTCTTTGAAGGCTTTTTTTTATTATTATTTTTCTTGGGGTTGTGAAGTAAAGGTCAAAGAGTTCATAAATCACAGTGATTGAGCGCATGTAATTGCGTTACAATGAATATCATAATTTTATGGTAAGTTTAGGGATTTTCCCCTTTATTTCTATTGAATTTTAAATATATATATATATATATACTCAAACATGTAAAAATTATATATTCGAACATGTAATAAAATGGAAACTTGGCAAAGAAGCAAGAAATTAGGAACAATGGGCATTTTGTTCTTTGAAACTTATTTCTCTGCATCTTGCCATCCTATATCTATGGTAAGCTTTTTTGTACCAGGCATTATTCTTTTGATGGAAAATTTCTACTCGAGCATAATTTGGTTTTAATGCTCATTTGAGAAGTTTGTAATTTGTAACTTCTATTAAAGAGTTTACATGCTGCAAGTATTTTGATCTCTGCTAATTTCTATGTTTTGTGTCGTACTATTTTCAATCTTAATGAAATTTTTAGTTTTAGGTTGTTTAAGTTAGACTAATAGAACCACATAAATGCAAGAGTTAGGGAGGAAAAAAAAAAAAAAAGAAGTAGCTGCTTTGTTTTTGGAAGGGATTGTGTTATATTTTAGTCTATTTTGGGTTAGATTTTTGGGCTTTTAGGTGTGATTGCTACTTATAAGGAAATCAATAATGGTATTGGTGTGGTGTTGATGGGTATGATGAGGCCTGAAATGAAGATGAAGTGCATTGTCCCAGTTGTTATGGCTAGAATGCTTAGTTATGCACATTTTGATTGGTATGCCAATTGATATTATTGGTGATGCTGGTTAGGTAAGTTTATAAATTTTTATTTTTGTGTTTTTAATTTTATACAAGTATACTAAATTGTGCATTCACTTTTTGGGTGGGCTTGCTATTTGGGGTTGTTTTTTTTAAAGTTAATTGTTACTAATGCTTCAGTTTCAAACCACCTATTAATTCATTTACTTAGTTACGTCTTGATTCAATTTGTATAGGTGATTTACATTTGTTCTAGAGTTCACTTTTGGCGTTGATTCCACTAATTCTAAGTTCTAACTCTGTTCATTGCGTTTGGATCTAGCATGCAGTTAACAATTTCAAGTTGTTTTACTTAGATATGCTTGTCTCATTGGTGTGGTAAGCTTGACATATTAAAATGGGAAACCAACAGAGCAATTGTCATTGGAAATTGAAGAGTGAAAAAACAGTATGTTTTCAAAGTATGTGTTGTGAGTTAAGACTATGTTTTATCTCTATAAACCCAAAACTTATTATTAAAAAAAGAAATCATCCCAACATAAAAGGGCTTTAGTTTGTGGTTAATTTGCTTTGGGTTGGTGCCTACGTGTTTTCAACGACATATGATGCTCACTATGTGCTTGATATTTTATTTCTAGATGGACACCATTGTAACATATGATATATATATATATATATATATATATATATATATATATATATATATATATTTTTTAAATTCTATAAAAGATAGTTGGAGTTGATTTTAAATGGAGTGATATTGTATTTTATAGATAGCATTCCTACAAGTAGGACAAATGAGGGGCTGTACAACATGCCCTTGCACTAATATATATTTTATTGTGAAGGGTACTTTGATGAACATTTTCTTTCATTAATTTTTTTTCTCTCTTTTTTATATAGGTTTGGGAAGAGTTTTAGACTTCCATTTTCTTTTCTTTTTTTCTAGCTAAAAGTACTTGCCTCTTTGTAGTAAAAAAATTTCAGCTGAGGTTTTGGACTTTCTTTCATCAAGCCAGTGAGTTAGGTAGCTTAGGTTTGGTGCAAATGTGAGTTGGGTCTTTTGTCATTTGATGAATTGCCTTGAATGTGTTTGATTATTGTTGTCAATTAGACTCACATTAGAGTTGTGAATGAGATTTGCATTACTTTGACTCAAAAGAACAAAAAATTAAACCCTCTCACAAAAGTCTTTTTAAAGAATAGAGAATTCCATGAAGAAATCTACACTTTACCATAAATTAGGATTTAATATTGGATTATTTCAATAAATTATGTAGACTGCTTAATCTATCCTTTGGAATTGTTTTCCCAGTTTCAGGCTTTTTTTTTCCTTCTTTCTTGGGCAAAAAATATTGAACTTCTTCTTTTCTTTGTTTGCAGCTTCATCCTATTGCCAAACTTAGGATTTGTTGTCAAAATCAAGGTTTGAGAGGGAATTTGCAGCTTGAAAGTGGATGGACATATTGCATTTTGTACGTTAATAGCAATTTCCCATTTTGATTTGCAAGGACATTCTCACAAATTTAAAGACTACTACATCCTTCTTGGCAGATATGTTCTGAGTAACCTACTTACAATGAGCATGAAGCATAATATTAAATTTGTATCAACAAAAATGGTGTCCTCACACACTTTATATATAAAATAAACTGAGGAAACATGAATTTTTTATAGTTATATTTTTTTCCAGTTTCTTTCATTTTTGTTGTAATAGAGAGACAGAACTAAGTTAAACATGGAAAAGGTTAAATTTTATTTGAATATTCATGTTTATCAATAAATTTGTAGTGTCTATTGCTATGGAACAAATTGGAGAGCTTGGAAAGGGTACTATGTTCATCTTTGATTACTATGTTTTTAGTTATTTTAATTTTTCGATAAGTCAATATAGTGGATTTAATTGTATTGCGGCTGTTTGGATCAGTTATATATATGCTTGAATGCATCAAAATTTTCCTTATAATGTCTATTGAATTTTGCTTAAGAATTAGTATCATGACTATAATGTAGTGATGTCAAATATGGTTCACCAGTTTTTTCATATTTTCAAGGTAAAATTTTAAAGCAATAAAGCACAATCTTGATACAAAAGTTTGATAATCTTATACAAGTTATTTTGGTATTGCATGTCATATTACATAGGCTATTGTTTTCTTCTCATCATCTATTAAGTTTTTTTTTTTTTTTTTTTTGAGTTTTTGAATGCATGCTCAGTTGCTTAATGGAACACTATGGAGTTTTACCCAAGAAATATGATAAGTTAAAACACTTTGTCTTCTGAAACAGTATGCCATGGTTCAGATATATAGATCTAACAATCTAAATTTTTCTTTCCCTTCTCCTTTCTTACTTTTTTTTTTTTTTAAAGAAGCATAATGATATCAAATTCTTATAACTTTATTACTTCTAATGAAACCATTTTTATAGTTATACACAGGTTATCATTTTCACCTCTTATCCTTTGAAAAAATTCATATCCAAAAACAAACAAAAAAGGAGGAAAGTTATTTCTACTAGATTGATTATAATTTCTGTTTTTTTTTTTTTTTTGGAATGCTCTTCAACATATATACTTGGTTATGTGCCACTTTAAATGAAGCACATATATAGATGCAACATATATACTTGAATGCGTGTAGTGGAAGCATGAGAACTAAGTTTATATTGAATGTAAAGTTCATTCATTAATACATAAAATGATCCCCCGCATTGCGCAGGTTAAAAGCTAGTATATCTAAAAGTTGAAATGTAGTATTTATTGTTACTTTGCTCTAATTGAGCCATATCATTGCTCCCACTAGCTTTCTTTTTTTCTTTTACTTTTCCTTCCTTTTGCAAATTAACATTTTTCTAATTATTACTCTATCACATAAAAAACCAATTTAGTCCATCAAACCTAATTCCTGAACATTTTCAATTCCTCTCTCTTTCTCTCAATTAACGTTACTGAAAGTTCAAAAACGTGTATAAAACACTTTTGAACGTTTAGACCCCCAAAAATAAACTTAATCAACACAAGCAATATGTTAAACAACAAGTGTGCGGAAACTTAACATATGCTATAAAGAGAAATAGATTAAACACTATCTAAGCCATAACATAATAGAATCACAGCAGATAAAATAAAGGCAGAGATAGAGAGGAAGGAAGATGCAAACACAGAGATAACACCAGATGTGTTATCGAAGAGGAAACCGAAGACCTCGGCGAAAAACCTCTCCGCCGCCCTCCAAGCGGTAATCAATCCACTAGAAAATACAGTTGGGATACAAGGACAGCAATAGACCCTCCAAGCCTAATCTACCCAATGCACCTAAGCCCTCCAAGCTTCTTGCTCCAACGAGGTTGCGCCGAACCTTTTTCTTTTCTAGCTTTCCGGATTCCGCTACTACACCGTAGCATCAACCAATGAAGATTGGCTCCTTCCTAACTGCTTCCCAGAACTCCAAACGACTGTCTCACAGAGATGATAATGATGAGAACCAGGTTTGGTATAATGCCTCTCAAGGATTTGACAATGGAGAGGAAGAGAGTGAGGGAATTTGATGAGACTCTAAGGTAGAGATTGTGGGTGAAACAATCTGGTTTTTCTTTAGGGTTTCTCTCTCAAAATTCTCTCTGGAAGCTCTCTTTCAATCGTGGGTTAAAAGGGTATTTATACTGGAGTGGAGAGGAATGCGAAACGTCAGGTTTTTCCAAAACAGGGGTGGCTCGCGGCTTGACCTCGCGGCTTGACTAAGTCGCGAGTTCCAGTCGCGAGATAACCGTATGGCCAGTTGTCCTGTTTTGTCCTGTAGTGCTCCAGCTAGCATGACTGTTCATCTTCCAGCATGCTTGGCACGTGTGCAGATTCTGGCGGGTTGAAGCCGCGAGTCCAGCCGCGAGTCCCAGTCACGACTCTCTGTTTTCTTGCACACTCTTGAGCAATCTTCACTCTATCTCACTCACTACCCTTACAACAATCCCATCTAAATACAGGGTTACTAAATGCTGAATTACAAGCAAATTTGGCACGGAATAAAGCCAATTAGATGGTTGAATAAATTCAACCTTACAGTTACCATTTTTCAACATCCCATTTATTACTCCATCAAACCAAATCTACTGCCATTTTCTATTCAACCACCTCTCTCTCTCTCTCTTTCTCTCTCTCTCTCTTAAAATTAACGTTTCCTAATAATAATTCAAACTTCCTTCAACTCTATGACTCCATTTCCCCAATCAAGCAGTTATGAAAACTGTTCAATGGCCACCCTATTAGAACTCCAAAAAAAAAAAACCTATTGATTTGTTGTCTATATATATATATATATATATATATATATATATATATATATCTGCAATTGCTCTACTTCACCTCTATAAATTTGGAAAATTCCTCTAAAGTGAGGTCCCCCCCCCCCATATTCCTCAAGTTTTCTAGATTAATTTTGTTGGTGGGTAGTTGTAGTATCTCTTTTCACTACAGGACACATTACAAAGGCCGGAAATGTGATCGAATGGTCTTCGTAGGATTCTTTCTCATTTTTCCCTGATATAGCACCCTCATCACATAGATGTTACTAATATAATCTAAACTTGAGAAACTGCATTTTCTTGCTAAAAACAGTAAGGGTAAATTTTACTAAAGTTTTTTATGATCTGTCATTCTTAGATAATACTAGCCTGTAAGTATGCGCGTGAAGCTCTTCTATTTTTTGTTTTCTTTTTTTTTTTTTGGATAAAAGTTAGTAATTTGCATTCATAATAATTTAAAAATTACTACGTTTTCCAATCATAAAATAATTAGAGGTGTAACGAGGGTTATGCATTTGAATGTTCTGTTCTATCTTTGATTTTTCAAATTCTTGCTTAATCAAATTGTCTATGAAGGTTCTGTGGCAATCACAACCCCAGGTCCAATGGCTAGTGGATTCCATGCCCACTTGACCCTTCTCAGTAATATCTCTCTTTCCCTTCTTCCTCCTCTTACTTTCATTCTCTGCTGAAAGTTTTTTTTTTTTTTTACTCTAAGCATGTTATTTGTGTAAATTCAATAGCTCTGTGCTCATAGAAAATCTCGATTGGCATGTTAAGAGATGCCCATTACTAAAACAAGCTCAATCCTTGACTCTCCAACCCTTTTATCAAAAGGGCATCAATGCTGGCAGAGATAATGATGATCAAGAAGAAGAAGAAAAGGTTGAGGATTTGGCTACAATTAAAAAGCCCAGTTCAGAGTCTTTAAATGATATATCTTCTGAATTGAAGAGATGTGTCGTTTATGGAATGAGTGTGCCTGATTTCTGTAAATTGATTGGAAAATTTGAGGCTGTTCATGGGTTAATATGTAAGGATATCCAGGACTTATATAAATGCCAGAAGCTTGCAATGTATGGATGAAGAGAGAAATAGATAGGTGAAAGAGTTTGCTTTTTTACTTTTATATATTTTTCTTTTGTGGGGTTGTTGTGGTTTTGTAAGATGAGTTGTTGTTTGTAGGAAATTGCCATTTCAAGAGAAACATGTTATGCAATAGGCATCGATTCTGGGGAACTTGGAAGAATTTGGGGTGTCAAAGGAGAATTTGGGGTGTTAAAGGAGGATTTTTTGTGAAAGTATTATGAAATTATTGTGGACATAGCATTTCTCTTAATTTCTAGGGAAAAAATTTAAGTGAAAATTGGAAATAGGAATTTGAGTTTATATGAAAACACAATTTATATGGCTATGAATTTGAATATGCTTGCCAATTATTTGAACAATAAATTATTATAAAATCTATCTTTTATTCTTTTATTTTTGTAGGGCCCTTGGGCCCAGAAGTGCATTATTTATTCATATGTTAGGCCTATGGCCCAAGCTGAGGACAAAGATCAGCCCAAGGATGAGATGTCTTTGTCTGAGAAAATTACACTGATGAAGAAATAATGAGGTTTTAGTCCTAAAGGCTCTGGAAAGTGTGCCGAGAACGAAAACTTCTTCAACCGAGTTTGGCCTAGGTCCTGGGAAATGGATTTACAGCAAAAATGGTAATCCCTGAAATTCGTTTGAGGTGGACGAGCAATGCAGAGATATGAGATAAGGATGAACCCCAAAATATCTAGGGAGAAAGCTACTGCCTTCGCATTAAATGCCCTGCAGCTAATCCCCTGGCCGCATTAATGTAGAAGTGATGCCTGAACAGTATATTTCAGCCTTACAGCTACTACTTGAAAACTTATGAGAATGACTGATGGGACAAGTATCAACCCTAACCATCTAACATACAGGTGGACGGTTGAGGTAAAGGGAGAAGGGAGTATAAAAGAAGAGAAAAAAGAACAATCAATGAGATCAGAAATTAGAGAGAAAAAACACTGTAGCAATCCACAATCAAACTTGTATTACTTTCTAAGAACATCATATTAGAACTATTGTCCTCGGACTTCATCAAGGACGTTCCTTCTTCATTTCATAATAGTCCATTTTTATCTTTTTGTCATGAAGCCTATCCACGTTGTTGTCTGATTAACTAAAGCCTAGTGTTTCAACCCATTCCTCTACAAATTCATTGTTTTAGGCCTCTTGGGCCAAAGTCTGTCCACGTTCTGGGCTAGCTTTTCCAAGTCGGGTCCTTACAATTTTCATTTTGATTTTGATTAAAATAACATTTTTATTTTTTTATAAGCTCTAGTTATTATAATAATCATTTTATTCCTTAAGAGATGAGAAATTTAACTAATAAATTTGAAACTTATAAAGTTTAGTTGTATATTGCGCAAATATAACATATTACAATAGAAGTTAGAAGAATATGGTTATCTTAAAAAAATATTAATAAAAAAAATAGAATGATATATTTTTAGAAATAAAAAGACAAAAAAAAAATTACTTGTAGAAATCTGTTTTAAACAAAATAGACAATACTTAAAGTGATTGTTATTTTATACATTACACCCCATTACATTATATTTATATATTCCCATGCGAATCTGCCGCTATTTTATTTCATGAACGTACCCGAACTGTACGCATAAGTTAGGCATACTTTTTGGCTGAGCTTGGGACAATGCATTAGCCTAGCAGCAAAAAAGACTCAACATTGGTTTGATCTCCACAACAGCTCATTGTTGGTTTTAATGGTTAATAACGTAGGAATTTACGAGTAACTGCATATAAGATGCAAATGTGCACGGAGATTTTCTACCCAAAAAAAAAAAGTACACGGAGATGTTTAGTATGCAAGGAATGCTCAAGTACGTGAGGTATTGAACAAGGCATCTCTCACACAGTGCGCTCAAGCCTGTTACTGTTAACTGGAAAGCAATCAACAGTTTTATGCTGAACCAAATCATAAAACATAACACATCTTCATCTAAGAGGCACGCTAAAACATAAGCTAAAGAAAGAAACTAGTGAATGCAAATCAAGTTGAGAAACAGGGTTTCGTCCAGCTTCATCTGGTTGGGAGAAAGCAACACAGTTCAATTTCCACAATTATCATTGTCAAACCCATTTATGATTCCCATCTAAGACTCAAACACTCGCATAACACAACTATTAAATAAACAAAGGGGGATGAAAAAAAAAACCTTAAATGACATTAGGGAATGTCGGTCAATACAACTGAAATTCCAACATTATAATTCCCATTTTGCTACCACATAAGACACCATCCAAGTTTTAATACATAATCATCCAAAACACTTAAAACATTGTTCCATAATAAATACCTGCTGCTCTGATTTTTCTTGTTATCCATCTACATAACAAAACCAAAATAATGGAGTATTAGAAGCAATACCACATTCTCCAGTGCCTGAAACAAATTCGAAGCCTAATAAACTACAATGGAAATGTGATTGCATTTTAGTAACCAAAAAGAAACAAATTGCTGATGTTAAATTAATCGATTATCATGTAGTTCGAGCATTTTATCATGTAACATCTAGTAGAAAAAAAAAATCAACAAAGTAGCTCCAAACAGAGAATAGTCAAATACATATCCAATGGCAAGTTAACAATGCTAATCCTTATTGTTAAATAACAAAAGAACTTCTAGGTTTTATTCACACACACAAATATATATATATATATATATATATGAATTCCTATTCGTGGAGTTTACTAGTTTGAGATATATGATCCAATGTGATATAAAGTCTTTTAGTACAATAATCACTGTTAGGCTTATAGAAATGGTGTTAGATTAACTCTTTTTTTTTTTTAATTAAAAAAATCGTGTTAGTTATGATTGCAAGGTGAAAAAAGACAGAGAGAACTCCTTGTTTGAGCTCACAATTGTCAAAAGCTCTATGTGTAGTCCTATTGCTAATGTTTTAAAATGGACTCCAAAAATCATTCAGACAGAAATATTTAACAGTTGCACAAACAATTGAAGGATATCTGCAGGGAATTTAACCAAAATCCCAACCTGTGAGAAACAAAACAAATAGAGAAAACACACGCCAAAGAAAACAATCACACGCACAAGACAATATTTACGTGGTTCGGCAATTTGCCTACGTCTACGGAGTTGCAGAGATTTTACTATTATCAGGGAAAATACAATAGTGCACAAGAACACTCTCAAGAAACCCAAATCCCAATTACACCCTAGCACTCTCTCACAGAAAAAAATAAGAATAGAAGCTGGCTGCCTCTCTTTTCTCTATTTTCTCTATTTTCTCTCATGTGGCTGCTAACTAGGTTAATTGGAATTTCTCTATAATCTCATGGCTACTCTACATCTTAAACATAATATATATATTTATATATATGTCAAAGTCGGCTGGAGCATTCCCTTTACAACTAGGATTCTATTATCTTACGTTGACTTGGGCTTGGCAATTCAAGTCACACACACGGCCCATTTCAACAAATCTCCACCTTGGCTTGAATTGATCAAGCTACACGAGCAAACTCCTCCATCAGCTCCACCTTAGCCCTTAAGGGCTCACAAGCTGCAAACATCAACCACAATCCTCCATAACACAGTCCTTCATCCCTGCAACTCATCCTCTTGTCCTCAAGCTAGAAGACCAATTGAAGCTGTGCACAGCTTCAACTTCTCAATAGTGACACCCTTAATCAACATGTCTGCCAGGTTCTTAGATCCACAAATCTTCTCAAGCATTACCAACTTATCTTCAAAAAGGTAACGGATAAAGTGGTATTTTGTCTGTATGTGCTTCGACTTTGAATGAAAAGCCGAGTTTTTGACAAGAAAGATTGCACTCTGACTGTCACTGTGTAGAATGCCCATCTCCTGCTTCTTACCCAATTCATCTAAGAAACCATGTAGCCAAATCATCTCCTTTCCAGCTTCAGTTGCTGCAACATACTCAGCTTCTGTAGTAGACAAAGTAACAATCTTCTGTAGATTTGAAGCCCATGATATAGCTGTACCACCCAGAGTGAAAACAAAACCTGTAGTACTCTTTCTACTATCAATATCACCAGCAAAATCAGCATCTACATAACCCTGCAGTTTCAAACTTGCACCTGTGAAGTAAAGACATGTATTTGATGAACCCTTCAGATATCTCAGAATCCACTTGACTACCTCCCAATGCTGCTTTCCAGGCCTACTCATGAATCTGCTCACAACTCCCACTGCATGTGCAATGTCTGGCCTTGTACACACCATAGCATACATCAAGCTGCCAATAGCTGAGGCATAGGGCACCTTGCTCATGTGGTCCCTTTCTTCTTCTGTCTTCCGTGATTGTTCTTTGCTTAGTTTGAAATGACTACCCAAAGGTGTGCTCACTGGTTTAGCTTCATTCATGTTGAACCTGCTGAGAACTTTCTTCACATACTCTGACTGTGCAAGCTTCAATGTACTATTAGCCTTGTCTCTAATGATTTTCATACCAAGGATTTGTTTTGCAGCTCCCAAATCCTTCATTGCAAATTGCTTGGATAATTGCTTCTTCAGATTATTAATCTCCTCAATGCTAAACCCTGCAATAAGCATATCATCCACATACAACAGTAATATGATGTAAGAATTGTCAAAAAACTTAACATAGCAACAGTGATCAGCTTCACATCTCTTGAACCCAATTCTGTGCATAAAACTGTCAAATTTCTTGTACCACTGTCTAGGAGCTTGTTTTAGGCCATACAAGCTCTTTCTCAGTTTGCAAACTAAATTCTCTTGTCCTTGAGCAATGAACCCTTCTGGTTGAATCATGTAAAGGTCTTCCTCCAAGTCACCATGAAGGAATGCTGTCTTCACATCTAACTGCTCAAGATGTAAGTTTTCTGCAGCCACCATTTCTAGTACTAGTCTGATTGTTGACATCTTCACAACTGGAGAAAATATTTTTGTGTAGTCAATGCCTTCCTTCTGCTGGAACCCTTTAACAACTAATCTGGCCTTGTAACGTTTGCTACCATCATGCTCATTCTTTATTCTGTATACCCACTTGTTGTGCAAAGTCTTCTTTCCTACTGGCAATTCAGTCAGTTCCCATGTCTGATTCCCCAACAAGGAATCCATCTCATCCTTCATGGCTAACTCCCACTTGCTTGAATTCTCATCTTGCAAGGCTTCATCATAACACTCTAGCTCACCACCATCAGTCAACAGGAGATAATTTAGAGTGGGTGAATAACGTTGTGGAGATCTAATGTTTCTGGAAGATCTGCGAACTTCAGCTACAGGTGTACTCAGATCTACTTGTGAATTTACATTCTCCCTATCTTCTTCACCCCTTTTCTGGACAGTACCTTCAGTCAATTCATCTAAGTTGACAAACTCAGATTTCTTTTGATCTATCCCTGTAACATCTGCCACTACAGTTGACCTGTCCTTGTACATAACCTGTTCATTAAATATCACATTTCTACTTCTGATGATTTTCCTGTTTTGTTCATCCCAAAACCTATAGCCAAATTTCTCATCACCATAGCCAATGAAAAAACATATTTTAGACTTTACATCAAGTTTACTACGAGCATCAGAATCAATATGAACATAAGAAACACAACCAAAAATTTTTAAGTGTGAAAATTTTACCTCTTTACCGCTCCAACCTCCTCAAGAAGTCTGAACTCCATGGGAACTGAAGGTCCTTGGTTTATCAGGTAAGCTACAGTGCTAACAGCATCAGCCAAAAAAGTTTTTGGTAGTCCAGCATGCAACCTCATACTCCTAGCACGCTCATTGAGAGTTCTGTTCATGTGCTCAGCCACACCATTCTGCTGTGGTGTCCCAGGAATGGTCTTCTCCATCCTAATTCCCTGTGTAGCACAATACTCACTGAACCCTCCATCTATGTACTTTCCTCCATTATCTGACCTCAAACATTTTACTTTCAAACCTGTTTCTATCTCAACCATGGCCTTCCACTTCTTAAAGGTTTCAAATACATCGGATTTATTTTTCAGAAAATAAACCCATACTTTTCTGCTTGAGTCATCAATGAAAGTGATGTAGTACCTTGAACCTCCAAAAGATGCAACCGGAGAAGGCCCCCACAAATCAGTGTGTACTAACTCCAATTTTTCAGCCTTCGGTGTCCTGCCAATTTTCAAGAAGCTCACCTTTTTCTACTTTCCTAAGATGCAACTTTCACACATGTCAAAATCAATAGACTTCAATTCTGGTAGTTTTTCTTTTGATAGCAGCATCTTCATCCTTTTCTCACTCATGTGACCAAGTCTGCGGTGCTATAGGCTTGTATCAGTACTTGCATCAGCAACTGCAATTGTGTCTCTTGGACTTGAGGTCATGTACAGAGTACCAGTTTTCTTTCCACGAGCTAATACCCTAGCTCCCTTTGTAACCTTCCAAGTACCACCAACAAATAATATTGCATGCCCTTCATCATCAAGTTGTCCAACAGAAATCAGATTCCTCCTTAGGTCAGGAATATGTCGAACCTTCTCCAGTAACCAAACAGACCCATTGGGCAACAATATCTGAACATCTCTCATACCCACAACATCCAAGGCTGAACCATCAGCCAAATACACCTTACCAAAATCACCTGCAACATAATTCTGTATGATTTCTCGGTGTGAAGTGGTATGAAACGAAGCTCCTGAATCCAAAACCCAATCATCAAGTGGACTGTCTACTGCAAGAAGTAATGCATCCTGTACCTCTTCTGTTACAGCATTAGCAGAATCATCTTCATTCTTCTTCTTAGGACTTTTGCATTGATTCCTAAAGTGACCTGTTTTCCCACAATTCCAGCATTGTACTTGTTGGCCTGATCTAGATTTACTTCTATTCCGATTAGAATTTCTGGATTTTGATCTGCTCCGATTTGAATTTCTGTTATTACCTCTGCCTCTTGTCTCAAGGTTTAGGGCAGAACCAGATCCTGAGGATTCACCTGCATCTCTTCTGCGAATCTCCTCAGCCAAAATTAAATCTCGTATATCATTGTACTTGAGTTTTTCCTTTCATGTAGAATTGCTTACTGCCATCCTCATTGCCTCCCAACTGTTTGGCAAAGAAGCCAAGACGATCAGAGCACGAATCTCATCATCAAAATCAATTTCTACAGACGACAATTGATTTGTGATAGTATTAAATTCATTTAGATGTTGTGCTACTGATGCATTCTCTACCATCTTCAGATTGAACAGTTTCTTCATCAAGTGCACCTTATTGTTTCCTGACGGCTTTTCATACATACCAGACAAAGCCTTCATCAGATCTGCTGTAGTCTTCTCCTTTACAACATTGTGTGCAACAAACCTAGATAGAGTTAACCTGATAACTCATAGTACCTGTCTGTCAAGAAGAGCCCATTCCTCAGCCTTCATTGCCTCAGGTTTTGTCCCCAAAAGAGGCAGATGCAATTTCCTCCCATAGAGATAATCTTCAATCTGCATCCTCCAATATGCGAAGTCTGTGCCATCAAACTTTTCTATTCCAGACGTCTTTCCTACTTCCTCTGCCATTGCTCCCACTCAAACCTAACCCTAAGCTCTGATACCAATTGTAGGGAATTTAACCAAAATCCCAACCTGTGAGAAACAAAACAAATAGAGAAAACATATGCCAAAGAAAACAATCACATGCACAAGACAATATTTACGTGGTTCGGCAATTTGCCTACGTCCACGGAGTTGCAGGGATTTCACTATTATCAGGGAAAATACAATAGTGCACAAGAACACTCTCAAGAAACCCAAATCCCAATTACACCCTAGCACTCTCTCACAGAAAAAAATAAAAATAGAAGTTGGCTGCCTCTCTTTTCTCTATTTTCTCTCATGTGGCTGCTAACTAGGTTAATTGGAATTACTCTCTATAATCTCACGGCTACTCTACATCTTAAACATAATATATATATTTATATATATGTCAAAGTCGGCTGGAGCATTCCCTTTACAACTAGGATTCTATTAACTTACGTTGACTTGGGCTTGGCAATTCAAGTCACACACACGGCCCATTTCAACAATATCAACATTGTCCGTAAGGATCATAACAAGTACTACTGTCTTGTAGCTCAAAATTATTTACTGAATGAAAAATACTAAAGTCACAAACTATTTTATAAATTGTTCAAGTATTAATTGGTTATTGTAAAGTAAAAAAAAAAAATGATCTTAGTGGTGGTCTCAAATGAAAACCAGTAAGAATTTGCTACATCGATCAATAATTAGTAAAAATGTTGTAAAGTAGTTTGTGATTGTAACTTTACCAGTAAAAAAGTAATGTTAGTAGTGGACTCAAATGAGAATGAATAAGAGTTGGTCACAACAATAGTTTATAAAAATATTGTAAAATAGTTTATAAAATTATTTATAACTATAGTATTATTCAAATTAGATTCTCTTCCTTCCCCCATTCCTTTTTCTTTCCTTTCTTAGAATTGGGTTCCCTCTGCTAACTTTCTAAAAAGTAAAAGCCCATATGTTGTGTAAGGCCAAATTGTTTCATCAGTGAAATCAGCATGAATCGAAATTGGCATAGAGATGATCTTTTTGGCAATATCAGCATCATGAAGCTGCAGATTCACTAGCATTTTTGGTTAACGTACAGGAATTTACTGGACCAAAAGGTTTATGGTACAATACCTTAAAAAAATTTCCTGGCATTCTCTAGCATCTTCAAGTTAATTTGATTTGTCAAAGTACAATAGGAAACAGATGAGTGAATATATTAATAGTTTTATTAACATTAAAGGTTGGGCCTTGTTATGATGGCAAGCACCCTTCACTAAAAACAATAGGTCACATGTTTAAGTGAGAATTGAGGGGATTTTTATAGATACTTGTGTTGTGATTATGTGAACCTACTTTTCCCTCATTGACATAGAAAAAAAGTGAAAAGACACTTCCTAGTTACAACTTTAAGATTAAGATGCCGACATAGAAAAAATCAAAAAGTAAAACTATACTATTGGTCTTTAAAGTTTTCTAATTAAGCATTATTGGTCTTGAAAGTTTGCTAACTGGTCATTCTGTTAATAGATGTTAGTCTCAACATGGAACTTTGACGTGAAAAATTTTAAGTGATGTGCCATTACATTTAATGTTAAAAAATTTAAACACAAAATATAAAATTTGGATTAATTTCTTACTTTAATTGTTAATAATTATGAATTGGTTATTTTTGTTTCTTTATTTAATGATATAAAACATATACTTATCATTAATTGAGATTATGGAGAAACATGAGCATAATAATGCGTTCAAACAATTGGGAATGAATAAATCATGTGGATCAAAAATTGTTGAGTAAATTGAATTAGGTATGAAAATAATATATTACAACTTATCTTTATATTAGATTTTATATGAAATTGTTTTTACAATTATTTATTTATTTTTGTCAATTAATATTTTTAAGGCTAATTTATATATATATATATATATATATATATATATAATTTAAATTTGATGAATTGAAATATATATATATAATTTAAATTTGATGAATTGAAATTTTTGACTCCGACACTATATGGTACAAGTTACATCCCATCAGTTTTATTAAGTTTTTAATATTCTGTTATTAAACGGAATACTTATAAGAGCATCTCCAGTAGCTTCAGCAAATTTTTGTACTGTTTGGAGAATGAACAGTGACATTTAGCTTTTATCTACCCATTTTTTCAAATACACTTCCAACAGATTCTTTATCACATTCTCTATCTCATTTAAATATTATTTCTTCATTCATTGTTTATTCTTTTTTTAATCATCATTTATTCTTTTTTTAACAACTATATTTTTCAATGAGAAGTGTTATGTTCACAACATTTTACGTAATACTTTCACAACAAAATTTATGTAGAAAGTTGTTACTAGTTCTAATTTGAACCCACCACTGAAATTATTTTTTTACTCGCCAATATTAATTAATAACAATCTGTTACTTAAAATTTATTGTGAAAATATTGTAAAAATATTGGGGTAATATTTTTCAATTAGGATTTTTTATTTTTTATATTATTTTTCTTCCAACCATTTCATTTTCATCCACGTTTCCTTTCATTTTTTTCTTTTTTCTTTTTCTTGTTTTTCTCCTCCACACAAGTGTCCAGCCCCCTTCTTTTTATTTTCTTTTTCACCTCATCAAGAACATTCCAGCATCTCTTTGCTTCACATCAGAGAGAGAGAGAGAGAGAGAGAGAGAGAGAGAGAGAGAGAGAGAGAGAGAGAGAGAGAGAGAGAGAGAGATCAGCTTGTCATCCTCCAGCCGCAGCTCCAGCACCGCTCCAGCATCTCCACTGTCGCTGGGTCAAATCGGCTTGTTCTTTCTTTTTCTTTTTTTTCTTTTTTTTTTCTTTTTTCATATTTGCTTGTTATGATTCAACTTTATTTTAAGAATTGGATTTTGTTTTGTGTTTGGATTAATTCTTTTGCTCATGAACAAGTCTCTCTCTTTTCTCTTTTTTCTTTTTTTTTTCTTTTATTTTTCTGATTTCATTTGGTTTATGAGAAAAAAAGAAGCAACGGCAACAGAGTGAATGAGGAAAAAAAAAAAAGAAGCAACGGAAAGAATGAAAGAGAAAAAGAAATCTGGAGGAGAGAGAAAGAATTAATATAATAAGTAGTTGTTCTAATATTTTATTCAAGAAATTCAATAGCTAATGAACAGTAGCCCATCAGGTCTGATGGGTTACTGTTCATTAGCAAAAAAATAATTGAGAAATAGAGAAGCTACTAGAACATGAACAGTAGAGATTTGGAGCAAATATTCTCTATATTTTGGCTATGCATTGACTGTTGGAGATGCTCTAAGTATGTACTCTTAATAAAAGTAAGCCTGCCACAAACATAGAGACTGTTTCTTCCAGCTTGCCAAGGGCTTCTCCAATCTCCATCCATTTAATGAAAGAATTTTAAATTGAGGTAAGCGCTTAAAAGAACCTAATTGTATATACGAGAGTAACTCCTAGTCCTGGTCAATATGTGATCGAGTCCGGCACCCTTAGACGCCGCCTCCTCTGCCTGTGTAGCCGGATTAAGTAGTCTCTCCGCAGGCAACGGTATATTGTGTGGGTCCTGTGTCAGCACTGCGTCTCTTTGATTCGGGTTGCTTTGTGTCTGGTCAGCCTCTCTCTGAAGCGGGTTTTGAAGAGAATTGTAAATTCTCATTGTGACGATGGTGGTTAAAAATGATAGAGTCAAGATACACCCCAGAACGAAAACCACGAGTAGTGGTTGTGGTTGACTTGGTGGTGGCCATGTGTTGTCTGGCGGTGATAGAGGTTTGGGTGGTGGTGGTGGTGGTGGTAGTGGTGGTGGTGATGATGCACTGAAAGGCGGCAAATCGGGCAACGGCGGAAAAGGTGGGAGTGGAGGAAACTCAAATGCTGGCGAAGGCGGTGGTGGAGTAAGGGGGGAAAATGGGGGGAAGGGTGGAGGCAGAGGGTGGGGTGGAAATGGTGGGCAGGGTGGAGGTGGGCGTGCGATGGTGGTGGTGTTTGGCAAACTTGGTGAAATATTTGGATTTTGAAAATGGAGGTGGAGGTAGAGGTGGAGGTGAAGGTCGTCTGCTCTCAAATAGCCACGAAGCCATGCTTTTTATGGTTGCTTCCGTAGCCGTTGTGTCTTGTGTGGGAGGTAGTCCCAGCTACAGTAAGAGAATGTTTTGCCCATTCCGAAACTTCACCAATATACGATATACCATCCATACCATTTCTCTGTAGGCTTCTCTGTCTTTTTCTAGACTTCAGTGGTTTTTTTTTTTTTTTTTTTTTTTTTTTTTTTTTTTTTTTTAACGTACTAAAATGTAAATGTAAATATGGCATGCAATCGCACCCATGACCCAAAAGTACGTGTGCGTTATTCTAGACTTCACGGTCCTTTTTTACGATTTTATTTATTTATAAAGTAGTCTTTTTTTTATGGAAAATATATTTTCATTATATGTGAACAAATTCACTATTATAATTTTTTTTCTTATATCTTTTATATATACTTACAAAATTTCTAAAATATCAAAAATCAATGCTTATATTATCAATCAAATGTTTATTTTAATTTTTTTTTGTAATTTAAAATTATACATAAAAAATAAGTTTATAAATTAAATAGTAAATAATATCCAATTAATAAAAAATTTGACATTTGTGTTGAATATGCAATTTAATGGCAATATTTTCAAAATATATAAACGTGTTAATTTTTTTTAGTTAGATTTGTAATTTTAGACTACAACCAAATTTGTGGTCAAAATTTATCCATGTATTTTGTCTTTTGTTCTAATAAAATTATTTTCCCTCTCATATAATTGTCTCTCAAGTCTCTCCCCCCCCCCCCCCCCAAATAACTAGCCCAGCCTAAGAAACTACAAATCTCCGTGACAGACTTTAGTCTTTCCCAATTCACTATAGCTTCAATCTTCTTCGGATCAACAAAATTCTAGCTATTCTCAAAAAAAGAACACAAAAATTCTAACCCTTGAGATTACATGCTCTAAGAAAGAAGTTTGTGCGAGCCAAAATTCACACTTCTTTAGTTTGACACAAAGTTGCTTTTCCCTTAAAGTTTGCAATACAATTTGCAAATGCTTCTCATGTTCTTCTTGACAATTAGAATATATTAAAATCAAAATGTCATCGATGAATATCACAACAAACTGGTCTAAGTAAGGCTGAAATACTTTGTTCATTAAATCCATAAAAGCAGCTGGTACATTTGTCAACTCAAAAGGCAAAACTTAATGAATGATAAACCCCACTACTTTTTCCCTACTCTAATTGTGCTTAATGACTATTTTTATTGAAAGTTTGAAAAACCTGAAAGGGGAATCAACAACGAGGACTTCTTCATTTCCATTTTCCAATGGTTTTACAAAACCCACTACTTCCACGAGGGGAAAGAGGAGAGAGCAGTGATATTGTCATCATTGTTTTTTTTTTTTTTTTTTTTTTTTTTTTTTTTGGGCACATAAAATAGCGAAGAAGATAAAATGAATCACAATCTGATTATTTTTATGTTGGTTTTTCTTAAGAATGCCCAAACAGAGTCCCAATTTGACTTGAGAAATTGGCAAAATTGGACAAAATTTAGTTATAAAATTGGTTGTAACCTAAAGTTACAATCTTACTCAATAAAATAAATATTACTATATATTTTGAAAATCTAATCAATAAATTGTATGTTCTTTATACTCTTAATATACATGTCAAATTTTATGTTAATCGGATATTATTTACTATATGAGCTATCAGCTTATATTTTTTGCATAATTTTAAACTACAAAAACTTACAATTTGAACAATTTATTGATGACATAGTTATTGATATTTAATTTTCTAGAAATTTTGCAAGTATGAAGAATATAAGAAGAAGATGTCATCCCATGATAGGTTTGTCAAAATTCATCTCAAATAAAAAGATATTGAGTAAGGTTATAACATGAGGCTACAACTAATTTTGTAGCAAAACTTTGTTCGTCAAAATTTATATATGATACACGCATGCAGGTGGATGTGAATATATATTTATATAGTATTTTAGATCAATTTGAAAAATTAAAAGTTAATTATTTAAAGACTAAGTGATATTTTAATGTAGAAAAAAACTCAAAAAAGAGAGCATATTCTTTCTATTACGTTTATCTATAAGGGTTTTTATTACATGAATATTCAATTTTGCAATTATTCATGGTCGATTACTAACATTCTGTTGTATATATAGGTATATACAAGGATAGATTGTAATAACGGTGTTTGAGTTTAGAGAATATGGTTTCATAAAGTGAAAATTTAAGTTCTAGAATTTTCTAAGTGAAAATTTGAAAATTAATATTTTCGATTGGTCGAAATTTTGGCTCGATCAATTGAAAATGGTAAAGAAAAAATCCTGGAGTTTCTAGATATCTTGATCCATACGTGCCTTTTGATGAAACATAACCTTATGGGTATAAATAGTAAGTTTGAGAGAAACACAAGAAATCCTGTGGTCATTCTTCAGAATTGCTAACTGTAGAACCCAACATCTTGGTTGTATTATGGGGGCAAATTTACGATAACCCTTTAGCAACAATAATGTGGGGGCCAAATATTGTCTAAGGAAAACGATATAATGCCTCCAAGCTATCTATTTTCTGTTTGTCTTTTGTATTAACCTTATTCTTCCATTATTACTTTGTGTAATATCCCAACAAATTCAAGTAAGAATTTAATGATTTTTTACTAGTTCAATAAATACAAACCGAAGTTTTTTTTTGTAAATTTCTATTATTTTAGTTACCATAGACTCAAAATTTTCAAACCATAATAATTGAAAACAATATTATAAACATTTATTATATAATCATCTCCACACTTAATTATTACAAAAATTGAGATCCTATACCAATTAAAGGCATTACCAATTTTATTCTTCTTCGTTTAAAACTCTTGCGATTGCTTTGGGGTTTAGTAGCCCCCAATTCACACGGTCAAATAGGAGATCAGGTTGGGAAAACATAATGGAAAGAATAGATGGAGGGCTTTGTAACATGGATTGGCGAGGCTTTTCCCTAAAGCAGGGGTGGGACATGATTATTGCACCCACTTCATATCACAATCCTATTTTATTAGATAGGTAAATGATGAGGAACGTAGGTGTCAAACTTTTTCGCTTTGAAGCTGTGTGATCAAAAGACCAAACTAGTTAAAGGCGACTTAAAGTTGCTGTAAGTGCTCCAAAAATTAGCAAGCTATTTTATAGGGACGATGTCATTTTATTTTAGTTGTAAGGCAAAAATGGTGGAGGTTAATTCACTCATGCACGGCCACTACAAAAAAAAGGGTCTCAAGCTGCGTTCCTATAGCTGCGTTTTTGGAAACGCAGTAGTAGACCCAACCTATAGCCGCGTTTATTAAAAACGCGGCTAAGGCTTCGGACCTATAGCGGCGTTTTTTAAAACGCGGCTATAGGTTTTTTTTTTTTTTAAAAAAATTTTTTTCCCTGCTTTCTCAACTTCCTGCTATACACACAACTCCCTGCTTTCACAACTTATTACATCCCAATATCACAAGTTCCACAAACATCAATTTCTAAATTTCAAAATTTCTAACACGGCAACTTAATTGTTGCAAATTGAGGCTTTAGCCAATCATTTGGGAGCAACACAAAGAAGTAGAGTACAATTGCACAAAGGATTTTCACCACCCAGTAAAATAAAGGTGTACAAATACATTATTCTCTTAAACAACAACTTCCACTTTTACACGTTCTTAGCAATAGTAGCCTGCTTATCAGTTGCAGTTTCATGCAACTTAGAGTGGATTGTGCACACCGCATTTCATGACAAAAATAAATGCTTCACATTGTTTGAAATAAACCTCCCACACGCTCACACCATAAGCACCACTAAATCAACCGAACACAACCAGCTCTCCTCATGACTTCAATAAGTTGAAGAGCATTCATAAAAGCAAACCCAATTTCACAAAAATCAATGCTTACTTGAGTAAATTTCGTTACCAGTTATTTCAACACCAAGGAATTAATAAAGTTTTTATGTTTGACGTAGGTTAAACTAGCTATCTCATTGGATGAATTCAATATGAAGTCTTTTGGTGTATGCCTTTTGTAGATGATATAGTTATAGTTGATGAAATTTGAGATGGAGTTAATGTCAAGATAGAAATTCGTAGAGATGCTTCACAATCTAATGGCTTTTAGCTAAGTATAACTTAGTCAGATTACATGGAACATACATGTCTATGTGTTTTTAGAGTAGATATCTTCCACTGTCCCTTATTTTCTTAGTAAAAATGCCATAATAGTTGGATCTATTTTGTCTATAGTCATTTTTGACGCATTGCTATTATATGTTCTCTCTTATCTTTTGCAGATTTCTTCAAGCTTTGACATATAATTGTTTGACAATGAGAGAGAGCACGCTTGTAAGCATTCATGAAACGGTCGTGATTGTGTACATGCGTGCTCTTTCTCATTGTCATGCAATTTCCCAACTGCAGCAGGCTTCTTTGGTATGTATACTTGTTATTGGGCATTTGGGTAGCAGGTTGTTTTGATCTTTTATGTACACAAATTCAAAATATAGAATAGTTATAACTCTAGGCCTATAGAAATTCCTTTAAAATTCCTTTAAAATTCCTTTCACTTCATCTCATCCCAAAATAAAATAAAATAAAATCCTCCTTTGTAGAAAAAACAATTTAGGTTATATTAATGAGCATCCTAGCTAGAGAGGGACTTTATTGAAGAGGAAGCATACCTTTTGATGTCAAACAAGTTCTAAGCATGACTATATTATTTATTCAGCATTAAAAAAAATCAAAATTAAAATCCTCCGTAGAAGAAAAAAACTATAGGTCATATTAATGAGCATCCTAGTTAGAGAGGGACTTTATTGAAGAGGAAGCATACCTTTTGATGTCATACAAGTTATAAGCATGACTATAATATATATTCAGCATTAAAAATAAAAATAAAAATAAAAAAACCAAAAAAAAAAAAAAAAAGAGAAAAGAAAAAAAATATGATCATAAAATTTAGAGATAAGATTAAGGGTGCATCGGTCTAATCATTGCAAATCTAAGGAAAGAATGCATGCATGTGCATGGCGGTCTAATCAATGAGAGCGCAAAAAATGATGATGCTTTGAGTACTTCATCATAATAACAACTTCACAAATATAATCGATGGGAACATAATCACAATTACTTGATTCTAATGTTAGTACTTAATGTACAGCATATTATATGTCAAAAAAAAAAAAAAAATGAAGAGCATATTAATGTTTAACTGATCCTAATGTTAGTACTCAATGAAGAGCATATTAATGTTTTTGTTCTTTGATATGCTCAGTTGTTTGAGATTCTGGAGCATAAGAGGGAGATGAGCAAGAAGGCATTGGCCGAATGTTTGAAATGTGATATCCCATTAGTTAGATGTTGAAATTAAAATGAAACATAGAATATATTCTAGAGAAAGTAGAAGTGAGAACATAGAAAGTTGTATAAAACCATTGATGACTAAATTTTTTGGTATAAAAAAAGTGATGACTACATCGATCTAACAAAATAACATCATATTATCAATTATTTCTTACAATGAACCCTCTATAAGAATTAGGATTTGTTCTATGTGGGTTTTAGACTAGACTAGGGCTCTTGGGCCATTGTGCATAATACACCATAATCCATATTCTTTTAACATTAGGTGCCAACTATATTGCTCACATTGTTGGGCTTAGTAGGCCTGCTTGAGCTCTCCTCCTAAAACCGGTTTTCCTAATCGATAGTTGGTTTATCATTCTAACCAATCAGGCTTGTTTGATCCGAAAAAAGTGTTCTTTGCCTTTGGTGCAGGGAACAAGTTTGAGCGATCGACCTGACATGTGATTTAGGTGCGAATTGAATCAATGGGCTTAAGGGTCCAAACAAATTTTAATGGTGGGCCTAGGAACTTAATCCCCACCAAAAATATATACAATTTTCATGGAAGACTAATTAAATGGGTCCTTAAAATATTTAATAATCTTAGAAGTTGATTTTGTGTATAATTAATATTTAATTTATATATATATATATATATATTATATTAATTTTTAGTTAATTTGAGTGCATAAGTATAGGAAATAAAAAGAAAAAAAATTATAAATTATTGCAAAAAATACGTCTCAGGTACCTTCTATGGACCCTAAGGTCAATAACCTCTTCAATATGGTTAATAAACCATGGATTCTCTCTTTTTCACCTTAATTTTCCTCCTAATTCCAGCTGATTAACCATCCTAAAGGATGTATTAGTATTTTAATCAGCTTTGGCCTTGTATAATGGAAAATTTCACTCCCTTATCCTCACCTTTTAACTGACTCATTCTATTGTTATCTTTTTCTTTAGCTGCTAATCTATTTCTTTTCAACTAGTGTTGGTATTTTACAGACAAAGAAACTGTAAGATGAAGAGAGAAAAATTAAATTAAAATAACATTAAAAAAAAAAATTTTAAAAAAACACATCCGCAAAAAAATGATACCATGAGGAGATACATGAAGAAAACCATTTCGAGTCTTACTGGATCAACTATACTTGCCGAAATTCCAATCATATTAATTTGGTCAAATTATTAAAGCTTACAAACTTCATGTCAAAGGTATAACATTCTATTCATTACTTTTAACCATACATGGAGCTTTTTTTTTTTGAAGGGAAACTACCATACATGGACCTTAATCACTCTATTTATGTTCCATCTTCTCGTCTCTATTTTATTACACCATCTTGTTCTACAAAAAGACCAACAGCTTACACAGTTGAATGATTAATTCTTGAAAAAACTGGAGCAAGTTCACCCAGATGTACATGGAAAGCAAAATGTCCCAACCCCAACCGATTCAGTATGCATAAATCACAATGAATAAACAACTATTAATCATATTGTGTTCGAAAACTACCAGAAAGCCTTAAATCTTCAATTATGTGAAGCTTCTCAATTGCGTGATCAAAATTCCCTCTAAAGCAAAAAAATTCTTAATTATTTGCAAAGAACAAGCCTAGTATAGTGAGCTAACATATTTGGGTGAGTTTCTCCACAAGCAATTTCGTAAGCACATTTTGAATTAATTGTACTCGAAGGTTTAAAATATTTTAATGAGTATATTGTGAGGATAGAACAGTAGGAGGAAAGGGAAGATTCTTATTTTCTATAATGTGTTTTGTAGGCATACTTCATCCCCCCCCCCCCCCCCCACCACCCCATTCTTAAAATTTTTATATGCATATGTATATATTTTCGAGCTATTCATGGCCACGTTGTTGTTTACAAAATATTTCTAGTTGGTAAATGTCCTAAGTAATCTTACAAGACACACACTTTTACAAATATCAACTTTAACTTAAAGACTTCACAAGTCACATCTATGAGACCATTTCCAAGATTTCTGTGTTCTCTAAAAGATACCTGTTTGAGATCCTTGTATATGCATATCCTCTCAAGGTCTCAATTTGGACACTCTTCAAGCAATGCCAACATTAAATTGGAATCTCTCCAACGTTTTTGCGTTTTTAGAAAAATACTTGCATAGAATCTTCAAGCAATGCCACCAACATGGAAATGGTAGGAATTTGCAACAGCTAGGCCTTTTCCATTTATAGATAGGCTTTTCATATGAGAACTGAAATACAAGCAGCATAGAAAATTTTTGCTTTTAAATAAGTAGTTAGTAACATAAAATCTCCAATAAACACAGGACTTAGCCTCCCTATTAACCAACTAAAAAGTAAGAATCAAAAGGAATAAGGCCTCAATGGCATTGAATTAGTCCAATCTAAGTTCTAGGAAATTTATTTTTAATAGAAAGATAGCAGGGAGGGGAAAGATAGAGTTCAAACAAAAAATATCAGTGAGCTATCAAATGTGATCATTTTCACTAGTCATATTCCAAATAACATGACCAGTTTATCAATTTTTTGTCCAACAATCTCGTATGCATGTAAATTGGCTTATAATTATTTGATGATATAAAATGAATAAACATGTCAGACCATTTGGGATACCGAAGTTGAGCATATAGGGTTGAGAATGGAATGGAAGTTATCCTTTCAATTCTAAGCACTGAACAGAGTTAAGACTCTGACTACAATTTTTTTCCTTATTTTTGTGACCAATATAGGAGCTCCAAAGTCCAAACTGCATTAAGGTGCTTAACAAAGAGATCAGTAAAGTTTCAGATTGCATTGTAATGGTTCAGTAAGAGATGACAAAACCGTTCAGACTTGTTGGATCGTAACCTTAATATTGTTTAACCTTTTCTTTTAGGCAAATCAAAAGTCAGAAATGAAAAAAGAAGAAAGACAGAAAAACATATGATGGATTTCTATTTGATAAGTCAAGCTACAGATGTAGTTATGTGAACTGTCATAAAAAGCACAACAAGAGAATTGATTTACTTCAACATCGTCAGCCAAATACGCAAAAAATGATTCCGGCTTCGCTCATTCAACCTCACCTCTCCATCTACCTAAGCTAATATACTGTGAAAATTGAGTATTAAAGAAAAAGAAAAAAAAAAAAAAAAAAAAAAAAAAAAAAAAAAAGACATACAAGCCCCTTTCAATTCAATGCCTACAAATTATGGCAAAAAAATATTTACCTCTGTGGATCAGCAAAGCTCCAACAGGCAAACACACTTAATATGAGGAGTGTGTGGGAACATGTCTACTGCTTGTAGGCTCTTTAGCTTGTAACAACCTTCTAAATTTTTATCTATCTGCACAAGAATTTCAAAAATCATGACTGGGAATCAAAGAAAAGAGAGTGGTAAAATAGTAGACATACCACTTTGAGCCTGTTTCAAAGTGGGGTGAAAATGAAGGCTAAAAAATAGATATTTCTAACCCACCAAACCACTTATAAAAAATAATAGAAATTGCTGAAATGTAGACATGATTACAAAACTAATTGAAATATAGAAACCCAAGTTAGTGGAGAGAGGTCAGCACTAAAACGAATCTAATTCATCAAGCCACGGTTGTATGATTTTTACCTAAGCTTCATTTTTTTATCAGTTCTCAGTTCATCCTCCCATACCACTTTGGGGTTATAGGAGTGGAAGTTGTAATAACCTTAACATGGTTTTGCCATCTACATGTAAACTAATACTTGATTTGAAGTTTTAACTTATTTGTTATTTATGCAAGTACTAATAACTGCCTAGCTTGCTTGTGTTAATCTGGCTCTCTGGTGGTTTGCTTCCTTCTTTTGCAGACTTCGTTTTTCTATTAGTCTTGTCTTTTGATCCTGTTGCATATGTTTCTCACTATAATACATGTGGTCTTGGAACTGTAAAGAGGGAAAGAGAGGGGGGTGGGGGGATCCTATGTTGATTTTGTGGAAAAACATAAAATTTTTTGAACTGTATGAATTTTTTTATAAAATAAATAGGCCGACATTTGCCAACTCGGAATGGATCAGCGATAAGTGAATGTGCTTGCAAGAGAGTATTGTGATGACATCAAGAGGAAAAACAACGCACATATATATATATAAGTACGGCTAAGGAAATCAAACTTTTTATTTCTTGAATGTACCAATTGGCTATCAAATAAAAATAAATAAGCAAAAAAATTCTTACAAAGAATAAAAAAGACATGGCCAAGAAGGCAAGAAAACTAATCTGCCTAAAGTTTGTCAAGCATTCTCTACGGAGAACTCTCTCCTTCGCCATTCCCAGATTTCAAAAAATCAAATGAAAACCTATTGTTACCCAACTACGTAAATAAAAATCAATCCAACCAAATTGAATAGCATATAAAAAAACTTACCGGTCGTAGTTCTCTTAATGTTGTCTCCTTCTCATCTTTGTATCGCAAGGTTTTACACTGGTTGACTTTCTCTATCTGTGGATCGCAACCAATGTTAAAAAATTGAAAAGGAATTCAAAACAAAGTCACAAATAAAAATCTGATTTCCTTAGCCGTACTTTTTGAATCCCAATCTAAAACCAAATATTTAAATTGAACATTTATACCCAAAATCAAAACCCTAGATCGACAGCCGAAACCCTAAACCTAAAATGGAAACCGTAAACCAAAAATAGGAACCCCAAAACAGGAATCAAAACAAACAATTTTAAAAAACTTACTGCTAGTCGGCCTTGCAAGAATGGGTGTGTGCCAGCGATTGATGAGAAGGAAACGAAGAGGAGGAAGAGCGGAGGGAGGAAGGGGATTCACATAGGGTGGAAGTGAGGTAGCTTGAGATCGGTGAGGGTGGTCTGAGATCGGTGAGGGGAGTGTGTTGGATCGGTGAGAGTTGTCTGAGATCGATGAGGGGAGTGTGTTGGATCGGTGAGAGTTGTCTGCAATCGGTGAGGGGTTCTGCGATCGGTGAGGGGAGTGTGTTGGATCGGTGAGAGTTGTGTGCGATCGGTGAGGGGAGTGTGTGCGATCGGTGAGAGTTTTGTGCGATCTAAGAGCGAGTTTTTTTGTGGAGTTCGGGTATTTTTTTGTTTCGATGATGAGGGATTTTTTTTTTCTTTTTTCTTTTTTTTTTATACTGAAAGTTGAAGCCGCGTTTAAAGAAACGCAGCTCCAAACATGTAGAAGCTGCGTTTTTTAAACGTAGCTCAATCTAAATGTCTAAGCTGCGTTTTAAACGCAGCTCCAGACTTGTACGGTCCGTTTCAAGCATTTTTGAAGCTGCGTTTTTTAAACGCAGCTCAAGCTACAATTAAAATATATATATATATATATATATATATATCCGGACGAGACTGAAGCCGCGTTTTGGAGCCGCGTTTTTGGAAAACGCGGCTCCAACCTTTCCTTTGAGCCGCGTTCATTAAAAACGCAGCTCAAAGGAAAAGCTGTAGCCGCGTTTTCCAAAAACGCGGCTTCAGACCGCGTTTTTTGTAGTGTCAGCACTTATTGCAGCTAGTCTAGACAATCCATGATAAGGAATATTTTGGCTCAGAATTTTTCTGATTTCTTTTACCCTTCAGATAAAAATGCCCTTCAGCCTCCTTTTACCGGGTACTAGGTTTCTTTCAAGTTGATTATGACACATCGGTCATACTCTCCTCTCACATTCACTGTCAGGTAGGAAAGTATTTGTCGGGTTATCCAATACCAACGATAGATCACACTTAGTCTCACGCCATTTACGCGTTCTCCACTCATACATTCCTACATGGAAAGAACTTGCACTACACCACGTCAAAAGATCATTCTACATATTCGTATCCTCTCATATCTTTCCTACAAGAAAAGATCTTACGTTTATAGGATCTTCGTCAACCCTACACCCTTAAGTAAGCACTAAGTCTTCTTTTCTCTACGGTACATGAATTTTCATAACTCTTACGCTTTTGAGTTATTGGAGATTCTTCTATTATTAACTTAACTTTCGGAGGATTTTTGGCCGACACCCCACTGATGCTGCCTATTAGGGTAGTTTTTTATACTCATACTACCAAGTCTGAGCATTGTGGACCGATGAATGAAGGAAAATTGGGGTTTAAAATTTTTGGTAACTTTGTGTTGTTAGGGAAGCTTACATGGAGGGTTCTGTGTTTGTCCTAGAAAAATAGATTATGTATTAAAGTCCTCACCTCTAAGTATAAGGTGGGCAATAATTGGCTGAGAGCAGGAGTAGCTAAGTTTGGGAAGGGTCAACCTATTTTGTTTGGAAAAGAGCGTTTGTAAAATTGTGGGAAAGATAGAAAAAAGGTTGTAACTAAATGAAAATATTTGCTTATTTCCAAAAAGGATAAAATTGTTTGATTTTAAATTTGAGGAGAAAAATTGTAACATACTCCCAAACATAAAAGAAAATGCTTTTTTTCCCATAATAATGACAGAATTTTGTAACAAATATCCTAAAGTTGTGGTTGGAAACTTGAATTTAGATTTGAATTTGAATTTTAAATTAATAGATTTGAAATGTCTTGATTTCAAATTCATTGATTTTAGGAGTTATTTTAAATTCAAGCATTTTAAAAGTTTGAAATTCTTAGTAGATTTGTCAAATTCAAATTCTTGACAATTTTCAAACGGTCCAAAAAGATATTTGAATTTCAATCACCTAAATCCAAGTTCAAATGTCCAAATTATGTCATCCAAACACACCATAAAGATATTGATTTAAAAAATACTTTAGAAAAAAATGATATTAAAAAGTGATATTAAAAACTTTTTAAAAATAATTCATTAATAATTTTTCTAGAAGAACACATTAACCTGCTCGTAATAAGATATGATAGTATTATAATATAACATTATTATAATATATTTTAATGGATTTCATATTAGTTTAGGAACTATTTTTAGAAATTTTTTATGGAAAAAAGTAACTAATTCTTTTGATAATTTTTTTTTTATTTTCT
Source organism: Quercus mongolica (assembly GCA_011696235.1). Classification (NCBI taxonomy): domain Eukaryota; kingdom Viridiplantae; phylum Streptophyta; class Magnoliopsida; order Fagales; family Fagaceae; genus Quercus; species Quercus mongolica. Next base: position 79,483,202 of record CM022236.1, read on the forward strand.
ATAAAAGTAGTATTAAAACTTCCTTAAAATAACCTATTAACAAATTCCTTAAGAGCATAAATACATAAAATATATCCCTTCGCATTGAGCCACGTTTTTTATTACCTGTGCTACACCTACAAAAAGTGATTGCTATCTAGGATTCTCATTCAGCATTGTTACCTGGTATTGGTTAACAATTTATTTTAGGAAAATTTTGACATCATTTTTATGGAAAATGAAAAAAGCTGTCAAACATTAATTGTTTTTTTTTTTTTTTTCCTTTTTCCTATAAAAACTTTCTTTAATTGGATTGTTAACTAATGCCCTAAGGACACTCATTAGCATAACCAAAATATATATATATATATATATATATATATATATATATATATATATTAGTTATGCCTTCCGGATAGCTCTACATGTGGAAGTGGATGGTGGGACATTGTAGGCAATCTATAATTTGGGGACTATGGAAAGAGGCTTTTAATGAGACATTAATATATATTCACCACAACAAAAGTGGGCTATGGTGACGAAATCTAATGAGGATAAACAATTTCGTCACCAAATGATAACATTTAGTGAGGAAAAGAAGAATTCATCACCAAATATTATAAAAAATTTAAAATTGGTGAGGAAATCAATATTTCGTCACCAAAGATGTACCAATTGGTGACGAAATCAATATTTCATCACCAAAGATGCACAAATTGGTGATGAAATATTTATTTTGTCACTATAGGTCATGAAAAAAAGGCAAACCTAGGGTGACGAAATATTCATGTCACCAAAGACTTACCAAAGGTGACGAAATTCTAAATTCGTCACCTAATATTAGGATGTAGGTGTTTTTGGTGACGAAATAAATTTTGGTCACCTATTGTTTAACCAAAGACTAACTGGAGGGTGACAAAATTCCAAATTTATCATCCAATATTAAGATGGAGGTGTTTTCGGTGAAGAAATAAGTGTTCATCACCTATTAAGGATGGTCATGGGCAAGGTATACCCATATATACCCGACCCAATTAATTTATCTATGGATATCTAATTACCTTACTCAATTAGTATTCATACCCAATTGTTACCCGGTCTATTTATCCATAGATATCCATACTCTACCCAAAGCCAATTTTTATAAAATCACCAAATATTTTCAAAAACCACTAAAATGACCAATATATCTTCAAAATCTCTAAAATAAGCAAAATACTCATGAAACCTTTAAAATGACCAAAATACTCCTACAATCTCTCAAATCACCAATTATGCTAAAAAAAAACCACTAAAATGACCAAAATATCCCAAAATCTCTAAAATGAGCAAAATACCCATGAAATAACCTCAAAAATGACCAAAATACCCCAAAAATCACCAAATATGCTCAAAAACCACTAAAAATTACCAAAATATCCCCTAAACCTAATAAATGACCAAAACCCCTAAATCTTAAAAAATGACCAAAGTACACATGAAACTTAAAAGATGACCAAAATACCCCTAAAACCTAAAATTTGATCAAAATACCCTCGAAACAAAAAAAAAAAAAAAAAAATACCAAATTACCTCCAAAACAAAAAAACTGACCAAAATAGCCTTGATGCTTGAAAATTACCAAAATACTCCTAATCCTAAAAAATGACCAAAATACCCCCCCCCCAGAAACCTAAAAAATTACTAAAATACCCCTGAAACTTATAAAATGACAAAAATGACCCTAAAACCTATATGGTGATAAAAATATAACGTAAACCTAAAAGATGATCGAAATACCCTTACACCTAAAAATGATCAAAATACCCCTAAATGACCAAAATACTCATTTTTATAATTTCGGGCTATTTTGGTCATTTTTTAAGGTTTAGAGGGTATTTTCAATTATTTTTTATGTTTACGGGGGTAGTTTGTTAATTTTAATATTTCGAGGGTATTTTGGTCATTGTTAGGTTTCATGGGCATTTTGGTACTTTTTAGGTTTTGGAGTGTATTTCAGTCATTTCTTAGGTTTAGGACGTATTTTTTGTCATTTTAAAGGTTTCGGGGGTATTTCGGTTATTTTTTAGATTTATGGGGTATTTTGGTATTTTTATAGTTTCCGGGGATATTTTGGTAATATTTTAAGTTTAAGGGGTATTTTGGTAATTTTATGATTTTAGAGATATTTCGGTCATTTTTTAGGTTCAGGGTGCAATTCGGCAATTTTAGATGATTTTAGGAGTACTTTGGTTATTTGCAAATTTTAGTGGCAATTTGGTAATTTTGATTATTGGGTAATTTGGTTGGTTGCGGTTTACTCATAATAATTTGGTTGAGTTAGGTTTGGATAAGATTTAATTAGTTAAATGGATAATAATGGGTAAAGTACATCGGATTGGTATCAAAATTGACATACATGTTAAAAACATATTAAACATTTAATCCAATGGTTGGATCTTCAAAATATGAATTCAATAATAAGTTATTGGATGGTGTAACATTTTTTAGAGTTACATTAGGTGTAACTTGAAGCAAGCGCTATGTTTCTTAATTCGATGTGAATTTTGACAAATCTACCGCAAGATTAAATTATCTTCATAAATTTTTCATGTTTACAAAATTTCAAGGTGATTAAAGATTAATAGTTATGTTATCAATCAATTGATTTAAATTCAAGTTTTTGTAGTCTAAAATAATGCATAAAAGATGAGTTTAAAGATCAAATGGTAAACTACATCCGATTGGCATGAAAATTTGCATGCATGTTAAGAACATATAGAAAATGTAATCCAATGGTTATATTTTCAAGATATGAATTGAATAATAAGTTATTGGATGGTGTAACATTTTTTAGAGTTACATCAGGTGTACCTTGAACCCAGCCCTATATTTCTTAATTCGATGTGAATTTTGACAAATCTACCGTTAGATTATAATATCCTCATATATTTTTTATGTGTACAAAACTTCAAGGTGATCAAAGATTCATAGCCATGTCATCAATCAATTGTTTAAATTCAAGTTTTTATAGTTTCAAATAACGCATAAAAGATGAGTGTAAAGATCAAATCGTAAACTACATCCGATTGGCATGAAAATTGGCATGCATGTTAACAGCATATAGAAAATATAATCCAACGGTTATATTTTCAAAATATGAATTGAATAAAAAGTTATTGGGTGGTGTAACATTTTTCAGAGTTACAGCAGGTGTAACTTAAACCCAACCCTATATTTCATAATTCGATGTGAATTTTGAAAAATCTACCGTTAAATTACATTATCTTCACATATTTTTCATTCTTACAAAATTTTATGGTGATCGAAGATTAATAGTCATGTCATCAATCAATTATTTAAATTCAAGTTTTTGTAGTTTAAAATAACGCATAAAAATAGAGTTTAAAGATCAAATGGTAAACTACATCCGATTGGCATGAAAATTGGCATGCATGTTAAGAAAATAGAGACAATGTAATCCAACGGTTAGATTTTCAAAACATGAATTGAATAATAAGTTATTGGGTGGTGTGACATTTTTTAGAGTTACATCAAGTGTAACTTTAACCTAGCCTATATTTCTTAATTCAATATGAATTTTGACAAATCTACCGTTAGATTACATTATCTTCATATATTTTTCACGCTTACAAAATTTCAAGGTGATCAAAGATTAATAAGCATGTCATCAATCAATTGTTAAAATTCAAGTTTTTGTAGTTTAAAATAATGCATAAATATAGTGTTTAAAGATCAAATGGTAAACTACATCCAATTGGCATAAAAATTGGCAAGCATGTTAAAAACATATATAAATTGTAATCCAATGGTTAGATTTTAAAAATATGAATTGAATAATAAGTTATTGGGTGCTGTATCATTTTTTAGAGTTACATCAGATGTAACTTTAACCTAGCCCAATATTTCTTAATTCGATGTGAATTTTGACAAATCTGCCGTTAGATTACATTATCTTCATATATTTTTCATGCTTACAAAATTTCAAGGTGATCAAAAATTAATAGGCATGTCATCAATCAATTGTCTAAATTCAAGTTTTTGTAGTTTAAAATAACGCATAAAAGATGAGTTAAAGATCAAATGGTAAACTACATCCGATTGGCATGAAAATTTGCATGCATGTTAAGAACATATAGAAAATGTAATCCAATGGTTAGATTTTCAAGATATGAATTGAATAATAAGTTATTGGATGGTGTAACATTTTTTAGAGTTACATCAGGTGTACCTTGAACCCAGCCCTATATTTCTTAGTTCGATGTCAATTTTAAAAAATCTACCGTTAGATTACATTATCTTCATATATTTTTCATGCTTACAAAATTTCAAGGTGATCGAAGATTAATAGTCATGTCATCAATCAATTGTTTAAATTCAACTTTTTGTAGTTTAAAATAACACATAAAAATAAAGTTTAAAGATCAAATGGTAAACTACATCCGATTGGCATGAAAATTGGCATGCATGTTAAGAACGTATAGAAAATATAATCCAATGGTTATATTTTCAAAATATGAATTGAATAATAAGTTATTGGGTGGTGTAACATTTTTTAAAGTTACATCAGATGTAACTTTAACCTAGCCCTAAATTTCTTAATTCGATGTGAATTTTGACAAATCTGCCGTTAGATTACATTATCTTCATATTTTTTTCTTGCTTACAAAATTTCAAGGTGATCAAATATTAATAGGCATGTCATCAATCAATTGTCTAAATTCAAGTTTTTGTAGTTTAAAATAACGCATAAAAGATGAGTTTAAGATCAAATGGTAAACTACATCCGATTGGCATCAAAATTTGCATGCATGTTAAGAACATATAGAAAATGTAATCCAATGGTTAGATTTTCAAGATATGAATTGAATAATAAGTTATTGGATGGTGTAACGTTTTTTAGAGTTACATCTGGTGTACCTTGAACCCAACCCTATATTTCTTAATTCGAAGTGAATTTTGACAACTCTACCGTTAGATTATATTATCTTCATATATTTTTTATGTGTACAAAACTTCAAGGTGATCAAAGATTCATAGTAATATCATCAATCAATTGTTTAAATTCAAGTTTTTGTAGTTTAAAATAACGCATAAAAGATTAGCATAAAGATCAAATGGTAAACTACATCCGATTGGCATGAAAATTGGCATGCATGTTAACAACATATAGAAAATATAATCCACGGTTATATTTTCAAAATCTGAATTGAATAATAAGTTATTGGGTGGTGTAACATTGTTCTGAGTTACAGCAGGTGTAACTTAAACCCAACCCTATATTTCATAATTCGATATGAATTTTGAAAACTCTACCGTTAAATTACATTATCTTCATATATTTTTCATGCTTACAATATTTCATGGTGATCGAAGATTAATAGTCATGTCATCAATCAATTGTTTAAATTCAAGTTTTTGTAGTTGAAAATAACGCATAAAAATAGAGTTTAAAGATCAAATGGTAAACTACATCCGATTGGCATCAAAATTGGCATGAATGTTAACAACATATAGAACATTTAATCCAACGGTTAGATTTTCAAAATATGAATTGAATAATAAGTTATTGGGTGGTGTGACTTTTTTTAGATTTACATTAGGTGTAACTTGAACCTAGCCTTATATTTCTTCATTCGATGTGAATTTTGACAAATCTACCATTAGATTACATTATCTTCATATATTTTTCATGCGTACAAAATTTCAAGGTGATCAAAGATTAATAAGCATGTCATCAATCAATTGTTTAAATTCAAGTTTTTGTAGTTTAAAATAATGCATAAAAATAGTGTTTAAAGATCAATTGGTAAACTACATCCGATTGACATGAAAATTGGAAAGCATGTTAAAAACATATAAAAATGTAATCCAACGGTTAGATTTTCAAAATATAAATTGAATAATAAGTTATTGGATGGTGTAACATTTTTTAGAGTTACGTCAAGTGTATTTTAAACCTAGCCCTATATTTCTTAGTTCGATGTGAATTTTGAAAAATCTACCGTAGATTACATTATCTTCATATATTTTTCATGCTTACAAAATTTTAAGGTGATCGAAGATTAATAGTCATGTCATCAATCAATTGTTTAAATTCAACTTTTTCTAGTTTAAAATAACGCATAAAAATAGAGTTTAAAGATAAAATGGTAAACTACATCAGATTGGCATTGAAAATTGGCATGCATGTTAAGAACATAGAGAAAATATAATCCAACGGTTATATTTTCAAAATATGAATTCAATAATAAGTTATTTGGTGGTGTATCATTTTTTAAAGTTACATCAGATGTAACTTGAACCCAGCCCAATATTTCTTAATTTGATGTGAATTTTGAAAAATCAACCGTTAAATTACATTATCTTTATATATTTTTCATGCTTACAAAATTTCAAGGTGATCGAAGATTAATAGTCATGTCATCAATCAATTGTTTAAATTCAAGTTTTTGTAGTTTAAAATAACGCATAAAAACAGAGTTTAAAGATCAAATAGTAAACTACATCCGATTGGCATGCAAATTGGCACGCATTTTAACAACATATATAAAATGTAATCCAACGGTTAGATTTTCAAAATATGAATTGAATAATAAGTTATTGGGTGGTGTGAATTTTTTTAGAGTTACATTAGTTATAACTTGAACCTAGCCCTATATTTCTTAATTCGATGTGAATTTTGACAAATCTTCCATTAGATTACATTATCTTCATATATTTTTCATGCTTACAAAATTTCAAGGTGATCAAAGATTAATAGGCATGTCATCAATCAATTGTCTAAATTCAAGTTTTTGTAGTTTAAAATAACGCATAAAAGATGAGTTTAAGATCAAATGGTAAACTACATCCGATTGGCATCAAAATTTGCATGCATGTTAAGAACATATAGAAAATGTAATCCAATGGTTAGATTTTCAAGATATGAATTGAATAATAAGTTATTGGATGGTGTAACGTTTTTTAGAGTTACATCAGGTGTACCTTGAACCCAACCCTATATTTCTTAATTCGAAGTGAATTTTGACAACTCTACCGTTAGATTATATTATCTTCATATATTTTTTATGTGTACAAAACTTCAAGGTGATCAAAGATTCATAGTAATATCCTCAATCAATTGTTTAAATTCAAATTTTTGTAGTTTAAAATAACGCATAAAAGATTAGCATAAAGATCAAATGGTAAACTACATCCGATTGGCATGAAAATTGGCATGCATGTTAACAACATATAGAAAATATAATCCACGGTTATATTTTCAAAATCTGAATTGAATAATAAGTTATTGGGTGGTGTAACATTGTTCAGAGTTACAGCAGGTGTAACTTAAACCCAGCCCTATATTTCTTAATTCGATATGAATTTTGAAAAATCTACCGTTAAATTATATTATCTTCATATATTTTTCATGCTTACAAAATTTCATGCTGATCGAAGATTAATAGTCATGTCATCAATCAATTGTTTATACTCAAGTTTTTGTAATTTAAAATAACACATAAAAATAGAGTTTAAAGATCAAATGGTAAGCTACATCCGATTGGCATAAAAATTGGCATGCACGTTAACAACATATAGAAAATATAATTCAACGGTTAGATTTTCAAAATATTAATTGAATAATAAGTTATTGGGTGGTGTGACATTTTTAAGAGTTACATCAGATGTAACTTGAACCCAGCCCTATATTTCTTTATACGATGTGAATTTTGAAAAATCTACCGTTAAATTACATTATCTTCATATATTTTTCATGCTTACAAAATTTCATGGTGATCGATGATTAATAGTCATGTCATCAATCAATTGTTTAAATTCAAGTTTTTGTAGTTGAAAATAACGCATAAAAATAGAGTTTAAAGATCAAATGGTAAACTACATCCGATTGGCATCAAAATTGGCATGCATGTTAACAACATATAGAAAATTTAATCCAACGGTTAGATTTTCAAAATATGAATTGAATAATAAGTTATTGGGTGGTGTGACTTTTTTTAGATTTACATCAGGTGTGACTTGAACCTATCCTTATATTTCTTAATTCGATGTGAATTTTGACAAATCTACCATTAGATTACATTATCTTCATATATTTTTCATGCGTACAAAATTTCAAGGTGATCAAAGATTAATAAGCATGTCATCAATCAATTGTTTAAATTCAAGTTTTTGTAGTTTAAAATAATGCATAAAAATAGTGTTTAAAGATCAAGTGGTAAACTACATCCGATTGACATGAAAATTGGAAATCATGTTAAAAACATATAGAAAATGTAATCCAACGGTTAGATTTTCAAAATATGAATTGAATAATAAGTTATTGGATGGTGTAACATTTTTTAGAGTTACATCAAGTGTATTTTAAACCTAGCCCTATATTTCTTAGTATGATGTGAATTTTGAAAAATCTACCGTAGATTACATTATCTTCATATATTTTTTATGCTTACAAAATTTTAAGGTGATCGAAGATTAATAGTCATGTCATCAATCAATTATTTAAATTCAACTTTTTGTAGTTTAAAATAACGCATAAAAATAGAGTTTAAAGATCAAATGGTAAACTACATCCGATTGGCATTGAAAATTGGCATGCATGTTAAGAACATAGAGAAAATATAATCCAACGGTTAGATTTTCAAAATATGAATTCAATAATAAGTTATTTGGTGGTGTATCATTTTTTAAAGTTACATCAGATGTAACTTGAACCCAGTCCTATATTTCTTAATTTGATGTGAATTTTGAAAAATCAACCGTTAAATTACATTATCTTCATATATTTTTCATGCTTACAAAATTTCATGGTGATCGAAGATTAATAGTCATGTCATCAATCAATTGTTTAAATTCAAGTTTTTGTAGTTTAAAATAACGCATAAAAACAGAGTTTAAAGATCAAATGGTAAACTACATCCGATTGGCATGCAAATTGGCACGCATTTTAACAACATATATAAAATGTAATCCAACGGTTAGATTTTCAAAATATGAATTGAATAATAAGTTATTGGGTGGTGTGATTTATTTTAGAGTTACATCAGTTATAACTTGAACCTAGCCCTATATTTCTTAATTCGATGTGAATTTTGACAAATCTTCCATTAGATTACATTATCTTCATATATTTTTCATGCTTACAAAATTTCAAGGTGATCAAAGATTAACAAGCATGTCATCAATCAATTGTTTAAATTCAAGTTTTTTTAGTTTAAAATAATGCATAAAAATAGTGTTTAAAGATCAAATGGTAAACTACATCCGATTGGCATGGAAATTGGAAAGCATGTTAAAAACATATAGAAAATGTAATCCAACGGTTAGATTTTCAAAATATGAATTGAATAATAAGTTATGGGATGGTGTAACATTTTTAGAGTTACATCAAGTGTATTTGAAACCCAGCCCTATATTTCTTAGTTCGATGTGAATTTTGAAAAATATACCGTTAGATTACATTATCTTCATATATTTTCATGCTTATAAAATTTAAAAGTGATCGAAGATTAATAGTCATGTCATCAATCAATTGTTTAAATTCAACTTTTTGTAGTTTAAAATAACGCATAAAAATAGAGTTTAAAGGTCAAATGGTAAATTACATTCGATTGTCATGAAAATTGGCATGCAAGTTAAGAACATAGAGATAATATAATCCAACGGTTAGATTTTCAAAATATGAATTCAATAATAAGTTATTGGGTGGTGTATCATTATTTAGAGTTACATCAGATGTAAGTTGAACCCAGCCCTATATTTCTTAATTCGATGTGAATTTTTACAAATCTACCGTTAGATTGCATGATCTTCATATATTTTTCATGCTTACAAAATTTTAAAGTGATCGAAGATTAATAGTCATGTCATCAATCAATTGTTTAAATTCAACTTTTTGTAGTTTAAAATAACGCATAAAAACAGAGTTTAAGATCAAATCGTAAACTACATCTGATTGGCATGAAAATTGGCATGCATTTTAACAACATATATAAAATGCACTCCAACGGTTAGATTTTCAAAATATAAATTGAATAATAAGTTATTGGGTGGTGTGACATTTTTTAGAGTTACATCAGGTGTAACTTTAACCTAGCCCTATATTTCTTTATTCGATGTGAATTATGACAAATCTACCGTTAGATTACATTATCTTCATATATTTTTTACTCTTACAAAATTTCAAGGTGATCAAAGATTAATAAGCATGTCATCAATTAATTGTTTAAATTCAAGTTTTTGTAATTTAAAATAATGCATAAAAATAGTGTTTAAAGATCAAATGGTAAACTACATCCGATTGGTATGAAAATTGGCAAGCATGTTAAAAACATATAGAAAATGTAATCCAATAGTTAGATTTTCAAAATATGAATTGAATAATAAGTTATTGGGTGGTGTGACATTTTTTAGAGTTACATCAGGTGTAACTTTAACCTAGCCCTATATTTCTTAGTTCGATGTGAATTTTGAAAAATTTACTGTTAGATTACATTATCTTCATATATTTTTCATGCTTACAAATTTCAAAGTGATCAAAGATTAATAGGCATGTCATCAATCAATTGTCTAAATTCAAGTTTTTGTAGTTTAAAATAACGCATAAAAGATGAGTTTAAAGATTAAATGGTAAACTACATCCGATTGACATGAAAATTTGCATGCATGTTAAGAACATATAGAAAATGTAATCCAATGGTTAGATTTTCAGGATATGAATTGAATAATAAGTTATTGGATGGTGTAACATTTTTTAGAGTTACATCATGTGTACGTTGAACCCAGCTCTATATTTCTTAATTTGATATCAATTTTGACAAATCTACCGTTGGATTATATTATCTTCATATATTTTTTATGTGTACAAAACTTCAAGGTGATCAAAGATTCATAGTAATATCATTAATCAATTGTTTAAATTCAAGTTTTTGTAGTTTAAAATAACACATAAAAGATTAGCGTAAAGATCAAATGATAAATTACATCCGATTGGCATAAAAATTGGCATGCATGTTAACAACATATAGAAAATATAATCCACGGTTAGATTTTCAAAATCTGAATTGAATAATAATTTATTAGATGGTGTAACATTTTTTAGAGTTACATCAAGTGTATTTTAAACCCAGCCCTATATTTCTTAGTTCGATGTGAATTTTGAAAAATCTACCATTAGATTACATTATCTTCATATATTTTTCATGCTTATAAAATTTTAAGGTGATCGAAGATTATTAGTCATGTCATCAATCAATTGTTTAAATTCAACTTTTTGTAATTTAAAATAACGCATAAAAATAGAGTTTAAATATCAAATGGTAAACTACATCCGATCGGCATGAAAATTGGCATGCATGTTAACAACATATAGAAAATATAATCCACGGTTAGATTTTCAAAATCTGAATTGAATAATAAGTTATTGGGTGGTGTAACATTGTTCAGAGTTACAGCAGGTGTAACTTAAACCCAGCCCTATATTTCTTAATTCGATGTGAATTTTGAAAAATCTACCGTTAAATTATATTATCTTCATATATTTTTTATGCTTACAAAATTTCATGCTGATCGAAGATTAATAGTCATGTCATCAATCAATTGTTTAAATTCAAGTTTTTGTAATTTAAAATAACGCATAAAAATAGAGTTTAAAGATCAAATGGTAAACTACATCCGATTAGCATGAAAATTGGCATGCATGTTAAGAACATAGAGAAAATATAATCCAACGGTTAGATTTTTAAAATATGAATTCAATAATAAGTTATTGGGTGGTGTAACATTGTTCAGAGTTACAGCAGGTGTAACTTAAACCGAGCCCTATATTTCTTAATCCGATGTGAATTTGGAAAAATCAACCGTTAAATTATATTATCTTCATATATTTTTCATGCTTACAAAATTTCATGCTGATCGAAAATTAATAGTCATGTCTTCAATCAATTGTTTAAATTCAAGTTTTTGTAATTTAAAATAACGAATAAAAATAGAGTTTAAAGATCAAATGGTAAACTACATCCGATTGGCATGAAAATTGGCATGCATGTTAAGAAAATAGAGAAATATAATCCAACGGTTATATTTTTAAAACATGAATTTAATAATAAGTTATTGGGTGGTGTAACATTTTTTAGAGTTACATCAGGTGTAACTTGAACCCAGCCTTATATTTCTTGATTCGATGTGAATTTTGAAAAATCAACCATTAAATTACATTATATTCATATATTTTTCATACTTACAAAATTTCATGGTGATCGAAGATTAATAGTCATGTCATCTATCAATTGTTTAAATTCAAGTTTTTGTAGTTTAAAATAACGCATAAAAATAGAGTTTAAATATCAAATGGTAAACTACATCCGATCGGCATGAAAATTGGCATGCATGTTAACAACATATAGAAAATATAATCCACGGTTAGATTTTCAAAATCTGAATTGAATAATAAGTTATTGGGTGGTGTAACATTGTTCAGAGTTACAGCAGGTGTAACTTAAACCCAGCCCTATATTTCTTAATTCGATGTGAATTTTGAAAAATCTACCGTTAAATTATATTATCTTCATATATTTTTTATGCTTACAAAATTTCATGCTGATCGAAGATTAATAGTCATGTCATCAATCAATTGTTTAAATTCAAGTTTTTGTAATTTAAAATAACGCATAAAAATAGAGTTTAAAGATCAAATGGTAAACTACATCCGATTAGCATGAAAATTGGCATGCATGTTAAGAACATAGAGAAAATATAATCCAACGGTTAGATTTTTAAAATATGAATTCAATAATAAGTTATTGGGTGGTGTAACATTGTTCAGAGTTACAGCAGGTGTAACTTAAACCGAGCCCTATATTTCTTAATCCGATGTGAATTTGGAAAAATCAACCGTTAAATTATATTATCTTCATATATTTTTCATGCTTACAAAATTTCATGCTGATCGAAAATTAATAGTCATGTCTTCAATCAATTGTTTAAATTCAAGTTTTTGTAATTTAAAATAACGAATAAAAATAGAGTTTAAAGATCAAATGGTAAACTACATCCGATTGGCATGAAATTTGGCATGCATGTTAAGAAAATAGAGAAATATAATCCAACGGTTATATTTTTAAAATATGAATTTAATAATAAGTTATTGGGTGGTGTAACATTTTTTAGAGTTACATCAGGTGTAACTTGAACCCAGCCTTATATTTCTTGATTCGATGTGAATTTTGAAAAATCAACCATTAAATTACATTATATTCATATATTTTTCATACTTACAAAATTTCATGGTGATCGAAGATTAATAGTCATGTCATCTATCAATTGTTTAAATTCAAGTTTTTGTAGTTTAAAATAACGCATAAAAATAGATTTTAAAGATCAAATGGTAAACTACATCCGATTGGCATGAAAATTGGCAAGCATGTTAAAAACATATAGAAAATGTAATCCTACGGTTGGATTTTCAAAATATGAATTGAATAATAAGTTATTGGATGGTGTAACATTTTTTAGAGTTACATCAGGTGTAACTTAAACCCAGCCCTATATTTCTTAATTCGATGTGAATTTTGAAAAAACTACTGTTAAATTACATTATCTTCATATATTTTTCATGCTTACAAAATTTCAAAGTGATCAAAGATTAATAGTCATGTCATCAATCAATTCAAGTTTTTGTAGTTTAAAATAACACATAAAAATAGAGTTTAAAGATCAAATGGTACACTACATCCGATTGGCATGAAAATAGGCATGCATGTTAATCCAATGGTTAGATTTTCAAAATATGAATTGAATAATAAGTTCTTGGGTGGTGTAACATTTTTTAGAGTTACATCAGATGTAACTTTAACCTAGCCCTATATTTCTTAATTCGATGTGAATTTTGACATATCTGCCGTTAGATTACATTATCTCTATATATTTTTCATGCTTACAAAATTTCAAGGTGATCAAATATTAATAGGCATGTCATCAATCAATTGTCTAAATTCAAGTTTTTGTAGTTTAAAATAACGCATAAAAGATGAGTTTAAAGATTAAATGGTAAACTACATCCGATTAACATGAAAATTTGCATGCATGTTAAGAACATATAGAAAATGTAATCCAATGGTTAGATTTTCAGGATATGAATTGAATAATAAGTTATTGGATGGTGTAACATTTTTTAGAGTTACATCATGTGTACGTTGAACCCAGCTCTATATTTCTTAATTTGATATCAATTTTGACAAATCTACCGTTGGATTATATTATCTTCATATATTTTTTATGTGTACAAAACTTCAAGGTGATCAAAGATTCATAGTAATATCATTAATCAATTGTTTAAATTCAAGTTTTTGTAGTTTAAAATAACACATAAAAGATTAGCGTAAAGATCAAATGATAAATTACATCCGATTGGCATGAAAATTTGCATGCATGTTAACAACATATAGAAAATATAATCCACGGTTAGATTTTCAAAATCTGAATTGAATAATAATTTATTAAATGGTGTAACATTTTTTAGAGTTACATCAAGTGTATTTTAAACCCAGCCCTATATTTCTTAGTTCGATGTGAATTTTGAAAAATCTACCATTAGATTACATTATCTTCATATATTTTTCATGCTTATAAAATTTTAAGGTGATCGAAGATTATTAGTCATGTCATCAATCAATTGTTTAAATTCAACTTTTTGTAATTTAAAATAACGCATAAAAATAGAGTTTAAATATCAAATGGTAAACTACATCCGATCGGCATGAAAATTGGCATGCATGTTAACAACATATAGAAAATATAATCCACGGTTAGATTTTCAAAATCTGAATTGAATAATAAGTTATTGGGTGGTGTAACATTGTTCAGAGTTACAGCAGGTGTAACTTAAACCCAGCCCTATATTTCTTAATTCGATGTGAATTTTGAAAAATCTAACGTTAAATTATATTATCTTCATATATTTTTTATGCTTACAAAATTTCATGCTGATCGAAGATTAATAGTCATGTCAACAATCAATTGTTTAAATTCAAGTTTTTTGTAATTTAAAATAACGCATAAAAATAGAGTTTAAAGATCAAATGGTAAACTACATCCGATTAGCATGAAAATTGGCATGCATGTTAAGAACATAGAGAAAATATAATCCAACGGTTAGATTTTTAAAATATGAATTCAATAATAAGTTATTGGGTGATGTAACATTGTTCAGAGTTACAGCAGGTGTAACTTAAACCGAGCCCTATATTTCTTAATTCGATGTGAATTTGGAAAAATCAACCGTTAAATTATATTATCTTCATATATTTTTCATGCTTACAAAATTTCATGCTGATCGAAAATTAATAGTCATGTCTTCAATCAATTGTTTAAATTCAAGTTTTTGTAATTTAAAATAACGAATAAAAATAGAGTTTAAAGATCAAATGGTAAACTACATCCGATTGGCATGAAAATTGGCATGCATGTTAAGAAAATAGAGAAAATATAATCCAACGGTTATATTTTTAAAATATGAATTTAATAATAAGTTATTGGGTGGTGTAACATTTTTTAGAGTTACATCAGGTGTAACTTAAACCGAGCCCTATATTTCTTAATTCGATGTGAATTTGGAAAAATCAACCGTTAAATTATATTATCTTCATATATTTTTCATGCTTACAAAATTTCATGCTGATCGAAAATTAATAGTCATGTCTTCAATCAATTGTTTAAATTCAAGTTTTTGTAATTTAAAATAACGAATAAAAATAGAGTTTAAAGATCAAATGGTAAACTACATCCGATTGGCATGAAAATTGGCATGCATGTTAAGAAAATAGAGAAAATATAATCCAACGGTTATATTTTTAAAATATGAATTTAATAATAAGTTATTGGGTGGTGTAACATTTTTTAGAGTTACATCAGGTGTAACTTGAACCCAGCCTTATATTTCTTGATTCGATGTGAATTTTGAAAAATCAACCATTAAATTACATTATCTTCATATATTTTTCATACTTACAAAATTTCATGGTGATCGAAGATTAATAGTCATGTCATCAATCAATTATTTAAATTCAAGTTTTTGTAGTTTAAAATAACGCATAAAAATAGAGTTTAAAGATCAAATGGTAAACTACATCCGATTGGCATGAAAATTGGCATGCATGTTAAGAAAATAGAGACAATGTAATCCAACGGTTAGATTTTCAAAACATGAATTGAATAATAAGTTATTGGGTGGTGTGACATTTTTTAGAGTTACATCAAGTGTAACTTTAACCTAGCCTATATTTCTTAATTCAATATGAATTTTGACAAATCTACCGTTAGATTACATTATCTTCATATATTTTTCACGCTTACAAAATTTCAAGGTGATCAAAGATTAATAAGCATGTCATCAATCAATTGTTAAAATTCAAGTTTTTGTAGTTTAAAATAATGCATAAATATAGTGTTTAAAGATCAAATGGTAAACTACATCCAATTGGCATAAAAATTGGCAAGCATGTTAAAAACATATATAAATTGTAATCCAATGGTTAGATTTTAAAAATATGAATTGAATAATAAGTTATTGGGTGCTGTATCATTTTTTAGAGTTACATCAGATGTAACTTTAACCTAGCCCAATATTTCTTAATTCGATGTGAATTTTGACAAATCTGCCGTTAGATTACATTATCTTCATATATTTTTCATGCTTACAAAATTTCAAGGTGATCAAAAATTAATAGGCATGTCATCAATCAATTGTCTAAATTCAAGTTTTTGTAGTTTAAAATAACGCATAAAAGATGAGTTAAAGATCAATGGTAAACTACATCCGATTGGCATGAAAATTTGCATGCATGTTAAGAACATATAGAAAATGTAATCCAATGGTTAGATTTTCAAGATATGAATTGAATAATAAGTTATTGGATGGTGTAACATTTTTTAGAGTTACATCAGGTGTACCTTGAACCCAGCCCTATATTTCTTAGTTCGATGTCAATTTTAAAAAATCTACCGTTAGATTACATTATCTTCATATATTTTTCATGCTTACAAAATTTCAAGGTGATCGAAGATTAATAGTCATGTCATCAATCAATTGTTTAAATTCAACTTTTTGTAGTTTAAAATAACACATAAAAATAAAGTTTAAAGATCAAATGGTAAACTACATCCGATTGGCATGAAAATTGGCATGCATGTTAAGAACGTATAGAAAATATAATCCAATGGTTATATTTTCAAAATATGAATTGAATAATAAGTTATTGGGTGGTGTAACATTTTTTAAAGTTACATCAGATGTAACTTTAACCTAGCCCTAAATTTCTTAATTCGATGTGAATTTTGACAAATCTGCCGTTAGATTACATTATCTTCATATTTTTTTCTTGCTTACAAAATTTCAAGGTGATCAAATATTAATAGGCATGTCATCAATCAATTGTCTAAATTCAAGTTTTTGTAGTTTAAAATAACGCATAAAAGATGAGTTTAAGATCAAATGGTAAACTACATCCGATTGGCATCAAAATTTGCATGCATGTTAAGAACATATAGAAAATGTAATCCAATGGTTAGATTTTCAAGATATGAATTGAATAATAAGTTATTGGATGGTGTAACGTTTTTTAGAGTTACATCTGGTGTACCTTGAACCCAACCCTATATTTCTTAATTCGAAGTGAATTTTGACAACTCTACCGTTAGATTATATTATCTTCATATATTTTTTATGTGTACAAAACTTCAAGGTGATCAAAGATTCATAGTAATATCATCAATCAATTGTTTAAATTCAAGTTTTTGTAGTTTAAAATAACGCATAAAAGATTAGCATAAAGATCAAATGGTAAACTACATCCGATTGGCATGAAAATTGGCATGCATGTTAACAACATATAGAAAATATAATCCACGGTTATATTTTCAAAATCTGAATTGAATAATAAGTTATTGGGTGGTGTAACATTGTTCTGAGTTACAGCAGGTGTAACTTAAACCCAACCCTATATTTCATAATTCGATATGAATTTTGAAAACTCTACCGTTAAATTACATTATCTTCATATATTTTTCATGCTTACAATATTTCATGGTGATCGAAGATTAATAGTCATGTCATCAATCAATTGTTTAAATTCAAGTTTTTGTAGTTGAAAATAACGCATAAAAATAGAGTTTAAAGATCAAATGGTAAACTACATCCGATTGGCATCAAAATTGGCATGAATGTTAACAACATATAGAACATTTAATCCAACGGTTAGATTTTCAAAATATGAATTGAATAATAAGTTATTGGGTGGTGTGACTTTTTTTAGATTTACATTAGGTGTAACTTGAACCTAGCCTTATATTTCTTCATTCGATGTGAATTTTGACAAATCTACCATTAGATTACATTATCTTCATATATTTTTCATGCGTACAAAATTTCAAGGTGATCAAAGATTAATAAGCATGTCATCAATCAATTGTTTAAATTCAAGTTTTTGTAGTTTAAAATAATGCATAAAAATAGTGTTTAAAGATCAATTGGTAAACTACATCCGATTGACATGAAAATTGGAAAGCATGTTAAAAACATATAAAAATGTAATCCAACGGTTAGATTTTCAAAATATAAATTGAATAATAAGTTATTGGATGGTGTAACATTTTTTAGAGTTACGTCAAGTGTATTTTAAACCTAGCCCTATATTTCTTAGTTCGATGTGAATTTTGAAAAATCTACCGTAGATTACATTATCTTCATATATTTTTCATGCTTACAAAATTTTAAGGTGATCGAAGATTAATAGTCATGTCATCAATCAATTGTTTAAATTCAACTTTTTCTAGTTTAAAATAACGCATAAAAATAGAGTTTAAAGATAAAATGGTAAACTACATCAGATTGGCATTGAAAATTGGCATGCATGTTAAGAACATAGAGAAAATATAATCCAACGGTTATATTTTCAAAATATGAATTCAATAATAAGTTATTTGGTGGTGTATCATTTTTTAAAGTTACATCAGATGTAACTTGAACCCAGCCCAATATTTCTTAATTTGATGTGAATTTTGAAAAATCAACCGTTAAATTACATTATCTTTATATATTTTTCATGCTTACAAAATTTCAAGGTGATCGAAGATTAATAGTCATGTCATCAATCAATTGTTTAAATTCAAGTTTTTGTAGTTTAAAATAACGCATAAAAACAGAGTTTAAAGATCAAATAGTAAACTACATCCGATTGGCATGCAAATTGGCACGCATTTTAACAACATATATAAAATGTAATCCAACGGTTAGATTTTCAAAATATGAATTGAATAATAAGTTATTGGGTGGTGTGAATTTTTTTAGAGTTACATTAGTTATAACTTGAACCTAGCCCTATATTTCTTAATTCGATGTGAATTTTGACAAATCTTCCATTAGATTACATTATCTTCATATATTTTTCATGCTTACAAAATTTCAAGGTGATCAAAGATTAATAGGCATGTCATCAATCAATTGTCTAAATTCAAGTTTTTGTAGTTTAAAATAACGCATAAAAGATGAGTTTAAGATCAAATGGTAAACTACATCCGATTGGCATCAAAATTTGCATGCATGTTAAGAACATATAGAAAATGTAATCCAATGGTTAGATTTTCAAGATATGAATTGAATAATAAGTTATTGGATGGTGTAACGTTTTTTAGAGTTACATCAGGTGTACCTTGAACCCAACCCTATATTTCTTAATTCGAAGTGAATTTTGACAACTCTACCGTTAGATTATATTATCTTCATATATTTTTTATGTGTACAAAACTTCAAGGTGATCAAAGATTCATAGTAATATCCTCAATCAATTGTTTAAATTCAAATTTTTGTAGTTTAAAATAACGCATAAAAGATTAGCATAAAGATCAAATGGTAAACTACATCCGATTGGCATGAAAATTGGCATGCATGTTAACAACATATAGAAAATATAATCCACGGTTATATTTTCAAAATCTGAATTGAATAATAAGTTATTGGGTGGTGTAACATTGTTCAGAGTTACAGCAGGTGTAACTTAAACCCAGCCCTATATTTCTTAATTCGATATGAATTTTGAAAAATCTACCGTTAAATTATATTATCTTCATATATTTTTCATGCTTACAAAATTTCATGCTGATCGAAGATTAATAGTCATGTCATCAATCAATTGTTTATACTCAAGTTTTTGTAATTTAAAATAACACATAAAAATAGAGTTTAAAGATCAAATGGTAAGCTACATCCGATTGGCATAAAAATTGGCATGCACGTTAACAACATATAGAAAATATAATTCAACGGTTAGATTTTCAAAATATTAATTGAATAATAAGTTATTGGGTGGTGTGACATTTTTAAGAGTTACATCAGATGTAACTTGAACCCAGCCCTATATTTCTTTATACGATGTGAATTTTGAAAAATCTACCGTTAAATTACATTATCTTCATATATTTTTCATGCTTACAAAATTTCATGGTGATCGATGATTAATAGTCATGTCATCAATCAATTGTTTAAATTCAAGTTTTTGTAGTTGAAAATAACGCATAAAAATAGAGTTTAAAGATCAAATGGTAAACTACATCCGATTGGCATCAAAATTGGCATGCAAGTTAACAACATATAGAAAATTTAATCCAACGGTTAGATTTTCAAAATATGAATTGAATAATAAGTTATTGGGTGGTGTGACTTTTTTTAGATTTACATCAGGTGTGACTTGAACCTATCCTTATATTTCTTAATTCGATGTGAATTTTGACAAATCTACCATTAGATTACATTATCTTCATATATTTTTCATGCGTACAAAATTTCAAGGTGATCAAAGATTAATAAGCATGTCATCAATCAATTGTTTAAATTCAAGTTTTTGTAGTTTAAAATAATGCATAAAAATAGTGTTTAAAGATCAAGTGGTAAACTACATCCGATTGACATGAAAATTGGAAATCATGTTAAAAACATATAGAAAATGTAATCCAACGGTTAGATTTTCAAAATATGAATTGAATAATAAGTTATTGGATGGTGTAACATTTTTTAGAGTTACATCAAGTGTATTTTAAACCTAGCCCTATATTTCTTAGTATGATGTGAATTTTGAAAAATCTACCGTAGATTACATTATCTTCATATATTTTTTATGCTTACAAAATTTTAAGGTGATCGAAGATTAATAGTCATGTCATCAATCAATTATTTAAATTCAACTTTTTGTAGTTTAAAATAACGCATAAAAATAGAGTTTAAAGATCAAATGGTAAACTACATCCGATTGGCATTGAAAATTGGCATGCATGTTAAGAACATAGAGAAAATATAATCCAACGGTTAGATTTTCAAAATATGAATTCAATAATAAGTTATTTGGTGGTGTATCATTTTTTAAAGTTACATCAGATGTAACTTGAACCCAGTCCTATATTTCTTAATTTGATGTGAATTTTGAAAAATCAACCGTTAAATTACATTATCTTCATATATTTTTCATGCTTACAAAATTTCATGGTGATCGAAGATTAATAGTCATGTCATCAATCAATTGTTTAAATTCAAGTTTTTGTAGTTTAAAATAACGCATAAAAACAGAGTTTAAAGATCAAATGGTAAACTACATCCGATTGGCATGCAAATTGGCACGCATTTTAACAACATATATAAAATGTAATCCAACGGTTAGATTTTCAAAATATGAATTGAATAATAAGTTATTGGGTGGTGTGATTTATTTTAGAGTTACATCAGTTATAACTTGAACCTAGCCCTATATTTCTTAATTCGATGTGAATTTTGACAAATCTTCCATTAGATTACATTATCTTCATATATTTTTCATGCTTACAAAATTTCAAGGTGATCAAAGATTAACAAGCATGTCATCAATCAATTGTTTAAATTCAAGTTTTTTTAGTTTAAAATAATGCATAAAAATAGTGTTTAAAGATCAAATGGTAAACTACATCCGATTGGCATGGAAATTGGAAAGCATGTTAAAAACATATAGAAAATGTAATCCAACGGTTAGATTTTCAAAATATGAATTGAATAATAAGTTATGGGATGGTGTAACATTTTTAGAGTTACATCAAGTGTATTTGAAACCCAGCCCTATATTTCTTAGTTCGATGTGAATTTTGAAAAATATACCGTTAGATTACATTATCTTCATATATTTTCATGCTTATAAAATTTAAAAGTGATCGAAGATTAATAGTCATGTCATCAATCAATTGTTTAAATTCAACTTTTTGTAGTTTAAAATAACGCATAAAAATAGAGTTTAAAGGTCAAATGGTAAATTACATTCGATTGTCATGAAAATTGGCATGCAAGTTAAGAACATAGAGATAATATAATCCAACGGTTAGATTTTCAAAATATGAATTCAATAATAAGTTATTGGGTGGTGTATCATTATTTAGAGTTACATCAGATGTAAGTTGAACCCAGCCCTATATTTCTTAATTCGATGTGAATTTTTACAAATCTACCGTTAGATTGCATGATCTTCATATATTTTTCATGCTTACAAAATTTTAAAGTGATCGAAGATTAATAGTCATGTCATCAATCAATTGTTTAAATTCAACTTTTTGTAGTTTAAAATAACGCATAAAAACAGAGTTTAAGATCAAATCGTAAACTACATCTGATTGGCATGAAAATTGGCATGCATTTTAACAACATATATAAAATGCACTCCAACGGTTAGATTTTCAAAATATAAATTGAATAATAAGTTATTGGGTGGTGTGACATTTTTTAGAGTTACATCAGGTGTAACTTTAACCTAGCCCTATATTTCTTTATTCGATGTGAATTATGACAAATCTACCGTTAGATTACATTATCTTCATATATTTTTTACTCTTACAAAATTTCAAGGTGATCAAAGATTAATAAGCATGTCATCAATTAATTGTTTAAATTCAAGTTTTTGTAATTTAAAATAATGCATAAAAATAGTGTTTAAAGATCAAATGGTAAACTACATCCGATTGGTATGAAAATTGGCAAGCATGTTAAAAACATATAGAAAATGTAATCCAATAGTTAGATTTTCAAAATATGAATTGAATAATAAGTTATTGGGTGGTGTGACATTTTTTAGAGTTACATCAGGTGTAACTTTAACCTAGCCCTATATTTCTTAGTTCGATGTGAATTTTGAAAAATTTACTGTTAGATTACATTATCTTCATATATTTTTCATGCTTACAAATTTCAAAGTGATCAAAGATTAATAGGCATGTCATCAATCAATTGTCTAAATTCAAGTTTTTGTAGTTTAAAATAACGCATAAAAGATGAGTTTAAAGATTAAATGGTAAACTACATCCGATTGACATGAAAATTTGCATGCATGTTAAGAACATATAGAAAATGTAATCCAATGGTTAGATTTTCAGGATATGAATTGAATAATAAGTTATTGGATGGTGTAACATTTTTTAGAGTTACATCATGTGTACGTTGAACCCAGCTCTATATTTCTTAATTTGATATCAATTTTGACAAATCTACCGTTGGATTATATTATCTTCATATATTTTTTATGTGTACAAAACTTCAAGGTGATCAAAGATTCATAGTAATATCATTAATCAATTGTTTAAATTCAAGTTTTTGTAGTTTAAAATAACACATAAAAGATTAGCGTAAAGATCAAATGATAAATTACATCCGATTGGCATAAAAATTGGCATGCATGTTAACAACATATAGAAAATATAATCCACGGTTAGATTTTCAAAATCTGAATTGAATAATAATTTATTAGATGGTGTAACATTTTTTAGAGTTACATCAAGTGTATTTTAAACCCAGCCCTATATTTCTTAGTTCGATGTGAATTTTGAAAAATCTACCATTAGATTACATTATCTTCATATATTTTTCATGCTTATAAAATTTTAAGGTGATCGAAGATTATTAGTCATGTCATCAATCAATTGTTTAAATTCAACTTTTTGTAATTTAAAATAACGCATAAAAATAGAGTTTAAATATCAAATGGTAAACTACATCCGATCGGCATGAAAATTGGCATGCATGTTAACAACATATAGAAAATATAATCCACGGTTAGATTTTCAAAATCTGAATTGAATAATAAGTTATTGGGTGGTGTAACATTGTTCAGAGTTACAGCAGGTGTAACTTAAACCCAGCCCTATATTTCTTAATTCGATGTGAATTTTGAAAAATCTACCGTTAAATTATATTATCTTCATATATTTTTTATGCTTACAAAATTTCATGCTGATCGAAGATTAATAGTCATGTCATCAATCAATTGTTTAAATTCAAGTTTTTGTAATTTAAAATAACGCATAAAAATAGAGTTTAAAGATCAAATGGTAAACTACATCCGATTAGCATGAAAATTGGCATGCATGTTAAGAACATAGAGAAAATATAATCCAACGGTTAGATTTTTAAAATATGAATTCAATAATAAGTTATTGGGTGGTGTAACATTGTTCAGAGTTACAGCAGGTGTAACTTAAACCGAGCCCTATATTTCTTAATCCGATGTGAATTTGGAAAAATCAACCGTTAAATTATATTATCTTCATATATTTTTCATGCTTACAAAATTTCATGCTGATCGAAAATTAATAGTCATGTCTTCAATCAATTGTTTAAATTCAAGTTTTTGTAATTTAAAATAACGAATAAAAATAGAGTTTAAAGATCAAATGGTAAACTACATCCGATTGGCATGAAAATTGGCATGCATGTTAAGAAAATAGAGAAATATAATCCAACGGTTATATTTTTAAAATATGAATTTAATAATAAGTTATTGGGTGGTGTAACATTTTTTAGAGTTACATCAGGTGTAACTTGAACCCAGCCTTATATTTCTTGATTCGATGTGAATTTTGAAAAATCAACCATTAAATTACATTATATTCATATATTTTTCATACTTACAAAATTTCATGGTGATCGAAGATTAATAGTCATGTCATCTATCAATTGTTTAAATTCAAGTTTTTGTAGTTTAAAATAACGCATAAAAATAGAGTTTAAATATCAAATGGTAAACTACATCCGATCGGCATGAAAATTGGCATGCATGTTAACAACATATAGAAAATATAATCCACGGTTAGATTTTCAAAATCTGAATTGAATAATAAGTTATTGGGTGGTGTAACATTGTTCAGAGTTACAGCAGGTGTAACTTAAACCCAGCCCTATATTTCTTAATTCGATGTGAATTTTGAAAAATCTACCGTTAAATTATATTATCTTCATATATTTTTTATGCTTACAAAATTTCATGCTGATCGAAGATTAATAGTCATGTCATCAATCAATTGTTTAAATTCAAGTTTTTGTAATTTAAAATAACGCATAAAAATAGAGTTTAAAGATCAAATGGTAAACTACATCCGATTAGCATGAAAATTGGCATGCATGTTAAGAACATAGAGAAAATATAATCCAACGGTTAGATTTTTAAAATATGAATTCAATAATAAGTTATTGGGTGGTGTAACATTGTTCAGAGTTACAGCAGGTGTAACTTAAACCGAGCCCTATATTTCTTAATCCGATGTGAATTTGGAAAAATCAACCGTTAAATTATATTATCTTCATATATTTTTCATGCTTACAAAATTTCATGCTGATCGAAAATTAATAGTCATGTCTTCAATCAATTGTTTAAATTCAAGTTTTTGTAATTTAAAATAACGAATAAAAATAGAGTTTAAAGATCAAATGGTAAACTACATCCGATTGGCATGAAAATTGGCATGCATGTTAAGAAAATAGAGAAATATAATCCAACGGTTATATTTTTAAAATATGAATTTAATAATAAGTTATTGGGTGGTGTAACATTTTTTAGAGTTACATCAGGTGTAACTTGAACCCAGCCTTATATTTCTTGATTCGATGTGAATTTTGAAAAATCAACCATTAAATTACATTATATTCATATATTTTTCATACTTACAAAATTTCATGGTGATCGAAGATTAATAGTCATGTCATCTATCAATTGTTTAAATTCAAGTTTTTGTAGTTTAAAATAACGCATAAAAATAGATTTTAAAGATCAAATGGTAAACTACATCCGATTGGCATGAAAATTGGCAAGCATGTTAAAAACATATAGAAAATGTAATCCTACGGTTGGATTTTCAAAATATGAATTGAATAATAAGTTATTGGATGGTGTAACATTTTTTAGAGTTACATCAGGTGTAACTTAAACCCAGCCCTATATTTCTTAATTCGATGTGAATTTTGAAAAAACTACTGTTAAATTACATTATCTTCATATATTTTTCATGCTTACAAAATTTCAAAGTGATCAAAGATTAATAGTCATGTCATCAATCAATTCAAGTTTTTGTAGTTTAAAATAACACATAAAAATAGAGTTTAAAGATCAAATGGTACACTACATCCGATTGGCATGAAAATAGGCATGCATGTTAATCCAATGGTTAGATTTTCAAAATATGAATTGAATAATAAGTTCTTGGGTGGTGTAACATTTTTTAGAGTTACATCAGATGTAACTTTAACCTAGCCCTATATTTCTTAATTCGATGTGAATTTTGACATATCTGCCGTTAGATTACATTATCTCTATATATTTTTCATGCTTACAAAATTTCAAGGTGATCAAATATTAATAGGCATGTCATCAATCAATTGTCTAAATTCAAGTTTTTGTAGTTTAAAATAACGCATAAAAGATGAGTTTAAAGATTAAATGGTAAACTACATCCGATTAACATGAAAATTTGCATGCATGTTAAGAACATATAGAAAATGTAATCCAATGGTTAGATTTTCAGGATATGAATTGAATAATAAGTTATTGGATGGTGTAACATTTTTTAGAGTTACATCATGTGTACGTTGAACCCAGCTCTATATTTCTTAATTTGATATCAATTTTGACAAATCTACCGTTGGATTATATTATCTTCATATATTTTTTATGTGTACAAAACTTCAAGGTGATCAAAGATTCATAGTAATATCATTAATCAATTGTTTAAATTCAAGTTTTTGTAGTTTAAAATAACACATAAAAGATTAGCGTAAAGATCAAATGATAAATTACATCCGATTGGCATGAAAATTTGCATGCATGTTAACAACATATAGAAAATATAATCCACGGTTAGATTTTCAAAATCTGAATTGAATAATAATTTATTAAATGGTGTAACATTTTTTAGAGTTACATCAAGTGTATTTTAAACCCAGCCCTATATTTCTTAGTTCGATGTGAATTTTGAAAAATCTACCATTAGATTACATTATCTTCATATATTTTTCATGCTTATAAAATTTTAAGGTGATCGAAGATTATTAGTCATGTCATCAATCAATTGTTTAAATTCAACTTTTTGTAATTTAAAATAACGCATAAAAATAGAGTTTAAATATCAAATGGTAAACTACATCCGATCGGCATGAAAATTGGCATGCATGTTAACAACATATAGAAAATATAATCCACGGTTAGATTTTCAAAATCTGAATTGAATAATAAGTTATTGGGTGGTGTAACATTGTTCAGAGTTACAGCAGGTGTAACTTAAACCCAGCCCTATATTTCTTAATTCGATGTGAATTTTGAAAAATCTAACGTTAAATTATATTATCTTCATATATTTTTTATGCTTACAAAATTTCATGCTGATCGAAGATTAATAGTCATGTCAACAATCAATTGTTTAAATTCAAGTTTTTTGTAATTTAAAATAACGCATAAAAATAGAGTTTAAAGATCAAATGGTAAACTACATCCGATTAGCATGAAAATTGGCATGCATGTTAAGAACATAGAGAAAATATAATCCAACGGTTAGATTTTTAAAATATGAATTCAATAATAAGTTATTGGGTGGTGTAACATTGTTCAGAGTTACAGCAGGTGTAACTTAAACCGAGCCCTATATTTCTTAATTCGATGTGAATTTGGAAAAATCAACCGTTAAATTATATTATCTTCATATATTTTTCATGCTTACAAAATTTCATGCTGATCGAAAATTAATAGTCATGTCTTCAATCAATTGTTTAAATTCAAGTTTTTGTAATTTAAAATAACGAATAAAAATAGAGTTTAAAGATCAAATGGTAAACTACATCCGATTGGCATGAAAATTGGCATGCATGTTAAGAAAATAGAGAAAATATAATCCAACGGTTATATTTTTAAAATATGAATTTAATAATAAGTTATTGGGTGGTGTAACATTTTTTAGAGTTACATCAGGTGTAACTTGAACCCAGCCTTATATTTCTTGATTCGATGTGAATTTTGAAAAATCAACCATTAAATTACATTATCTTCATATATTTTTCATACTTACAAAATTTCATGGTGATCGAAGATTAATAGTCATGTCATCAATCAATTGTTTAAATTCAAGTTTTTGTAGTTTAAAATAACGCATAAAAATAGAGTTTAGAGATCAAATGGTAAACTACATCCGATTGGCATGAAAATTGGCAAGCATGTTAAAAACATATAGAAAATGTAATCCTACGGTTGGATTTTCAAAATATGAATTGAATAATAAGTTATTGGATGGTGTAACATTTTTTAGAGTTACTTCAGGTGTAACTTAAACCCAGCCCTATATTTCTTAATTCGATGTGAATTTTGAAAAAGCTACTGTTAAATTACATTATCTTCATATATTTTTCATGCTTACAAAATTTCAAAGTGATCAAAGATTAATAGTCATGTCATCAATCAATTCAAGTTTTTGTAGTTTAAAATAACACATAAAAATAGAGTTTAAAGATCAAATGGTACACTACATCCGATTGGCATGAAAATAGGCATGCATGTTAATCCAATGGTTAGATTTTCAAAATATGAATTGAATAATAAGTTCTTGGGTGGTGTAACATTTTTTAGAGTTACATCAGATGTAACTTTAACCTAGCCCTATATTTCTTAATTCGACGTGAATTTTGACATATCTGCCGTTAGATTACATTATCTCTATATATTTTTCATGCTTACAAAATTTCAAGGTGATCAAATATTAATAGGCATGTCATCAATCAATTGTCTAAATTCAAGTTTTTGTAGTTTAAAATAACGCATAAAAGATGAGTTTAAAGATTAAATGGTAAACTACATCCGATTAACATGAAAATTTGCATGCATGTTAAGAACATATAGAAAATGTAATCCAATGGTTAGATTTTCAGGATATGAATTGAATAATAAGTTATTGGATGGTATAACATTTTTTAGAGTTACATCATGTGTACGTTGAACCCAGCTCTATATTTCTTAATTTGATATCAATTTTGACAAATCTACCGTTGGATTATATTATCTTCATATATTTTTTATGTGTACAAAACTTCAAGGTGATCAAAGATTCATATTAATATCATTAATCAATTGTTTAAATTCAAGTTTTTGTAGTTTAAAATAACACATAAAAGATTAGCGTAAAGATCAAATGATAAATTACATCCGATTGGCATGAAAATTGGCATGCATGTTAACAACATATAGAAAATATAATCCACGGTTAGATTTTCAAAATCTGAATTGAATAATAATTTTATTAAATGGTGTAACATTTTTTAGAGTTACATCAAGTGTATTTTAAACCCAGCCCTATATTTCTTAGTTCGATGTGAATTTTGAAAAATCTACCATTAGATTACATTATCTTCATATATTTTTCATGCTTATAAAATTTTAAGGTGATCGAAGATTATTAGTCATGTCATCA
Source organism: Quercus mongolica (assembly GCA_011696235.1). Lineage (NCBI taxonomy): Eukaryota > Viridiplantae > Streptophyta > Magnoliopsida > Fagales > Fagaceae > Quercus > Quercus mongolica. Next base: position 79,512,956 of record CM022236.1, read on the forward strand.
ATCAATTGTTTAAATTCAACTTTTTGTAATTTAAAATAACGCATAAAAATAGAGTTTAAATATCAAATGGTAAACTACATCCGATCGGCATGAAAATTGGCATGCATGTTAACAACATATAGAAAATATAATCCACGGTTAGATTTTCAAAATCTGAATTGAATAATAAGTTATTGGGTGGTGTAACATTGTTCAGAGTTACAGCAGGTGTAACTTAAACCCAGCCCTATATTTCTTAATTCGATGTGAATTTTGAAAAATCTACCGTTAAATTATATTATCTTCATATATTTTTTATGCTTACAAAATTTCATGCTGATCGAAGATTAATAGTCATGTCATCAATCAATTGTTTAAATTCAAGTTTTTGTAATTTAAAATAACGCATAAAAATAGAGTTTAAAGATAAAATGGTAAACTACATCCGATTAGCATGAAAATTGGCATGCATGTTAAGAACATAGAGAAAATATAATCCAACGGTTAGATTTTTAAAATATAAATTCAATAATAAGTTATTGGGTGGTGTAATATTGTTCAGAGTTACAGCAGGTGTAACTTAAACCGAGCCCTATATTTCTTAATTCGATGTGAATTTTGAAAAATCAACCGTTAAATTATATTATCTTCATATATTTTTCATGCTTACAAAATTTCATGCTGATCGAAAATTAATAGTCATGTCTTCAATCAATTGTTTAAATTCAAGTTTTTGTAATTTAAAATAACGAATAAAAATAGAGTTTAAAGATCAAATGGTAAACTACATCCGATTGGCATGAAAATTGGCATGCATGTTAAGAAAATAGAGAAAATATAATCCAACGGTTATATTTTTAAAATATGAATTTAATAATAAGTTATTGGGTGGTGTAACATTTTTTAGAGTTACATCAGGTGTAACTTGAACCCAGCCTTATATTTCTTGATTCGATGTGAATTTTGAAAAATCAACCTTTAAATTACATTATCTTCATATATTTTTCATACTTACAAAATTTCATGGTGATCGAAGATTAATAGTCATGTCATCAATCAATTGATTAAATTCAAGTTTTTGTAGTTTAAAATAACGCATAAAAATAGAGTTTAAAGATCAAATGGTAAACTACATCCGATTGGCATGAAAATTGGCAAGCATGTTAAAAACATATAGAAAATGTAATCCTACGGTTGGATTTTCAAAATATGAATTGAATAATAAGTTATTGGATGGTGTAACATTTTTTAGAGTTACTTCAGGTGTAACTTAAACCCAGCCCTATATTTGTTAATTCGATGTGAATTTTGAAAAAGCTACTGTTAAATTACATTATCTTCATATATTTTTCATGCTTACAAAATTTTAAGGTGATCGAAGATTAATAGTCATGTTATCAATCAATTCAAGTTTTTGTAGTTTAAAATAACACATAAAAATAGAGTTTAATGATCAAATGGTAAACTACATCCGATTGGCGTGAAAATTGGCATGCATGTTAACAACATATAGAAAATATAATCCACGGTTAGATTTTCAAAATCTGAATTGAATAATAAGTTATTGGATGGTGTAACATTTTTTAGAGTTACATCAAGTGTATTTTAAACCTAGCCCTATATTTCTTAGTTCGATGTGAATTTTGAAAAATTTACCATTAGATGCTTACAAAATTTTAAGGTGATCGAAGATTAATAGTCATGTCATCAATCAATTGTTTAAATTCGACATTTTGTAATTTAAAATAACGCATAAAAATAGAGTTTGAATATCAAATGGTAAACTACATCCGATTGGCATGAAAATTGGCATGCATGTTAACAACATATTGAAAATATAATCCACGGTTAGATTTTCAAAATCTGAATTGAATAATAAGTTATTGGGTGGTGTAATATTGTTCAGAGTTACAGCAGGTGTAACTTAAACCCAGCCCTATATTTCTTAATTCGATATGAATTTTGAAAAATCTACCGTTAAATTATATTATCTTCATATATTTTTCATGCTTACAAAATTTCGTGCTGATCGAAGATTAATAGTCATGTCAACAATCAATTGTTTAAATTCAAGTTTTTGTAATTTAAAATAACACATAAAAATCGAGTTTAAAGATCAAATGGTAAACTACATCCGATTGGCATGAAAATTGCATGCATGTTAAGAACATAGAGAAAATATAATCCAACGGTTAGATTTTGAAAATATGAATTCAATAATAAGTTATTGGGTGGTGTAACATTGTTCAGAGTTACAGCAGGTGTAACTTAAATCCAGCCCTATATTTCTTAATTCGATGTGAATTTTGAAAAATCTACCGTTAAATTATATTATCTTCATATATGTTTCTCGCTTACAAAATTTCATGCTGATCGAAGATTAATAGTCATGTCTTCAATCAATTATTTAAATTCAAGTTTTTGCAATTTAAAATAACGCATAAAAATAAAGTTTAAAGATCAAATGGTAAACTACATCCTATTGGCATGAAAATTGGCATGCATGTTAAGAACATAGAGAAAATATAATCCAACGGTTATATTTTTAAAATATGAATTCAATAATAAGTTATTGGGTGGTGTAACATTTTTTAGAGTTACATCTTGTGTAACTTGAACCCAGCCCTATATTTCTTGATTCGATGTGAATTTTGAAAAATCATCCATTAAATTACATTATCTTCATATATTTTTCAAGCTTACAAAATTTCATGGTGAGCGAAGATTAATAGTCATGTCATCAATCAATTGTTTAAATTCAAGTTTTTGTAGTTAAAAATAACGCATAAAAATAGAGTTTAAAGATCAAATGGTAAACTACATCCGATTGGCATGAAAATTGGCATGCATGTTAACAACGTATAGAAAATATAATCCAATGGTTAGATTTTCAAAATATGAATTGAATAATAAGTTATTGGGTGGTGTGACTTTTTTTAGAGTGACATCAGGTGTAACTTGAACCTTGCCCTATATTTCTTAATTCGATGTGAATTTTGACAAATCTACCATTAGATTACATTATCTTCATATATTTTTCATGCTTACAAAATTTTACGGTGATCGAAGATTAATAGTCATGTCATCAATCAATTGTTTAAATTCAACTTTTTGTAATTTAAAATAACGCATAAAAATAGAGTTTAAATATCGAACGGTAAAGTACATCCGATTGGCATGAAAATTGGCGTGCATGTTAACAACATATAGAAAATATATTTCAATGGTTAGATTTTCAAAATATGAGTTGAATAATAAGTTATTGGGTGGTGTAACATTTTTTTGAGTTACATCAGATGTAACTTTAACCTAGCCCTATATTTCTTAATTCGATGTGAATTATGACAAATTTACCGTTAGATTATATTATATTCATATATGTTTCATGCTTACAAAATTTCATGGTGATCGAAGATTAATAGTCATGTCAACAATCAATTGTTTAAATTCAAGTTTTTGTAGTTGAAAATGACGCATAAAAATAGCGTTTAAAGATCAAATGGTAAACTACATCCGATTGGCATCAAAATTAGCATGCATGTTAAAAACATATAAAAAATGTAATCCTACGGTTGGATTTTCAAAATATGAATTGAACAATAAGTTATTGGATGGTGTAACATTTTTTAGAGTTACATCAGGTGTAACTTAAACCCAGCCCTATATTTCTTAGTTCGATGTGAATTTTGAAAAAGCTACCGTTGGATTACATTATCTTCATATATTTTTCATGCTTACAAAATTTCTAGGTGATCGAAGATTAATAGTCATGTCATCAATCATATGTTTAAATTCAAGTTTTTTTAGTTTAAAATAACACATAAAAATAGAGTTTAAAGATCAAATGGTAAACTACATCCGATTGGCATGAAAATTGGCATGCATATTAAGAACATATAGAAAATGTAATTAACGGTTAGATTTTCAAAATATGAATTGTATAATAAGTTATTGGGTGGTGTAACATTTTTTAGAGTTACATCAGATGTAACTTTAACCTGGCCTTATATTTTTTAATTCGATGTGAATTTCGATAAATTTACTGTTAGATTACATTATCTTCATATGTTTTTCATGCTTACAAAATTTCAAGGTGATCAAAGATTAATAGACATGTCATCAATCAATTGTCTAAATTCATGTTTTTGTAGTTTAAAATAACGCATAAAAAATGAGTTTAAAGATCAAATGGTAAACTATATCCGATTTGTATGAAAATTGGCATGCATGTTAAGAACATATAGAGAATATAATCCAACGGTTAGAGTTTCAAAATGTGAATTGAATAATAAGTTATTGGGTGGTGTAACATTTTTTAGAGTTACATCAGGTGTAACTTAAACCCAGCCTTATATTTCTTAATTCGATGTGAATTTTGACAAATCTACCGTTAAATTACATTATCTTCATATATTTTTCATGCTTACAAAATTTCAAGGTGATCAAAAATTAATAGGTATGTCATTAATCAATTGTCTAAATTCAAGTTTTTGTACTTTAAAATATTGCGTAGGAGATGAGTTTAAAGATCAAATGGTAAACTACATCCGATTGGCATGAAAATTGGTATGTATGTTAAGAACATATAGAAAATGTAATCCAATGGTTAGATTTTCAAAATATGAATTGAATAATAAGTTATTGGGTGGTGTAATATTTTTTAGAGTTACATCAGGTGTAACTTAAACCCAGCCCTCTATTTCTTAATTCGATGTGAATTTTGACAAATCTACCGTTAGATTACATTATCTTCATATATTTTTCATGCTTACAAAATTTCAAGTTGATCAAAAGTTAATAGGCATGTCATCAATCAATTGTCTAAATTCAAGTTTTTGTAGTTTAAAATATTGTTTTAAAGATGAGTTTAAAGATAAATGGTAAATTACACCCAATTGACATGAAAATTAGCATGCATGTTAAGAATATATAGATCATGTAATCTAACGGTTGAATTTTCAAAATATGCATTCAATAATATGTTATTGGGTTGTGTAATATTTTTTTGAGTTACATTAGGTGTAATTTGAACCTAGCCCTATATTTCTTAATTTGATATGAATTTTTGTTGCTATAACAACTGTTATTTCGGGATTATTTTGGCATCTTAAAAGAAACATTGAAAAACCGATTGAGCTGTCTTGGTTTTCAGTTTTCTCGGTTGATCAACCGATTCGTAGTTAATCTTGGTTTTTTACTATTTTTCAGTTTTTAGTTATAACCAAACCAGATCAGTGATTGGTTCCTGGTTGAATTGGCAAGTCTAGTCTAGTTTTAAAAACTGATGCGAACAAGGAGCTAAAAAAGTGACTAGTTACCAGCTTTTTGGTCCGACCGGTGACGTCATAAATATTTATTTTATAATTATAAAAGGAAAAATATAATAAGTTTATTACTAATAATATGTAGGTAAAAATTTGCAAAAGATTTTTGTGGGTTTTCACATCTTATATTTAGAAAATAAAAATAGCAAAGTGTAAAAACGGACCATCACATATTTTAGTGATACTTTCATTTAGATTTAATTATTTTTTTTCAAAATGGACCATCACATATATTGAATTGTAATCTTAAAAATAAAATGTTTATTATTTCTTTATTTGTGTATATATATATATATATATTAATGAATTAATGTTAGAGAAAAATTAAGTACTTTTTAAATTTATTCACTTAATTAATCAAAACTACTGTTTTTTTTTTCTAATCATAATTATCATAAGAAGAAAAAAAAACCTAAATTATGTGAATATCAAAGCTAAATCATAATTATCAAGTTGTAGTGGTAATAATAATAATAATAATAATAATAATAATAATAATAATAATAATAATAATAATAATAATAATGTTTTTGAGAAGTAGTACATAGTACAATGTACACTCAACAAAAAAGAAGAAGAAGAAAGCAGTATAATGTACAGTGTTGCAAGTAAAACAAAATCTCAAGGCTTAAAAGAATATCAAAATTATGTGGTTTACATTCATTCTATATTAAAAACTAAAAAACAAAGGTGTGGCTCTCATTGAATTGTTGTGTATACAAATAGAATTAGTAGACTAGCAAAGCAGCACAAAGTTTGTAAACTAAAAGTAAAGGTTCAGTTTTTTCTTTTGAGTAGTGCACAGCACGTAGTGAATTTTTTTTTATTTCTTTTCGCGTGGTGACCAATTTTCAGGCGGGTTCTAAATTTTTTAGGTTTCTTTTTCTTTCATTATTTTTTATTGGATAAAATTTATGTATAGTATTTTAGGTACTGTTACTTAAGTTCATCTCTTAAAATTCTTCCATGTGGCTACTTAATTTTAAAAATACACTTCTATCATGAGAAAAAAGCCACGTGATAAAATCTTAAGAGAGTGATCTAAAGAATAGCATCTAAGGAACATCATTTAAGTATTGTAATTAAGTCTTACTTTATTTTTATTTTTATTTTTATTTTTATTTTATTTGTGTAAACAAAACACTGTTACTCCCTCTTTCTCCTCCCATACACAGACCCACGCCTCTCAACCTCTCCCAAAAAGACTGGTAAGCTCTCTCTCTCTCTCATCACTCTTTCTCTCTATCTCTCTCTCTCATGTTAAACTTGGTGACTTTGTGGATTATTTTTTCTTCTTTCAGGATTAGCAGGATATTGATTTCGGGATTAGAGAGGGTGTTGATTTTAGGACATAGCTTTTGGGATTGGAGAAGGTAATGAGTCTTTCCCTATTGATTTTTTGAGATATGGAACAACAATCCCTATTGATTTTATAATATTTAAACTTAGCAGCAAATTTATGTATATCATTATGGATTCTAGACATTGCTTTCATAATTTTTTTCCCTTTCATGCGTGTATAAATGTGTCTATTAAATAAATGCAATTTTGTGACTTGATATGTTAGATTTTTAAGTTTAGTTTTTGTGGGTTTTGTTAGTTTTTGTTTGGTACTGAATTTGGGTTTTTCTAGGACCTTAAAGATCTTTTTGTTTTTTTTTTGTTTTTTTGAGGTTGATTTCTGTGTACCCAAAATGCTTGTTTTATGGGTTTCTATGTTTTTGTGTGCTTACTTTACTTGTCAGTAACATTGGTTTACTTGTTAATATCATTTTCAAACTAAGCAATATTTAGTCAAAGTGGTGCACTTTGTTTAACAATTTCAGTTCTAGTCAACTCTTTAAGTGTGTTTTTGTTGCTTACTTCGTCTACTAATCTGGAACAGATCTTTCAAAAAAATTTAGTCAATATTTTCAAATTTGGCAAAACATGACATAAGAAACATGTGAGATGCGACTATTTGGCTTTTAGGAATGGTACTAGTAATTATTTCTTGAATGGGAGGTAAGTCCTCCATTCTCTCCATACTAAAATACCCATTTCAATCCACAACAGCTTCTAGTTCCTGGGGAGACATGTAATACAATGGAATATTAAAGGAGTCCACTTTCTTTTCACTAACTATTCCTTGAAAGATACAAAAGTAAATTAATCAACTCTCAGGACAAGACATGTATCATGCAACAACAACAATTTCAAAGGCAAAAGTGGATTTAATCTTTTTTTTTCCCTTTTACAATTAAGATGATAATTAAGCTTGTCACAACGGTTTAAAGACATAAATACTTTTCCAGCTTTAACTTTTGAAAAATAATTTAGATGAAGATAAAAAGGCAGACCAAAATCAATATATTCACAAAGCATATTTAAAACTTGGGGCAACCGATTTTTTTTTTTTCTTTTTTTGGCCAATGTGGGTCCTAAGCTCTTTCACAGGGCCGGCTCTAGGCCTAGGCAAGTTAGGCCTAGGCCTAAGGCCCCACCAAAAAACAAAAATTTCCTTGAAAAAAAAGGCCCCATTTTTCATAGTTAAAGGCCCAATTTTTTATAAAATTATATATATTTTCTAAAGGTTGTACATTTTTTTTATTAGTGATATACAAATTTTACTATTGGCTTACAAATTGTCATGTTATTAATCACAAAAAAACGTAATATAAACATTCATTAGTTAAATTGATGAAGTTCACCAATAAGAGACAATATCACTTATATTTTGAACATTTTATAGTACTTTTAATTAGCGCATTTTTCTTTTTCATTTTTATTAAGACTCTCAAAGTACGAGACCAATAGAACCTTAACTCAATTGAAACCCTAAAATATATCAAAAAGATGTTGCAAATGTGTTAAATCATCAATTATAGATTAATCTCCCCTAATAGTTTAAGATTTTGATTTTTGCAAACTAATATCCTACAAAACTATACACCAAATAATATCTATCTCTCTCTCTCTCTCTCTTAAAATCAAAATACAAAATTAAAAATTAGATTACAACTTTATTTAACTAGCATCATCTTATATCCAAAATAAAATATCTTTTTCAATCGCAATATATTTTTATTTCTTTTTATTAATATTTATAATTCAACTATGATATTCAATTCTCTATATGAAATTAACATTAGTCTAGTTGGTATTATTTATGTATTTAATGTATCAAATTAACCTTAATTTGATTAGTATTAAATAATTTTATTTAATTAATATTTACATATTAAAAGCTCCACATAAATTTTTCGCCTTAGGCCCCAAATTATATTGGGCCGCCCCTGCTCTTTCACCACCTAGCTATTTCTCAAGGTGTGTTTATTGTACACATTAGGTAATTATAGGAAGGAATTTGATAGGAGTAACCTCAAAATATCAGCTAAGAGTTTTAAATCGAGGACTTCTTAAATTGCATGAAGCCTTAGGAGCCATAGATCAACCCCTTCTCACCACTGCACTGCCTTTGTCCTCTTCTTCTTTCTTTTTTTTTTTTTTATCTTTTCAGATTTTAGTTCTTTGCTTTTCATCCCTTTGTTTAAAAGTAAAAGTTTTGTCTCTTTGTTTAAAAGTAAAGGTTTTGCACCTTCCAGAATTGCAATAGTGTAATGTATGTACTATGTGTTCAATTTTTCTTTGGTAAACGTTCTATGTGTTGAATTTAGACAACAAAGAGTGACTAATTTTGTCCCTTTTTCATTATCATTGTCAGTAACCTATTGCTGTGGGCCCCTGAATTTGTGACTCTATTTTGTGAAGCTTCTGTGCTTGTGCTTGTGCTTGTGCTTGTGCTGTCTGCTCCAGGTATTTGTAATCATTGCAACAGTGGTGCATACATGATACATGGTTTTTGATGATTCATGTTAAAATATCCATCTTTTCCTTTTTGTTTGTTGATTCTTATCGAATTTTAAGCAAGAATCTCTTTGCGTGATTTGAAACTGGGGGCCTATAATTATAATATATTATAAACGGAAAAAAAATCCAAATTTATTGTGAAAATTGGAATAGCTGATTATATATGCATGAAGGGTAAATAACCAAAAAGTGGTCAAAGCATGGTTATTTACTTATTTTGCCAAAACCTTTGCACAGTCTTACGTAAATTTGCACACTTTTGAATGCTTTTATAGATGTTTGCTGAGAAGGGCTAGGCTTATTGGCTTAGTCTTGTAGTTGTGGGGTACCCTAATGCAAAACCAAGGTGCACCACAGGTCCTTGTACTAGAATAGTTTAAACTGGGCCAGCATAGTAAGGTTCACTGGAGCAGAATAGTTTGTTGAAATAAGCACCACATCATTCCAACTGTGGAGCCACATAAATGAAATTTATACGGTTGACAAATATAGATAATAGAGAATATCAACTAGCACGCTAAGTAATAATGTTAACAGTAATATAAAACAAGAAGCTAGCACATGGAAGGGTGGGTTTGTTGTACAGTTTATACTGTTTACCAACACTAACTTTGCTTTGAACTATTTTTTTCTATTTGTTTATTTCACAAGGAAAATTTCAAGTTGATAGTTTGCAAATTAAATCCACAACAAATAGGCATTGAGATATTCTTGAATGTGACCAATTTGAATTGATTAATTTGTCGAAGATTTATAATTAATCCTAGAATTTTTAAATCACAAAATGGAAAATAGTATTGGGTTTGGGTTTGGCATAAGCATCATCGTACCTAACAAATGCTTTAAATTAGTAATTTTGTTACCTCCTATGCATGGCAAGTACAATTGCATTTTCAATAAATACTAGTCAAACTTGCTCTTGGAAACAAAAAATTATTTTATCAACAATGTTGTTTGTGATTAAAAAATACAATTACTTGTTGTTTGTCCTATTGTATGTATTAATTAACTTTCTTTTGTCAAATAAACAAAATAAAAAAATAAAAAAAATAACTTTCTTTTGTGTGTCCTCTACTGCATGTTTCATTGTTTTCTTTTAGATGTCTCTTTCATCACATTCACGGGCTATGTTGTTGGGCTAATCTTTGGCACTGTACAAACCACCATCACTTCCTGTTTGAAACTTTTAACCATAAGGCCCAATGGCCTTGCAGTTAATCTATCCAATTTACGAAAATAGGTGTTATATTACTTGTATAGATTTTTAGTTGGAAATAACAGCCAAATTCAAAGATGTCATTGGCCACCACAAAAAGGAAGAAACCCAAAATAAAAATAAAAATAATGATTATAAAAAAATTCCTTCTTGTTATTCAGAATAAAATAGGTACAATTTTTTTTTTCTTTCTTGATATAATGTGTCACTCCAAAGTATATTGGAGGTTTAGATGTTAGAAAACGTTATGTATGACATTTCATTATCTTGATGACTTAAAATTCACCTTGCATGTGTGATCAGATATGGATAATAGTTGGATGACACTTGGTAAGACACCTAGAGACAGACTAAGTCAACAATATATTGATGGGGTGAAGTCATTTCTTACTTTTGCAATGACTGTTGTGGACCAAAGTGGAAAAATTCCGTGCCCATGTATTGACTGTTTGAATTGCTATCAACAACATGCTCACATTGTGCAAAGTCATTTGCTTCATCGTGGGATTATGCAAGATTATGCTAAGTGGTACTATCATGGAGAACCCCATGAATTAAATGAGCACATTGATGATGAAGAAATGCCAGACAATGATCATCTGGATGGTATTGATACCTTGGTGGAGGATCAAATTAGAGGGGAACCAAGAGATACCACCCAGCAAGATGAGGAAGTGCGTAATTTTCATAAAATGTTTAGTGATTCAAAGCATGAGCTACAGGTTGCACAGATTACACTCTTTTGAAGTTTGTCATTGAAATTCTAAATGTGAAGGTAACAACCAACTTGAGTAATAAGGGGTTTGACATGATACTAGACTTGTTGAGTAAGATTTTACCGAAAGGTAACTTGGTTCCAAGGTCAACTTATGAAGCAAAGAAGATATTACGTGACTTGGGCTTATCATACGAGCACATTCATGCGTGCAAAAATGATTATGCTCTCTTTTGGAAGGAAAATGAAAACCTTGATAAATGTCCGGTGTGTCAAACACCTAGATACAAGGATAACAGAACAGGTGGTAAGAAGATTGCTCAAAAAGTATTGCACTACTTTCCATTGACTCCGAGGTTGCGGAGATTATACATGTCTAGAAAAAGAGTTGAGGACATGAGATGGTACATAGAAAAACGGGTGAATAATGGGATATTAAGGCATCCAGCTGATAGTCAGGAGTGGAAGGAGTTTGATTTGAAACATCATGAGTTTGCCCTAGAACCTCGCAATGTGAGGTTAGGGATGGCTACAGATGGTTTTAATCCTTTTGGGAATATGAACAATAACTATAGTATGTGTCCTGTCATCCTCATTCCCTATAACCTACCACCTTGGTTAGTTATGAAAGAATCTTATTTTATGATGTCCTTACTTATTCCTGGACCAAATCAACCAAGAAATGAGCTTGATGTTTTCTTGAGGCCATTGGTTGATGAGTTGAAGGAGTTGTGGGAAGAGGGTGCATGCACTTACGATGCATCTTGTGGTATGCATTTTCAAATGCGTGCCGCTTTGTTATAGACAATACATGACTATCCTGGATTCAGTAATGTGTCTGGATGGAAGACAAAGGGTTATCATGCTTGTTACACTTGCAATGATGAACCATATTTGGAGACATTGGAAAGTAAAATTGGATACACTAACCATCGTGCCTACTTGCCTATGGACCACCCTTGGCGAAGGAGTTGCTCATTCAATGGTAAAATTGAGAAACAGATGAGATCATTGGAGTTACCGGTGGAAAAGATAAATGAGCAATTTGACCGAATGCCAAATATAATTTTAGGAAAGGATCCAAACAATAAGAAAAAGCGTCCAATTATTGGGGGACCGAATTGGTCAAAGAAAAGTATCCTATACAAGCTACCATACTGGAGGAATAAGAGGCTTAAACACAATATTGATGTCATGCATGTTGAGAAAAATATTTATGAGAGTACATTCTGAACTTTGTTGGGAATTGAGGGGAAAAACAAGGACACAAACAAGGCACACAAGGACTTGAAAAATATGGGCATAAGGAGTGTTTTGCACCTCCAAGAACGTCCTGATGGATTATTTGACAAGCCTCGTGCCTTCTTTTCATTGTATCCTGAAGAAAGGGATGGTTTTTATGAATTTTTGAAATAAGTTAAGTATCCAGATGGCTATGTAGCAAACATATCGAGGTCGGTGAACACAAGAAATGGTAGACTATTAAATCTGAAAAGCCATGATTGTCATGTGCTATTATAGCGGATTCTTCCAATTGTGATGCGGGGTTTTGCTGATAAGGACATTTGTACAGTATTGTTTGAGTTGGACAGTTTTTTTCAAGACTTATGCTCTAGGACCCTAAGGAAGAGCAACTTGGAGAAATTAGCAGGACGTATACTTCTCATACTATGCAAACTCGAGAAGTACTTTCCTCCAGCCTTTTTTGATGTAATGGTTCATCTTGCTGTTCACCTACCTCGTGAAGCCATTCTTGGAGTACCAGTGCAATATAGGTGGATGTATCCCATTGAAAGGTAACTCTCTCCATCCATTAATTATAGTTTGTCAAGTGTTTTTTTTTTTTTAAGCAAATTATATTGCGTATGTAGTCATACTCCCAATTCATTTTTCCTTGAAGGTTTCTTGGAACGTTGAAAAGATACGTTTCTAACCAAGCTCGACCGGAAGGTTCAATTGCAGAGGCTTACATTCTTAAAGAGTGTATTACTTTCTCGTCATTATATCTTGATGGAGCTGAAACCGTGCATAATCGAAGGGAAAGAAATGCTGATTGTGGTGAATTTGGCCAAGGGTTGACGATTTTCTCACAAACAGCTCGACCCACCGGGTCTAAGCAGAATGATGTGGGGATGTCACGTGAATTGCGTGATATTGCTCAGTGATATTTTTTGTACAATTGTCCCAAGTTGGAGCCGTATTTAGAGTATGTGAAATCGTATTTTGATTATGCTTGAATTGTCCTTAATATTATTTGCATTTCTTAGCTAAATATAAATCACTTGTTTTGAATAGTGAACACAAAAACACATTATATAATCCAACTGGAGAAGACATAACTCAAATACAACGACGAGAGTTTCCTAAGTGGTTCAAAGAACGTGTAAGAAATTTTGAATCTTGTGACACATTAAACAGTATTAATTAGTTATATAGTTTTCTCACTACTAATGTCACATGTTGCATGTCATTATAGATCTATAGATTGAAAGAGAACGACTCATCAGAAGTTACAAAACAAATGTGGTCATTAGCAAATGGTCCTAAGTTGCTAATGAAAGAATACTTGGTCTGCATGGTCAATGGTGTAAGGTTCCATACAAAAGACTTGGACAATCGTCGTATAACCCAGAATAGCGGTGTATCTACAGAAGGGGACCATGATGGACAAATACATGACTTCTATGGTCATGTGTGCAAAATTTGGGAATTGGAGTATATGTATCAATAAAAAGTTGTTTTGTTTCAGTGTGAATGGTACAATATTGGTAATAAGAACGGTCGAAGGAGAACGATACGAACTGAAACACATTGCACAAGTATCAATGTGCAAAGTCGGTGGTATCAAAATGACCCTTTCATATTACCTAGTCAGGCGAAACAAGTTTTCTACCTTCGTGATACCAAATGGGGTGAACCTTGGCATGTTGTGCAATGTGTACAATATAGGGGAGTGTTTGATGTGCCAGAGGTGGGTGATGGAGAATCCAATGGTCAAACAGAAGCTAATGAAGCATTCCAACAAGAAGCCATTAGTGATGTTGTCCCTATCAATGTTGTCCCTATCGATGTTGAAGATAATGTTCAATATTGTAAGGGTGGTATTGAAGTTGAGAATATTCTAAAAGGTTTGAGAGAGCAAAGGGATAATAATGAAGATGAAGTGCATAATGTACCTAATTCTGATATGGATTATGATATGTAGATTTCATTTTTTTTCCTTTGTATATGGAAACGTGCCTTTAATAGTTTTTGATTCCCTTTTATTTGTTCATGGATACTTTTATTTGATGTTCCAGTTTATGTTTCGTACTTGGGAAGAATTTGTAATGAATAGATATTATATTTTATTTTCTAGGCCAAAATGGTCCATTAGCATGTTTTTTTGAACTATTTAGCAACAGAGCACTGTTTCGGAAGTAAATAGGGAAATACCACTTTTTCTGGTACTCGAGCTTGGTGAGCTCGAGTACCATGTTTTTTACTGGTTAAACATCTTCTCAAAAAAAAAAAAACGCCGCTATAGGGCCCGAAAACGTCACTATAGGGCTTAAAAACGCCACTATAGGGCCCCTTGAACCTGTTATGGGGACTTATAAAAAATTTTTGCAGGAAAACGCCGCTATAGGGCCCAAAAACGTCACTATAGGGCTTAAAAACGCCACTATAGGGCCCCTTGAACCTGTTATGGGGACTTCTAAAAAATTTTTTGCAGGAAAACGCCGCTATAGGGCCCGAAAACGTCACTATAGGGCCCCTTAACCTGGTATGGGGGCTTATAAACGCCGCTATAGGGCCCGAAAACGTCACTATAGGGCTTAAAAACGCCACTATAGGGCTCCTTGAATATGGGGCGACAGTGGATTAAAAAAACATGGTACTCGAGCTCACCAAGCTCGAGTACCAGAAAAAGTGGTATTTCCCTAATTACTTCCGAAATAGTGCTCTGTTACTAAATAGTTCAAAAAAACATGCTAATGGGCCATTTTGGCCTTATTTTCTATGTAAATCTATAGTTGCAGAAATGGTCAAAAAGGGAAAAAACACTCATAATAAAATAACAGAATATGAGATGGAAAGAGCACAAAGAATCAAGCAAAACCAAGAGAGAATAGATGCTTTGAGATTGAAGCATCTGTCAACTTTTCTGCCTAAATGTGCAAATGTGGGAAGAAAGAGAGTAAGTGTTCAGGTAGATGACGACGACTATGTACCAGCTATTGGTGATGATGAGTTATCAAGTTCTTTAAATAATGAGGTACTATATATATGATTTGGTGCATGCGATACTTCGTACTTTGTAATATTGTGATGAAATAACTTATTTTATTTTTTTTTAATGAATTTCAAAATCTATACATATTTTGGTATGATAAAGATGGCACCAGGACGTAGCACTCATTCACGTCATGAGAAATTTACCCCAACAGTCCAGCATAAGGGCCCATTATCAAGCCTACTTCCTGGTGGAGATTCTGAGGTACAATATATATGATATGGTGCCTGATAACTTATTATTATTATTTTTTAATGAATTTAAAAATCTATACATATTTTGGTATGATATAGATGGCACCAGGACGTAGCACTCGTTCACACCGTGAGAAATTTACCCCAACAGTCCAACATAAGGACTCGTTATCGAGCCTACTTATTGGTGGAGATTCTGAGGTACTATATACATGATCTGGTGCCCGAGATACTTTGTATTATTGTGCTTGGAATGATTAATGAAAATCATTGATTGAAGATATTTTGAATGATGAAATAACTTATTTATATTTTAACTTGTAATGAATTTAGATATCTTTATATACTTTTGCATGATACAGATGGCTCGTTATAGGTGTGAGGAATCTACCCCAGCAGTCCAGCATACTGGCCCATCATTGAGCACGCATCTTGGTGGAGATTCTCTTGCCCAAATTTCTACTAATGTAGAGGCATAGCTTGTGGGCACACCGTCTACTACGGATGGTGAGATATTTAAGTTCCATTACTTGATTTCGTAGTCATACTATATTTGGTTCACTTGTTGATTTAATTTATATTATGTCTTGATAGCATCGACTAGTAGACGTGCTCGTGGCATGACACGTGGATTAGGGGTACGAGGACTTGTTGAGAAACATGGGAAGCTACCGGTCCGCATTGCCCCAGAGTTTTGTGCTCCTGTTGGTGAACATGCAGGGAAGCTTGTTAGCCAAATTGGTGTACATGTGTGTATGAATTTGTCCACTATGAATGCTTATAGTTGGAAGAATGTTGGTAGCGGTGAAAAAGAGGCAATCATTCAAAATGTGGCGGTACTTTAAATGTTTATAGTTGTCCATGAGCTTGATTTTTTGTTTTCATTACATTACTTTATACTTTATACTGTATTTTATAGTGTATTGTTGACGTTGTCACTAAGCATATTGAATTTAAGGCATAATATTTTCTTTATATATACTTCACTTTGTAGGATCAATTTGATATACAAGGAGAATCTATACTTGTGAACAAATCTCTAAATACAAAGTGTGGTAGATTATTGAGCAGCCACTACTACAGGTTGTTTGCAAAATATAAAAAACTTGTAAAGGATGAAGGAAGCACGTATGCAAGAAACCACCCACCAAAAAATGTCACACAAGAAAAATGGATTGAATTAATTGATGGAAAGTGGAGTGACGAAGATTGGCTGGTAATTAATACTTTGAAAATTTTAATTATAAGTGAAGTATGTTCTCACCTTTCACCTAGATAATACCTACTTATATATGCACTGGATTAATGTTTTATGTAGATCTTCTTATGATGTCATGTCTACTAGATTATTCGTTCTATCAAATTTGTTGGATTAATACTTATTTGGAAGGTGGAGTAGATTTATATTGTAATCTATATATATAACTTAAGCCAAAACTCTAATATTTTCTTGGTCTTTATTCTTTATAGGAAGTCTCAAAAAGAAATGCTAGAAACAAAAATAAAGAGGGAACGGTTGACAAACACATTCATAGATGTGGAAGCAAGTCACTTGCAGTTAGGGTGGATGAGGCGGTGTGTTATTTCAATTTTTCAAAAGCTTAGTATATTACTTGTTGTAATTAATTAACTTGTCTTCTAACATTTGAAAGCTAACTGATCAGAGACGGAAAAATGGAGGTCATATTCCTAAGGTGGCACAACTCTACTATGATACCCACTTCAATTCAAAGACAAAACAGTGGGTACACCCTGATTGCGAACATACATATATATGAATATCAGTACATGCCTTGAGTTTGCAAAACTAGAATATATGTATTTTTATTCTATATATGTTTGCAAAACTAGAACATATGTATTTCTGATGGTTTCTATTATTTGAAATGACATCAAGAGATGTTGAGAGTACAAGATGAGCATTGTAGCACTCCTGAAGCACAGCCTTTGACTGAAGAGGAGATTTCTATGATGGTTCTTAAGCCGAGATCTGGCTATGTAAAGGGACTTGGCATGAGGCCTTCTTCATCTCTTAAGACTCCTACCTCATCTTCCTCAACTTAGTATACTCAACAACTCGAGGGTCGAGTAGAAGAGCTCCAGGATGCAAACTACAAGCTGGAGGATCGAGTAGAAGAGCTCCAAGATGCAAACTTTAGGTTGGAGGAGAAGATAGATTGCATCATACAATATTTGAGGAGCAAGGGTGACAGTGACATTTGTGGCAGTGGAGGGAGCTCATCTACTAACTAGAACACACCTTGGTTAGTGTTTTATTTTCTTGCCTACAAACATTAGTATTGAGGCTTGTATATGGTATATGTTGCTATATTGTTTAATGGTGGTGGTGGGTCTTTTGTTTGTGGTGGTGGTTGGATTTTTTGTTTAATGGTGGTGGTGGATTGTGTTAATGATGGTGGCTGGATTTTTTGTTTATTGTGTGGTTGGGTTTTTGTGTTTATGGTGGTGTTTGGGTTTTTTGTTTAATGTTGGTGGTGGGTTATTTGTTTATTGTGATGGATGAGTTTTTTGTTTATGGTAGTGACTGTGTTTTTGTGTTAATGGTGGTGATTGTGTTTTTTGTTTAATGGTGGTGGTGGGTTTTTTGTTTATAGTGGTGGCCGAGTTTTTTGTTTAATGTTAGTGGTGGGTTTTTTTTGTTTATTGTGATGGTTGGGTTTTTTGTTTATGACAGTGGTTGAGTTTTCATATTAATGGTGGTGGCTGTTGTAAGGTTGAATTTAATCAACCATCTTATTAGCTTTATTCTGTACCAAATTTGCTTGTATTTCTGCATTTAGTAACCCTGTATTTAGGTGAGTTTTGTTGTAAGGGTAGTAAGTGAGATAGAGTGATTGAATGCTCAAGAGTGTGCAAGAAAACAAAGTCTCGCGGTTGGATCTCGCTGGTGACTCACAGCTGCAAGCCACCAGATGCAGCACACGTGCCAAGCATGCCAGAAGGTGAACAGTCATGCTAACTGGAGCACTACAGGACAAAATAGGACAACTGGCCATATGGTTATCTCGCGACTGGATCTCACAACTCAGTCAAGTCGCGGGGCCAAGCCGCGAGCCACCCTTGTTTTGAAAAAACCTGACGTTTCACATTCTTTTCTCACTCCAGTATAAATACCCCTCATACCCACAAATGAAAGAGAGCTTCCAGAGAGAATTTTGAGAGAGAAACCCTTGAGTAAAACAAGATTGATTCATCTACAATCTTTACATAAGAGTCTCTTCAAATTCTTCAACTCTCTTCCTCTCCATTGTCAAATCCTTGAGAGGCATTTTACCAAAACCTTTTTCTCACCATATCCATTACTGTGAGAGGGCTGTTTGGTGTTCTGGGAAGTAGTTAGGAAGGAACCAATTTACATTGGTTGATGCTATGGTCAAGTAGCGGAATCCGGGAAGCTAGAAAAGAAATAGGTTCGGCACAACCTCGTTGGAGCAAGAAGCTTGGAGGGCTTAGGTGCACTGGGTAGATTAGGCTTGGAGGGTTTATTGCTATCCATGTATCCCAACTACATTTTCTAGTGGATTGTTTACTGCTTGGAGGGCGGCAAAGAGGTTTTACGCCAAGGGCTTCGGTTTCCTCTTCGATAACACATCGCGTGTTGTCTTTGTGTTTGCATCTTCCTTCCCTTTTATCTATGCCTTTTATTATCTGCTGTGGCTTGTGATTTTAATTTGGCTTAGATTGTTTACCAATTCTGTTTTATAGTTTTTGTTCATTTTCCACACACTAGTTGTTTGACATAAAGCTTGAATTGGTTAATTTGTAAATTGGGGGTCTAAACATTCAAGGATGTTTTTACACTATTTGAACTTTCAATTGGTATCAGAGCGGGTGCACTTGTTGCGGTTTAATTATCTAAGTGCAATCCTAGACCCCT
Organism: Quercus mongolica; assembly: GCA_011696235.1. Lineage (NCBI taxonomy): Eukaryota > Viridiplantae > Streptophyta > Magnoliopsida > Fagales > Fagaceae > Quercus > Quercus mongolica. The sequence goes on from CM022236.1 coordinate 79,532,407, forward strand.
TTGTTTTGGTAGCTGTTATGGAAAATACCATGCTGAATTGTAGTTTAAGTGTTTGTGAAAATGACTCTATGAGTATGTTTGAAGGGTGTCTTAACAATAAACTTGTAGAGTTGTTAAAAACTAAGAAACATGCTAGGATATTTGTTCACATGCTGGAATATTTTGAAAATCAGAATCACATCTTACACAGTAGCATATTTGAATCTAAATCGTTGATTAAGAAATACAAAAGAAAGAATAGAATGTTGTGTGAGATGATTGAGAGTCTGAAAATGAAAGGTCAATCTAACAGAAGCATGAAAACTGATGATAAGTTTTTGTTTGAAAGTCAAGAATGTTTGTCTCATGTGAGCTTATTTGTGCATACCTCATTGAAGGTATTTAATTCATGCTTGTGGTATCTTGACAGCGGTTGTTCTCGTCATATGACAGGGGATAAGTCACTGTTTAAGACACTCAAAGAAAAGGTTGGTGACTATGTGACTTTTGGTGATGGAAGTCATGCTCAAGTCCTCGACAAAGGGACTATCGAGATACCTGGATTACCTCTGTTGAAAGATGTGTTATACATAAAAGGGCTGAGGGCAAATCTTCTGAGCATCACTCAAATTTGTGATGATGATTTCCTGGTACAATTCTCTAAGAAGGGATGCTTGATCATCAATGAAGAAGGGATTCAGGTCTTGGAGGGAAATCGGACTACAGACAACTGCTATGGAGTAGTTCCCACGGCATCCATTTCGTGTAGAGTGCTCGTGTTGACATGTTGGAACTTTGGCATCACAGATTTGGGCATGCGAATTTCAAACAAGTAGCTAAAGTGTCCAAACTTAAAGCAGTTGAGGGACTTCCTAAGTTTGGAAGGGTGAAGAAGACTATTTGTGGTGCATATCAAATGGGAAAACAAACAAAGGCAAGTCATCACAAGGTGAATGTGATTGCTACTTCTCGGTGTTTAGAGTTACTTCATGTTGATCTAATGCGGCCTACCAAAACTGAAAGTCTAGGAGGAAAGAGATACATTATGGTCATTGTGGATGATTACTTAAGATACACTTGGGTTGAATTTCTAAGAGAAAAATCAGAAGCATGTGAAAGGTTGGAAATTCTGTGCAAGAAACTACAAAACGAGAGAGGGGTCCCTATTGCCAAAATAAGAAGTGATCATGGGAGGGAATTTGAGAATGCAAGATTTGAGTCTTTCTGTGAAAAGAATGGAATCAAAAGGGAATTTTTAGCCCCCAAAACTCCACAACAAAATGGAGTGGTAGAGAGAAAGAATCAGGTGATTCAGGAAATGGCAAGAGTCATGTTACTTAACAAGCAAATACCTCAAAAGTTTTGGGGAGGAGCTGTCAACACCTCGTGTCACATTGGCAATAGAATATTTTTCCGAGTAGGAACAAAGAAGACTGCCTATGAGATTTGGAATGGAAAGAAGCCTAGAGTAAAGTATTTCCGAGTGTTTGGAAGCAAGTGTTATATCCTAAATGATCGAGAGAATCTTGGGAAGTTTGATGCAAGAAGTGATGAAGGTATTTTTCTTGGATACTCTACTACGAGTCGGGCGTATAGAGTTTTTAACAAGAGAACTAAGACAGTGATGGAGTCCATCAATGTCAAGATTGATGATGCTTTATCTAAGGTGGAAATGATTGATGATGGAGAAGGGCCGAGCACCAAAGAACCCCATGTTGAGGTCGAAGCTCTTGATATAGAAGTTGAAGAATCTACACCAGAAAAAGAATCAACTCCCTTGAACCCAAGAATGGAAACGAGATCGATGTCTAGAACATCAAGTCCTCTTACTCCTCCGGAAGTCCATCCTCCCATCTCACGGAGTGATGAAGTCTCCACATCAAAGAAGCCATGTTCAAGAGTAATTAAGAACCATCTGGAAAGCAACATCATATGATCTCTAGATGAAGGTCTTCGCCTCAGAAAAGGAAACATCCTTTTGCCAAATCATGTAACATATCATTGCCACCTTACTCAATTTGAGCCAAAAAGGGTAGAAGAGGCTCTTCAAGATGAGAATTGGATTGAGTCAATGCATGAAGAGCTGAATCAGTTTGTGAGGAATGATGTGTGGGAACTTTCTCTAAGGCCTGAAAATGTTCATGTCATAGGCACAAAATGGATTTTCAAAAACAAAACCGATGAAGATGGAGAGATAATTCGGAATAAATCTCGGTTAGTAGCTTAAGGATACACTCAAGTAGAAGGAGTAGACTTTGATGAATTCTTCGCTCCTGTGGCAAGACTTGAATCTATTCGAATTCTCATGTCCATTGCATGCACTATGAACTTCAAACTCTATCAAATGGATGTAAAATGTGCATTTCTAAATGGATACCTGAATGAAGAAATGTTTGTTGAGCAACCAAAAGGATTTGAGGATCCTCACTTTTCTGATCATGTGTTGAGATTGAAGAAAGTCCTTTATGGCTTAAAACAAACACCTAGAGCTTGGTATGATCAGCTTACACATTACCTCCTAGATAGAGGATTTAAAAGGGGATATGCCGACTGGACTTTGTTTGTCAAAAATGATGAAGATTATCTCCTTGTGGCATAAGTTTATGTTGATGACATAGTGTTTGGGGCTACCATTGAAGATCGTGCTATTGAATTTTCTGAAGAGATGAAGAAAGAATTTGAGATGAGTATGGTGGGGGAACTCACATTTTTCTTGGGTCTTCAAGTTAAACAACAAAAGGAAGGTATATTTGTTTCACAAGAGAAGTATGCTAGAAACATTGTCAAGAAGTTTGGACTAGACCCCAAAAAACATGCCTCCACTCCCATGAGCTCATCTACTAAACTGAATGTTGATTCTTCTAGAGTAGAAGTAAGTCCTACCTTATATAGGAGTATCATTGGGAGTTTACTCTATCTTACAGCTAGTAGACCGGACATTGCATTCAGTGTTGGTGTTTGTGCTAGATATCAAGCTAATCCAAAGGAATCTCACCTAACTGCAGTTAAGCGAATCATTCGAAATATTAATAGAACTTCAGACTATGGTCTGTGGTATTCAAAAGACTCAAATGCTTGTCTTGTCGGATATTCAGATGCTAACTGGGCTAGTAGTGTGGACAATCGGAAGAGTACTTCAAGAGGCTGCTTCTACCTTGGTAACAATTTTGTCTCGTGGATGAGCAAGAAACAAAATTCTGTATCTCTCTCTACTGCTGAAGCAGAATACATCGCCGCTGGAAGTTGTTGCACTCAGCTTCTTTGGATGAAGAAATTACTTCATGATTATGGAATTCCTCAAGAGACGATGTGTGTCTTCTGTGACAACACCAGTGCCATCAATCTTTCCAAGAATCCTGTCCAGCATTCAAAATCTAAACACATAGAGATACGTTACCATTTCATTCGAGATCTGGTAGAGGAAAGAGTTGTGTGTCTTGAGTTCACACACACCGACAATCAAAAGGCGGACATCTTCACCAAGCCTCTCGATGGTCCACGGTTTGAATCACTCCGTAAGACCATTGGTGTTGGTACAATTCCTTGACTCTCTTGTGCGATGTGTGCTTCACATATTTACAATGTGTTAATTCTGTTTATGTTGGGGCACACATTACTTTGTTGGCTTTTTGTATAGCATGATTCTGTTTGTTTGTTTTTGTTGTTTTTACACTGTTGTCTTTGATCAATCTTTTTCTTCTTATGTGTCAAAAATCTAAAAATCACATAAAAAATAGAAAATCAAAAAGTTTGATTGACATTGTTGAGTTTTGTCTCAAAACTTGTTTTACCTTGTACCTTTGTGCTAATGGCTTTATGCATTTTCGAGCGTAGCTTGTTTCTTTGCACTCTTATCACTGTGGAAGAAATATTGAAATCTATGTAATTGTTGTAAATAGATCTTCAAACTTGTCATGAATGATTAGTGAATGGTTATGTTGATCTTGAGACATGCATAGACTTGTGACTATATATCTTCCCACTCTTTATTTTTGTTTTTGCTCAAAAGAGCTCACCAAATGTAAATCTCTAAATGAAAAGAGATATTGAGCTGCAAAAGTCTGTCGCACATTCTAGTATTCGACTAGGAAAAAGGGAAAGCGACCAAAAATTAAAGTGAATATTTATTCAAAAAGCCAAAGGCTATCTCATCAAAGTGAAATATCAAATATCACTCTCACAATAAGAGGTGATTGTCTCAAAATGATCAAAAAGATCAAATGTTATGATTGTAAGTGGAGTCAAATGTAAAGCTTCAAATTATGTTATCAAGTCTTATGGGAGGTCATATATGCATATTTCTATAATTGAGATGGGTCATATGATCTAGTGCTAATTGTGTATGCCTTGGTTGAATTGATCATTGAAGTTTCAAGGACTATCTCATTGTTGATATCCACACACAACACACAAGTCTATGTTTAATAAATGCCATATTCATTTGTGTGATTGTACTTGAAGAAATTGTTTTCACATGCTCAATTTTTGTTGATTCAAGCACAAAAAGATTTTTGAGTGTTTTAAGTGTTTTTGGAAAGTATTTTGTTCTTAAAAACTGAAAATTTCAAAAATCATTTTTGCCCTGTTTTGGCGACTCAATCGCGGGTGAGTCAAGTCGCATGCCATTGTCGCGAGCTCGCAGGTCAATTTTGGCGACTCGTTCTCGAGTGGAAGGTCCAGTTTTGAGGGTTACATAGAGATTTTCGCGGGTTAGCTTACGACTCCTTCGCGGGTAGACCCTCCAGTCGCGAAAATCACTTAGAAAATTTTTCAAAATTTTTTCTTTGAGTGTTTTGGCGGCTTATCCTGGCATCTTGTCGGCGACTCATTTCAGTCACGAAAATCGCGTGTTCTACAAAATGAGATCATTTTCAACACTTTTCTCAAAAAGGGGTTCTCATTTGCTTGTCTTGCACTCTGTGTCTGTTCATTTATTCTACATCACTGTGGTAATCTTCAAATTCTTTCTCCAACTTGTTACCATTCAATCTATCTTCAAGGAAAGGTATGGGTTTTGTCCTCTACTCTTTGTTTTGCCTTTTCCTCATGGTTTTTGTGTTCTTCTTGGTATTCATATTTCTCTTACCCGTGTTTGGTCACTTGAGTGTGTGATATTCTCATTTTTGTGTGGTTTTAATCTGATCCACTCTATTTTGTAGCTACATTTGGGTCATTATTGTCCCTCATTGTTATTTTCTGGTCATTTCCATCTAGCTTTTAGGGTTTCTTCATTATCCCTAATTTGACACTAACCCACTGCTAATAATGTCTGTTGGATTGTGTTCTTTCTTTTCCTCTATTCATGATACAGACTGGAAATGTCTCCATTCAAGAAAGTAGCTGTGAAAGGAGGTAGTTCCAAAGGAAAAGAACCTGTCATTGATGTTGATGACTACTCACCTCAAACAAAAGGGACTCGTTCTTCATCAAAAGGGTTCAATCCCAACAAGTTCAGATCCTATGCTGCCTTTCAGTCTCATGAGAATTATTTTCGAAATTCTACACCATTACTGGAAAGACCTATTGACCAATCATCACTTCATGAGACTGACATTCTGAAATGGTTTGCTCACAAGGATTGGAATTATCTTCTCTCTGATCTAGATGATGCGTATGAAGATTTGGTAAAGGAATTTTATGCCAACGCGATTGTGGAAGAAGATGAACTTAAGTGCTGGGTTAGGAAAAAGAGTTTTTCAGTCTCTCCTGCATATCTGGCAGAAATCCTTCACATCAACCGACCAATGCTTCGACACTCACCGGTTTATGATGATCTTTGTCCTGGTGAGGAACTTCTTAAGGAGGGTCTTGGACAAGACTTGGAATTCTCATCCAAAGGAAACTCCATCAGTGTTTCCTCTCTTCCTCCAAAACTGAGAGTGCTTACAATTGTGATGTTTCACAATTTGTACCCCTTATCAAGCACTGGGTATATGAATCTCGGACGTGCCTTGTTTCTTCATGACCTAATCTCTAATGTAGAAATTGACATCTGTGCTCATATCTTTCATGTTCTGCGCAAAACGGTTCTACGAACTGAATCCCGAACATGTATTCCTTTCTGCTGTCTCATTTCAAGGATCTTGAAGCTCAAAGGAATTTATCCAACGGCAGATGAATCTCCTTACTCAAAATCGAGTCCAATCAACATGCGTACATTCAATGCAAACATTGGACATAGTCGGAAGAGAGCCAAACCGGAAACTTCCACATGTCACAGTGGTTCTCATTTCAGCACTCTCTCCCTTGATGAAAAACTTGATCACATTGTATCCTCTGTACACGAGTTGAATACAAAGATGTCCGGATTCATATCTACTCTACTCCATCACAGCACTCGATGGGATATGAAGTTTACCTCACTCCAAACTCAATTGGATCATATTCAGAGGAGGCTAGAAGAGAATGTGTAGCTATTCCATGACAAAAAGGGGGAGTGATAGCCTGATCAGAGGGGGAAGATATTACCTAAGGGAGAGCGTTTCTGCATTTTTCTTCAGATTAAGTTGTTAAATTGTAATTTGTACCCATGTTGCTTATGTAAGCTTTTAGGGTTATGTTTTATGTATTTCTGTAGGCTTTATGGTTTGTACCATGCTTTATGCAGCCTATTATGCTTTGTTTAAATCAGTACTTCTGTCTAAATGTCATGCATTTTCTTTTAAGTACTGTCACTCTTGTGCCATTGTAAGATTGTTTCTAGATGCATATACTTAATGTATTATGCATTGGTTGAGTGTTGGGCATACAAGTAACTTGCATTACTCTTGTTAGCTTATATGTTCAAGTGTTCATTCTAAGTGTGAATGAGCACTGTGATCACTACCTTGTAAGTGATTACTTGTTCGATCAAGCCATGATTTGGTTCTTAACTTCATCTTTGCTTGATCACTTTATGCCTGTTTCATATGCATTTCATGCTTTTCTGCATACAATGATCATGGTGTATTGTTGTGTTTCAGGAGTTTCATGTTCATATGATTCAAGTGCTTCACAGTTTCTAGAGTTAGGTGTGAGTGAGTTTTGCTCAATTGTTCCCAACTCACATGTTAAGTCTAGAGTCTGTTTTAGGGTTTTGTCATGGAATAGCCAAAGGGGGAGATTGTAAGGTTGAATTTAATCAACTATTTTATTGGCTTTATTCCGTGCCAAATTTACTTGTATTTCAGCATTTAGTAACCCTGTATTTAGGTGGGTTTTGTTGTAAGGGTAGTGAGTGAGATAGAGTGATTGAATACTCAAGAGTGTGCAAGAAAACAGAGTTTCGCGGCTGGATCTCGCGGGTGACTCGCGGCTGCAAGCTGCCAGATGCAGCACATGTGCCAAGCATGCCAAAAGGTGAACAGTCGTGCTAGCTGGAGCACTACAGGACAAAATACCCGTTTTGAAAAAACCTAACGTTTCACTTTTTCTTCTCACCCCAGTATAAATATCCCTCATACCCACAAATGAAAGAGAGCTTCCAGAGAGAATTTTGAGAGAGAAACCCTTGAGTAAAACAAGATTGATTCATCTACAATCTTTACATAAGAGTCTCTTCAAATTCCTCAACTCTCTTCCTCTCCATTGTCAAATCCTTGAGAGGCATTTTACCAAAACTTTTTTCTCACCATATCCATTACTGTGAGAGGGTTGTTTGGTGTTCTGGGAAGCAGTTAGGAAGGAACCAATTTATATTGGTTGATGCTATGGTCAAGTAGCGGAATCCGGGAAGCTAGAAAAGAAAGAGGTTTGACGCAACCTCGTTGGAGCAAGAAGCTTGGAGGGCTTAGGTGCACTAGGTAGATTAGGCTTGGAGGGTCTATTACTGTTCATGTATCTCAACTACATTTTCTAGTGGATTGTTTACCGCTTGGAGGACGGCGGAGAGGTTTTACGCCGAGGGCTTCGGTTTCCTCTTCGATAACACATCACGTGTTGTCTTTGTGTTTGCATCTTCTTCTCTTTTATCTATGCCTTTTATTATCTGCTGTGGGTTGTGATTTTAATTTGACTTAGATTGTTTACCAATTCTGTTTTATAGTTTTTGTTCATTTTCCGCACACTAGTTGTTTGACATAAAGCTTGAATTGGTTAATTTGTAAATTGGGGGTCTAAACGTTCAAGGATATTTTTACACTATTTGAACTTTTAGCTGTGTTTTTTGTTTAATGGTGGTGGTGGGTTTTTTTGTTTATGATAGTGGCTAGGTTTTTGTATTAATGGTGGTGACTATGCTTTTTGTTTATTGTGATAGTTGGGTTTTTTGTTTATAACAGTGGCTGAGTTTTTGTGTTGGTGGCTATGTTTTTTGTTTAATGGTGGTGGTGAGATTTTTGTTTATGGTAGTGGCGGGGTTTGTGTTAATGGTGGTGGCTGTGTTTTTTGTTTAATGGTGGTGGCTGAGCTTTTTTATTTATGGTAGTGGTTGGGTTTTTGTGTTAATGGTGGTGGCTGTGTTTTTTTGTTTAATAGTGGTGGTGGGTTTTTTGTTTATAGTGATGGCTGAGTTTTTTGTTTATTGTGATGACTGGGTTTTTTTTGTTTATGGTAGTGGCTGGGTTTTTGTGTTAATGGTGGTGGCTATGTTTTTTGTTTATGGTGGCGGTTGTGGTTTTTGTTTAATGGTGGTGGCTAGTTTTTTTTTTTTTTTAATAGTGTTGGCTAGATTTTTTATTCATTGTGGTGGTTGGGTTTGTGTTTATGATGGTGGTTGGGTTTTTGTTTTGGATTTCACTTTATTTGTTTTGTTTTAAATTGAGATTTTTTTGCATTCTTTATGATTTCTCCATGATTTGTAATGTGGGTTTGATTTTTATTTGATGAGAATGTTGTGAGTCTTCTTTCTTTGATAGTTTGGCTTCATATGATGTTGCACTATGATTATTTTGTCTAGTTTGTTATTGGGTATTTTGTGGACTTTTTCTGCATTGTCTTACTAATAATAATATTTTTTTGTTGCAGTACATCTTATCAGCGATATAGGTTTGCAATTTAGTTTGTTATTGATGTATTTTCCTTTATACTTGTGCAGATATGGGATTGGTGGCAAAAAGATAGCTTTTGTGAGGCTACTTGAACTCAAATAATTTTCTATAAAGTTTGGAAGCTAAGACATCATTTGTATATAAATGGTTGTAATTACTTTGTGAACATCTTTATTGCATTTTTAGATTGTATGGATGTTTTTTTTTTTTATGGATTTGGTTAGAAATGAACAGTTTAATGTAATGGCAAGTAAATGTAAAGAATATTAATAAATAAAATAAAATTGGTGACGATAATTTTCATCGCCATATTTGACTATAAGCAGAAATTGGTGACAAAATAATTCGTCACCTGATCTATTGAAATTAAAAAAAAAAAAAAAAAAACCGGTGACGCAAAACTTCGTCACCTAATCTATTGAAATTGGAAAAAACAAAACATTTGGTGACGAAATATTCTGTCACTGAAAATAAGGTTTAGTGACGAAAATATTAGGTGACGAAAAACTTTTGTCACCTATCATTTTTTATTGGTGATGAAAAAATTTCGTCACCTATCATTTTTTTATTAGTGACGAAAACATTTTTGTCACCAATACATTCTGTGCCGGAGCTTAGGTGACGAACACTGTTTCGTTACCATTTCGTCACCATATGTATTCGGTGACAAAATAAGGACATATTGTGATGATTGGTTTCGTCACCATAGTCCACTTTTGTTGTAGTGATTTCCTATCTTTGCTACAGAAGAATTCCGATTTTATTTATTTTTTAGTTGCTTTTTGGGGAAAGTTAACTAATGTACCAGATTTAAAAATTATTTTTTAAATTTTTTATGTAAAAATAAAAATAATTATTTTTTAATGATTTTTTAAAGTTAAGTTTGGTTTGGAATCCGCTTATTTTGCTGAAATTAATTTTTTTTTGCTGAAACTACTGTAGATAGAGGTAAAAATTAGTTGAAATAGTATAGTAAGACCCATAAATAGTACCAAAAAGTGCAATGAGGCTCATGAATAGTAGCAAAAATTAGTTGAATAGTAAAATAAATTGACTTTTTAAGCTAGAGCCAAATGCACTTAATGAAAGTTTTAAAAACATTAATTTAGAATATATTTTTATAAAATTTTTATGGAAAAATGTAAAAGTAATAGTTTTTTTAAAAAACTATTTAATGTATGCCTTTAAGGCAAAAATTAATTATTCCTTTTACAAATTTTTTTTTATGAAAAATTAAAAAAAATATTTAAAAAGTTATCTCTTTTTTGTTTCCCCATAAAAAATTTTCTTAACATGGTTTAGTAACATTTGCCATAAATAAAATATGAAACTCTATTAACAATTGGAAAATGTTATAATGCCTAATAAGAATGATTTATTTTAATGTCCATCTAATAAAGAACTTGTATAAATTTATGAGGTGATTAAAAATAGTACTCAAATGATAAATAAAACCTAAAATATTAACTATATTGACATTCTATTCTCTAAAATTGCTTAAGTGGCACAGTACCGTTAACATATTATTAACAATTATCATAAAAGTACTAGTTTTGTTTTTTCCATTTTCATTATTCGATGTCTTTCTTCAATTATTGAATAGATCAAATCACAGTTTTTATTACCCAATGTGACATGTGGTAATGTGACGTATGATTGGGAGAAGAGAGAGACGCAACTATTGTAGGTCAATATAATTGGTAACCTTTTTTAATAATGTTTTCATGCATAAAGAAAAAAGAAAAAATCTTGTTACAGTACCATGGGCGCCATCATTTGTCTTGTTCGGCAATCAATTGCCTCTCATCTAGCCAATCTTCTATTCGGCTTAGCAATGAAAGCACCCTTCTTCCAATCAACTTCAAGCATCTTTATATTTGGGATAATATATTGTATCAAAAAGTTTATAATTGGAACAAGATTTTTGCACATGGAGATAGTTGGTGGATTTGACTTGACCGAGCACCGGTTACTCCAGAATGGTACTCACATTTCGCAAATGCAAAGTTGCACCATCTGTCAACAACTGCTTCGGATCATTGCATACTTGCTCTTCGGTGGAATCAGGGTGAGAAACGGAGGTCTAAGGTTGCAAAACCTTTTAGATTTGAAGCCATATGGCTTTGTGACCCTCAATGCGCGGAGGTTGTACGTGATGCATGGGAACTCGGCCTATGTTTACCTACGGGCCATCCACTTTAGAATTGTATTTCATCATGCAATGAACGCCTCACCCAATGGAATAAAAGAGAGTTCGGTCATGTTGGCTACCAGATCAAGAATCTTCGGAATAGACTCCAGGTTTTGGAAACCTCCCCTGAACTCAACATGGAAACTATTCGACAAGTCAAGCAGAATCTTAATTCTTGGCTTGATATGGATGAGGTTATGTGGAAACAAAGATCTCGAAACAACTATCTGAAGGAGGGTGATCGTAATACAAGTTTTTTCCACACCAAAGCTTCGAACAGGAAACAACGAAATTGGATCTAGGGACTTGAGGATGAGAACGGTACTTGGCAGGAGGGATTGGATGAGATTGAACATGTAGCTACACAGTATTTTTCCACTCTGTTCACTTCTTCTCAGCCAGGAGAGATGACGGAGCTCTTAAATGCCGTTTCACCTTCTGTGATTGATGCTATGAACCAACTCCTTGCTAGAGATTTTCAAGCTTCAGAAGTTGCCCAAGCTTTACAGCAAATGCACCCTCATACTGCACCGGGACAGGATGGATTGCCACCTCTATTTTATAAAAAATTTTGGTCCCTCACCGGCACCTGTGTCACTTAAGCTGCATTGGACTTCCTGAATCATGGTATTGTTCCTCCTAACTTTAATGACACCCAGATTGTTCTTATTCCTAAAGTCCAAAGCCCTAGGAAAATTACTGAATATAGGCCTATCAGTTTGTGTAATGTGGCCTACAAAATAGCATCTAAGGCAGTAGCTAATAGATTGAAAAATGTTCTATCAATCATTGTTAGTGAGAACCAAAGTGCTTTTACCAAGGGGCGCTTTATAACTGATAATGTCTTGGTTGCTTTTGAAACCATACATCATATTAGCCAAAAGAAGTCTAGAAAAGTGGGGGAGATGGCTTTAAAACTTGACATGAGCAAAACTTATGATAGGGTAGAATGGGCCTGCCTGGAGAATATCATGAGGAAAATGGGTGTTCATCAGAGAATGATTGAGGTGATTATGAGGTGTATCATGACTGCCACATTTTCTATCCGTATTAATGGGCAATCCCGAGGCAGAATTGTGCCCTCTAGAGGCCTCCACCAAGGGGACCCATTATCACCTTATTTATTTCTCTTTTGTGAAGAGGGTCTTTCAGTTCTTCTCCGTCATGCAGCAGAAAGGCAAGCTGTCCATGGAGTTGCCGTGTGCCGGAAAGCTCCAAGAATTTCCCATTTATTCTTCGTTGATGATAGCTTGGTATTTTGTCGAGCATCATTGGAGGAGTGTGATGAGCTGCAACATATCTTTACCCTATAGGAATCTGCTTCAGGTCAACAGCTCAATAAAGCCAAGACTGCTCTGTTCTTTAGTCAGAATACCCCATGTGCAATACAAGAAGAGATCAAGACTAGATTTGGGGCCCAAGTCATTCGCCAACATGAAAAATACCTAGACCTACCCTCTTTGGTTGGAAGATCCAAAAAGAATACTTTCCATGATCTCAAAGGCAAACTTGGCAAAAAATTATCAGGGTGGAAGGAAAAGCTTTTATCGAATGCGGGTAAGGAAATACTAATAAAAGCAGTAGGCCAAGCAATCCCCTCTTACACTATGAGTTGCTTCAAACTCCTGGATTCCTTATGTGATGAGCTTGCTGGTATGGTTCGCAAATTCTAGTGAGGACAAAACAATGGGGCGGACAAGATGGCTTGGCTTAGTTGGTAGAAGATGTGCACACCTAAGGAGACTGGCGGTATGGGTTTTAGAGACCTCAAGGCTTTTAACTTGGCATTACTTGCCAAGCAAGGGTGGCGGCTTCAAACCTGCACCAATTCCTTATTTTACCGAGTCTTCCAAGCCAAATACTTTCTAGATGGAGATTTTCTCTCAGCCATCTTGGGCACTAAACCATTGTATGCTTGGAGAAGCATTTTCGCTGCACAACAGATTGTCCGGAAAGGAAGTCGCTGGAGGATAGGAAATGGAGCAAAAGTTCATATTTGGGGAGACCGTTGGCTTCCCTTGTCATCCACTTACAAAGTGGTCACGCCTTGCCCAACTGTGGAGAATGACTTACTAGTGGCAACTTTGATTGATGGTTAGAGAGGGGAATGGGATTTTGATGCTCTCCAAAGCACTCTCATGCCCAAGGATGTTGAGTCTGCCCTCGCCATTGCACTCAGTCCGACTTTACCTGAGGACCGTCTCATCTGGGCCCTTACTTCCTCGAGGAAATTCATGATGAAATTGGTATATAGACTTGCATTGGATGAGAGAACTGACCATGGAGCTGAGGAAAGCTCAAGTGCTATGTGCATGAAGAAGTTTTGGAGGTTTATTTGGCGACTGAGGGTCCCTAATAAAATTCGGAGTTTCACGTGGCGTGCATGCAGAAACATTCTGCCCACGAAAGCTAACCTTTTCCATCGAAAGATAACATCGGACAACATCTGTGAGGTGTGTGGTAATTTTGAGGAGACAACAAGTCACGTGCTTTGGCATTGTTATCGTGCGAAGGAAGTGTGGAAGGAGGTTGGTTTGGACACAGACAAGGTCATGGACAAATGCCTCGAGTTTCTGGACTTGGTGTGGTATGCCCGAAACGTGAAATAGTGGTTGGAGGAAGATATTGGATTGATGGTTACGACAGCGTGGGGTATTTGGACAAATCAGAATGAGGTACGTCATGGAAAGAGTAAGAAGCCTGCATCTGTTCTTGCTCGGTGGATAAAAAACTATTTGGAGGATTATTTAATGGCTAATCATTCCACTGGGCCCTACAAGGAATCAATGGAAGCAACATGGCAACTTCCTAAACCTCCATGGTTCAAACCTAATATGGATGGTGCGGTATTTGCTCAGCAAAAGGAGGCCGGTGTGGGGGTTGTGATACGGGACCACTTCGGTGCGGTGGTGGCGGCAGTAAGCAAGAAGCTGAAAGCTCCTCTGGGTGCTCTTGAGGTGGAAGCAAAAGCAATGGAGGAAGCAGTTACTTTCGCATGGGATATGCGGATTCGAGACTACATCTTTGAAAGTGATTCTCTAACAGTGGTGAACGCTATGCTTTGCCTCACAGACCCACCCTCGGCCATAGCTAATAATATTGTTGGGTCCTTGTCCCATCTCTTCAAGTTCTGTGCTGTCAACTTCAGTCATGTGCCTTGGTCTGGGAATAAAGCTGCCCACACATTAGCACAGGTTGCTAGAGGCTTGTCAGGTATGCATGCTTGGGTTGAAGAAACACCGGGTTGTATTAAGAACGTGGTGTCTCAAGATGTATTGTTTTTGTCTTAGTTTGAATAAAAGTCATGGTTTTCACATCAAAAAAAAAAAAAAAAAAAAAACAAACAAACAGTTTATAACTTTAAATCAATTGTACTCGATTCTATATATATATATATATATATATATATATATGAGATGGGTTCAAATTATACCTGGTGTAACTCTAAAAAGTTACACATTTTTTAAACCATTAGATTTAAGTAGATCCAATGGTAAAAATAAAACTCTCATTAATGCTAATATTTTAATTGATCTCATTTATTATCCCTTATTTAATACATTCCATATCTATCTCTAAACCTAAAAAAAAGTCTACGTCTCTCTCTCCTTCATAATCACATTTTTCTCTGCTCTCTCGTTCTCCTCCATCACTTTTCTCCAACTCAATTCCATTGCCTTTTTCTTAATTCCAATCTCACCAACATGCTCCTGTCCTCATCAACATAAACACTCTAGATCTTGTCTCATGATCATGAAGGTTGTTTTTCAACAAGAACCCACTACAAACAAGTATTAGTTGCTTTAAAAAGAATTACTATTAATTATAAAAAATTATAAAAAATATTGTTCCCCACGTCTGTAAAGACCTGTGAACAACCACATTGAAACTTTCTCACTTATTTTTTACAATTTTTAATTAATTAAGTATTAATGAATTGGCTATCAAGTATAGGATAATATTAATAGTAGAATATAAATAGTTGAAGCACTAAACAAAAGCCATATCTGTTTCAATTTGCTTAACCAAACAAAACCCACGAGCTTCATTCAGCTCTGATCAGAAAATTAAAAACCTCTTTCTTTTTCTTTTCTTTTTTTTGAAAAAACCTCTTTCTTTTTCGGTTCATCTTCAAGAGGTTTTTTCTCTTGCTTTTCTTTCTTTTAATAAATTTTTATACTTTCTGTTTATTAATCAATTAATCGAGCCTTCTAATAAACACACAGGCCCTGAAATTATTTTTCATCCTTTTATTTATTTATTATAATATAATTCTATTTTGATTCTTTTTAAATTTATGTTAATAATTTTTTTTTTCCTTTTGGGGGTATTTGATTTTGAGAGAGCTTGTTGTATTCTAAGTTTTTGATTCTTCAAAAGAATTTTTTTGCGCTATTATATATTTAGGTTTATAATTAAATAAAAAAAATTGGGTCTTTATTGTTTATATGCCAGATACTTTAAAATATATAGATTTTAATTTTCGTTTAAACTTTTGTGGGTATACGATATTGACAAAGGTAGTTCAATTTGAAATTAATTTTTGTTAATAATGAATTTGTGTACTACTTTAACTTTTTAGGTTTTATGGATTGTTTTATTTAAAATTTTTTTTTAATACAAGGTTTTGATTAAATTCATGTTCTTGTTGTCATTGGTCTTATTATTCATGATTGTTTATGTCTGCAAGAAACTTGGAATACATATTATGCTGTGTCGAGTATAGTTTTGGGTTTGATCAATGCAGTGTTATTATGGCTCTTAATTAGTTGACTGAGGAATAATTTTCTGTTTAATGAGTTGAGTAAAGAAACTAATGCTTGTTTGTAGTGGATTCTTGTTGAAAAACAACCTCCATGATCATGAGACAATATCTGGAGTGTTCATGTTGATGAGGCAAGGAGCATGGTGGCGAGATTGGAATTAAGAGAAAGGCAATGGATTTGGGTTGGAGAAAGATGTAGACTTTTTTTTGGGTTTAGAGATAGATATGAAATGTATTAAATTAGAAATAATAAATGAGATCAATTAGAATATTAGCATTAATGAGGGTCTTTTTTTTTACCGTTGGATTTACTTAAATCCAATGGTTTAAAAAATGTGTATCTCTATACACCAGGTGTAACTTGAACTCATCTCTTATATATATAGAGATGGATTCAAGTTATACCTGGTGTAATATAGAGATGGGTTCAAGTTATACCGGTGTAATTCTAAAGAGTTACACATTTTTAAACCATTTGATTTAAGTAGATCCAAAGGTTAAAAATAGACCCTCATTATTACAAATATTTTTATTAGAATCTTATTAATTACCCTCATTTATTACATTCTAAATCTATCTCTTAACCCAATAAAAGAAAACATCGGACTCTTTCTCTCTCTACGTTTGGTGTTGAAGTTGTTTGTCTCTCCGTTTGTCTCCATCTGACTCTCTACATTGCTCCTCCACCATTGTTCCACCTCCACAGGTTGCCAGTAGGCAAAAAAAAAAAAAAAAAAAAAAAAAAAAACCAGCCGAACTATTTCTATTTATGAGTACTCTATTTCTTGGGTCACCATTATTTTAGCTCATTGCAATTACAGGTTGGTTCTCTCTCTTTCTCTCTCAAGGTCAACTGTTTTTCCTTTTTTTGTTTATTTATTTTAATGTAATTCTTTATCTGGATTTTGCTTTATTGATTCATTTGTTTGCTAAGAAAGTAGAATCCTTTCTTTTTGTGAGTACTCTGTTTGGTATCAAAAGAAATCAAGCCAAGCTATTTCTATTAATCTGTTTGGTACTCTGTTTCTATTTTTCCTTTCTTTTCTATTGATTCATTTGTTTGCTAAGAAAGTAGAATCCTAGAAATTGGTCGTTTTGAGTTTTATGTTTTTTAGCTGGTTTGGTATCAAAAGAAATCAGCTTGAAAGATTCAACTGTACTTGGTAAAGTGATTTTATCAGGCTCAGTTTTAGTTTTAATGGGTCTCAAATAATATGAAAAAACAAAAGTTTCAAACTTTAAATATTTTTTTAAAAAAAATTTCCTGCAGTTTTTGGGGAACCAAACAACACTCGTTAGTGCCCTTTGTGATTGTAAAGTTTGGTGGTTGTCTAGTTCTTTTAGTTTTCAATTGTTTTTCTGCAATTTAGTAATTATTGGGTTGTCTATGTTTTTTATAGTATGACATTGTTTAGAGGATAATTAATGAGATAGATTATGATAGTTTCTTGAATAAGCAATGGAATACCCCTTTGCAAAACACAAGTTGTAACAGAATTATTGAAAGTGTACATTAATATTTTTGATTTGAATTGATAGGAATTTTTTTTTTTAAAATCTCTATTCATGTGTTTAAGAAAGCCTGAAAAATTCTTGATTGTAAGATTGGGATTCCAACAAATTTCTCAGGTTGCAAAACCCATGGTTTTTTTTTTAAAATAACAATATAAAGATGTAGAAATAAGTTGAACCTCTTTTTTTCCTTTAGATTACAAATTAGCAATACAATCAACGTTCCATTAGGCTCTCTCCCTCTCTTAGTGCTTGTGAAATCACTTCTATGCCAACCTGACTATGATTCTATGCACAATTTTAACGATAATTACCAGTTAATAATACTCAAGTAAGCTGTTGGAAGTATGAACCTATTAGAATTTAGATAAAACTGATTTTTTATTTTTCCTTTAAGCTATTGGTTGGGCAGGATATGTGATGTTGTGGCTCTAATTATCTTATTTTATACTTTATAGGAATTGGATTCAAGAGTGTATTTTTGGTTATCTTTGATTGAATCTTCTCCTTTTGCATGTAGATAATTAAGGAAAATGGTGTTGTGCTTTCCTTCAACACCCAAGAAATTGTTGATGACTGTGGCATGCTTCGTCTCTGGGGCTGGTCTTTTTGCTACTAGTGTGCATCTCTCTTATGTCAACATTGCCCCTCAACAAGCTTGAACTAAAGCTCGGAATGATTTCGTCAAAGAAAGATTGAGAAAGAAGTATGGGAAATGAAGAGTTCAACTCACTGCTACTTGTCTAATTCATACACAATATTACATAGACTAAAATGAATGTGCAGCCATCCGGCCTTATTGTTCCATGTTATGGTTCATGTATAGCACACATTTGTAGTAAATCATTAATACCTGATGTAGGCAAGAAGTGCATCAGGATTAAGAAAAATTTCTTTATGAAATTATAAAGGTAGTTAAGCCAATGAATTTCTCTCTCTCTCTCTCTCTCTCTCTCTCTCTCTCTCTCTCTCTCTCTCTCTCATATCAAAGTCAGATTATGAAGCACACATACCCACAGTAAGTGGATAAAGTCTATCAAGTAGGAAGTAGTTGATCTCAAAACCAAGGATTGCAAGATTATTATGTTATTGTTAAAAAATAAATAAATAAAGTATCAATGGGATGGACATCTTGTAAAAGCAATATCTAGGAGATGCTTTTTGCTTTTCCCTGCAATTACACCAATAGAAAAAATGCTAAGGACAGTGATTGATGCAAGTCTTTTATTTAAACCGTCTTTTAAAGGCAATGTAGAGCCTTCTTCAGGAAAGTTGCAACTCTGTTCTTGTGATCAATCGCTAAGAATATTGCAAAGCTGGACTATTGTGTGGCAAATGCTAGCTGTTTTTCCAAACAGAACTTAAATGTTTGTTTGGATGAAGTTTCTTCTCCTTTGTTTTCTGGGAGGAAAATATCATTTTTCTTATTAATTTTCCGTATGCTCTGCTTATCGGATTCTATGCTAAGATTTAGGAGGGAGCTATTCAATTTCTTTAACCTTTACAATTGGATGACCTCAAGTAGCAGTGAGGAATTCGAAAACATCATACACAATATTACATACACTAAAGGAGAGGACCCACTGTTGGCTAGCCTGGCAAGCAAGAAGTATTCAGTGCCTTATTTCCTATGGAAGAGAAAATAAAACCACAAACAAACAGCTGTACTAATGCAATGCAGTAAAGTGCTGTAAACAGTGCAGTAAACAATGTAGAACCATTAATGCAGTAACTTAAAGTAGCTATACGACCTGTTATTTAGAACCACAAACAAAGATAGATCATCCCTAAGAAACTGTTATTAAAAAAACAAACATAAAGCTGCAGGTACCCCCTCAAAACAAGAGGTGAGCAGTAGAAAATCTGAAAAAATGACTTGTTACATGTATTTTTTGTTTTGTGCTGCCCTTCATTAGAAAATTTGCAGGTACCCCCTTAAACCCACTGTCTAATGCATTTTTTGTTTTGCGTTGCCTTTCACTACAACATAAATAAATACAACTTGTTACATTATCACTTCTAGGTGCTTTTTTACTCGTACGGATATGGATACCAAAACCTTCTTTTTTGGCAAATTCTTTGTAAAAAGTTTCAACATCATTATAGGAGTCAGATTGCATTCCAACATATGGCTTGGATTTCAACTCACAATCACCAAAATCTTCAAGCAGTAACTCTTGCTCTGATGGTCTTGAATTGTTTGGGGCATCATATAACTCTTCATGTTCCATTTTCGATTTAGTAACTATAAGAACCAATACAAATAATGAACACAAATAAAAAATATGCAAACATTTTACCAATATTAGGCTCCAAATTGAAACCACAAAGAAAAAAAAAACAAGAGTAACTCAATTTTCTAATAAATAAGACTTTAAACATAATGTCCAAATCACCAATACCCAAGAACATCTAATCAATGGTATCTCAAGTATTTGGATAAATAGAAAATATTAGGGAAAAAGGAGGGGTGAGGGGATTAAGCTAAGTTAGAAAGTAGGACTTACTACCTTGAGTTTGGAAAAGAGCCAGTTAATTTTTTTTTTAAAAGCTTAATTTTGTGATTATATGTAATCTATCAAAGTAGTTCAAATTAAAAGTTTAAATGATTCATAGCAGTATAATTCTGAAGTATCATGTAACTTAACGTCAATAAGAAGGAAACATAACTTAGCACGACTAGTAGCATAAAGACTGCAAGGACTTACCTACAGTACCATGCCACTAATCACAACTAGCCTTAGGGTGTTAAAATCATTCTCTCAAAGTTCTCATAGTAAATGTGTTTCAAAATTAATCATTCTAAAAGTATTCCAGTACTATCTTTGCAAAATATATACTTTAAAATCATGATACCTTCCAACCACTACAAAATAATATAAACATCAAATTCCATGTAAAACATCAAGAGTACTTAAATAGTAATTTCTCAAATGTCATTCATCTCAAAAAATAGAGCACTCACAACATAAAAGAAAGGAAAAATAGAAACAGAGTACCAAATAGATTAATAGAAACAGTTTGGCTTGATTTCTTTTGATACCAAACAGAGTACTCATAAAAAGAAAGGATTCTACTTTCTTAACAAACAAATGAATCAATAAAGCAAAACCCAAATAAAGAATTACATTAAAATAAATAAACGAAAAAAAGGAAAAACAGTTGACCTTGAGAGAGAAAGAGAGAGAACCAACCTGCAATTACTATGAGCTAAAATAATAGTGACCCAAGAAACAGAGTACTCACAAATAGAAACAGTTTGGCTGGGATTTTTTTTTTTTTGGTGGCGGCAACCTGTGGAGGTGGAACAATGGTGGAGGAGCAATGTAAAGAGTCAGATGGAGACAATCGGAGAGAGAGAGAGAGAGAGAGAGAGAGAGAGAGAGAGAGAGAGAGAGAGAGAGAGAGAGAGAGAGAGAGAGAGAGAGAGAGAGACAAACGGCTTAAACACCAATTGTAGAAAGAGAGAGAGTAAGACGTTTTCTTTTGTTGGGTTTAGAGATAGGTTTCGAATGTAATAAATAAGAGTAATTAATGAGATTCTAATAAAAATATTTGTAATAATGAGGGTCTATTTTTAACCGTTGGATCTACTTAAATCCAATGGTTTAAAAAATATGTAACTTGAACCAATCTCTCATATATATATATATATATATATATATATTACTTGTAAAGTGCTATATATCAAACTTCTATCCCTGTATCAATTGAAAAGTGTGGCTGACCACTTTTTTTTTTTTAATAAGTGTTGATAACCACTTGAGAAGTTCATATTCATCTTCATATTTCCGTGTCTTACTAATTATTTCTTTTATTTCATAATTCGTGATCAACATAAAATTCTGTCCAAATTCAAGCTCTGTCCAATTTATAAAAGGTAATTGTTTTTATTGTGTCTTTCAAACCCAAAGGTTATTTGTGTGACATATAACAATGTAAGTTTTCTCTAAGAATTAGTAATTGTACTATCTAATTTATCTATTATCACATTGATTTTAACTAAAATTATAGAATTTATTTAATGGATAAAAATTCCTATGCTTTCACGATAAATATTATATAGGGTAATATTGCTAAACATAGTCAATATTATTATATTTATATGCGGCATATGTCTATGAACATGATATATATTACTGCATACCCTTAGCATGATAGTTTCTCTACAAGTGTAAGTTCTAGTAAGGTATTGGGCAAGAGTCGGGGTTCAAATCTCCACGAGAGAACTTTACACATATATGCATTTAAATTAGGTTAGAATGAGATTTCTATCTCAGATTTAAAAATAGAAAATTATATACAATTTAATAAAAGAATATATATATACATGTGTCTAATGTCATGTTTTATATTGATTGATTGATGATGAGAGAGGAGAAGAGAGACAAATCACACCATCATCAATCCATCGCTGCACTCACCAAAAGCACCACCGCACTACCACCAGACTAGATCACACCATCGTTGATCCACTACCTCACCCACCATACTGAGAGAGAGAGAGAGAGAGAGAGAGAGAGAGAGAGAGAGAGAGAGAGAGAGAGAGAGAGAGAGAGAGAGAGAGAGAGAGAGAGAGTCTAGAATTGAATAAAAAAGTAACTAATTTTTTTGATAGTTTTTTTATATTTTCCATGAAATCGATATTAAAACTTTTTAAAATGATCTATTAACAAATACTCTAAGAGTACTCATTTAAAAGACCCGTAAACAAATACATAAAATATGTCCCTTCACATTGAGCCACATGTTTATTACCTATGCCACACATGGGCAGCACTAAATGTATTTTAGGGGGTTCAAATGAAGCCCCTAACTTTTTATTAAAAAAAATATTATTTATATATAATATTTTTTTTTTACCTGTTTAATCTATCATTGAAAATATTTTTGCATACCGTGGCTTAAATCTTGCACACTTGATCACATGTTAGCTTTATTTTTTTTCCCTCAAATTACTAACTTTATAACAAAAAATTATAACATGATTACAATACATATACATGTATCAAACCCTCTGTATTCCCTAATTATTAAATTATATTAAGTTACATTATGTTTACACTATACATACACATATTCACACACATCAAAATTCACACAAATTACTTTATAACAAAAAAATAACAATAATGCATGTATTAGACACATACGCACAACTAACAAACACTCACTTTTTACTCTTAGAATCAGAGATATCGAGATAGTCAAATAGAGAAGAGAGATAAGATGAGATTCATGAATGAGATTCAACCATTTGATCAGTTAAGTAGACACTTGGTGTATTATTGATGTATGGATGTATGTGGTTGTGTTGTCAATAATTCATACAATACATGTGGGACAAGTTTTCCATTTAGTTTAAAATATTTTTATAAAAACAATGACAAATAGATAATGACAATTACATTAAAATAAAAATATTATACAAACTCAATAAAATAAAATGACCACATCTACCTACATTGACAATAAATAATAACGATTGATAATGAATTATCATGCAATAATTTCAAAATATGAAAACTCATAGAAAGATATTATAACATTTTTTGTATTTGCGATTGTTTTTTTTTTTTGTCTATAATTAAATATATTTAAATTTTCGTTTTATTATATATTTTTTTAATTTAATTTTCTAAATATCCCCTTTAAAAACGAAAGAGAAAAAATTCAGATTCGCCACTGGCGCCGCACTACAAAAAGTGATTGCTATCTAGGAATTCTCATTCGGCAAGAACTACTGTTACCTTCAATTCAGCCAAAAAAAAAAAAAAAAAAACGCACACACACACACACCAGTTGCCTTACGGATAGCTGTACATGTGGAAGTGGATGGTGGGACATTGTAGGCAGTCTAGAATTTGGGGACTATGGAAAGAGGCTTTTTTTGAGACATGAATATTGATTTACTGTCTCTGCTCCAGAAGAATTCTTATTTTATTTATTTTTTAGTTTCTTTTTGAGAAAAGTTAATTAATATAGATTTTAAAATTATTTTTAAAATTTTTATGTGAAAATAAAAATAATTAATTTTTTAATGAATTTTTATATTTTTTAGTATCAATTTTTTTTAAAAATAATTTATGAAAAAAGTTAATAGAAATTCTAAGAATATTAATTTAGAATATATCTTTTAAAACTTTTTATAAAAAAGTAAAAATAATTATTTTTTAATAACTTTTTATTTTTTTCTAAAAGTAGTGTTAATTTTTTTTTAAATGATTTATTACCGGTTATTATGATTTATAATTTATAAATCATTTATTAACAATTATCTTAAGAGTATGGGCATTATGCTTTTGTTTTTGTTTTTGTTTTTTTGTTTTTTTTTTTTTTTACATTTTTCTTGTTCAATGTCCTTTCTTAAAAATGGCATATGAATCAAATCAAAGTTTTTATCACTCAATTTTGCGTATGGTCACGGGAGACGAGAGAGACGCAATTATTGTAGGTCAATATTTGGTAAACTTTTTTAATAATATTTTCATGCAAAAAAAAAAAAAAAAAATTTCTTATTATAATATCAATTGCTCTGTTCGGCAATCAATTGCCTCTCATCCAGCCAATCTTCTATTGACTTGACAATGAAAGCACCCTTCTTCCAATCAACTTAAAGCATCTTTATAATTGGGTTGAGTGGCGGTTTCCATCCTCAAAAACCCGATCTACCCAACCCGCCCGACAAAACCTCAAAAAGAAGGCCAAAATCCGGCGACATTTGGGCTTCTCCGCTCCGATCCGGTCACGGTTGGCCTTCCTTTACGCAGATTCGCTCAAATCCTCACTTCGATAAGCTTAAATCCGACGAATCTAGCCCAGATTGACTTAAACTCGGCCAAACTCCGGTGAGCTCGACTCTAACTCGGCCAAATCTAGTTAGATCTCAGCCAAATCTCGGCCATATTTCCATAGATACGAAGGAACATCGGCCAAATCTCGTTAGATCCAGCCAGATCTGACGAGATCAGGCCAGATTTCGGCCAAAATTCGGCGAAATCGGAAAACCCGAAACCGACCGATTCACACCCGATATCCGATATGACCCGACCCGATTGATCTGGAACTGCTGACGGGTCGGTTGCAGGTTGAAATCTTCCCCACCCGTGAAGGTCGGGTCAAGTCCGAGTTGGGCACAAACCCGACCCGTGGACACCCCTAATTGGGATAATATACTGTATCAAGCAGTTTAGATCAATTGTACTCGATTCTCCCAAAAAAAAAAAAAATATATATATATATATATATATATACACTCAAGTGCTATATATCAAACTTATATCCTCGTATCAATTGAAAAGTGTGGATGCCCACTTTTTTTTTTTTTTTTTTTAAGAAAAAAAAGTGTTGATGACCACTTGAGAAGTTCATATTCATCTTCATATTTCCCTGTCTTACTAATTATTTCTTTTATTTCATAGTACGTGATCAACATAAAACTCTGTCCAAATTCAAGTTCTGTCCAATTTATAAAAGGTAGTTGTTTTCATTGTGTCTTTCAAACCCAAAGGTTATTGTGTGACATATAACAGTGTAAGTTTTCTCTAAGAATTAGTAATTGTACTATCTAATTTATCTATTATCACATTGATTCTATCTAAAATTATAGAATTTATTTAATGGATAAAAAATCCTATGCTTTCATGCTATTGCTAAACATAGTCAATATTATTATATTTATATGCGGCATATCTATTAAAATGATATACATCACTGCATACCCTTAGCATGATAGTCTCTCTACAAGTGTAAGTTCTTGTAAGGTATGGGGAAAGAGTTGGGGTTCAAATCTCCACAAGAGGGCTTTACACATATATACATTTAAATTAGGCTAGAATGAAATTTCTATCTCAGATTTAAAAATAGAAAATTATATACTGTTGGTGCAAACACAATAATAATGGAAATAACACAATGAGAAACTAAATAATACTTCTGAATATTATTAATTTAAAGAAAAAATTATACAAAACTATTGGGACTGAGGTGCGGCACTCGCTCTCTTTAAGAAGATTCAAGTCCTTGGTTGGCTAAACTTTGAAACCGGTGTACACATTCTTTGACTTGTCTCCCTCAGGATACAACAGCCTAACAAGTGTCGTATGTCTAGAATAACCTCTGCACAAAGTGTTTGTCGGGGGCGATTTTTTGCGCAGCCATGTGTCTTCCACTAGAGATGTGACTTCGCTAGACCCGAATTTGTTTTGGGGAGTCTAATCCGGAACTTGACATTGGGCTGCATAGACCAATGGCTTTTCGTGCATTTTTAAGCCTACAAAATAGATAAAGCCAAAGTCTTAGAATCATGATAATGGTTGAAATAAATAAATTATATATTTAATTGAATAGATTTGGTTAAATGGTGAGTTGAACATCATTATTATGTTTATTAAGTAATGTCCATTATTATGGTGTAGTGAGTTGTGTGTTGCTTGGTCCTCTTTATATAAAGTAAAGTATGTAACTAAGATTGAATTAGTTGAAGGGAAAAATCAGCAAATAAGGAAAGGTTTTTGGCAAAACAAGTGATTTCCACGGTTGGTTTTTAGTTTTAGCTAAAAGGAGAAATTCTGAAACTTTAATGCTGCTGGAGCTGCAGTTACAGCTGTCAGCTCTACAGCAATAGCTATTACAGCAGCTGACATTGTTGGATGATGTCATCTGAATGACATCTTCTGCTGGAGGAAAATATTTAGCATTAAATTCATGATTTGGTTGAAAATGGTAAGATAACCTTTATGGGACCTTCCTATTTATGGTACTGCAGTTGGAGGCTAAGGATCTTAGCTTAAAGTGGTAGGATATCTTTTATGAGATCCTTACCTCTTTTGGTATAGCAAGTAATTGTTAGGATTGACCATTAATGGGCAAATGATGTCATTTTAGGACATGTGTCAACTACCTAAGTTGCTGTTGGAGCTATTGCAGTTGCTGTTGGAAGTACTGCAGCTTCTATTAGAGTCAAGGTAATTTATGCTGGAACTATTGGTAGTTATTTTGGCAAAGTTTCCTATTTTGGAAATTCGTATGTTTAGTCTATAGCTTTATTACAATATAATTTTGGTTAGTAATAGACTAGTTGGTTGATATTTGATAAAGTTTCAGAGATGTAATTATGGTCTCTTTGTGCTTTAACCAAATCTTGGAGAGCAAGGAGAGCATTTAATGCTAGATATGAGATATTAATATAAATTTAGCCATGTGCTTGGAATTGATTTAAATGAAAATAATAATATAATTTATATGAAATAATATAATTACATCTTTAAACTTATATTATATGATGAACATTAATTTTTATGTAAAGAGCATGAAGAGTTTTATCATTTTAAGTATTAAGTGATATGAGAGGCTTACCAAATTTTACCTATTGCACACTGACCTGTCAGAGTTTAGGGAATTGGGGAAGACAAGCCAAGTAACATGCTTTCCTTTATCAACTTTGAACCACTAAAACTTTACTGAACATACTTCTTGACCCTCCAAACTATGACTCCCAAAATTCCCTCGATGAGACTCATGAGCTTAGATCATGAGCCAAAAATGAGATGATGTGCCATGAGCTTGAACTATGGGCGGCTTTGATGAGATAGTATCACCATGGGTTTTGGACCATGGGCTTTGGCATTATTTTGTGAATATGGGCTCTTTTGGGATTTAAAAGAGATTTTCCTAAAATCCATGATAATGTTGATGTGGTGCGGGTTGCCAATGAAATAAAGGCACGTGATGTGAAAATTTTGTCCTCAACAGTGTTCAAGCCTACAGCTCCACTAGAAAGAACACCCTTCCTTGCCAAGAACCTCTCTATTTTTTTTTTTAATTATTGTACACCTCCCCCTTACGCACGTATCTAGCCCAATATCTTATTCAATTCATATTAGCCCATTAATCACCACAATTAAAAGGAATAAAATAGTCTCTCTCCTTTTCAATGTGGGATTAAACATTTTCACTAATTCCTCATCTTCCATATTCTTCCCCACATCTTTACATTTATGTTGTAATATTTATTCATTTTAATTAATTAATATTAAAATGCTCCAACAATTCCCCACTCTTTTTAATACTAAATTTTTTAGTTAAAGAGAGATTTCCAAGCAAAGACGGGTAACTATGCATCATGAAGGTGTGCTCTGCATTAAACCTTCACTTAGTAAAACAACGATCTCAACTCCAGAGTTGTAGTGGCCTCCAACTTGAACTAGGACTACTTTAGAAAAATTAAGCGTCACTGCTTACATATAACAACCCAGGTGTTGACATGGGCTTTTATAGCTAGCACTTTACGGTCGTGTGCTGATCCCAGTTTCATGAGTGTATTTGAGATTAAGTCCAAATCTAATAGAGAGCAACCCCACCCCCACATTCACATAGGTGAAAGTCAGGGGTGCTCCTGTAATTCTGACACCCCACTCATACGAGCTACAAATTTCATTAAGAGTTTTTTACTTAACCTCTTCACATTACAAGATTTATGCACTTACATTATAGGGATGAACAATTAAAAAATTATTTACAAAATAAATAGGGCATTTCTTATAACCATCGTATGATTTGTTTTTCCCATTGAACCCAATTCTCAGGATCTCTGGTCCTTGGGTTGGGTATCCTCATACATGGCTCATGATTATATGGACTTTAGTCCCATCCCCCTCGATGTATTCCAGACCCTATCTTTTGCCAAGGCATTGGTAAATGGATCTACAAGATTATCATTAGATTTAATATAATCCACAGTTATGATGCCATTACTTAAATAAGATCACATGATACTGTGCTTTCTTCTTATAGGTCTGGATTTACCATTGTAATAATAGTTTTTAACTCTACCAATTGCGGTAGTGCTATCACAATGAATTAATATAGGTGGAATTGGCTTTTCCCAAAGTGGAATTTTATATAACAAATCTCTAAGCCAATTTGCCTCTTCACTAATTGAAGCTAATGCTATTAATTTAGCTTCCAACAAATAGCACTACTACCTACGGTAAAAATATAACCAGTGGTAGAGAGAGAATCACCGAACAAAGTATTCCAATTGGCACCACTAAAAGCTTCAATCACAATAGGGTATTTTTTATAAAATAAGCCATAGCTTTTGGTACCAATTAAATATCTCATAACTCGCTCAATAGCTAGCCAATGATCTCTACTAGGCTTGCTAGTAAATCTGCTAAGCAATCCTACTGCGTATGCAATGTCAAGTCTAGTACAATCAGTAGCATAACGCAAACTACCAATGATGCTAGCATAATCCTTTTGATTAAAAATCTCATCATCATTATTTACAGGAAATAAATGAACACTAGAATCAAAAGGAGTAGCTACATTTTTGTGATCATGAAAATTATATTTTCTCGATATTTTCTCAACATAATGTGATTGATCAAGAAATATTCCATCACATGTTTTTGTAATTTTCATGCCCAAAATAAAACTAGCCTCACCAAGATCTTTCATAACAAAATGGCTATTAAGCATATTTTTTGTCTCATTTATAACATGCATATTTGAGCCAAAAATCAACATATCATCCATGTAGAAGCTAATAATAAAATGTAAATTATTTATCTTGCTCTTTGGGACCACGATTTTACTTTGCTTTGAGGTTAAAAATGAGATTACATCATACAAAAATACAATTTTATATGGTAATGAAGATTTTCAACCATGAGAAGTGGAAGCATACAAGCATAAACTAATTATTTTTGTATTTATTTGTATATGAGTTTTTGATGCTATGTTATTGCAATTTTAATATGGAAATTGTTATATGAACTTATGGAATAGCCCTCAGATTACTATAAACATTGATTTATTTGTTCAAATATACTCTGTAGATTACATATATAATATTATATCATGATTAATATGAAATTAATTAAAATCTTATTTCTTAGCACTTAATAAAGAAAACAAATACATATAATATATTAAAATAAAATTGCTGAACTTTCTTGTGCATAGCATAGGTTAGCGACTAGTTTATTATTATTATTATTATTATTATTATTATTATTATTATTAAGGATGTAGCTCTATTTTCATTTTTTTTCTTCTAGATAAGAGTTCCCTTGACTTTTCTTTTTTGGGTAATTACATTCTCCTCCATTGAGATTTGGGGGAATAACACCCAACTCCAAACTTAAAGGGAAAAAACACGAGAGATTTGAAGAAAATAATATTCCCCACTCCATTAATATTAGTAATGAAATATTCTAATTAAAAAAAAAAAATCTCTTTACCTAAGTTTAATCATGGTTAGTAAAAAGAGAATAGTATAAACTCAATTCTATCTAGTATGTAAAGTGTAAAAAAATTGACTTAATTTTTTTTTTTTTTTTTGGGTGAGAAAAAAAAAAGTTTACTTAAATGAAGACTCAGCTACATATTCAACTGATATTTTTCAAGTTTGAATTGCAAAATATAGGTGATTACTATCTTAATGTGCGTTTGGATTGCGTTTCTGGGCAGCGTTTCAGCGTTGCGTTTTCCTTTTTTTTTTTTTTTTTTTTTTTTTTTTTTTTTTAAATTGAGAAGCACGTAAAGATGTTGTCTGTTACTATTCACGGGATAGTGACAGACATTTAACCAGAGAATTAGCGGTGGACAATGCACACCAATGGGTCCCGTGCATTGTTCACGGGATTCACAAATCATATTTTTCAGCAATTTTTTCATTAAAAATGGGTTCCACGGTACTATTCACACATTTAAAAACTATTTTGCTATAGTATTTTCAGTTTTTAGCAACATTGTAAAACATTGTTTGTTTGATATATGTATATGTGTATATATATATATATATATATATTTATATATTTTAACAACCCCTCCCCACCCAAAACACATGAATTATAATCTAAAAAGAAAAAGAAAAAAAAACAAAAACAAAAAAACAAAAAAAGGTGATGAGTCTTGATTATTTAGGTGCACCTCATCATAGAGTAGGTTAAGGTTAGACATTTGAACTTTGAAATGAAAGGTAATTTTAGATTTCTACTCTTAACCAAATAAGGACAGATTAGTATACAATATTTTTTATACCAATTTAATAGAATTAGGTCAAATGAATGTCAAGGGGGAACTTTTTTTTTTTCCTTTAGGTTTGTGATAGAGTTTCATTCCCTCAAACCTCAAGGAAATGAAGTTTAACTAACCTTTTTTTTTGGAAGGAAGTTTCCTTGCTTTTATTATTATAATAAAAGTTCCTTTGCTAACTTGATGGCAAATCTATGATTAATTAAATGAGATTTTCTTAAAAACAAAAATGATAAAGACATTAAAAAAGAATGGAATATCATATGATGATCTTGGTGAGTGGTTAATATATTTCGAATCTTATTATTATTAAAGAAATTTTGAAAGCAAAAACAACCATTTTACTTCCCTTCATTATAATTTTGTTTTTTTAATGTACACTAAATTTTGTTTTAGTTGTTACAAAAATTTTATTAAAAAAAATTGTGCAACACATGTACCAATTACTAGTATATAAAATAAGCAAAAAATAAAAATAAAAAAATTTATAAATTATTTTTATTCCCCAAACACATAGTCAGTGAAATGATGTTTTTTTCCAATGACTTTCTTTTTCGGATAATTCGACATTTTGTGGGGGAGAGAAGGAATCTAAATCGTGTATGTTTTTATTGAAAATACCACTTCATACGCAACAACCAAAATGATCATATTCTAATTTTCCAATAACTTGTTGCATGACATCTTGGATCAAGAGTTTCATGTTCAGATAGGAAGAACCCTCCATATATTGCACCCTTGGCCATCTCCCCAAGCTCTCTAGCTCTCTTCCTTCTTTCTTCTCCTGCCTCTCCTTCTTCCATCAACTGATCTAATGCCCTTGTAAATTCTTCCCTCTTTAGCACCACCCCAAACTTCTCTTCCTCACCCCAGTTTACAACAAATTCAGCCCCTAAACTGACACCAATCTTCAACACCTGTACAATAAACTTTTCATTATAAAACTGATCAGCAAACAAGGGCCAAGTTATTATTGGCAAGTAGGGATGAACCCAAGATTTTAAACTAGAGGGAGACGAAGTTTAAGAAAAAAAAAAAAGCATCCATATAGTATTAACAAATTATAAATACAAAAATTTATTGTTTCTTAATACATTAAGATGCAATCATCTACCAATAAAGACAAAAAAAAAAAAAAAAAAAACAAAAAAACAAAAAAAAACAAAATAATGTTTTTTTTTTTTTAATACTAGGCTACCTAGGATTTTTTTTTTTTAGTTAGAATATTCACAGTAGTGATGCTAAAAATTTTAGCTTTTAGCACCTCAAAAAACTATTTTATCTATTTTACCACCCCACTTTACAATACATCGAACATCAAATGTTCTATTTTTTTACCACTTCATTTAAAATAATATAAAAAACTCATTAAAATAATAAAGGAAGAGAGAATTTGAATTTTTTAACTGAAGGTAGAGAGATAATATTAATAAAATATTGTATTTTGTTTTTAACAACTTGCTACAATCAACTAGTATTTATACTAGTTTACTGTAGTTACAAAAAATTTAGATTTAACTTCTCCAATAACACATAGTTTTTTCGGTTCTTTGATGGTAAAATAGATTTTTTACTAAAATAAAATCATCACTGTGAATGTTTTTATAGTTTTTGTTAAGTTTTTAGGTTGGATAGCTACTAGTTGGAGGGGGCCAAACTACAAATGATATATATATATATATATATATATATAAATATAATATAAGTAAAAAAAAAAAAAAGACCAGGGGGCCCGGGCCCCCACCTGGATCCGTTCCTGTTGGCAAGCCAATACATCTTCTAGTGTTGAATTCCAACCACATTGAGTTAAGATCCCTCTAATTGCCATAAAATTAACAACTGTGGAGCGCAACTACTAATCAAAAGGCCTCTCCCTTTGACCTTATCTTCAAATTTTTCTTCTAATATCCATTTCAAGCTCTTCTAGTTTGTCACCTCCACTTATAGTCCAAATGAATGGCCGGTTCGATGCTTCTAAGCCTAAACCAAGATCTACCAATTGTGCTAATGAGAGCGACTTAGACTTCTAAGACAAACATAGACAACAGATAGAACTTGGTCCCCATGAATCAAGCCACTTCAAACATTGGCTTTCATCAATTGAGGCCTTGTTGCCTCTAGCAGCCATATCTAAGTTGTCTTCATTGGCTAATGACACCGGTCCAATGCACCAAACTTTCTCTCTAAATTTTCGAACTTCTCTAACGTATGCTGGTTCTCTAATTCCTCAAACGTGTTAATTATCACCCCAAATGCTTTTACTCCAGCCTCCCTATATCAAATACACCCAATATCAAATATTTTTCTATTTTTTTTATCACTTTATTTATGAAAATAACTCATTAAAATAACAAAGAAAGAGAGAGAATTTGAGTTTTTTAATTGAAAGAAGATATATAATCTTATTAAAATATTGTATTTTATTTTTAACAACATGTTACAGTCAACTAGTTTATATTAGTTCCAAAAAATTTATCTTTAGCCTCTCCAATAACACATGATTTTTTGATTCTTTGGTGGTAAAATAGTTTTTCTTGCTAAAATACAATTATCATTGTGAATGTTTTTATTGTTTTTGTTAAGTTTTTGAGTTGAATAGTTGTTATTTGGGTGAGGCTATTTAGGCTTATTGAGGAGAAGGGGGTCTAAAATTTTGGATGGGGAGTCCAATCACAAAAATGAAATATATAATAACTAAAAAGGAAAATTTGGAACAAGGGGACTCGGGGCTCCCTTGTGCCCCCACTTGGGTCTGTGCTACTATATTGATAGCATTTGGTAATTGGGCTTTAGTAATTTCAATCCTATGTGGCAAACCAGGTACCACAAATGGTTCGAACTCACATACACTCATAATCCATGGATATGATTATAAATGGTTCGAAGTCACGCACACTCTAATAATCCTTGGATATGATTATATTGTGTGTGCACATAAGAAAGCAAAATAACTAGTACAATAAAAAACTAACCTTGGAATCAGTGGCGACTCCAGGAAATATTTTCAGGGTGTTTCTTAATAAGCATAAATTACACAATCTAATAAAAAGAAAATTTTATATATTGACAACAACAACAATCAAAAAATACACAAATACATAGAATTTACAATTGCTTTCTACGAGTTTTCATATTTTGAAATCGTTGCATAATAGTCTCATTATCAATGCTACAAGCTACATCTTTTTCAATATACACAATCAAGCAATCTTTCATCCATTGATCTCCCATTCGATTGCGCAGTTCATTCTTTACATATTTCATTGCTGAAAAACTTCTTTCTACTGTTGCAGTAGCAACTGGAAGGGTCAAAGCTAGCTTCACTAGCAAATAGACTAATGGATAAGTCTCATGTTTTCTTGTTCTCACTAACTTTTCAGCAAGTTCACTAACTCCTTGAAGCTCTAAAAAGAAGTCATTGCTGCGCATATCAAAAATATAATTTTGCAGTTGAGAGTCAAGTGCCAAAATATCTGTCCCAAGAAAATCAGAGGGATAGAACTTAGCTAGACGTATCAACTTTTCCTTATCGAAAGCCACAAATGAATTACTTGGATTCAAGCAAGCCATACAAAGTAGCAAATCAGTATTCGCCTCAGAAAAACGGTTGTTAAGCTCTTGAAGTTGCATATCTATGACTGTGTAGAATAACTCAACACGATAATGATGTAAATTTGTATTTTGTTGGGTGTTGCGTCGCAGCCTCCCACTAACTACAAATATCGCTTCCATGTCCAAGATAGGAATATCATGTGAGGTACAAAATAAAGATACTTCAGCCAATAAAGATGCCCATCCATCATCTCTCATCACTTGCAACCGTTGCTTAGACACTTTAACAAGATCCATAGCATTTACTATATCTTGATTTTTTTTTTTGTAATGCTATTGACAACTCATTTGTGATCCCTAAAATATTTTTCATCAAGTGTAGAGCAAAGACAAATTCAAAAGAAAGAATTGACCTCATAATAGATCGAACTTCAACTTTTTGGTCGGAGAGGCCATCTTCTTCAATAATCTCTAGTACATCAACAACAGCAGAGAACATCAAAATCAAACTGAGAATGGTCCCATAATATGATCCCCAACGTGTATCACCAGGACGTTTAAGATTTGTCTCTTGATTCAAACCTTGCCCACTTCTACGTACACCATTCTCTAAATCTTCTTTAATCTTGGCAAATTGTGTATCTCGAAGAGCATCTCGTCTCTTACAAGAGCCTCCAACAACAGTTACTAAATTACTAACTACATAAAAAAATTCAGCAATGTTAATGTGATTTTTAGCAACAGCAACAAGTGTCAATTGAAGTTGATGAGCAAAACAATGGACATAAAATGCTGACTTGTTCTCTTTCAAAATTAAAGTTTTGAGACCATTGATATCACCTTGCATATTACTAGCCCCGTCATAACCTTGCCCACGTAGGTTCGATAAACTCAAATTATGTTCACAAAGTAAACATTCAATAGCATGCTTGAGTGACAAAGCGGTAGTACTTGCTACATGTACAATACCAAGGAATCGCTTTATAATAATTCCTTCTTTGTTCACATAACGAAGAACGAGGGCCATTTGTTCTTTCACTGAGATATCACGTGACTCATCAACTAATATTGAAAAGAACCCATTGTCGAGATCCTTGATGATGGCTTTGGATGTTTCACGTGCAATTGCATTCACAATATCTTTTTGAATGTCAGGGTGGGTAAGCTTGCAATTTTTCGAAGCTTTTTGCAACACTTCATTGATAGATTCATTGTGATCCCCCAAAAATTGTACAAGCTCAAGGAAATTTCCTTTATCACTTGAACCTTGAGATTCATCGTGACCACGAAAAGCTAATCCTCGGCATAAAAGGAATCTTATGCAATCAACTATTGCATTTAATTGAATCCGATAGTCAATTTTATCTTGATTTGATTGCTTAACAAAAACACTTTGAATGTGTTGCTTTTCATTCAACAAATCATTACCCTTTTTGACAGCTTGGTAATGAGCACTATTAACTCCTCCAACATGGGAATTTAACTTATCTTTCTGATTCCAAAGTTTGAATCCCTTCGTTACAAAAGTGTCACCTCCCCCTTGCTTACCAACATCTTGTCCAAATAGGTAGCAATAAAAACAGAATACTGCATCTTTGTCTATACTATATTCCAACCAGCATCTATCTTTATACCATTTGGATAAAAATTGACGGGGCTTTCCAGAAAAAAAAGATATAGGGTAATCATCACTGTGTAAAACAGGTTGACAAGGGCCTTTTGTTAAATAATATCTTCTTATTTCATCATGATGATTAGGATGATAAGATGATATTTTTTCTCATAGCCCAGGATCTGAAGGAAGATTTTCTAAGTTAAAGTCAACACGAATTCGCTTAAAAGATGAAGATGAATCTTGTGCAGGAGCTGAATCTTGGGTACGTGGTTTTCTTATCAAATATTTGTCCATAATTCTAGCAAAAGAATAAACAAAAAACTATAAGTTTATTTGAAATATTAATAAAATTATTAATTATTATTGTTTAGTTGTTTTATTAATTTGTTTGTTTTTTATAAACTATAATTTGTTACATTATTGTTTCATTAATTATAAAATTATTAATTATTATTTAGCCTAACATAATTTAATTTATTTGTCTTTTATAATACATTGATTAATTATACTGTTTTAATTATTATTGTTTAGCGTAACAATAAACTATATTACTTTAATTTATTTGTTATTAATTATATTACTTTAATTTGTTATATTGTTTAGTTCTTTGTGCACATTACACTAAAAGAGCTAAACATTATACATCTCATGTGCAGCATAATAAAAGCAGTGTAATGTGCAACACATTACACTGCTTTAATTATCATTTACTGTCCGGCCCCATGTGCCCACTGCCCATCAGCCCATCTATCCCTACCCCACTCAACAGACAAGCACAAATCATCCCCCAATCACAACCTGCCAATCAGAAAATTTCACAATCACAATACATATTACTAATCAGCAACACACTGAGTCACTGCCCAACAGACAAAAGCAACGAATAAAGCTATAAGATAAAGCCAAAAAAACAGACAAAAAAACAAAATAAAGTTAAAAGTAAAGATTGGTTCCCAAAAAAAAAAAAAAAAAAAAAGAAAGAGTAAAGATTCGGCACACTGGCACAGCCAGCCAATCAGATTATTCCAGTTCAAATTTCAAAAGAGAGAGAGAGAGATAATGACTTAAAGACTAGAATAAAAAGAGAGAGAGGCATCAGACTTTTGCATTTCATCATTTTTATGGTTTTCATTTCAGTGAGAGAGAGAGAGAGAGAGAGAGAGAGAGAGTCAGAGGGAAAAAGGGGGAGAAATACCTTGAGGCCGACTGGCGGAGCACCGGAATAGCTGAGACGGTGAGACCGTTTTGATCTGCGACGACGGGCAAGCGACGACGGGCCAGCGACGAGCGACGACGGCGGGCGACGAGCGACGACGACTAGACGAGGAGCGGCGGAGGTCACGGAGCGAGCTGCGCCTGCGAGCAGTGGCGGCGCCACCGTGGGTTTGGTTTGCTCTGGGTTTGGGGTTTCTTTTTTGCTCTGTATTTTGTTTCTCTTTTGCTCTGTATTTGGTTTCTTTTTTTTTTTTATAAACGCCTCTGTATTGCAGTGTTGGGTAATGGGGTTTGATTTGTTTTGGCTTTGTATAGAGTATAGACTGTCTTGATCTCTGCCAACGACGTGACCGTGGTTTGATTTCTGATTTTCTCTGTTTTTTTTTTTTTTTTTTTTTTTTTTTTGGGTGAGAATTCATGGGTTTTGCTACCTCCGTATTATGTTGGGCTTTTCGGGTTTGCCGTGGGCTTGGCTTGCCGTGGGCAGTGGGCTTGGTTCTGTTAACAAATTTTTTTTTTTTTTTTGGGTTTTTTTTTTTTTTTTTTTTTTTTTGGCTTGAAAGTAGGACAGATAAATTTTTTTTTTAATTATTTAATTTGAGGGTATTCCTAATTTTTTGATTCAGGGTGTTCCTAATTTTGGGATGAGGGTGTTCCTAGCATAGATTAAATATAATTTTTTTTTTTTAATTTTTTTCAGGTCAGGGTGTTCCTGGGAACACCTTGACCTGTACGTGGCACCGCCACTGCTTGGAATTTGAAACCTATGAGCGGTGCGGTCAGTCCATGCAAAATATTTACCAGAAATTATGCAACTTGGAGGGGGCTTTAGCTCAGCCAAAATTTGTTCCACTGGTTGTTGTAGCTAGAAGTGTGCAGATTCCGATCGGAGCAGACCCAATCGACCGGCGCCAATAGCTCTGTCCCGACACTGGCGCTAACTAACTAAGCCAATGCTGGCAAGTAGAGGGCAAAGCCCGTTTCGATGCCAGCGCAGTGCTGACTCCGGAGCTGAAATCCCTCAAGGATTTTACAACTGAACTGAACAGACGAACTCCTGCAAGTTTGCACTCCCACTCTGCAACATGTCCGTTAGCAAGTAGAGATAACGTCCTTTAGTTTTTATTTTTTAAGATGAAACGCGTTGTTTCACTTAGAGGTTAAAAAAAAATCAAAACCCAAAACAACGCATTTTGAGCTAGGGTTTTTGAAGTATAAATATGATATTTTCTCTTCAAACACCCTAACTCTCTCAGACCTGGTAACCTCAATCTCTTTCTCGGCATGCCGCTCTCGGAATGACTGCTCTCTACTTCACCACCAGTCGCCACAGTGGGTCTTGTGCAACCAACTAAATGCAAATTCTGTTCAAGTTCAACTTGTTAAATATATTATTAACGCGATGTGTTATACCATGTTGTATATGCTAGAGTGGATGTGGAAGGGGAAGTATAAAATAGGAATACCGAGAACACGAGGGTTATGTGGTTCAGCCTTGTTGACCTACATTCACGAAAGAATCCCTTAAGAGTTACATCTTTATTGTATAAGAGTGTAATACAAAACCTATGTTACAATGAACTCTAACATAAGTATATATAGACGACTAAACCCTAGACTACTAGTACAAGCAAGAGTAGGCTTAGGTAGGCTTAGGCTTATTACATTGGGCTAATATGTCTAATATATCTCTAACACCCTCCCTCAAACTCAAGGTGGAAGCTCGATAAAGGCTTAAGGTTAGATAAGCATGAAAAGATCCCTTGGAGATGCCTTGAAGAATGCCTTTGAAGAAATCACAATGAAGAATATGTCAATTGACCAATTTTGGAGTTTCAAATGAAGAAACGGAGTCTAAAATTGGAATCTACACAAAAAATTGAGAAAGATAGGCCCTTTCAAAAATTTTGACTTTTGGTCAAAAGTCAAAATCAATTATAGTCAAAGTCAACAGATCCTAGTCAAAGTCAACAGCTACTTGGTCCGGGTCGGTCACTAATTGAGCTGCAAAGATGGTGACATCATCTTGATGATGTGGCGCTAACCTAGACTAGGGCTAACGTGGCTAGGGCTTGCATGGCACCGACGTGGCTAGATGACGTCATGATGACATCATCAGAGGGTTTCGGCACGTGGCTGGCACGTACGAAGTCCACCGGCGCATAGAGTAGAAGCCAAAAATCCTGGAGGCACGTGAGGGTGCGTGTAAGGTCGTATGAGGGTTAGATTCTCGAGCTGGGTAGATCAGTGGATGACAAGGCCTTCATGGCAGTGCTTGTGCCCAAAAGATGATCTGGGAGTTAGGAATTTGTGGCAGTGCATGGGAGATTTTCTTGAGACAACTGCGGCACGTAGAGGCACTTGGTAAGGCTTCGGGTGAACGGATTTCTAGGTTTTCCATACAGAGACCGAAAAGCACGCCTGTGGGGTTGGTTTCGTCAGGCAAAGGCTTGATTTGCATAAATATGAATAGGGAGTCACGACATGCTTGAGAGATCGAAGACATGGCAATGAGACAGCAACGATAATTCTGTGGGAGCTACGTGAAGTCATGAAGTCTAGATATGTGGGCAAGCAGTGTCATTGTGGTGGATTCGTGTTGAGCACATGGGAAACTTCTTTGCTACATAAAGATAGTTGTTTGATGCCAAGATTGAAGTTTGGCTTTGATACCATGTTAAATATATTATTAATGCGATGTGTTATACCATGTTGTATATGCTAGAGTGGGTGCGGAAGGGGAAGTATAGAATATGAACACCGAGAACACGAGAGTTATGTGATTCAGCCTTGTTGACCTACATCCACGGAGGAATCCTTTAAGGGCTACATTTTTATTGTATAAGAATGTAGTACAAAATCTATGTTACAATAAACCCTAACATGAGTATATATAGGCGACTAAACCCTAAACTACTAGTACAAGCAGTAGTGAGTTTGGGCCTATTACATTGGGCTAATATGTCTAATATATCTCTAACACAACTAACCAGAAAATGATACAGTTCACAATCTTCTTATCATCTTGTTTTACCAAAGCATAGATTGATTAGGTTGCTCATCAATTACTGGTTTCTCATTTGCAATGTACTATACAATCATGGGAGAAGTAAGAGAGGTATGAGTCATAGATATTAGATTTTTTTTCCCTTAATCCTTTATTTAGATAAATGAATAAATTTGAAGTCACCAAAAAAAAAAAAAAAAAAAAATAAATGAATAAATTTCAACTACCTTATCCATTCACAACTAGCTTCATGATAAGAAAATTTTGATCTGGACTTCAGCGTTTCCAAATAAGTTACATTAACTGCCGAATCAAATGTGATTACGATTACAAACTACAAGGGATATGATAATAGGGTCAAAACACTCTCTCTCTCTCTGATTTGATAATTACTGCCGCCATTCCTAGTAAAGGACAAAGAAAAGAACTTACATTTTCAAAAGAATGGTCATCAATATACTGCTGCTGCTATTCCTGGATAGAACGGTAGACTTTGCTTCTCTCTACCCTATAATTTAAAGGGAAAATTATTAAATAATCCGGGAGTACTATAAATGTGTATTTCTTCCTCTCTCATGACTGTGGATCCCATTAATTAAATTTAATTAATAGGATCCACAGTTATGTGAAAAGGGAGAGTACGCATTTATGGTACTCTGAGATTACCCAATAATTACCCTACTCAAAGACCACCGGATCAACCAAGGATACTCACTCTTCTTATTTTTCTTCAATTGAGGGCATCCAAACTTGGAAGTACTCATAAGCCCACACCTGATATAGGAAAAAGAAAGGAAAGATGTTAGTGGCAAGTGCAGTAAATCAAAAGAAGAAAGATTAAAGAAAAGTGGTTCTTACCTCCCAAACCACAACTGGGCTGTCGATACTCTTGAATCTTGATGACACAACGAGAGTATTGTGCCTTGTAATGCAACATTCTTGCATAAGTAGTCCCATCCTACTGAAAATTCTCAATCTTGTCCGAACACTCCAAACTTGCCAAAAAATGCAAGCTCGCCACATCTTTTGTGCTTGGCATTATCCTGGTTATCAGCAACATGAAGGCCCGCACCCTTATTTCCACACTCCATTTCCTTTTATCATTGGCATAAGTCTCATATAGCCATATCAGCTTCACACTTGAACCAGTCTCAAAATTTGGCATCCTCCCCCAAAGCCTCCTTATCCCACCAGGCTTCTTACTAGTATCGTAATCAATCTCCAGCCTATCACAGCCAATCTTTATGCCTTTGATCATAGAAAAGTCCACTGGAGTTAAGATTACTTCTCTGATCTCCAAAAAATGAAATGAGTTTGTAGTGTCCTAGAATCACTTTGCTAGAGCCCTCACGATGATTAAATCTTTGTGCACTTGCACCACGTCATTAAGTGCATACTAAAATTGACCGAATCTAGCTGCACGTATCTTTCTCTCAACCACGGAATTAATTGAGCGCCGCCATTGGTATAAATTTTTGTAGACCCTTTGTTCTTGTACACTAAGTATATGTTTGGCTAGTTTATTTTTTGCCAATTTGTTTTACTATTTTGCTTATTTTTGCTACTATTTATGAGTCTCACTGTACTATTTCAATTAACGTTTACCTTTATCTACCGTACTTTCAGCAAAATAAGTAGATCACAAACAGATCCTAAAGCTACGTACATCCACTGAGACTTATCGATTAGGATCACAAATCAAAGCTTGCAAACAGACCAAGACAAAGGCAAGGTGTTGGAGCATTTTCATATTAATCAATTAAAATGAATAAATATTACAACATAAATTTAAAGATGTAGGAGTAAATAAGGAAGATGAGGAGTTAGTAAAAATGTTTAATCCTACATTGAAAAGGAGAAAGATTATTTTATTCTTTTTAATTATGGTGATTAATAAGCTAATATGAATTGATTCAGATATTGGGTTAAATACATGCGTAAGGGAGAGAAAGGGTTGAGGTGTGGCTCAAATTAATACTCCATTTTTATTATGGAAAATGAAGAGCCATTAACCCACTTAATGGACTATCTGTTTAGGATTTTTCATTATTCATAAACTCCTTATCTCACCAAATAGTGTTGTGTAATTTTTCTCTTTAAATAAATAATATTCAGAAGTATTATTTAGTTTCTCATTATGTTGTTTCCATTATTATTGTGTTTGCACCAACACAAATAACCAGATAAGCAAACAAAAATTACAAATTGGCACTCTTGGACAAAAGGGTAAGTGCACTTCCCTTTATAACTAGAGCGTCGACTGCACTAATAGTTGCAGTCCTTTGTGGTTTCATGCAATAACTCCAAACCAAATTGTTTCTAACACTTATTTGAGATCCACCTAGCTCAAACACACAACCAAATACATTAACACTGCATGGATTCCAGTTATAAAATCTCTTATTGTCAAATATGAGATCACCAAAAGCTAATTGTTATCTTGGCATGATGATAAAAAACAATCATCATAGAATTGAGACATAAGGTTCAAACACTCTCAATAAATAAATAAATAAAAAACATCAACTCTGCTACAAAATCAAGCAATAAGCTAACAAATTCACATACCCTCTACAAGCCATTCCCAAACACATAATCTGTAAAACTCATTCTTAAATTCTTAAGCATAATTGGACCCTCAAAGTTTCATTTTTCCAACTACATTCATTATTCTCAATGGTCATAAACAATCATAAAAATTAAACCACATTAAGCACTTAACAAATCAAACATCAAAATTTATTCATTTGATAACCAAGCCTGAAAATTCCCAAACCACACCACACCAAATACCAAGCTTACATTCAACACCAACCACCAACGCTTGACCAACATACCCATGATCTCAAATTCGAAGCCCCCATATACGATCCAATAAACCAATCATAAAAAAAAATTCCCATATTTTGTCTAGCAACACCCTAGGAAGCATAGGTGTGGATTCGGATTCAGGTTCGGGTGTGAGTGTAGTGTGGTGACTCGGCAATTTTTGAAAAAATAGGGTGTGGGTGCGGCGGGATTCGTTTATTAATAAATTATTATTATTATTATTATTATTATTATTATTATTATTATTATATAAATTTTTACATATTAATAAATATATTTTCATATAATGGTAAACACATACCAATTTAAGAGCAATATAATAACTACAAATAATTCAGTCATTTCAATTTAAGTTGTTTAACCTAAAAATAATTTGACAAATATATAATAAGTTAATAACTAAATAAGAAATCAACTCAAGTTTATTTTTGTTAATTTTTTTAATAGGTATTTCGACTAGTTTCTTGGCTTGTTCCGGCGCCAAATCAGAAAAATGGAAAAAAAAGGACAAGCGAATTGGCGCATTGACGCATGTCGAGTGTGGGTGTGGCGACCCTAGAGCCGCACCCGTGCTTCCCATCACCCACGTTGTAAACATACAAACCCATATCTCCCACCCTCACACAAAAAAATAAAATAAAATAAAATAAAATAATAATAATAATAATAATAATAATAATAATAATAATAATAATAATAAAAAATAAATAAAAAATAAAAATTTAAAAGCAGAAGACAAGAATGAAGAACCCATTCAAACATGTTATATACTATTTACTTTTTGTTTTACACTATTCCCTTTTGATATAAGCTATTTACTCTTCACATGTGATGATCGTAAGTCCATCACATTAAATGAGTGCAACAACTTTAGGTGATCTTTCCCCCTTTGTAGTTGCTTCATCAGTCCATCTTCTGCCAATATATATGAGCCTTCACTCCCATTGTAATGGACTGAGGAAATCAGAGAGACACTAAGAGTAAAAGAGAGATATATGTATATCAGTTCAAAAATAATATGTTGTGGTGGATGACCACTAGACAAGAAGCAATTTAGATATAATATCATCCTCATAATTTATTCTCTTGCGAATATATATTTCCTCTATTTTACAACAAAACAAAAGTTTTCATTTTGGTAGCTCACTTTACTTATTTCATTTTCCATATGCTGTTGCACAACACTTATCTGTTGGGTATGTTTTAAAATTAATTGGGTATGTTCAAAGCTTAAGCCCATAATATTTTGTTGTAAAGCCCAAGCCCATGTTCTAGAATTTTCCTCGGCTGGCATGGGAATTTTTGGCAGCAAACAAAACCCTCAATCATCTCATATTTCCTTAGAAAAATGGTCAACCGCACCTTCTCCTGTTTTGCAGAAAATACATAGCAACTTGCGGCATCAATTCCTTTGTTTTTGCCTTTCCTTTTTCACTCTAATCATCTTTAGCTACTTCATTTTTTAGAGTTCTAAGACTATCAAAATTCACTACAAGAAAAATGTCTTTTAGCGACGAAGAATTTTTGATGGACCCAAAAAGCCCTCCCAAAAAATCTAATTTCTGATGGTAAAATAATGCCCTCGCAAATACTTGGTAAAATGTGAAACATTTGTGACCAACAAGAAAAGCTATTGCAATTATGTGTTGTAGACGTCACAAATGCTAATAATTTGGAGGGAAATTTTCCCTCCATATTATTTACAAGGGACAATTAAAAATCTCTCGCAAAAATGTATTATTTGTGATGGTTAAAAAAATGCCATCACTAATACTAAATTATTTATGAGGGCCAAGATCAACCTTCACAAATAATTATTAAAATGTCAAAATTTTTGGAGAGAAATGTTCCCACCAAATTATTCCAATGGACAATAAAAATCCCTTGCAAAAAGTTTATTTTTTGTGAGTTAAAAATATAACCTCACTGATACTAAATTATTTGCGAGGGCCACGATTGGCCATCGCAAATAATAATTAAAATATTAATTTTCTTTAGAGATAAAAGTTATTCTAAAATTCAAAGAATATAATGATTGGTGAAATATAAAGTGATAGGAAATTTGTATTCAAATTATGCTTATTAAAATTCATAATATCTTGTTTTTCATCTCTGGTTTTCAATTAGGCCACCAATTTATAGTTGGTTTGCTCAAATTCTTTGAAACCTTCGGACTCAGCTTGACTTTGAACTTC
Source organism: Quercus mongolica (assembly GCA_011696235.1). NCBI lineage: Eukaryota > Viridiplantae > Streptophyta > Magnoliopsida > Fagales > Fagaceae > Quercus > Quercus mongolica. Next base: position 79,577,277 of record CM022236.1, read on the forward strand.
TTAATTCTAATTTATCCATCATTTTCTATCTGTGTAATTAATCACTACAAGAACTACATGATCACTTCTTTGGAAAGTTGCATGAACTAGACTATAGTAAAAATGTTATTTACATATCCACAACACATATAGCAATCAGTGAATATTGCCAATCACTCATAGTACTAGGAAATAAGATGAACCAAAAAAAAAAAAAAAAAGCCCAGTTTTAAAATTAGTGCAAGGCAATTAAGTGGTGAGAATTGGAGGCAGTAATTTAGACTTGGATCCAGGAACTTTAGCCTTTGTGTCTGGGAAGAATTCTATCCCAGGTAGCTCTTTGACCTCTCCTTTTTCAGTGATATGAATGGGATAACTGAGCAAATGGCCTGGCAAGTCATGATCCAGTGTCTTACTAGAGTAGAGGTCCCAATACTTTCTGGCAATTTGGTTCACTCTTTGGACACATTCCACACTTTCTAGATGGAGAGAGGAGTTATCTAGCATGCCTAAGTGCTCGTACCACAATGCCATCCGGAAGCCGAGGATTTGTCCCTTGGCTGGCTGCCTAGTGGATAGGTGGAATGTTTGATAGGCTTCCATGACAATCTCTGTATCCCGGACACCATCCATTGCCTCTGATTGATGTTGGCAGATCCAATGATAATGTATTCATTGTCCAATCTTAGTTATTGTCTGTCATATACTCATATTTAATCAACTAAATGCCTTAAAAAACTGCATGAGCTTACACAAAACAGAAGCACGTTCAATTTTCATAAGAACAAATTCCAGTTTATTATGTATAGTCAGTATGTGGATGTCTTGATAAAGTTTTCAGTTGAAATTTATATGGTTTTGGGATGCCCTCTCACTCTCTTTTTCAGTTGACATTTATATGTGGTCTTGGGATGTGCTCTCACTCTCTTTATTCTGGATAAAGCTACTACAATGCTGCAAATCATATTTTATTAAGGAATAATGTTATTCAAAATTCTATCCATCAAATAAGAATGACATTTGTTTTGGGGGGAAGGGGGGTATCTTGAATCAGTATTATGATGATTGATGTAAAATGTGTCATTTAATAGCACAACACTAACAACTAGAGTGCATATTAAATCAAATGCCTTAGGTTAAAGAATTCAAGATTTTCAAACAAAAAACACAAAAGGTGGTACTTAAACTTATCAAGAAAATTTGATGAACCAATTTACCTATCATCATCTTAGCATGAACATAGATCATGAACCGCCTGGCTTCCTGAGCTCTACTATAATCTGTGTCATGTTCAGGCTTCTCTGAAGGTTCATATTCTCCACTTTTCCTCATCTCTCGATTGCCAAGGCAAAAGAATGTCAAATAGTCCTTTGGGTTTGCCTCAAGCCCCTTAGTTTTGAGGGCCTAAACTATGTCTTTGTACATCATCTCCATTGTCCTATTTTGCCAATTCAATATTGCTTGCACAGATGCACTTTCTGGGATACCCTCTAGCCACAGTGTAATGACAACTTGTCATTACCTTATATTAATTATAATACTATTTTTGCTAATATTATACTTACTCTAACCTCCATGTATCCAAGAATTTTGATCAAGCTAAAATATGCATTTTAAATTGTGTCCATGACTCCATTGTCCCTGCCTCCCTGGTCTAAAGTGCATGTTTGAAACAAAATAGATATATAAGCATGAAGGGGACACATTCATAAAGCCAGCAAATAGTATCTCTTTCAAGGTAGTCTCTCACACATAGGAAATGCATCCTTTAACAGCTCCATCAACATATTAAAGGACTTGTTGCTCCATGATGATACGCACTTTATGTGCAATAACTTGACTATGAAGAACAAGCTTGAATACTTTTCACAATCTGGATACATAGGCTGTTTAACCTCTTCCAACAATCTATAAAATTTATTTGCATCTCCATTTGGCTCTTGTGGTTCATTTCCACTTGATTCCCTGCCACGCGCCACTTGTGGATAAGCATCCTTGATCATATCAAACATATCACCATATAGCACACCATCATCATCATCACCTTCCACTTCACTATCACCTTCCCCATGAAAGTACTATAATCTCTCCTTATACCCCTAAATAAAAGATGATACTGGACCTCATCCCGAGTCCTACGATACCTGTTGCTACAATCAATACACAGACAATTGATTTTCATATCTCCATCTATTGAATGTTTAAATGCATACTCAAGAAAGTTTTCAACTCCATTAATATACTCAGTGCATGATCTAGTAGAAAGATGTATCCAAGATTTATCAACCGTCATTTTATCTACACCATTTAAAGCACTGTATTAATCATAACATTGATGGTGCAGACAGTAAATCTTCATAAGTTAGTTTTAAACAAAAAAGAGCTAAGTTTCATATCGGATTGGAACAAAAACCACACTCTTTACCGCTTCTTCAGCAAAGCTTCTGCAAACAATATCAAGGCCTGCAAATTGCAAAGAAAATCAATGCTTATGCTTCAGCCATCTTGTAAGAAGCAACACCAAATCTTTTACATTTTTTTTTTTAAAAAAGTACAAGTGTGAAGATTGGAACATAGTACAAGTTTGAAGTGACTATGATCCCAAATTAAGATGGATTCTTAAAGGGGTACTTGACTGTAAATTCATCATTCTATAATGAACCTTATATCCCTCGTACTAGGATGGCTTGCATGCCATGTATAAAGTAAAACTTAAATAAAAACACAAATAATTGAATTGAGATTGTCACATTCCTCAAAGAATACTTTACAGTAAGACGTTGGAGCCAGGTGAGAAAGATAAGGAATTTTTTGAAGATAAACTATCAGGAAGTTTATTCACTCTTAATGGTTTAAATCAATAAATGCAATGTCTATCCCTAAAGTTAAGAGTCTACAGAAGAAACTACTAGAATTCGTGAATGTTCTCATCCAAAATATTTTCCTGTAAAATCTGTTCAGGTTCTAAATGAGGATCATTTGGGTTATATTACTAAGATATAACTTAATTATAGATTTATTCGCAGAATTGTGTGTTAGCACCATGTTAATCTGACATTCTCTACTGTGATTGAATCCTGCTTATAGATGGAAAGGAACTGGAGGAACTCAAAATTGGGAGCAAGGAAAAAGATAAACTTTATAGAGATGAAATGGGCAGGACTGCCAATCTCATAGAGGAAAAAGGTAAACATTTTGCTTGGCAGATTTTTAGGTAGCATTTGTCATTTTTATTGCTAAAGGCTGACAGCTTGTGACTCATATGGACTGCTGGTTCATATGGAAAAATGAGAAAATATAACCAAATAAATTTAGATCACAGCAATTATAGAAGAACTTCATTAGGCTTTGATTTCACTATCTATTTATTACTTTGGAAGACATTTGAAGTTCAAGCATCAAAGCACCATAAAATTTGCATATACTAGGTTCACCTTCACGGCTCAAAGAATAATAAAGTACATGGCCTTTGGAGCTATGCAGTTATAATCAGTTTTGGAAACAAAGCCAAATTCCTTACCATATGATATATACATCTTAAAATCTCCAATTTTTAGAAAGGGTTGCATTGAGGGGGTAGAGAACAAAATATTACCACTTTAAACAGGCTTAGAGACAGAAACTTACCCCAAAAGGCTGAACTTCTTATGGAACCGTTGATTTGAGAACTCCCACTTGTAAGAAACCCGCCAACAGTAACTTGCACTCAAGAGCAGAGGTTATCTGTAAGAAAATCCTATTAAAATCTATCACTTCAAACTAATTTCATATAATCACAAAACTTCAAACTAATTACCTTATCTGTTTCTCCAACAGTAGACTGAGGATTCTTATCCAGGCTTCAATACTCTTAAGATTTTCTCAAACAACCGGTCAGTGGGAAATTCAACTAATCAACAGATACAAATAACAGTCTCGAAAGAGGAAGACTCCACAGGCAGCTGATCTATTATAAGTTAAGACCATAATTAGAAGAGAAATGAGAACAGAATATTTGAATTAGAACTACTATGGAAGCATTCTTTAAAAAGAAAAAAAAAAAGAGGCTTGAATTTAAAAGACCCTGTAAGAAGGTCAGGTAAAAAAAAGGGTTAATGGAGTTATAAAATTATGTATCTTGTTAGTAGGGGCTTGTAAAACCAAGCTATTTATAATCTGAAAAGACTGAAATTATACAATAAATGGCATGAAGACTTCCCAAAAAGAAGAAGCATAAGAAACAACTATAAATAATCATCATGATCCAAAATTTTCTATAATTAAATTAAGAGGAAAAGAAATAAGGAATAAAATAATTACTGGTTAAGTTTGTGAAAATAAAAGTGTTTATATATATATATATATATATAAGTTGCTCAATCCAAATATGGTCTTGAATTTCAAAATTATTGTTGGAAAAATAATATTCTATGCTCCCCTCTTTGTCAACATCTACAAGTATGAACATGTAAACATACAGCACATCATCATCTCAATCCTTTGTTCAAAAATTGGCATCCAAAGACTTTTAATACTTGATCACGTGGATGGCTCATTATAGACACATCAAAATTGTAAGAGGGAATGTGAAATGAGTCATGACAAATGGAGCATGCAATTGAAAATAGTTTTGACTACAAACTTTGAACGGATCAAGTCATTGAAATAATCTCAGACTTTAATACAATCAGATTGTCTGTGTGTGTGTGTAAGTCACTAATTAAGGAACTATCTAACATGCAATTTTAAGGAGAGCTCATAAAAAGTACCTAATTAAGGAACTATCTTTTAGCAAAGAGACAGAGCCACAAATCATACATTTACAAAAGAAGGGGAAAAAATGCAAACTCATGAAATTATTCAAGGAAAAAAGAGCACTATTTGTAAGTTAGCAAATTACATTTTTACAAAAGACGACAAGATGGTAATGACGAAAACGCTCGTATCATATCCACCACTTAATTAGTTGGAGCATGCAGTCACAATGATCATATATATTGATTCATGCCCTCTAACTAATAGGGTCTATTTAATCCAACACCTTATTCTATTTTCCATATAACAAAGAAGCACAATCTAGATCTATAACACATAAATGTTATGAAAATCCTACCTTTTATCAAACACATGCAACAAAGCAGCATAAAAAGAACAGAATAATTGCATTAAACAGTTACAAGATTAAAGATACACAATGTAAATCACAGAACCGAATAATTGCATAAAACAGTTACAAGATTGAAGATACACAATGTAAATGGCCAAGACACATTTGAAATTTAGATTTATGAGATAGATTATTGAAGGGCATATTAATCACTCAATGGAAGGGTCTGGTTGGTTAGGAACGTTTTCAATATGATTGCAGATTAAAACTGTTTAAAAAATATCAACAACATAAGTTAGGTGATGAACAATCAACGCATGCATTGCTCTGCGCATGGCTTCCCTTCTCAATCAATGTGTAGATAATTTGATCCAAAAGTTTAAATAAAAATTCTAAATCCAATGCGTAAAGCTCCAATAATATGTTAAATAAATTCATATTTATCAGGATAGTTGTTTTTTTTTTTTAAATAATAATAATTTTGAGAGACCTGTGGGGTTCCAATTTCTGCTTCTGCTACTGCTCTGCTGCCGCGCCCAGGTCCTTTAGTCGCTTTTCTCTTTTGTTTTTTTTGGGTGTCTTGCCGCGCAGTTGCGTGTTGTTAGTTGGCGTGAGTTGGGAGTGTTAGAGGGAAAAGTGAAAAAATTTTGTTAGGTTCTAAAGTTTAGGACTTTATGTATTTAGAACTCTAATTTGTATTGTTGGCAAACCATGATCAAAACAATGTGTTTAGAAGTGTTTAAAGCTAGCTCAAAATTGTATGTCAATGTAAAGTTGGAATCGAGTTTAATGCAGGAAGCACTGTGGCTTTCGGCCTGGCTCGATCGATCGAAGCTTAGGCTCGACCGATCGAAGCTCAGGCAGATCGCTTTTCTGCAGAATTTTCCAACTCAGCCCTATTTGTTTTAAAACGTTTTTAGGATTTCTTAATTGTCCTAAGTATAAAAGGCAAACCCTAGCCACGTTTTAGTGTTGCTCATATTGCGGTTTGTGTAAATCTCTTGTGAGATCTAGAGGAGCTTTCCTTTACACAAATTTAGGGTTTTCAAGGAGGAGATATTTTCTACACTTTGATGATCAATTGTTGCCATTAAAGCTTAAAGAATACACAAGCGGAGGTGCTTGTAGCTGGTGGGAATCCAAGAAAGAAGGAGTCCGTGGATTCGGAGCTTGCACGTGGTCGTGTCAGTAAGTTCTACTGGTTGGTAGCATTAGGAAGTCAAGCGGGGGTGCTTGTGAGTCCTTTTGTATAAACTTCGATTCTTTTCAAGATAGTGGATTCAAGTTTACCTTGAGGATAGCTAGGTCAAATCCTCCTCAGGTTTTTACCGGTTTGGTTTCCTGGGTGATCATATCTTGTGTTATTTATTTTCTGCTGCTTTGCTTGATTTGATCTTTATCATTGTGATAACCTAGATTTGTTTAATTGGACTAAGTAACAACTTGTCTAATTACCTAGGTTTAATCAATTGTTTAAGGGGTCTAAAAACTGTCAAGTGGTATCAGAGCGGGTAGCTCTTTTGTTGTTGATCTTTTGATCACTGAGCTGATCCTTGACCCCTGTTGTCATGGAACACGGACACTCTCTAGTTATTCCTCCTCACTTTGATGGGAATAATTATGCTTACTGGAAAGTAAGGATGAAAGCTTTCCTAAAATCCATTGATGAGAAGGTGTGGAACTCCGTTGAATACGGATGGGAGAAGCCCACTACTCCTGTTAGTGAGTGGCAAACTTCTCAAAAAGAAGCAGCTTCGTTTAATAGCAAGGCTATGAATGCGATTTTTAACGCTGTTTCTATGGAGGAATTTAAGAGAATCTTGAATGTTGAGATCGCTTATACTGCTTGGAATATCCTCCAAACAGTGCATGAAGGCACAAAGGCTGTCAAAATAAATAAATTGCAACAATTGACTTCTAAATTTGAAAGCATTAGGATGTCTGATGATGAAACTTTTGATGAATTCTATGCTAAACTGAATGATATTGTTAATTCTGCTTTTAACTTGGGTAAAATCTATGATCAACCTAAAATTATTAGGAAGATTCTTAGATCTTTGACTGAAGACTTTAGACCCAAGGTGACTGCCATTACTGAAAGCAAGGATGTGGACTCCATCCTTGTTGATGAGCTTGTAGGATCTCTTCAATCCTATGAGTTGGATCTACCCAAAACTACCAAATCCAAATCAATGACTCTTAAGTCAGTTGATGATGTTGATAGTGGTGGATTTGATGATGAGCTCTCTGCTACAGAGATTGCCTATCTTGCCAAGAACTTTAGAAATTTTCTCAAGAATAATAATAGAAAGGCAAGAGGCACAAACACTGCTGAACCTAGAAATTTTAGGAAGCATGATCTCACTAAGGTTAATAACAATGATAAACCTAGAGAAAGAGTAGGTCAATCTTCCAATAATTCTTTGGGCTCTCAATGTTTTGGATGTCAAGGGTATGGACACATGAAATCTGAATGTCCAACCTATTTTAAGTCTATGGGTAAGGCTATGGCTGTAACCCTTAGTGATGGTGAAGTTTCTGATCATGAGTCCGATTGTGATGAGGACGGAAACTTCATTACTTTCACTGCTACTGCTGTAGTTGATGAGAGCATATCTGTTGAAGAGAACCCTTCTGATGGGGAACTCTTTGAAGATGCAGATCTTCAAGAGGCCTAAACAAACTTTGCAAAGTTACTGCAAAGGATGCTATGAATGTTGAACTTGGCCTAAAGAAAATTGAATCTCTTGAACTTGAAAAGAAAAATTTGCTTGTTAAATTGTTTGATGCTAATGATCTTTTGGACAATGTGAAAACTGAAAACATGTTTTTGCTTGATAAAGTTAAAACTTTGGAACTTGATTTATCTGTTGTTAGATCTGCTAGTTCTAAACTTGATCAAATGCTGAGCGTTCAAAAGTCATCTTCTGACAAAACTGGTTTAGGTTATGTTGATAGTATCTGTGTGTCCGCTCCCCATTCCACTAAGTTTGTTCCTTCATCTTCTTCTTCTGAACCTTCAGTGAGTGAGATAGTGAGTGAAACTGTCAAACCCTCTGTGAGTGAGGTTGCTAAACCCTTAGAAGATTCATCATCTAGGAAGAATAGGGTTGATCTGAAAGAATCTAAACCTAAGAAGCCTACCCTATCTAAGGACAAGACACATGATAAACCTGCATGGGTTTGTCACTTTTGTGGAAAGACTGGACACATCCGTCCAAATTGTTACAAGCTGCAAGCTGCTAAGAGAGCAAACAAACCAAAAGTACCTGTGCCTCATACACTTGATCCTATGGTACTTATTGGTGATTTGGTAAAGGCTTTAAACTTTTATTCCAATCCTGGAGTTGGTAATCATTCTCAAGTGAATAAAAACTCCAATGCTCGTGGTGCATCTAAAAAGTTTTGGATGCAAAAGACTCGACCTAACTGAGTCTTTTTGACATGTTCCTTGTACTTCATTGATCTACCCTTTGTGACTATTGTTCTTTGGTTTTGTTTTGTTTTGTTTTGTTTTGTTTTTTTTTGGTTTTTTTTTTTTTTTTTTTTTTTTTTTTTGTCTCTAGGATTTGCATAGCATAACATTCATGCATTTCATTCTAGGTAATTTTTTTTAAAAAAAAAAAAAAAAAAAAGGAAGCACATTTTGTTTTTGCACTATTCTTCTTGGTTTTTGAGAACAAGGTTGGTCAATTTATTTTCACATAACATGTTTTTTGTACCTTGTTTAGCTTTGATGAGCTTATTTATTGCATTCTACTAGTTGAAGATTTGTAATGCATGTTGTGTGGGAAAGATGTGTATGGTTTTTGATTACTATGTCTTAATCTTGAAGTCACATATTTTTAAATGTTGGACTTGAACTTTTAGAGAAAGGCATAAATAACCATCTCACCACTGTTCACTAGCCAATCATGAACACCTTAGTGCATATCATAAGATTTTATGCTCGAGAAAGTGTAGCACATGCACAAAAAGAACATAAGGTGAAGCCTCGGTAAAAGTGTTTAATTCTTAAAATCTAATTGGTGTGTACTATTAGGCTTGATGCCAAACTCACATAACTTAAAATTGGAATGTATATTATGAGGCATAAATACAAGAAACTTACATGATTGCAAGCTTATGATCTAGGAAATGTAGGAGTTATATGATGTAACTCTTTAGGTGATAGTCTCTTTTAAATTCTTTGTGATGAATTTTGTAGACTTTGTGATTGATTGTTATTCACATATCACCTCACATGTATCTCAAGTCTTTGCTAGTCGTACACACTACACAAGTTACTCTTTGCTAAACATTGTACATGTTATTGTGTGTGTTTATGGTTTGACCAACCAAGTTTTTGCAATCACTTTGAATTATGTGCAAACTAAATTTGTTGCTTGAAAATTTGTGGAGAATGCAAAATTTTGTTTTTGGGAATTTTGGGCTTAAAATTCTTGATTGAAAAATCATATCATCTCATACTCATGCATTTTTGTTCTTAAATATCAATGCTTTGAGTTAAATCAACTTGTTTTTCAAAAATTGTGTTTTTCCTCAAAAATATGGTGAGCCTCTGCCTGATTCGATCGGTCCATTCTGTTTTTTCGACCAATTGAAATTTTAAAATTTTTTAAAATTTGCGAGAGGGAGTCTCTGTCTGTTTCAACCAGTCGAGGCTGATTTTCGACCGATCGAAACTCGTGAATCAGGTTTTTCAAAAAGGCAGAATTGGACTTTTTCAACTTCTTTTTCAAATAGTTCTTTTCTTTTCTCTCTCTCCGCGTTGGCTCTTGGCTCCACCAGTCATTTTTTGTCGTTTTCCTTAAAGATTTTTGCAAGGTTTTTGCAAGGTTTTTGTCCTTAGAAGCCGGTAAGACCCTTTTGCCCTTCTTTTCCAAGTTTATTTCTTGTTTTCATGCATTTTTCATGCATTATCATGGGTATTTTTGGCATCTTCAAACTTTTTGGGGTTTTTGATGATTCAAGCCTATTCTTGTATAATTGATCAATGGGTTTTTGTGCCATGATGTTATATTGATGTTCCCTATAGTTTAATTTGATTAATTTTGCGGTTTTTGAAAAATTGAAAATTCTAGGGTTTTGAATTTGATCCGAATTGGGGATTTTGTCAAATTGGCTTAAATTGATGAAATTGGCTTCTCCAATTGATGTATTTGGTCATTATTTTTGTTATTATATCATGTGTAATGATCAATTCGTCAATTTTTTTAAAAATTGATCAAGTGATTTCTATATTTTGGGGTTTTTGTGTTAAAAACCTTAATGTGCAAGCCAATTTTGTAATTTGAACCTTTTTGACTTAATTCACTGCATTAGAACATGCATCATGACATTTAAACTTGTTCATGCATCATATAGATTTTGTTTCTATATTTTGTTTTTGTGCTAACTTGCAGTCTGCCCTTGGTTTTGGTTTGTGGTTGTTTGTTCTTTCGCTCTGTGTTTTGATCCTTATCTTAGCACCATGCCTAGGAAAACTAGAGCTCATAGGACCACTTCCACTTCCTCTGAGTCTCCACCTAGAGTAGTGCTGTTTAAGAATGATAAGTGTAGAGAAGCCTATGACACCTTGAACTGTAGGCGTAAGATCTGGTCTGAGCGAGCTGTTGTGTTAGATGCGCTTGATCCGGCCATTAGGGCCAATTTTGAGTCTAGGAGTTGGTTGCCTTTTGTAGAGATAGATCATCCACCTCCGACTGCCTTGATTAGAGAGTTCTACTTGAATCTCTCTTGCCACATCTATGATTCCAACACCCTTGTTAGGAGTTGGATACGAGGTGTAGAGTTCACCATTAACCCTCGGGTAGTGGCTGAGGCTCTTGGGGTGCCGGTTGTTCGGGATGCTGACTATCCCTATGATGAGTCCCCCTCTTTAGTCGTTGTCATGTCTTACATCACTGGGTCATCTATCCAGTGGGGTTCTGATCCTCGGATCACGTCCGCTGAGCTTACCGAGACTGCCTATCTCTTCTTTAGGATTGCATGTCATTCCTTGTGGCCTATCTCTCACTTCCACACCATCCCTTTAGAACAATGTGTGTTTTTGTACGCCTTTGCTTCAGGAGCGTCCATTAGTTTTCCTCACTTGTTCCTTCGTTCTTTGAATGAGGTTCAAAGGAGTTCTGCCGTAGGGCATGCCCTGATTCATCCTATTTTCATTCATAGGATTCTGCTCTATTTAGGTCTAGATGGTTTTCCGTCGGGTGAGCCTGTTCATGTGATAGCTCCCATAGGTGCCACCTTTCTTCGTTAGAGGGCTGCTCAGTTAAGAGTTGCTCCTCCTCGTCCTAGAGGTGCGTCATCTAGTAGTGTTCCCCCTCCTCCCTCTTCTATAGGTACAGCTGCTGCTGAAACTTTAGGTGCTACTGCTGATGCTGATGTTGCTGTTCCTCCACCGACTGCTTCGGATGATTCAGACATTCGTCGCACGTTGGATCATGTCTTGACCGTTCAGGCGGCCCAAGGACAGATTTTGGTGGACGTACTTGATGAGATCCGTGCCTTGCATGCGGAGTTGGTGCAGTTTAGACCACCTCCCTTTTGATGATGGATATCTTGTTTGCCCTTTGGCATTCCGTCACAAAAAGGGGGAGTACTTGTAGGTTTTTGTTTTCAGGGGGAGACTATTTGTTTTTTGGTTGGAACTTGTGGAGTTTTAGATTGTATCTAGGTGCTTCACTATGTACTTAACATTTTTAGCTCTTACCTTGTTTTTGATGGGATATTCATGTTAGGGGGAGTTTTATGTTTTTGTTGGTACTTTATTTGTTTATTGTTTCAAACTGCTTATTGATTTATATTTATGAGTTATTCATTGATATATGTCTTTATTTGTGTGTTGTTTGAAATCAAGAAGTTATTTTGTTTACTTGTATTATTTCCACACATGCGGTAATGCATTTTGTTTAGTGTTTTAGGAAATATACAAGTTGATTCAATTGAGCTACTGTCTACACTTGCAACTGATAGATAGTAGTTAGGATTGAATTTGGTTTATGAGCATTATTTTGTAAAGGGCTTTTCATTTTGTAAACTTTGAGTTTCTAAGTTGTGTTTTGTCATGGATTGCCAAAGGGGGAGTTTGTTAGGTTCTAAAGTTTAGGACTTTATTTATTTAGAACTCTAATTTGTATTGTTGGCAAACCACGATCAAAACAATGTGTTTAGAAGTGTTTAAAGCTAGCTCAAAGTTGTATGTCAATGTAAAGTTGGAATCGAGTTTAATGCAGGAAGCACTGTGGCTTTCGGCCTAGCTCGATCGATTGAAGCTTAGGCTCGACCGATCGAAGCTCGGGCAGATCGTTTTTCTGCAGAATTTTCCAACTCAGCCCTATTTGTTTTAAAATGTTTTTAGGGTTTCTTAATTGTCCTATGTATAAAAGGCAAACCCTAGCCACGTTTTAGTGTTACTAATATTGCGGTTTGTGTAAATCTCTTGTGAGATCTAGAGGAGCTTTCCTTTACACAAACTTAGGGTTTTCAAGGAGGAAATATTTTCTACACCTTGATGATCAATTGCTGCCATTAAAGCTTAAAGAATACACAAGCAGAGGTTCTTGTAGCTGGTGGGAATCCAAGAAAGAAGGAGTCCGTGGATTCGGAGCTTGCACGTGGTCGTGTCAGTAAGTTCTACTGGTTGGTAGCATTAGGAAGTCAAGCGGGGGTGCTTGTAAGTCCTTTTGTATGAACTTCGATTCTTTCAAGATAGTTGATTCAAGTTTACCTTGAGGATAGCTAAGTCAAATCCTCCTTAGGTTTTTACCAGTTTGGTTTCCTGGGTGATCATATCTTGTGTTATTTATTTTCCGCTGCTTTGCTTGATTTGATCTTTATTTTTGTGATAACCTAGATTTGTTTAATTGGACTAAGTAACAACTTGGCTAATTACCTAGGTTTAATCAATTGTTTAAGGGGTCTAAAAACTGTCAAATTTAGAGGGAAAGGGGAATTATGTTCCGAGGGAAAAGTGATAAAAATTTTGAGGGAAAGGGGAATTGATGGACATGTGGCGCTAAGGTTTAAAGTTTTATAAGAAATAATTATATAGAGGTGTTAGGCATGGAGCTGTCTTCTTTTGTTCTTAATGGCTCTCTGTGGTGTTTTATTTTATTTGGGACTACACTGCATGCAGTGAATGTCCCACCTACGCTAGTGTATGCACTAGTTTACTTTGTATGACTATATTTGGCATTTAATAAAAGATTTCTATCGTTTGGAGCTCAAAAAAAGTTTTATAAGAAATTGTGTGTTATAAGAAATTTTTTTTTTGTTAATTTAAATTTTAGAATATATGTAGCGGCATGTGGTTTGAAGTTTATAAGGTTTAAAGTTTAAACAATTAGTATAATTTTTTATAATAAACAAGAATAAATAGGAGTATGTATATGAAATACATAGGTTAATTAATGAAATAAATTAGATATAATTCATAAATTGAATAGTTCCCCAAAATTGGATAATAAAAAAGATTATATGTCATATGTTAAAAGAATAATATGAAATCTCCACAGTGAGCTATATCAAATACTATAAAATAACAATATAGTTCAGCTATTAAATATTAAAACAAATGATGGGTTTGCTTATATGTAAAAATGGTTTAAATTGAGCTCGATCTAGTTGTTCAATTGAGCTTAAATTTTATCAACACCAATATTTTACCATGCTATGCAAATCCAACGGTAAGAATTGGAATCTAAATTGGCGTGTGAAGGTTAAATGTTGTGTGCCCGTACTTTGATCAGTCTGCTCTCACAGTCAAACCGTTTAATCACACCCTAATTTCACCAATACCCATTCTTTACTATGCTCTTCCCATCCAATGGCTGGACTTTAAATTTGGTGCCATTTTCAAAATTGTCAAATTCTAGACCCATGCCCCTGCAGGGCTAGCCTAAGGCCCCCACCACAAAAGGCTCAAAATTTTAATCCTAAGAATAAAGGCATTGTCCCTTGTTATAAAAGGCTCAAAATTTTATAAAATTATATATGTACGTGTATATGTATGTATGTATATATGTGTAGGTGTGTGTGTGTGTATATAATGGTTGTTTATTTTTATTAGTGATACTAAGGATAGCACAAATTTATTATAGGATTACAAATTGACATGTTACCTATCACAAAAAAGAAATTTAAACATTCATTACTAGGTTGTTGAAGTTTATCGATCATAATCATTTTCATATTATATTGTGAACATTTTTTAGTACCACTAATGCATTTTTCCTTTTCATTTCCATCAAGACTTCCAAAATACAAGACCAATAGAACCTAACCCAATTGAAACCCTAAAATGTTTCAAAAAAAATGTTACAAATGTGTTAAATCACCAATTATAGATTAATCTCTCTCTCTCTCTCTCTCTCTCTCTCTCTCTCTTAATAATTAGATTACAATTTTACTTAACTATACATTGTCATATATCCAAAATAAAGTATCTTTTTTTAATTGACATATACTTTTATTTATTTTTATTAAAATTTATGGTTGAACTATGATATTAAATCCTCTATATAAAATTAACATTAGTTAAGTTTGTATTATTCTTCAAATTAAGTATTTAATATTGTATCAAATTAACCTTGATTTGATTAGTATTAAATAATTTTATTTAATTAATATTTACATATAAAATGCTTCATATGAATTTTCGTCTTAAGCCCTAAATTATATTGAGCCGCCTTTGTGCCCCTATACCTATCCCCTAAGGGAAAACTTTGACTACCTTGACCAAAAAAAGCAATATACATCCTTTAAAATTTTGTTTAAAATCCATTTTTTTTCACCTTGATTTTTGAAAAATCTTTTTTAACAACAAGATACTAGTAGGCATCCCATGGATCACACATAAGAGTGACCCAGGTAGCCCTCACACATTGAGATTTTTATTTTATCTCGACATTAACCCTCGCTAGTCATGGGTTTTTTAAAAAGATTTAAAGTAAGGACATTTTCCCCCTCTAAGATCAAAACCATTTATATCGAAGCACATGTATTATTCTAAACTAGCATGTAACCCATGTTTACACACGAGAATGTTCAATTGTAGTAGTACTATTAATGTTAAGCTTGGATTATTAAATATATAGAAAGTTAGTTCGACCAAGACTTTTATATTTTGGAGTAATTACGTTTTGTAAACTTTAACTATTAATATATAATATATATAGATGCATGTATGAGATCATGGGACATATGTCCTCAAGATTGGGCAAGTGTCTTCTTTAATCTATGTTGCACACATTTTAAAGGGATAATCAAAATTAGGTCTTGAATATGGTCAGGCCTCTAGTGATGAAAAAAATGAGGGAGAGTGAATTGAGATGCTTTTATGTTCATACGTGGGTAGCTTACGCATTAGTAAAAAAAAAAAAGCCAAGTTGATTCAAGTTGAGCAATCAAAAAAGGGTTGAGGAAGACCAAAAATAACATTAGAAAAAATAGTAAAATATGACATATCAATTAAAGTTTTTTTTAAAAAAATAAATAAATAAACAAACTAAAGTTAATTTTACCAATCATGATATGCCATATATTTACTTTTTTTTTTTCAATTAAAAACTTTAGTTATTTTATAAAGAAAGTTAAATAAATACATAGCAGGTTTTGATTATAAGAATATCAAAAATAGTAGTGGAAGTCCAAAACTTGTTACATTGTGTGTGCAACTACTAATAATGTCATCAATAAATTTTGGACTTTACGGCCTTTTGTGATTAAAATCTTGGATTAATGAGTTTGCCAAGTATTTATATCTTTCTATTTAAGTCAAGTATAATTAAGATTGAAACTCTCTCATAGAAAAAAGTATAAATAATATTTCTTCTAAAAATAAAAGTATAAATAAGATGGACTTTAAATACTTCAAACCATAAATTATTTTTGAAAGATAGTCCCCTTCTAAATAAACATGTTGTATATCTATTTCTTTTGAATGCTAAACCATGTAAACTTGTAAAATTTTTTGCCAATAGTGCCAACGATCTAAAAACTGTAATACTTATACTCCCAAAATATCTCTCTTCAGAGTCTCTCATCCCCTTTCTCTCTCTCAATATCTCATCTTAGACCAAGCCTCTCTCTTCCTCTCTCTGTGTGTCTATCTTTGTCTCTCATTCAGTTCTCACTCTCTATCTCACGGTGCTAGTATTGTCTTTTTGGGTGATTTTTTGTGGTGATATTGGAGTGGCTCTGGTGGTTTGCTTGCAAGGTTGTCGAGGATCTGATGGTCTGGTAGTTTTCTTAAAACATGAGTTAAAATATTCTTTTATTTTGCAGCGATTTCTCAAAACCCAAAAAGGCAAGTTTCTTTCATAGTGGTGGATGTTATTTTTCTTTTGTGTGAATTTAATTGTGATTATGATTGTGATTGGAGCTTGTGTTTGAGTGATATTTGAATGAATTTTGTACTGTTTCAATTTTGATAAGAAAATATTAGTAACTATTTAACTGAGTTATTGCGTTTGATTAGCTTTTTTTGAAGTATAGGTTTGTTTAGAATGAAAATTTTTTAAACATGTTTGTTGGTATGAGATATATTGGAATTCAGATCTAATTTTTGGGATCCCTAATCACTAATCAGTTTTACCCAAAGCTTGAATTTAGGGTGCGTTTGTATAAGCTGGTGCAAAACGGTGTTTTGGGTTTAAAATGAGCTTTTTTAAAAAAACTATGAGAAGTTGCTGTTGTGAATCAGAGATTTGGGTTTTTAAAATGCTCTTTTAGGCTTCCAAAATGCTTAACCAAATGGATCCTTAGCTTTAGTTGATGGTTTATGACCAGATTATGTCAGTTTTCGGGTGAAACCGTAGAACCGATTAACTTGATCACCTTGGGTTTATTTGTTTATTTGTTTTTTGGATTACATATCTAGGTGTAGTTATGAGTTTCAAGCTGTTTGTTCTTACTTCCATTTGTGTTTTGAGTTATTCGCTGACCTGTTGATCGTTTAGTGCTACAGTTGATTTTTGAGTAGAACTAAACCTTCAAATTCTTTTATATGGTTTCATGTTTGTTTGATAGTTCTGTAGAGGCCTTATTGCTAAAGTTTTGTATCATTTCTAAATTGTGGTTTGTTTATTTGTCTTCTAAAATTTCCTTTTAATTCATTCCTTTTATCAATTTTTGCATTGACGATCAATTTAGTCATTGCCCATCATGTCTACAAGGTTATTTGTTTTTCATCTTAAAAAGAAAGAAAGAAAGAAAGCAAAAGAATTTCTCTTCTCCATGCTGAATTGTGTTATGTTACAATTGTTATGCCAGGTAGAGAATTATGGTGGGATTTAAAAATAGGTACATGATTGTGGAAGTTTTCTTGGATCCTAATAGAGATCTTGCTGGGCATGATCCCATTTCCCATCATTACTTCCCAATTTAATGTCTCAAAAGGGATCAAAGACAGCATTCTTGTAAACTTTGGAGAGTGTGGTCTTGCTTCATCACTTGGATCCTTCCAAGGTAAGTACCATATTGCCAGTTATTAGTTTGCCTTTTCTCTTGTTTATGCACACTTGCATTTTACTTTCAATACAGTGTCATGTCTTCAATAATCATTGAACTTGTTGTTTATGTGTAGTCACGTATGTGAATCCCATCACAAAGCTTTGCATCATTAGAGCTTCAAGGGAAGAGTACCAAAAGGTTTGGTCTGCCATCACCATGGTTAGGAGTATTGGAAATTGCCCTGTGCTATTTAACTTATTGGACCTAAGTGGTAATTCAAATAACAGAGAGATGGATACTCTATTGCCCTGCTGATAATGTTTATATATGTGTGTGTTTATCATAGTTTGAATTACTTAAATAACTTATATTTCTTCATGATTAGCATAACAAAGATGCAAATCTAATTTTATGTACTGCCATACGGAACTTTTTTCTGAAAATTTATCAGATTTTTTCATCTATCAAAATGGAATATAATACCATTTTTTTTTTCTTTTTTCTTTTTACTAGGGAGTATAAAGGCTTTTTTAGAAATGTAGCCTTGAAGTATGATGAGCTAAAATTTGAGCAGTACAAACTTGTAGTTGGGGCTTGTCTCGCCATTGATGCTATTCAGCACGTGCAAAACTGTCTAGACAAGATCAAAGTTTTGGAGCACTGAAAGTATTGCTAAGATCAAAGGGGGTTAGGGGTGGCTTAATCAATGGATCCTAGAGTCTTAGCCCACCACAAATACATTGATCCCATTTAAATCCTCCCTCCACAGTACTCCACCCTCACATCACATGTAAAGTTGTTATTTACAACTATGTTTTATGTTGATTTTATTCCATGACAAAAAGTGTTGTAATTGCTTTAATTTTGTTTCTTGTATTTTGTGGGATTTTATTGTATTGGGTTTAGTATTAAGTTGGTGAAGACTCAAGCTTAAATGAAGAATCAGTGGATTTCGCGAGAAGCTCGCGAGAAGCTAAGCCGTGAAAGAGCATGTGAGGAGCACATGACTGGAAGCTGAAGAGTCGTGCTAGGCTGTCGTTTTCACGAGTGTCTCACGGGTAAGGCCTTCCCGCGAGACAGTCGCGAAACATTCTGTCTGGAGGATTTTTATGTGTGAATTCCTTATCCTTCACTCATACTATATATACTCTTATTACCCACAAATGTAAGTGAGGCCATTCAGAAAGAAAAACCCTAGATAGGTTTTCTATAACACACACCTATCTTTTAGAGAGAGAGCTACTCATCTTTAGTGAGAATTTATTGTAGCCTCTTCTCCTTCCCTCTCCCATTATCATACATTGAGAGGAGATTTGTACCAAAACACAATCCACACCTTTTGAGAGTGTAGTGAGTGTTTTTGGAGTTACTGGGAAGCATTGGAAGAAGCCAAGGATGGCAGATGCAACATAGAGCTTGTTACGGGATCTGGAGAGCTAGACAAGATACGGTTCCGAGAAGCGTTGTTGGAGTAGGAGCTTGGAGGGCTTAGGTACAGCGGGTAGATTAGGCTTGGAGGGTCTCTTGCTAACTCATGTATCCTAACTGATTTTCTAGTGGATCGATTATCGCTTGGAGGGCGGCGGAGAGGTTTTTCGCCGAGATTCTTCGATTTCCTCTTCGATAACACGTCTCGGTGTTATTTGTGTTTGCATCTCTCTTCTCTACTCTTGTTCATTTCATTTTCCTGTTGTGTTGCTTTAAATATGGATTAGAGTAGCTCTCATGTTTGTATGCTTGTGTTTACACTATTCCACACTTAGTATTAAGTTAGTGTAAAATCAACCAAGCCGTATTTTGTATTGGGGGTCTAAACAAGCTCTTGTGTTTTCACACATTTTGAATTTTCATCACATATTGTTGGCAAATACAAAAAGAAAAGCAATACATGCACATGAGCCATGTGTGTTGTGTATAAAAGCCACTTGACTTTGCTTTTCTCTTGGTCATTCTTCCAATTTACTCTGTGTGAAAATGAAGACTAGTTCTGAACATGATGCTAAGGTTCAGTATAAGCTATAGGTTGTTCCTTCAACTAAAACCAAAGCTCAGTGATAAACTCTGCCACTCAATGACATGCTGCTTTGGAGTGGATATTGTCTACTACGGTCGGCAATGATATTGATTCATTTTAACTCATGTTTAATGGCTTTTTTTTTTTTTTTTTAGGATGGTACTAGCAAAGATGAAGAGGACAACTCAAACAATAACATAAAGGTTGAAAGCAACTTGGAGGGTGACTCAGAGGAAGTCTAATATAGATCTTGTCATAATTCTAGTTGTTTGTGTTTAAAATAAGGTTTAATTTCAGGATTTCTTTGTATTTTTTATATTTAAAGTTTGAACTTATATGAATTTTTATCTTTCAATGGATCAATTTTTAGTAATTATTGGACTATTGTATCAATTTTTAGTAATTATTGTACTATTGTAACATGATAGTTAAACAAAAATGATATAAAATAAATTATAAATAAATAAATAATAAAATATTACCACTGATGACATAAAAATTTGGTCATAAATAGCTTTATAGTGACAACAAAGTCCCTTGCAATTAATAGAATAGCGATCTCCTTTAACCTCTTGCAAAAATGTATTAAGTGGCAGCTTAATGTTGTCACTATTATTCCTAACTAATTGTGAGGGGGTTAAAATCCTTTGCAAATAAATTTTAGCAACGTCATTATTTGTCTCGTTGTTAATTTGAAATTTGCAAATAACTAATTGCGAGCGTATAAAGGCCCTCACAAATAGTTATTAATGACGACTGCTTCCTCTCGCTAAAAATAAGTTGTGAGGGGTTAAAATCCCTCACAAATAAATTTTAGCAATGCCATTATTTGTCACTAAAAATTATGTCGTCAATTTGGAATTCGCAAATAACTAATTGAGAGGGTATAAAGGTCCTCACAAATAATTGTTAACAACAACTGTTTCCCCTTGTTAAAAATAAGTCATCGACTTTTCTCTTCGTTTGATAAAACATTTGTGAGGGCGGATTTGTTCAGTAACAACGGTAGATTGCCCTCGTAAATTATTTATTTGCGAAGGTATGGTTGCAAAATCTCTTTTAGTAATAAGAGCAAATACGACGGCTTTCGAGGGCCACATGCCCTCGCTAATAACCTTTTGTGACAATATTTGAATTTTTGCGAGGGTATTTTACCCTTGCTAGTAGACTATTTTCTTGTAGTGATTTTGCATATATGATATTAGTTAAAAACAATAAAACATATATTACTTTGAAACTTTAGCTTCTCTGTTTTTTCTGAAAATTTTCTCTTGGGCATTTGTGATGAGTTTGAAACTCTGTTTGTGAGTGCACATTAACAGAGTTGCCATTGTATCCTGAAGAGTGACCGCCTAAGCCATTTGCACCAACAGATTCATTCCAGTGGGGGAGAAATCACTTCTTAAGGACAGCAGATTTAGTTCCGTGCCTTGGCAATAAGTTTTACTTAATCCTTAATTTTATATACTTTTGCACTTGTCTATTTTTCTTATAAGTTAATTTAAGCATATCTTGTTTTATTGATATATTATTGATATTGCTTTGTAACTTTGTTAATCAATTTGGACAATTTTCCAAACTATACTTCCAACACTTATCCTCGCAAACAAGGATCAGATACCACCATTCCCACAGTTTTGGTTTTGAACTCAAAGATGGTCCCAGTAAATACTAAATAGTTAAAAACAAGAGGGTCCTCGATGAAGGACTAATAGTATTAGAAAAAGGACAATCTTGTAAAAACAGAGCTTTGAGGTAGCACCCTTGCCTAATTGAGATCAGGTGCAATACCCGAGGTATTGCACCTGATGCAATTACTATCAATGGTTGAGATTGATAGTTGCAAAAATGAACTTTCAATCTCAACCATTGATTAAAAAAAAGTTAAGATAAAATTTAACAAAAATAAAAAGTAAAATGAAAAAAATTTTGTGAGAGAAAGGAAGGTGAATTGCACTGGTGCAATACCCCTGGGTGTTGCACAGGTGGTATTGCACCAAATCCTAATCCCTATAAAAACCTTCACAAACCCGATTCTCCTCCTCCGCTGCATTGACTAACAGTGTAAAATGACTGTAAGACTGGGTGTTAGGGTCAAGATACACAACCTGACACACTTTGGCTTTTTATGAATTGTGAAGGGTGTCATGTTTGGGTATCTTGACCCTCACACCCAAGTTCACAATTATCCCCCAGTTTACAAGACCTCTCATCCACCATCTTCGAACCCAACCTTGTTTGGTTCTCGAGAAAACAGATAAAGAAAAAACATAGTTTTTGAATCTTTTTTGTTTCACGATGCTTTGAATTTCATTAATGTTTGGTGCACTTTTTAACGTATTTTTATTGCATATTAGGTTTACATTTTTTTGGTTGGAGAAACTGTTAAGTTATGATTTTTCTCATAACATTAGTGTTGGCTTATTCCATGACAAAAAGTGTTGTAATTGTTTAATTTTGGTCCTTGTATTTTTTGGGATTTTACTGTATTGAGTTTAGTATTAAGTTGGTGAAGAATCGAGCATAAATTGAAGAAGAAGTGGATTTCACGAGAAGCTAACCTACGAAAGAGCCACGTGAGAAGCACATATTGGAAGCTAAAAAGTCATGCCAGCCTAAAGGATTTCGCGAGTATCTCGCGGATAAGGCCTTCTTGCGAGATACCCGCGAAACTCTCTGCTTGGAGGATTTTTAAGTATGATTTTCTTACCTTTTACCCATACTATATATACCCTCATTATCCACAAAAGTTTGAGAAGCCATTCAAAGAGAAAAACCCTAGATAGGTTTTCTACAACACGCACACCCATCTTTTAGAGAGAGAGCTACTCATCCTTAGTGAGAAATCATTCTAGCATTTTCTCCTTCCCTCTCCCATTTCCATACCTTGAGAGGAGATTTTTACCCAAATACAACTCACAACTTTTTAGAGTGTAGAGCGTGTTTTGGAGCTTGGGAAGCTTTAGGGATTTGTCAAAAGAAGCCTATAAGGCTTGGCGGATGCAATCGGGTGTATTGCAGGATCCGAAGAGCTAGAGAAGACAAGGCTTTGTTAAGTCAGTTGGTAGCAGGATCTTGAAGGGCTCAAGTACATTGGGTAGACTAGGCTTGGATGGTCTTTTGTTATTCGTGTACTCCAACTTTATTCTCGAGTGGATCGATTTATCGCTTGGAGGGCGGTGGAGAGGTTTTTCGCCGAGTTCTTTGGTTTCCTCTTCGATAACACGTCTTGGTGTTATCTTGTGATTGCATCTCTCTTCCCTACTCTTTTAGCTTTTATTTTACTGCTGTGATTTGTTGAATATGGCTTAAAGTAGTTTTATTGTTTGTTCGCTTGCATTTATTCTATTCCGCATTTAGTTTAAGTTAAAGTAAAATTAACCGAATCGTAATTTTTAATTTGGGGGTCTAAACAGCTCTTATATTTTCACACACTTTTGAGCAGTCAATTGGTATCAGAGCGGGTACACTTGTTTTGGTTTTATTACGTAAGTGTGATCCTTGATCCCTTGTGTGTTTTGCCATGGATAGTGCTTTGGTTGTTGATGATTGTAGCATGCAAGTGTTTGTGAAAATGCCACTATATGTATTTATCCTTATGATTGTGATGCCATGTTATATGAATCTTTTGGTGTTGTTGATATTCTTACATAAAACTCTTGAAGAAAAAAGCTAAGGAGTTTCATAAGAATTTGAGCAAATTATTTTGTGAAAATGATGATTTGATTGCTAAGTTCAATAAATCCAATAAATTGGTTGAGAAATATAAGAAACTTGCTAAAAATTCTCTTGAAAAGCTGAAAGAGTTTGAATGTTTGAATGTAGACTTGGATGCTAAACTAGTTTTGTCTAACAAGCTTGTTGATGATCTTAAATGTGAAAATGAATCTTTTAAGATGCATGCCAAGTGTTTGATTGCTGAACCTATTGTTAAAAATGATGAAAATATTTGTTGCAATCATATTGTGGTACCCAATTTTATGCCTATTGTGTGTTCTACCTCAAAGAAAAAATCGATATACATTCCTCCACACAAAAGAAATCAAAAAGTTGAGAGAAAGGCTCTTAAGCCTAAGCCTCTGTTTAGGTCCCATCCTAGGGAATTGAGTGGATCTATGTTTTTTCCTAATTGCCACCATTGTGATATGATCGGTCACATAAGACCTCAATGCCCTATGTTGAAGAAAGAACAAAACCATGGTGCTAGATCCCTCTTTAAAAAGCCTAGTAGACCTAAACCCATTGTTTGTCACCATTGTGGTGCCCTTGGTCATTTTAGACCTCATTACTCTAAGTTTCAAGTGCTTAAAAGAATAAAAAGAAAAGAGAAACTTGAGCTTTTTGGAAGTTGTGCTATGAAAGCAAAACTGGTTTTAGGGGAAAATGGTAAGTTGTTAAAGAAAGTTTTTGATGTTCTTACCTCCTTGTCTATGTGCATCTTCGATTCTCATTCTTCCAACCATCGTCTCACTTCTCATGAGACACTCTTTTGTTTTTGTTGATCTTACTTTACATGTTCTGTTTTTGAGTGTGTTTAAAAATTCAAAAACCCATAAAAATTAAAATATCTCCAAAAAATTTGATCGCTCGTGTTGTGTATATCACATGTGAGTTTGTTCTAGTACCTTCGTACTAATGGCATACTGCATTTTCCAGCTAAGCTTGTTATGTATGCACATCTATCTTTGTGGGAAAAATCTTGAAATCTATGTGTGATTGTTGTAAATCAATCTTCAAGCTTGTCATGAATGATTAGTCAATAGTCTTGATGGTTTTGATACATGCATAGACTTATGCCTATATATCTTCCCACACATTTTTATGTTTTTGCTTTATAGCTCAACTAATGTCAAACATCGAAAAAAGATAATGAGTTGTAAAAGTCGTCGTACATACTAGTGTTTGACTAGGAAAAAGGGAACGTGACTTGTTTTGAAATGTATGGTACTCAAAAAGCCAAAGGCTTACTCATAAAAATGAAATATCAAAAATTTCAGGCATCGATCTCAAAAAGAGATGTAAAGATCAAAAATGATAAAATGTTATGAATTGTAAAGAATCCACATGAAAAGCTTCAAAGATATGTAATTATTTTCTTGTGGGAGGTCATATATGTTAATTTCTATAATTGAGATAGACCACTTGACTTAGTACTAGTTGTGTATGACTTGATTGAATTGATCATTGAAGTTTCACTCTGGACTAAGGACTATTCCACATTTGATTCTCACACACAACACACAAGACTTTTGTTTAATGAATGCTTATTTCATTTGTGTGATTGTACATGTTCAAATGTGATGTGTATACTTAATTGCTTGTCGATCAAACCCAAAAGGATTTTTGAGTATTTTATATGTTTTTGAAAGTCTTTTTATGCTTTCGTGTATTGAGTTTTTGTTCAAATTGCATTTTTCATGTTTTTCATCAAAACCCCTTCAGAGGTATTTTCACGAGAAGCTCGTGACTAAGCTCTTCCCGCAAAAATGGGTTAAGGCAAAATATGAAAATACAAATTTCAGACAAAAGTTTCGCGATTGTCTTATGACTGTTTCACGAGTAAAGTCTACCCTTGAAAAGTTTTGTGCTTCAGAGGCATTTTTCGCGAGTAATTTCATGAGAAGTTAACTTGCGAAAAAACACGTGTTTTCAGTTTTAAAAGGCTGACGTAAACAGTTTTTCAAACTCAATTGTTTTTCCCTCACTTCGCCTTCCTCAAGCCTCAAACAACCCAAAACCTAATTTCACTCAAAAACCCAACCAAATCTCAAGTGCAATCATTTCAAAATCATCTCTAAGGTATGTTTATACAATCTTTTCTCTCTATTTACTTAGATTATAGCTTAGATTCTAGGTTTTCTTAAGTTGGGTTCATTTTTGAAAAAGGGTTGGGAACTTAGTAAATTTTGTGAAATTTTTTTAAATATATTGATTGGGCTTTGTCCCATTTGATTGGTTTGTGGTTGTGTTGGCCGTGGCATTTTAACATGTATTTAGGCAAGATTCACTTATGTTCATGCATTGCTTACATATTAGTTTTATAGGTGCATACCAAGTGTTTGATAAAATGCCCAAATGGTATTTTCTCGTTGTTTTGGACTTCGATGAGTACCAATTTTTGGAGATTACCATGATTATGTATATTTATCATGTTTTGATCATTGGTTGCATGTTTTACACATTTTTCCCCATGAGTGTCTTGCTCATGCATTGGTCATGCATCTCATATGCACACTAGATGCACACTAGATGCGCACTAGATGTGCACTAGATGTACCTTGTTGCATACACTCTAACACTTGACATGTTTTACATTCACTCATGCTAGTTAAGTCTTTTTAGACCTTTTAGCACATATAGTGAGCGTTTGCGCTCCACGTTTGCGTCCACGTTTTTGAGAGTTCACGTTTTCTCTTTTTTTTTTTTTTTTTTTTTTGGCCCGCAATTGTTGACTGTGGGGGGACAAATTTTACTGTTATGAACAGTAAATACACTGTTCACGCACTGTGCTGACACTGTTCATACACTAAAAAATATTAAAAATGGGTCCCACAGTACTATTTACACATTTAAAAATTATTTTGCTACAGTGTTTTCAGTTTTCAGTTTTCAGTTTCAGCAACAATAAGCTGTATCCAAACGGACCCATAACATGTTCTTGTGTCTATGTCATGCATTGGTCTATACTTTGTTCCATTGTCCTTAGCATGTCATGTTTACTTTATGCTTTGTAGCATTCTTTGTTTTTGTCTTTCGTTTGAGCTTCATTTTCTCATTCATCTTGCACCCCTCATGCATCATCTTTTACCCATGTTCATATCCTCTTTTCTTTCCCTCCTTCCTCTTGATTCATTTGTCTATTCGTGACAAAAAGAGGGAGAAATTCTACCTCCTTCACATTCATAAAGGGAGAAAATCATAGGGGAGATGCATATACCAAGGGAGAGAAGACATTCTCTTTTAGAAAGCCTTGTTTTGTTTTGTTTTGTTTTCTTTTCTTTATGCTTGTTTTCTCGTTGCTTTATGGTGCTTTGAGTTATGTTTAGTATCTATGCTTTGTTGCTCTCATCGCATCGTGCTTATGTGTTGGACATGCATACATCCTTATGCTATTGTGTTTTCTTGGTTGCATGTTTGGATGATCATTTGCTTTGCTATATAATTATTGTAGTCATTTCCATATGACTATCATGTGTTTGATCAAGTTGCTCATATGTTTCACAACATATTTACTTGATCGCTTTTTCTTGTTACGTTATACTTGTCCTTTTATCACTTGATTTACCTTAAGGGTCTAATGCGTTTTGTGCAAGTTTTTCAGGTTACAGGTATATATGTTTCAAGTTCATCATAGTTTCTAGATTTAGGTGTGAGTGAGTTTTGCCATTATTCCCAAACTCACATTTAAGTCTAGAGTCTGTTTTAGGATGTTTTGTGATGAAATAGCCAAAAGGGGAGATTGTTATGTTATGATTTTTCTCATAATATTAGTGTTAGTTTATTCTATGACAAAAAGCGTTGTAATTGTTTAATTTTGTTCCTTGTATTTTGTGGGATTTTATTGTATTGGATTTAGTATTAAGTTGGTGAAGAATCGAGCATGAATTGAAGAACAAGTGGATTTCGTGAGAAGCTAACCTGCGAAAAAGCCATGTGAGAAGCACGTATTGGAAGTTGAAGAGTCATGCCAGCCTGGAGGATTTCGTGAGTGTCTCACGAGTAAGGCCTTCTCGTAAGATATCTGCAAAACTTTTTGCTTGGAGGATTTTTAAGTGTGACTTTCTTACACTTCACCTGTCACACCCCAAACCCGGTACCCAGATTTGTGACCATGACCGACATGCTAATATCAAGCCTAAAACTGACATTAACAAGAACCAACTTAATTTTTTCAAAACTTTTACAAAAACTTTCCTCTTTCTTTAAATCCTTGTTTCTTTACTTAAATTATATAACCTTTCACTTGACATTCAGAGCATCTACACTGTACTCGAAATATAACATAATCCACCAATCATTTAATTTCCACACTTTCACATAATACATCTCTTAATACTTTAAGGTATACAACTTTCCTTAGATCCTAAAATACACAATACTAAAAAGCTAAACATCAAATTGCTAATTTAGGATCTATACATATAAAACTAAAACCAGCTCCTTCCAAACTCGACTAAGGCTCCCTCTGCTCCAAAATAAAACCTGCTAACTGAAAGAGTAGAAGGAGTGAGCTACACAGCTCAGTAAAGGTAAGATATATGAGAATTCAATAAGGATGCATGTAAATCATATCATTTCATTCTATACATAATCAAATAGGAGAACAGCTTTCCATGCATAGTATTTTATACTATTCAGAATAATAACTTATACGTTTTTCACAGGAAAATAATTGTTCTCCCTTTTCTTATCAGAATAATATTACCAAAACCTTTCGGATTAAACTTCTTTCATTTCCTACAAAGTCACCATATATATATTCTCATTACAAAATAATTATTTTAACTTAAATCAGATAATCGACAACTTTGTATTAAACTAGAAACATCTTGACTGATAAAAAAACTTTTCTTTATAAACTTCTTCTCATAGAATACTATAATTTTGATGATCATAAAACTTAACGTTTCATAAAAACAGATATCTGATAATTTAAACATAAACTTGTACTTTCATCAGAAACTTTATCTTTATAACACAACAGAACTTCATAAACTTTTATCTTTAATGAACAGCTTTCTTTTCATCAGAAACTTCTTATTTTCATGAGAGCTTTTAACTTTTCATAATGCATTTAAATAAAATAATTCTCTCATGATTAATAACATAACATAGTTGTTCATATCATATTGGTTAGTCCATATCTGATAAGCTGTACAGAGAAGGCCTCATCACATTTGGGTGCCCCCGTGTGTATGATATTGTCCTCTTTGGGAGGCCTGATGGCACATCCCCTCCAGGTTTTGTTCCTCCCCGCCGTCCGTACACATTGGGGAGAAGGCCTTAATCAGATTAGAGTTACGGGCAACCCCATTTCCTCTACTTTAAATGGCCTAGAGTTACGGGCAGCCCCATTTCCTCTACTTTAAATGGCCAAATAGATAACATATTTCCATGGAAAGCCAATAATTAACCCCTACTGGCTGAGTTCAAATTATCAGAGGACATAACCCGAAAACATTTCATACTTTACATCATACTGAAATTTCTTATTTTGCATAACATTTCATAATAATAACATTTCCATTCTTTTCATTTAACATCATGTTCGTGGAATCAATAATAGCATGAATATGCTTAAATCATATACATAAGTTTTTCGAAAGCTCACAAACATATCTTTGTCAGAATAATGATTACATGCCATATCTCTAATTAAAAACATTTTAATGCATAATATACTTTAAAATAACCTCATGACTTACCAAATGCCCATATAACTTATCCCTTACCTGAAAGCAGAGGAACCGAGAGCCTACAGTCGACAGAGCTTAAACTTGGATATTGGTAACACTTAAACCATAAATCAAAGCTTATTACTATCTATAATTTCCTTGTCATAGACTTACACATTCATCTCAAAGCCTATCTCTTAGAATCAAGGAAGTCCTAATCCCACCTCAAAGAGGTTCCCACAAACACAAAATGCATTCATCAGACCACATGATGTACTAAATCATATAGAACCCAATTCATAAAATTTATATAATTCTAACATACCAAAGGATGAGCATATAAAATTATAGCTCAAAACATTCATCTTAACTTTAGGATTAAATCCTCAAAGTTAGGCATGTCCCTTACTGTTCACTGTGCTATCCTAGCAGCATATGCCCCATTTGTAAAATACAAACAGGCTGTCCAAACACATCCAATTGTCATGAAATTTTACATAACTACTCCTCTGTATGTCCAGTATAAACCATAAAAATTTCGGAGTCAAAGCATATACCTATGATTTACTAAAAATCACACAAGGCAGCATACTCAAATCTGTCCTGACAGAATTTCATGCAACTTATAAATTAAACCATTATTTTTATATTAATCCAAATGCTGTGAGACCAATTCAATAACAACCACAAGTGTCTTAGGTTTCATAGGAATCATCCCTAGCATCCAAATTCACTATATAAAATTTAATACATAATTTATCATGCATGAACACAGAATCTGTCACAGTGACAGCTTTGCAACGTTTTATCGTAAATTCACAAACAATTATCAAACGATGATATTCTCATATGGGGATTTTTTATACACTCATAAGACATGTTATAAAACACTTAAACACAGTCATTTAACCATTTCGAGCAAAATAAGCACAACCAAAAAAATCCCAGCAGCAGCATCAACAATAGTCATCCTAAGTTTTCTTACTTCCTTAATCATACAAAATCATTAATTAATAAAAACCTTAATCTACCTTCAACAAATCATCAACACAACTTCAAAGCTTCTTAAAACAGCATACATATATATATATATATATATATATATATATATAGACTTACAAGCTTTCCAATTTTACAAACCACAAAACCAACTTCTTAAGATTCCATGAAGAATTTATGGATTCTAAGGTGAGAGTAGCTAGACCCTTACCAAATTTATGATTCCAAGGAGAAATAGAATCACTCTTGCATGGAAGAATTTCCCCATTTCCTAGTGGCTGGACCCAAAATTATGAGAGGTGGAGAGCTTGAGAGAATTTTCTTTCTTTTGGTTTAGGACCCGTGGGAATGAAAGGGAGAGAAGAGTTGAGAGAATTTTCTTTCTTTTGGTGTGTGAACCCTTGGACTCAAGAGAAAGACTCAAGGGAGCTTCCTAGCACTTTCCTTGAGACAAAAGAGAGAAAAGTGAGGTGCAAATTTCTGATTTGCATTGATCCGTGGGAAATGGGAGCAAAAGAGTTTCTTAAGTCTTCTTTCTTTGAGAAAGTCAAAGAAGAGATAAAGGTGCAACCAATAAGAACAAAGAAGGAATAAAACAAAGAAGTAAAGCAAGAATGACCAAGGGAAATTTCTGGTGCAGCCAAGAAGTCCAACAAAATATCTTGGGTGATTCACGTGTATTGCTAGGAAAGAAAGGATAACTTACCTTTTCAACTTTTAGTGTTTATACATTTCACCCTCCCATAGTTCTACATTCTAGAAATGCCCAAATAACAAAATAACTTTGCATATAAACCCTTACATTTATACACTTAATTAAACACCAACAATTACATATCAAATAACTTAAACCACTTAATATAATTTTGTACATACTTAATATATATTTAAAATACCGATAGCAATTCAGTTATGTATAATCTTTACAATTCTTATTCAATGGCATTATAAAATAATATGTTTATTAAATACTCTTATATTAATTTTTGTAAGTAAGTGGCTTAAAATATTAATAATACTTAACCATTTAAACATATAGTTTAATTATAAAAATTGGGTCGGGGTGTTACATCACCCATACTATATATACCCTCATTATCCAAAAAAGTATGAGAGGCAATTCAAAGAGAAAAATCCTAGATATAGGTTTTCTACAACACACACACCCATCTTTTAGAAAGAGAGCTACTCATTTTTAGTGAGAAATCATTCTAGCCTCTTCTCCTTCCCTCTCCCATTGCCATACCTTGAGAGGAGTTTTGAACCCAAACACAACCCACACCTTTTCAGAGTGTAGAGAGTGTTTTGGAGCTTGGGAAGCTTTGGGGATTTGCCAAAAGAAGTCGGTAAGGCTTGGTGGATGCAATTGGGTGTATTATGGGATCCGGAGAGCTAGAGAAGACAAGGTTTCGTTAAATCAGTTGGTAGCAGGAGCTTGGAGGGCTCAAGTACATTGGGTAGACTAGGCTTGGAGGGTCTTTTGTTATTCGTGTACTCCAACTTTATTCTCTAGTGGATCGATTTATCGCTAAGAGGGCGGCGGAGAGGTTTTTTGCTGAGTTTTTCGGTTTGCTCTTCGATAACACGTCTTGGTGTTATCTTGTGGTTGCATCTCTCTTCCCTACTCTTTTAGCTTTCATTCTACTGCTGTGATTTGTTGATAATGGCTTAGAGTAGTTTTATTGTTTGTTCGCTTGCATTTACTTTATTCCGCACTTAGTTTAAGTTAGAGTAAAATTAATCGAGTTGTAATTTTTAATTTGGGGGTGTAAATAGCTCTTGTGTTTTCACACACTTTCGAGCAGTCAGAAACCATATTAGGTTTACTTGGGTAGTGGTTTTTACTTAGATTTTAATATTTTGGATCCTAAGTGATGAAAAATATGAGATTCGTAATTTTTGTCTATTGTTTTCAGAGCAACCAATCCATATAGATGGTTTAAAGGAGAAGAAAATGTTGGAAATTAGATTGAGATGTGATTTTCTTTCTGTGGAGTCATGTCTTCCATCTGTTTGTAGAAATGCTTCATTGTTGATCTGATAAGTGATAATAAGTGTGCGCTTGGATGTTGATGAAAAATGAAAATTATTTTACTACTCAGCTTATTTTTGCTACTATTTATAGGCCCACTGCACTTTTGGCACTATTCATGGACCCCACTATG
Organism: Quercus mongolica; assembly: GCA_011696235.1. NCBI lineage: Eukaryota > Viridiplantae > Streptophyta > Magnoliopsida > Fagales > Fagaceae > Quercus > Quercus mongolica. Next base: position 79,609,371 of record CM022236.1, read on the forward strand.
TTATTTTAACTAACTTTTACCTTTATCTATAGTACTTTCAGCAATAATTTTTCAATGTCAGCAAAATAAGCGGTATCTAAACACAAGGGTAATATACAATTTTACCTCTCATCACTCACTGTGTGAGAAAGAGTAGAAAAATAGTAAAGTTGATCAATTTTGAAAAGTCTTTGACTTGGTTGACATTGGCTTAAACTTTAAGAGCACTAATAGTATTTTACCTTTTAATAGTGTAGGGGTGAAATTCCCAAAGTCAACAATGGGCCTGGGGCCCCACACGAAGCCCAACCATGACCCAAAGGGGAATAGGGGCCTAAAAGACTTCTGGCCCAATCTTGTTGAGCCCGGTTTGTTTTAAAAGACGTCCGAGGAGGAATGTCTCCTTGGACACACAAATATGGGCCAAATGTGCGTCCCCTCCACAGTGAAGAACCATCCCAGACGAACGTAGGTAGTAGGATGACCCTCACACAGCAGGAAAGAGGAAAATGTAAGACGTTAGGGAGAAGCCACAACTGCCGCATTAAATGCAAAAAGCTACTTTTTCAGCCGCATTAATGTGGAGAAGACAGGCGAACAGTGTTACATTGGCCAGTGCAACTCACAGAAAGATATGGAAGATGTCCGATGGGACAGGCACTCAAGTGAAGGTCCAGATAGTTAACAAGTGTAAGGTCCTTATCAATCTAAGGAGGCTATATAAGAGAAGGAAATCCCCATGAAGAGGGGATCGGAGAATTAAGGAAAAAAGAGAGAGAGAGAAGTGAAAGAATTCTGTAGTCTGTAACCAAAGCAAGAAGTGCACTTATATGTCTCCTCGAACCGATATCCTGTGAACTTAAATGGAATATTCTCACATTCAATATGTTGCATGGCATACATCTAACTGAGATTTACTTCGTCTAGCCCTAGTTCTGTAACCCGCTTTCTACAAATTCATTGTCTGGGGACTTTTGGGCCATAACCACTTACTTGTTGGGCCTGGGCTCCAAAAACCGCCCCTACAATTGGCGCTGTCTATGGGAAGAATTTGTGTCTCGACAAGTGAATCTGTAAGAAATGGAAGGATCAGGTCCACGCTAAATCGGACGTTCAGATTCCCAACGGCAGGACAATTTTTTGAATCTCGAACGAGGGAAAGACCAAGATAATCAACGAGAGGGCAGTGTGAACACCTCTCACACGAGTAGAAGCCGCTCAAAGGGGAAAGATCATGCATCCCATAAGCAGAATGAGCGAAAGGCTCAACAGCAAGAGATTGATGATTTGAAGAAGAAGTTGCGTTGGGCGCAGCGAAGACGTCCTTCACCCGGCTCGGACACTAGCAGTGATGAGGATAACGAATACAGGTGAAGATCAAGAACCCCTCCGAGCGAGACTTTTTCCTATGAGGAAGAGCGGCCTCGCAAACGCAACCACAAAAGCCCATCTTACCAAGGCTTGCCCAACGATGCCATGAGCAAGGCCCTGGATCGCATCTCCCAGTCGCCGTTCATGCATAGAATAGAGAGGGCAGTGCTTCCTCGACGGTTCCATCAACCAACGTTTGCCATATACATTGGTCGGACTGACCCAGTAGAGCATGTAAGCCAATTCAATCAAAGGATGGCCGTCCACTCCAGGGATGAGGCATTAATGTGTAAGGTGTTTCCGTCCAGCTTGGGACCCATGGCGATGAGATGGTTTGATGCCCTCCAGCCGAATTCCATAGACTCCTTTAAACAGCTAACGCAGGCTTTTGGTTCCCGCTTCATCACCAGCACTAGAGTCCCTCGGCCCCTTGATTCCCTCCTATCCTTGTCCATGCGGGAAGGAGAGACGCTGAAGGCCTACTTGGACAGATATTGAGAAATGTATAACGAGATAGAAGGAAATTACGATGACGTCGCCATTAGTACGTTCAAAAGGGGTCTGCCGACAGAACATGGCTTAAGAAAGTCCCTCATTGGGAAGCCAGTCACCAGCGTGCACCAACTCATGGACAGAATTGACAAGTACAAAAGGGTTGAGGAGGACCAGTAGATGGGGAAGGGTAAAGCGAAGGTTGTCCCCCAAGAGAGGAGGGACTTCAGGTCGGACCGCTTTAACAGCAGTAACAGGCCGAGAAGAGACTACGCGGAACAGTCCGGACCTACTGGGGCTCAGGCAGTCCATGCTGTGTTCTGAGAACCATTGCACAAGATCCTAGAGAAGGTGAAGTGCGAACCCTTCTTTCAGTGGCCGAATAGGATGGCAGGCGACCCCTCAAAACGCAATCAGAATCTGTACTGCGCGTACCACCAGGAGCCAGGTCACACCACCGATGATTGCAGGAATCTGAAAAACCATTTGGATCGGCTTGTCCGAGAAGGGAAGTTGAGGCATCTGTTGCACCGCCCTGAAGGATGGCAGGAACAGTCAAATATCGAAATCAGATAAGGCACATTGAGGCCACCCATTGGCACAATAAATGTCATTCTTGCCGCACTTGGAAGGACCGGTTCTAGCCCTTTCAGAGTAATGTCAGTGGGCAGATTCTCGACTGAGCCGGACGAAAGGGAATCCAAGAGAGCCAGAGTGAGTGCCACACCATTAATCGAGTTCTCGGAGGAGGACAAGCAAGGAACCCTTCAACCCCACGACGATGCCCTAGTCGTCACGCTCAGAATTGGAGGTTATGACGTGAAAAGGGTGTTAGTTGATCAAGGCAGTATCGTGGAGGTAATGTACCCTGATTTGTACAAGGGGTTGAACTTGAAGCCAGAAGACCTGTCGCCATACGATTCCCCTCTGGTTAGTTTTGAAAGAAAAATCGTCACCCCGAAAGGCATGATAAGGCTGCCTGTGCAAACAGACTCAGATGTGGTAGAGGTGAACTTTATTGTCGTAGATGCGTACTCCCCCTACACAGCTATCGTGGCCCGACCATGACTTCATGCACTAGGGGCTGTGCCATCAACCTTGCACCAAAAAGTGAAGTATCCGTCAGGAGGTCAAATCAAAGAAATAATAGGGAACCAAGGAATGACTAGGCAATGCATGGTGTTGGTAATCTCACGACGACCAAATAGTGAACCTTCCATTTCAGCCGAGAACGGCTTATAGCAATCAATGACCCCGATCCCAACTGCGGGTGGTGGAGGACCAGCCACGGAGGTGAGCTGTGAGGAGCTGGAGAAAGTACTCGTCGGATTAGACCCTGAGAGGTTTTTTCAGATCGGCTCGGAATTACCACCATAGGAGAAGTCAACACTAATTGATTTTCTTCGACGGAATGCGGACGTATTCGCCTGGGATCCCTATGAGGCCCCCGGGGTTGACTCAGATCTCATATGCCATAACTCCTAAGAAGCAGCCTCCTCGGTGGCCGTCAAAAGAACATGCAAATGCTGTAAGAGAAGAGGTCGCAAAATTGAAGAAAGCTGGGGCTATCAAGGAAGTATTCTACCCCAAATGGTTAGCCAACACAGTTGTGGTAAAAAATAAGAGTGGGAAATGGCGGGTCTGCGTAGACTTCACGGACTTAAACAAGGCCTGCCCGAAGGATCCTTTCCCAATGCCACGGATAGATCGATTGGTAGATACGACTGTCGGGCACCCCCGAATGAGTTTTTTGGATGCCTTCCAGGGCTACCATCAGATATCCCTAGCTGCCGAAGACTAAGAAAAAACTACTTTTGTCACCCCAGTTGGAAATTATCATTATAAGGTGATGCCCTTCGGCTTGAAGAATGCCGGGTCGACCTATCAAAGGATGATGACTAGGATGTTCGAACAGCAGATGGGTAAGAACGTTGAAGTGTATATAGATGACATGGTGGTAAAGAGCAAATTGGTGGCCGACTACATCAGAGACCTCGGCGAAGTATTTCAAATTCTGAGAAAGTACAGGCTACGACTGAACGCATCCAAATGTTCATTTCGGGTGGGATCAGGAAAATTCTTAGGCTATATGGTGACCCACAGAGGAATAGAAGTTAACCCTGACCAAATAAAAGCCATTCATAGCCTGCAGCCTCCTCGGAATCCCAAAGAGGTCCAGAAGCTTACCGGCATGATAGCTGCCTTAAACCGTTTCATCTCCCGCTCAGCAGACAGATGCAGACCTTTCTTCCTCCTATTGCACAAGTGGAAGGGCTTCGAGTGGACTGAGGAATGTGCTTTAGCTTTCCAACAGCTCAAGGAATACCTCGCCCGACCACCGATTATGTCCAGTCCCGATGCCGACGAGGTGCTGTTCGCATACATCACAGTAGCCTCTCATGCGGTGAGCTTAGTGCTAATCCGAGAAGACAACGGCACGCAGCGACCCGTGTATTACGTGAGCAAATCACTGTAGGAGGCAGAAACCCAGTATCTCCCCCTCGAAAAAGCTATCTTGGCCGTCGTACAAGCCACGCGAAAGCTCCCCCACTACTTTCAGGCACATACAATAGTTGAGCTAACTCAACTTCCGTTGAAATCCGTCTTCCACATCGCCGACTACACAAGCAGAATTGCTAAGTGGGGAACGATCTTGGGCGCCTTCGACATTAGATACATGCCTCGCACCGCCATAAAAGGTCAGGTCCTCGCCGATCTAGTAGCTGAATTTGCGGAGCCCACCCTAGAAGGAATGGAAGTGTCGGGATCACCAAGTGCTGGTGAGAAACTGATCAGCACAGTCTCTCAACATGAACGCAATTGGTGGAAAGCACACATCGACGGTGCAGCGAACCAAAAAGGCTCAGGCGTGGGGCTCGTTCTAGTCTCTCCCGAAGGGATAACCATAGAAAAGTCGTTGAGGCTCGGATTCTCTGCCACGAATAATGAAGCCGAGTATGAGGCGCTATTGGAGGGGATGTCAATGATCCGGAAATTGGGCGGAAGATATGTAGATATGTTCTCAGATTCGAGACTCATCGTGGGACAAGTAAACGGGGAATTGGAGGCGAAGGATGAAAGAATGCAAAAGTACCTGGCCCGGGCTAAGCACCTGCAGACCCATTTCTACCACTTCCATTTAACGCATGTACCCAGGACTGGGAACACCCATGCTGATTCTTTGGCAACGCTGGCCACCTCCTTGGCTCAGCCCCTTCCGCGGGTTATTTTAGTTGAAGATCTCTACCGCCCAACAACAGAGAAGGCCAACGGAATTCGGGTACACAACGTCGGGACAGGGGTTAGTTGGATGGACCCTCTGGTGCTGTTCTTAAAGCACGACACCTTACCAGACGATAAGGTTGAGGCCGACAAAATCAGGAGGAAAACTTCTCGCTTCTGGCTGTCCGAGGACTCCAAACTTTACCGACGCTCGTTCTCGGGGCCGTACTTGCTGTGTGTGCACCCAGAGGCTATTGAACTCATCCTGGAGGAGTTACATGAAGGGATTTATGGAAGCATACGGGGGTTAGGTCCCTGTCCCACAGGGCCATGACGTTGGGTTATTGGTGGCCAAGCATGCATAAAGAGGCTCTGGAATATATGAAGAAGTGCGACCAGTGCCAAAGGTTCGCCCTGAACATACACCAGCCAGGCGAGGAACAGGAAATTTCTTCTCGTCGGCACCGATTACTTCACAAAGTTGGTCGAAGCTGAGGCGCTGGCAAACATTAGGGACGTCAATGTCAAGATGTTTGTTTGGAAAAATATTATCACTAGGTTCGGGACCCCGCACACCCTGATCTTGAACAATGGCCTCCAGTTTGACAGCAAAGCCTTCAAAGAATACTGTAATGAGCTGGGAATTATCAATCGATACTCCACATCGGCCTACCCACAGGGTAATGGACAGGCGGAAGCCATCAATAAAACCATAGTGAATGGACTGAAAAAGAGGTTGGACGATGCGAAAGGGAGGTGGGTTGAAGAGTTAGCCCACGTCTTATGGACATACCGCACCACACCTTGCAGGTCCACGGGAGAAAAACTTCCCAACACAGAGGACTACTGCCTTCAACCCCATTGCTAATAACAGCCTTCTGGAAAAAGGCTTGGAGCTCCTCGAAGAAAAAAGGGAAAGTGCAATGGTCCACCTAGCATACTATCAGCAAAAGCTCAAACAGGGCTACGATGGCAAGGTGAAGTCAAGGCCGTTAGCGCCCGGGGATCTAGTGCCGAGGAAGGTCCTGGGCACCGCGAGGAACCCTGCATGGGGAAAGCTTGGACCAAACTGGGAAGGCCCATACCGTATCACTTCCGTAGCCGACATAGGGGCATACTTTTTGGAAGATTTGGATGAACATGTAGTGCCACGCCCATGGAATGTAAATAACCTGAAAATGTACTGTTATTAATGAAAGACATCATTCTTGACGTCGTATTACTGTACAGCTACTTGGGCTAAGTGTTAAACAGAACCCAAGTCTTGCCTAGCTCCTCGGACCACAGGCTTGGGGGAAATTAACCTCGCAGTGATTTTTACTAAGTGTTAAACAGAACCCAAGTCCTGCCTGGCTCCTCGGACCACAGACTTGGGGGAAATTAACCTCGAAGCCATTTTCACTAAGCGTTAAACAGAACCCAAGTCCTGCCTGGCTCCTAGGACCACAGGTTTGGGGGAAATTAACCTCGCAGCGATTTTTACTAAGCGTTAAACAGAACCCAAATCCTGCCTGGCTCCTCGGACCACAGGTATGGGGGAAATTAACCTCGAACCCATTTTCACTAAGCGTTAAACAGAACCCAAGTTCTACCTGGCTCCTCGGACCACAGGCTTGGGTGAAATTAACCTCGCAGCGATTTTTAGTAAGTGTTAAACAGAACCCAAATCCTGCCTGGCTTCTCGGACCACAGGTTTGGGGGAAATTAACCTCGCAGCGATTTTTACTAAGTGTTAAATAGAACCCAGGTCCTGCCTGGCTCCTCGGACCACAGACTTAGGGGAAATTAACCTTGAAGCCATTTTCACTAAGCGTTAAACAGAACCTAAGTCCTGCCTGGCTCCTCGGACCACAGGCTTGGGGGAAATTAACCTCGCAGCGATTTTTACTAAGTGTTAAACAGAACCCAAATCCTGCCTGGATCCTTGGACCACAGACTTGGGGGAAATTAACCTTGAAGCCATTCTCACTAAGTGTTAAACAGAACCCAAGTCCTGCCTGGATCCTCGGACCACAGACTTGGGGGAAATTAACCTTGAAGCCATTCTCACTAAGTGTTAAACAGAACCCAAGTCCTGCTTGGCTCCTCGGACCACAGACTTGGGGGAAATTAACCTCGCAGTGATTCTTACCAAGTGTTAAACAGAACCCAAGTCCTGCCTGGCTCCTCGGACCACAGACTTGGGGGAAATTAACCTCGCAGCGATTCTTACCAAGTGTTAAACAGAACCCAAGTCCTGCCTGGCTCCTCGGACCACAGACTTGGGGGAAATTAACCTCGTAGCGATTCTTACTAAGTGTTAAACATAACCCAAGTCCTGCCTGGCTCCTTGGACCACAGACTTGGGGGAAATTAACCTCGAGGCCATTTTTACTAAGTGGCAAACAGAACCCAAGTCTTGCTTGGCTCCTCGAACCACAGAATTTGGGGAAATTAGCCTCGCTGCCATTTTGTCTAATTATCGACTATCATTTCTTACACATTCATTCACTCATGCTTGGTTTTCCACAGTTAATGGCAGAATAGACATCCATTTATGATGAAAACAAAAGAGAAAGTAAAATAACAAGAATAAGAGGAAACTACACCTTTCATTAAAATCCAAAAGTGATCCTTTTACAACCATTAACAGAACAAAACATAAAGGGTTTAACGAGTAAAATCCTACACTACTTTCCTAGATCTGAACCTTGAGTAGGCCCGGGTTGGTCGTCTGCTGCCTGGGGTGCCGGAACAGTCTCTTTGGCTTGTGCAACAACCTCCCTGATTGAAAGGCTGTCCTCGGGTAACTTGTCCTTCACGACCGGCTGCGCATCCTCAGCTTCAGGCATAGAGGAGTCCGAGGCTAAAGCCTTCATTGGGAGAGGCCCTTCGGGGGCAACCACGTCAGGAATCTCGCGAATGTCCTCCGGGAAAAAGATATTCTCAGCTTTCCTGAGAACGGAATCCGTGGGGACTGCTGCCCGATCCAAGGCTACGCCCCAAGACAGAGTGATGTATTCCCTGCATACAGCGGCCATCTCCTCGGCCAGCCTGACCTCAGTGTCCCTGACTCCGCGATCATAAGAGGTTACCATTGCTTTCTCGGCCGCCTCCTTGGCCAGACGGGCCTCCCCCTTGACCTTCGCAAGCTCGGCCTTGAGATCTGAAACCGCCTGCTTCTCTGTCATGAGATTTTCCTCAGACTGGCAGAGCTGTAGGCGCAGATCCTCAGCCTGCTTAGTGGCGTTTTTAAGGCCGGCTTCTGCGCTCGCACGGCCCTTCTTTGCCTCCTTTACTTCATTGTTCAGGCCATCATTTTCCTTCTTGAGGTCGCCAGCAGTCCTCTCGGCAGCACAGCGGGACTGAGCCTCATTGTGAAGGTCCTCACGTGCCTTTTTGGCCCATTCCTCAGCAACAAAGATTTGCTGAGTGACCTGGGCCAGAAAAGTAAAGGCTTAATTAAAGAGAATGATGAATAAATAGATACGTAACAAGAGAAAGGGATAGGAGAAATTCTCATTTACCATAGCCATGTCCCTCTTCAGCGACATGAAGAGGTCTGGTTGCCGAGTATCCTGTAGCCCCTTCATATCGCGAGGCAAAAGAAGAGGCTGCTGCAGGGCCTCGGCCAAGAATGATGCCTGCCCTCGCTGGGATTCCCACAGGGTTGCATCCCAAGAAATTGGAGCGCCATCCAGTTCGAGCCGTGGCGACCAGATCTGCTATTCCTTCCGAATAGCCGCTTCATCTTGGCTATCAATAGACCTGGTCCTCTTCTCTTTAGGATCTTTGGTCTCTTTGCCTTTCTTCTGAGGCTTGGCTTTTTCCTAACCAACCTTGCCCTCCTCCAATTCCTCCACAGGCCTTTTTCGCCTCAAGTTGGGCATAGACTGTAGTGCTGCATCCGATGTGGGAGGAAGAGGAGGAGCCTTGGAGGTCGGCTGTTCCTTCGAGACGTCCTTGGAGGACTGCCCTTTGTTCCTATTGGAGAGGAGGCCCCTGAGACCAGACCTTTGTTTCAGGTCCATTCCTTCTTCTTCAAGCTCTTGGCTGGTATCAACTTGTGCGATTGCTAAACCAAGATCAGGGGCTGCTGAGGCGCGGTCTAAATCTGAATCAGAGTCTGAGAGCTTTACTAGCCTGGCCGACACCTCTCGCTCCTCAGCGAAATGGAACTGGTCTATCTGCTTTTCCAAAGACGAGTGCGAGGAACCGGCTTCTTCTGCTGGGACAACAATTGCGGGAAAAGCACGCTGAGCGGGCAGCTGGACGGGAGGTAAATCTCTCGAAGCGAGAAAACCTGGTACGGAGATGTCGATTCGTGCTAATTGCGGACTGCCAGCCCTGATTGCTTGGCCAGCCTCCATTAAAGCACGAGGAAGGGGCTCGTAGTCCAAAACCAGAGGTACGGCCCACAATTGCCCATCTGCACTCACATAGATCTCAGACCTTAGAAGGAAATTGAGTGCTTGGATGTTGACCAAACTTAGCCGAGGAGTCGTATGCGCCTTGTCTGCAAAGCCCAAAAAGAGGGTTATGTTAGTTTGAGGAGGCAAACAAGCAAAGTCAAAATTGAAATGAAGAAAAAGAAAGATCAAAACTAAGATCCCTTCCAAGGGATCTAACTCTATGGTGTCCCACCTGGTTTTCCTGCCCTGACTGGGCAGTGAATACAGTCGTGTCATTGTTCGGAGACGATCAAAAGGTCGTCCTTTAAGCCTTTGTTGGACTTGGGAAGGCAGGATATCAACCTCACCTTATCGGACCTGGACTTCAAGTAATATGAGTCGCCGAGGCTGTGCAATTCATATAGATGAACCACGTCATGCCATGTAAGGCCGAGGTTCATCTGATTGTTTAAGACCTCTACGCACCCCAGAATCTGGAACATATTCGAGACGCATTGGTGAGGGGCCAACCTATGACCACGCAAATAATCCCTAGTTATCCTCCCCATAGGGATGGTCATTCCTCCTTCCACGAAGGCTATCACTGGAATGGCAACCTGCCCCGTTCTCCTCTTGATTAAGACCTCATCCAGAGAACAATACTTTAGACCTACCTCCGGCGGAATACGGTATTTAGCCCTGAAGCCTTCCATACCGGCCGAGGAATTTACCAATTTGTCAAGCTTACCCATCCCTCTAATCCTAGGTAACGCGAAGACGATTTACTTAAGGAATAATGCCGGAAAAGGCAATGGAAAAGGAATGTACACTTACGGGTGAGGAACTTGCAGGAAATCTTCAAGGGGATGACTGCGAAGGCTTGAACACTTTAAAAGGGAAAGTGCGGGAGTGCTCTAAGTGCTCGAGTGGTTGTCCAAAAATGAGAAGGAGATGCCTTTGAAAATCTTATGTATCCGGGAGAAGCTGGACAGACATACTCCCGCCTAGAGAAACGGAAATGATCCCAACCATTGATCTAGCGTCCAACCGTCGGATTAAAAATATATAAAACCGCTAAAAGCAATAATTAGCGCCGCATGGGTCATTAACCACCTCCGTCATTAATGAGGCACGTGAGAAGCATACCTCCGCACGAGTGAAGCAGGGACCCACAATAAGTAATCCTATGAATGTCAAAATCCTGCCTTTCCTCCTCGGACAAGAAAGAAGGAGCCGAAATTTTGAGGGGCTATTGTAGGGGTGAAATTCCCAAAGTCAACAATGGGCCTGGGGCCCCACACGAAGCCCAACCATGACCCAAAGGGGAATAGGGTCCCAAAAGACTTCTGGCCCAATCCTGTTGAGCCCAGTTTGTTTTAAAAGAGGAATGTCTCCTCAGACACACAAATATGGGCCCAATGTGCGTCCCCTCCACAGTGAAGAACCATCCCAGACGAACGTGGGTAGTAGGATGACCCTCACACAGCAGGAAAGAGGAAAATGTAAGACGTCAGGGAGAAGCCACAACTGCCGCATTAAATGCAAGAAAGCTACTTTTTCAGCCGCATTAATGTGGAGAAGACAGGCGAATAGTGTTACATTGGCCAGTGCAACTCACAGAAAGATAAGAAAGATGTCCGATGGGACAGGCACTCAAGTGAAGGTCCAGATGGTTAACAAGTGTAAGGTCCTTATCAATTTAAGGAGGCTATATAAGAAAAGGAAATCCCCATGAAGAGGGGATCGGAGAATTAAGGAAAAAAGAGAGAGAGAGAGGTGAAAGAATTCTGTAGTCTATAACCAGAGCAAGAGGTGCACTTATACGTCTTCTCGGACCAATATCCTGTGAACTTAAATGGAATATTCTCACATTCAATATGTTGCATGGCATACATCTAACTGAGATTTACTTCGTCTAGCCCTAGTTCTATAACCCACTCTCTACAAATTCATTGTCTGAGGACTTTTGGGCCAGAACCACTTACTTGCTAGGCCTGGGCCCCAAAAATCGCCCCCTACAAATAGTATTTTATCTTAGCTATTAAATAGTACTAGTGTGTAGTTCCGTGCATATGTACAAGTACAATTAAAAACAATCATAATTATACTGTTTAAATTATACATACTACTAGCTTACACTTTTTTAAAAAAAATTATACATTTTTAAAATATGTAATGATTTCTCATTATATATATATATATACACATATAATTTAGAATTTAATTGGATTTAGACTTTTCGGTTTTTGCACCAAATAATTCACTTGCCAAAAAAATTTAAAAAATAGATGGACACATAGCAAAAAATTGGACTTTTTTATTTTTACATTCAATAATTCATTTGGCACAAAATTAAAAATTAAATGAGACACATGGCATAAATTTGAGAATCCAATTAAAATTTAATTGGATTTTCTCTGAGTTTTGGCTATTAATATATATACGAATGCTTATAGGCTATAGCTAAAATTTTGTCGACAAGGATTATATCAATACATGTTCCACATTTTGAATTGTTTGGACACCAATTACTTTTTAAGTTCTTCGAATGAAAAATAATTATATTAAAATATTTATTTTATTCCATTGTTTGGGAGTTTTATAGAGAAAACTGAAAGATAATTATGTTATTTGAGTGTTTAAGCGGGAATGAATAAAATGGGTAAGGAATATCAGTTATTCTTTTTCTTTTCCCTTAAAATTTTAAAATTTAATTTCTCCAAAATTAGGATGAATATGCTTCCAATAGTGTAATGTTGGTGCAAAATAAAATGACACAACTTGCCCACATGGCTAGTTGTGAGTGACAGAAGTGTGATTGTGGGTCCATATGGAGACACACCTCTACCACTCACAACTCGCCATGTAGATGAGTTGCGGCACAAGTTGTTTTATTTTATGTGACGCCAACATTACTCTTTGAAATTGGAGTATAATAGTTATAAAGTAATTCCGTTCCATTTCTTCAAATACTTATTCCAATAAAAGTTACTTACATTCTATTTTTTTTCACCATTAACTTTAAAAAATCCAAACAAGATTACTAAATTCTATTCAATTTATTTCCTTTTTATTACTTAAACTATTGTGTTGCTTCGTGCATATGCACGGCTACAATTAAAAACAATCACAATTATACGATTCAAATTATATATTTTTTTATAGAAGAGGTTCAAATATACATGGCATTAACTTACACTTTTTTTAAAAAAAATCATATATTTCTAAAATATATAATGGTTTTGTTAGATTCTAAAAGTTTAGAACAATTTGTAAACCGTGAGCATAAACTTGTCTAGATATAGATTTCTAAGTTTATAGGTATGATTAGACAATGCTTAAGGTGTTGTAAGTCAGAATACAAGAAAAATGAAGTTGTAGGTTCAGGAATTCGAAATATGCCAGGTTCGACCGATCGAGACACGGATCTACAAAATTTAATTTTGACTCAACTACCAGTTAAGCCCATTAAGTGATTAGGGTTTTAGATCTATTTCACATAGTATTTAAAGGAAACCCTAAGGCACATTTGTGATGACTTTTGTAGGTGCTCTTTTGAGATCTAAAAGGTACCGTACCTTCTCTTTCAACTAATAGTACAAAGAAAAAGAAAGAAGCCAGAGGGAAGATTGAAATAGAGCGTGTAAGAAGATTATGGAAATTGGTTTACAAAGTATACGACTAAGAAGAGATAAAATATCACATGAAAATAAGGGATTGAACACAGAACTAAATACAGCAAACTCAAGGATATTATTAAACTTAACAACTTTTTTACATTGGATATGCTAGTGGACATCTTACAGGGATTCTTTTCTCTCCTTTCTTCACTCTGCCTTCTTACAAATCCCTATGCGGGCTATTTATAAGCAAAACTTTACAGAAAGATATTACATTAAGAGTACAATGATCTTTGAAGAGAAAGTAGGGGCCGGCTCCATGTTGACATCTGGCCAAAGGGGTAGAGGCCTGAGCTTGTCATGATTAGGTTGTGAAGCAGGTGCATGGTGGGGTTCCTTACTGTAGAGGTGGACAGCTGGGAATATGATCTGTAAAGTATGTTGCAAGGATAAGGATGAAATGTCTGAAGACGTTTCTAGGGGCTTTTTTTTTTTTTTTTTTTAAAGTACAATATATTAGAAAAGTCTAGTCCCATCCATCTCTTCCTTGGAACCATTCTTCATCTACATCAGCATTTACATCTGGATCATGGTTATGGTAATAGGGGTCGTCATACCCCTCAAGAGGATTTGGCATTTCCCAATGGTCTTCATGTGGTAACTACTTTCTACAGGTTTTTGGATCTATGGGTATTGTTTGAGGTAAGATCCCTTTATTTAGAGATTCTGTCAGTGTGAGAGCATAATAACAGGATACCCAAGATGGGTCCCTGTGTGTGTGTAAAGTGCCATCTGGATTGGTAAGCCACTGTATTTCTACAGGGTAGAAAAGTCCTTCTGCACGAACATCGTTTTTGGAGTTAAGCTTAACAATCAAAGTTGCTGAAGTAATCTTGCTTGCAAATCTTGGATGTTCTGTAGAAGGATATTTTATCCATTCTCCATTATAGGCATCATTTGTCAAAATGTCAAACCAGGATTTATGGAAATATCTGTTTTCACGTGGGAAAATATATTTGTAAAATTCTAGCTCAAAATGGATGCACAAATGATACTCATTAAGTAAATACCACATGTAGAGATAATGTGCAACTATTCAATTTGTTATCCAGAAGGCAAAAGGGGTTTTCCATGGTTAGTCAATATCAGGGAAAACAGCAAGGAAGTGGGGTTGGTGATTTCTGAGATAATTGTGGAGGATTCTGATAATCCTTTTGGCTCTGGCTTGAAGAGTTAAGGTCTTTATTTGGTCTTTTATTTCTGGAGGGAGATTCTCTATCATGTGAAGGATATCACTAGGAATTGTTGGAGAAGGATCTGATGATGAGGAAGGATCTGTAACAGGGTATACACATAAGGGGGAAGGAAGAATTGTGGCATTGAGGACTGGAGGCTTTCTGGAAAGATAATCAGTGATAAGATTATCTCTTCCTTTGATGTGCTTGACTTGGAAGGACCATTGTGAAAACCAATTTGACCATCTGAGTAACTGAGGATGTGGAAACATTTTCCTTTTGAACTGAAGCATTTTAGGGAAGGAAGACATATCCATTTCTACCAGGAAGTGATGTCCAAGAAGATGAAACTGGAAATTTTCAATTCCATGTTTGACTGCAAGAATCTCTTTAAAAGTAGAGTGGTAGTGTAATTCTGAAGGTTTAAATGCACCACTCTTATACCCACAAATACTTCTTTTACCATCAAGTTCTTCAAAAAGAGCTGCTGCCCAATACTCTCACTTGCATCTATTTGCAATATCTGTTTGCCTGTTCTTGGGATCTGCAAAGGAGGAAGCTTTTCTACCAATTTTTTCAACTGTTGGACTGCTTCTGCATGGACAGAATTCCATTCTGGAGGAGATTTTTTCAGCAGTTGGGCTAGAGAGTTTCTCTACTTGGAAATTTTTGGAATGAAATCTGACATGTAATTAACGATTCCAAGAAACTGGTGTATCTGTTTAGCACTTGTGAGCCTATCTGGGAATTCACCAAGGGAGGCGGCTATGTGAGACTGTAATACGTACTTTCCATCTGAAATGTTTACTCCCAAAAAATCTATAGAGGATTGTCCAATGATCATTTTCTTTTCCGAGAGCATAATCCCTTCTGATTTCACGAAATTATAAAATTCAGTGAGCAATTTCTCATGGGATTCTTCATCCTTGGAAAACAGGAGAATATCGTCTACGTAAATTAATGCATTGTTCAGGAGTGGCTGGAACAACGTTACCATTGCTTTTTGGAATTGGGACGGGGCATTTTTGAGGCCAAAAGGAATGACAGTCCATTGATAGTGGTGATCGGGGATGCAAAACGCTGTTTTGTATCTTTCTTCTGGATGAATTCCCAATTGCCAAAACCCTGCTTTCAGATCGAACTTTGAGAATATTTTTGCATTTGAAAGATGTTGAAAGAGTGCACTTTTGTTTGGCAGGGGGAATTTATCATCTGCAAGGAAGTGATTGAAATCCTGATAATTAATCACCAATCTGAGTTTTCCTCTGACTTGTTCGAAATGCTTATTAACATAAAAGGCTTCGCATGCCCATGGAGAGGTTGTTGGTTCAATGAGGCCTTCGGAAAGGAGGGTGGCGAGCTCTTGTTTGGCTAAGGTTAAATGTTCTGGATTCATTCCCCGATAACTGGCTTTTGTGGGATTAACGTCTTCATTTTTCTTGAAGGGAAAGGATATGAAAAGGTTCAGGTTTTTCCACAGAGGGTTTGAATTCTTAAGGAAGAATTCAGAGTGGGTATTTGCACAACAGTCATGGATAATCTAGAGTTTTAAAGACTGAAAGGGGTCAACTGTGAACAGATGGGGGACTTGGGTCCATGTGAGAAGGTGTTGTTTGTGCATAAGTCCTTTTGAGGACCATCTGAGGTTAGGTATTTGATGTAGGAGATCAAATCCTATGAGAAGGTGTTATTACAACAAGATCAAACATATATAGCTGATGATTTAATGTTTTGAGTGGGATCCCATAGTCACAAACGTGGTTGTTTGTTAGGTTTTAAATGTTTAGAACAATAGGGGAGCACGTACTTGTCTAGATATAGATTCCTAAGTCTATAGGTATGATTAGACAATGCTCAAGATGTTGCAAGGCTGAATAAAAGAAAAAGGAAGCTACATGTTCAAGAATTCGAAACATGCCAAGTTCGATCGATCGAGAAGAAGGCTCGACCGATCAAGATACGGATCTGTAAAATTTAATTTCGGCCTAACAACTTGTTAAGCCCATTTAGTGATTAGGGTTTCAGATCTATTTCTTTTGGAGGTGCTCTTTTGAGATCTAAAAGTTATTGTGCCTTCTCCTTTCAAGGTCACTACTAGAATTCCATCTACACATTATTAGAACCGGTAGATCTGAAGTTGCTATAACAAGATCATACAGAGCTGATGATTTAAAGTTTTGAGTGGAATCTCAAAGTTTCAAACATTGATGTTTGTGTGTGATAAATTTAGATAGAAGATTTTGTGGATCATTGGCGGAGCTAGGAATTTATCTTTAGGGGGGGGGGCATATATAATTTTTTTTGGTATGAAATATAAAATAGTAATGTACAATACTTCATAATTCAATATGTGCTATAAACAAAAGTGCATTTAATTAAAATTAAACAATCATGAGACAAGAGTGACAAAATGATTTAGTATCTTTAATCAACTATGAAATGTTGATATAGTAGTATATACTGTATATTTTAATCAACTAATTAAGTACATTTATAATTTATAATGCCATTCAGTATATAATATATTGATTATTATAATAATAAATAATATATTATAAGGAATATAAAAAAAAAAAGCAAATGAAAAGAAAAATAAAAAACAAAAACTTAAAAGAAAGGAAATGTGAAGTACCTGGGAAAGAGTTAAAAACAAGAGGTCAGCTGGTCAGTTAAAGGCACAGAGCACTGCACAGTCAGGGGATGAGGCACCCACAGAATCTTCAATCTTTCACTCTTTCTTGTCTAGTTTAATCACACACTACAAAACTTTTACTTTTTATATTGTAAACAAACTACAATAGCAGTGGGAGGCAAGAGGAAAAAACTTTAAAAAAAAAAAAAAAAAAAAAAAAAAGAAGAAGAAGAAGAAGAAGGTAAACATCAAGTCATCAACAGATACAGAGCGAGCGAGAGAGAGAGACATACTTGTGTAAGGCAAAATGTTTCTGTAACTGTGTGGGGGACTTGGTGGTGCGGCACATCAATAAAACTTCTGAATTTTCAATTTTTCTATTGTTGTGGTACAAGTAAGCCCTAGATGTGTTGGGATGAAAATTAGAATTTTTTTCTTTTATTTGTTAAGGTAATTGTTAAAATACTTATGTTTTCATTTTAAAGATGCTGAAGGTTTAGTTATTGTAATTTGTTGACATATGTATTTACGGATTGTATTTTATTTAAATGAAAATTATGTTTATTTTTAGACTTTCTTAAATATGTATATTATTAGGTATGAGGGGCCAAAATGATAAGGTTTTTTAAAAATTTTCAAATTACTTAAGATATTTCCACAATTTTTTTTTTCTAATTGTTTTTCAAAATTTTACAGGGGCTAAGGGCCCCCTTGGTCATCAAATGGCTCTACACTATCATGGATTCAAAACTGCGTGTGGTCATGTGAGTAAGTATTACAAGAGATAGCTTTAAATTTAGGGAAAAATTTATTGTAAAACTTTCGTTCTATTTTAGTGAATTTGTTGCCTTGAGGATAGTTTAGGTTAAATCCTCCCCAATTTTTTTACCTTTAAATTGGACTGTTTCATTGGTTTTCCTAGGTCATCATATTACTTGGCTTCTTTACTTTTTCACATTAAGTGTTATGATTGTGTTTAATCTAGATTTGAATAATAAATCTAAGTAACTACTTGGTTAATTAATTAGGTTAAACAATCTGAGTGTACAGGGGTCTAAACAAACTTAATAGGTTTCTCATTGTGTGTACACACACACACACACACACACACACACACACGCACACACACACATGATTTAGAATTTAATTGGTTTTAAACTCCCTTATTTAGCTTGTTTTGAGATAGAGTTGTTTTCCAAAAAAATAAGCAGTAATTTTTATGTTGACTAATGATATATATATATATATATATATATATATATTTTAATGCTACCAAATATTGGAAAATATGGAAAAATATCTTTACATAAGGTTTTCCAACAAAACAAGTAGCACATGATTGGATTTGGACTCTTTGATTTTTACACCCAATAATTCACTTGACAATTGGCACAAAATTAAAAATTAAATAGGACACATAGCACAAAATAGAGAATCCAATTAAAATCTAATTAGATTTTCTTTAAGCTTTGGCTATTAATATATATAGATGCATTTTATTTATTTTCATTCTTCTTTGATTTACTTATTCTATTTCATTCATTTTCTTTATGAACACAAACGAAATGCCATAATTCTTATGTAATGTTGTGTATGTATAAACAAACAAACCAAACATAGTATCCCTTATTTTCGTGAACTAAACGAGTTGTTAGGTTAATTCCAACTAAGTTAGCTGAGCTATTAGATTCCATAAATGAAATTTCAATTCTTCTTTTTGAAATATTAACTGCGTAAACTAGTAATGATAATCCTATGGAATTGAACCTTAGGTTTTAAACTCATCCTGACCAACATTTTTATTTTAAACTAGTCGCAGATATGCGTAATGCGCTGGAAAATTTTGATGTCATATTATTTTTTGTTAAGTAAAGAATGAGAATAATAGTTGACACTTATAAGTAATAGTCTCAAACTCATCTCACAATAATGTGTTTACATTATAATATTTATAATAAATTTTATGTAAGTAAGAAGTCTATATCTTGATTTTTTTTTTTTTTGTATATATATATATATATATCTATCTATCTATCTATAGGCAAGGAAACATGTTGCATTTTACTTTCAATTATTATATACGCCAAAATATTTTGTAATACATTATAATAGAGTGAGATATGCATCAAAACACAACACAATTAAAAAATGGATAATGTATAATTTTCATTAGAACATGAAAATGAATCTTGATGGTTTCATGTGAAAGCTAACATTATTTTGCATTTTTGGAGAAGTTAATGAGCAATTTATCCAAACTTTGTTTTAGCAGCCATTTCCAGATGTTGTTCCCCTCCCAAGGGCATGTTCTTACGCGTTACTCACCCGTCCGCCACTGGAAACACCACTTCCGGTCTGATTCCATTTTATCACATAAGAACTATCAAACAAAATTATAATAGTTTCTATTTTGATAATCACTAAACATATATGAGAATCAACTATTACAAAAAAATTTCTCCCCAAAACATATACTGATTTTTATTTTTCCTTTCCATACAATTTAAAAAATGTGAATAACTAAGGAATCTAAATGTGTAGTTGATCTTAGTCAATCAATAATTAACATAAAAGGGGTAGGGGAAAGCAAACATATTCACTATATAATTGTTTATATATGTCTATATTTGTTTTTGCATATATTAATACTCTTGTTTTCTAAAATATTCATGTAGCAACTATATCTTGTTTGATCTCTCCTAGGTCTGTAGCTTTAGCCCAACTCACAGCATATAAACCAATGATCATAAAAAAAGAACCTAACAAAATGAAGCCAATCACAATTTCTAAATTTTTAGTGATAATTAAAAGAGAGATTAAAAGATATCACAATATATGTAGTGATAATTAAAAAAATTTCCATCACAAATACTATGCTTATTGGTTTTAAGAGAGATTAAAAGAGAACATATATAAATATAAAAAAATATTTAGGGAAGAGAAAAAAGTATACGCGATACATAAGTCTCGAGGGAACGGAAATGTTGGAGAAGAGGAAGAGACTTTGTATGTTTTGTGATAGGCCAAGAATGTATTGACCCCTTGTGATGAATTAACCAATTAATTAGCCAAGTTAATTAATTAATTCAACTAGCATGCAATACATGTGGTAGCACAAACAAATCACCAACTAAGTTAATATGCAGCGGAAAATAAAGCTGACACGGTGATTTGTTTACGAATGGGGAAAACCTCTAAGGCAAAAACCCCACCGGGTGATTTTTAGGTCACCACTCCTAAGAATCCACTATTATCACAACAAGCGGTTACAAGTAAAGGAATCCCAATACCTTATACTAAGCTACAGTTGAACCCTGAACCTAATACCCAATTAAACTTGTTCTATAGTGACAATCTCTCATTTTAATGCATGGCTCCAGTACGTGACTAACTAATTAATGCACAGATCCAAGTACGTGACTAACCACCAACTTGAGAAGAATGTTGGCTGCAAAGTTCTTTAGTTTATCCATATGGTAAAGATCATGAAGCTCCTTGGTTACAAAACCCTACGGTGTACAAACGCAGCAGCTTCTTGAAGAGAAAGATGAACTAGGGAAAATTGACTCCGGTCACAATATGCTAGTGAAAAACCTTCGCATCAAGCTGCACTCACTTGCATCAGCTATGACGACCCTTAAAATAATCCTTATATATGTTTAGGGTTGTGAGAAAAGAAAACCTAAACATGTATACACGGATTGGAGTGAAATCAGAACTGAAAATTTGATTTTCTTAAATCTCGATAGATAGCGTATCTATCGAGCAGCTATTGAGCATCGGGCAAAAGCTGCCTTATAAACCTCGATAGATGCTATCTGTCAAGCTAGCTATCGAGCTTTAAAATCTAGCACTTCTTCACTTGATTCTTGGCAAATTTTCATGACTTTAACACTTGGACTTGAAACCCTGTTCCTTAAAGTATTTAACACATCCTGGATCTACCCAATTACAAGTAAAGTGCGTTTTGTCAAAAGATTAGCCAATTTTACTTGACATATGTTCCTAACATAATTCACATATGTCCTAACAATCTCCCCCTTTTGTAATCTGTGACAAAACCACAACAAACAAATGAACATATGAGAAAAGTCATAAATCACTCAACTCATATCACTTGTTGAATACAATAAAATCTATCATAACACAAACTTTTGAAAAACTTTGCAAAAAGAGAGTTCATGGCAAGAAAGACTTTGACAACCTGTATTTTTGAAACACTTTAAACAAAACTCATCATGGCATCTTAGTGTGAAACAAAAATAAAAGATTGCATACAATATATAAGAAGCATGTGCATAAAGAGAGAAAAGAAACAACACATGAAGAGATAGATGAAATTGTAATAATAGCCTCAATATATATATCAACATAAGTACAAGGTTTGCTATCACAATGTATTTGAACAGTAAAGAAAAGAAAAGATACAAAATGTCCTCACTACATCCATCAAAAAGAAAAACACTCCCCCTAACAAAAATATCTATCTCCTATACTAGCTCTCCCCCTAAGAACATGACTACTCTCATACCCAAAACTACTCCCTCTTTTTGTCATGAATGTCAAAGGGCAAGTAACTCAAGCAGTCATCTCGTCGTCATTAGAAGAGTTAGCATCCTTGTCGGAGTCATCATCATTGTTGTCGGAGTCACCATCATCGTCCTCGTCCTCAGAAGCCTCTGGAGAAGGAGAGGGAGATGCCACCGAGCCACCAAGGCTAGCCTGCAATAGGGCAATATGGCCAATACAGGTGTTCACCTGACACAACTCATCACTGAGTGTGTCAAGGCGAGCATTCCTGCGCTGAATCTGCACCATGACCGCCTCGAAGGTCACACCACCTGCCGATGAAGAAGGAACAGATATAGATGGAGCGGAAGAAACCAGAGGAGTCGCCATCTTAATCCGTCGCTGCTTCGGTCGAAGTTGGGCGTCGCTTCGTTTAACGGTAGTAGCGTCTATGGTACACATAGCAGAAAAGTGTATAGACTTAGGATAGGAGATAAAAAATGGCGAAGAATCCACGTGATAGCCGAAGGGAAAATGAGCTTATCACTAGTCGTCGTATCCCTATAGACATCTATAAAGGAGAGAATGAAGTGAGAGAGAAAATCTATAGCGAGTCTCTTATGTAGGGATAACAAAAATCGAGCATGAGACTTAGTAATGGAGTTATAGTGAGACAAAGGATGAAGAACGAATGTCATCACCATGTTAAGAAACTTCGGACCTTTTGCAAAGCCCGAGCAAAGGGTGTTTTGACGGTCACCCCAAGATGAAGGTGTCTCACAGAAGCGAGATGAGAGTTCGTCTTTGGACATAGTCCTAAGATGCTCATAGCCAGGGTAGTCAGCAAACTATACCCTCGGTACGTGTAGCACCTCGGATATAAGATCCAAAGTGACTACAATGTACCTTAAACGTGAGTGATAAATTGAGGTATAGAATAGTCAAATCCGTGAATGTTGGAGTAAAACTCCTATATGATCACGGAGGGACAAGTGACCGGGATGCCACACAGTTACTCCTAAACCTTACTGTAGATGACAGTGGGAAGGTCAGTATCGGAAAAGTCTGATAGAACGACTTGGCATTTCGAATGAATGCCGCATCGTGAAAATTTCTCCGAAAGTCCTTATGAGCTTTATCATCACAGAACCGGACATGAGATGGAGTAGAATCAGCAGAGGGAGAAGAAGAAGATGCCCCGAAATGAAGAGGGTTTCGGGATGGAGTAGACTTCCGTTTAGGTGCCATAGAGCAACTAACCGAGAGAGAGAGAGAGAGAGAGGGACAAATAGAAAATCACCAAACAGTTTAATATCAATAAGATAGAAACATTATTGGTACGTATGCATGAAAAATGCATGAACATGTGACATGCAAAAATAAAAACATCATGGGCTTAGCCCAATCCAATCCTACCAGCGCACATCATTTCAACATAGTATGCACACATCTAAAATGCATGAATCATTGTTAAAATGCAAATGTGATGCAATGCATGAACATTTAAGATCATTTAAACAAAACCCAACCCAAAAATTTTGCAAAAACCTCATCAATTTTGAAAAACCCCAAAACCTTTTCAAAAACCCAAAACTTAGGTCAAAATGAATGAAATGCATGATACAAAAGAGAATTGAGATCATACCAGATGAAGAAAAACTCAATTTAGGCCGAAGATCAAGTGGGGAATGTGAAGAGGTTGAGTGCGAGGTGTTTGGGAGAGAGAGAGAGAGAAGTTAGAAAGTATCGAGAGAGATCGGTGAGAAATGAAAGAAATCGCGCTGATGCTATATATAGAAAAATACGAAGCTCGATGGATTGAGAGGTGTCGAGCTTTAAATTTTCACCAGATGGAGCTATCGAGGAGCTATCGAGAGGTGTCTAGAGTAAAGTGACCTTGATGGATCAAGAAGCTATCGAGCATCGATCGAGCATACAAAAACTTCCTTGATGGATCGAGAAGCTGTTGAGAAGCTATCGAGGCAAGTTCTCAAAAACTTCGATGGATCGAAATTGCGATAACAGCTGCCAAGAAAAGAAGATCAAGAGGCTTGATAGATAGACTAGTTGTCGAGAGGTGTCGAGAAGCTATCAAGATTGCTCAACAACAATTTTTCAAAGAAGAGAAAAACACAGACATGAATGCAATGAAACATGCTACTTAACCAAAGATCCAAACAACATTTTGAACTCCCAAAATCATCTCTTAACTAGAAAAATATCAAGCATTTAGATCCAAGACACACACACACACACACACTAAACAAGTCTAACCAATTTTATATTTTAGAAACAAGTCAAGACAGTTTAGTGAGCATACATTAATACATGTATTATTTGTGATGGCCAAATCACATTGTACCTGCACATGTATCAAGAGTAGCAAAGAATATTGCGTGTTGTGTCATATGTGTGAAAAACATTGCAAGATTGTATAGGTGTCTACATGTTATGATGATTTGAGATATGAGAAAATCACTTTAACTCACACACAATTATAACTGCTTGATGAAGAATATCACCTTCGAGGTACATCCTATAAATCCCACAAGTCCTAGAAGACATGCTTGCAATCATATATAAAGCATTTTGATTATTTTTGCTTTTATTTTTCTTTTAAGCAAACCACGCATGATCATATAGGAGAGAGAAAAGAAATACCTAATGATGTTAAGGCTTTGACATTTCATTTTTGCTATGCTGAAGCATAAAGATGTCATTTCATGATTGGCGGGCAACAGTGGTGAGATGGTTATTTATGCATTTCTCTTACGATTTTCTAGTCCTTCCTGTCAAAAAGAGTGATACGAGTGTTAAGTACAAGAGATTATTAATCTTACTCATCACAAACTCAAGCCACAAAGCTCACTTGCTTAGTTGTGTATAGAGATACTCATCTAAGCTACAAATGATACAAAGTTTAGAAAACTTTGTTTCAATGGTCATCCAAAGTACACAAGTACTAATGTATACAAAACATACACTGTTTTTGTATTTTTTTTATTTTTCAATTTTGATTTTTTTATTTTTATGAAAAAAAAATAAAGCAAAATTGAAAATAAACAAATAAAAACATGTTAAATAAATCAAAGCATAAAACTAGACTAACTCAAAACAAGAAGGCAAACACACACAAGTAATGCATACTCAAAAACAATAAAGGGGAGAGAGAGAGAGAGAGAGAGAGAGAGAGAGAGAGAGAGAGAGAGAGAGAGAGAGAGAGAGAGAGAGAGTAAAAGTGACTAAATCACTTGGATACTTTTTCCTTCCACACCTTAGAAGAACCTTTCCGTTTGGCAAACCCTTAATCCGGCGGTGAGGGGGAAGAATTGAAACTATTTAAGTTCAAAAAGAACATAAGGGTTTTGAGTAGATCTCCAAGAGGAACAAAAGAGGATGGAAATTGATTTTGGTTTCCCGATGAGATCATACTGTTTCTTTGTTGAGTGGCTAACCACTTATAGCAATTTGGTCGAGTATGTCCAGTTGCTCCATAATGATGGCAGAGATGCTGCTTCTTCTGTTTAGACTTTTGAGTATTGCCTTTCTTATCCTAGGGGTTTTATTTTCTTTTTTATCAAGTTTAGGGGGTGCTCCTAAGATAGATTTACCCTTGTCTATGTTCTCACTAGCTAACACAGTTTTGACATTATTGTTATCAGATTCAACATTATTAGTAGGAAAAACAAAAATAGTAGTACTAGTAGAAGCAATATTAGGAGAAGAGAATTCATACCCTAAACCGGTTTGATCAGAAGCAGATTTCTAAAGGCTAAGCATTTTGTCAAGCTTTGCACTTGAAGTCCTCTCCAACTGAGCTGTGACTTGGAATAACTCTGCCTCAAGCTTCTTGGTCCTCTCAACCAAGAAGTTGTTTTCAAACCGCAGTGCTCCAATAGTCTGATTTGCTTCATCAAACTTTGTGGAAAGCTCTTCTCGATCAAGTTCCACCAAGTCCTCTTCATCGTCTACTGTTTTTGAACCCCCATTAGTAGGATTAACTGTAGCAGTGAAGGCATTCAGGATTCCATTATCCTTATTGTTCGAATCATCCTCAGGCTCAGTGTCACTCATGGTAGCAACAAAGGCCTTGCTTTTCCCAATAGTCTTGAGATAAGTTGGGCACTCTTGTTTCATGTGTCTGAATCCTTGACACCCAAAGCACTTAGGTCCGGAGGGAACAGTGTACTGACCACCTTTCTTAGCATCCTTCTTTCTTCTGTCTTGGTTCTTGAACTGAGACGAACTGGACTGCTTACGGTTTTTGTCAAATCCTTTAGCATTGGCATTCTTCACAAACTTTTTGAACTTCCTTGTAATGTAGGATTTCATTTTAGAATCTTCATTGTTTGAAGACTTATCTGTATCACTGCTCTTGGCCTATAGTGCCATGCTCTTGCCTTTACTTGATTTCCCAATCCTTGTCAAACCCATCTTATAGGTCTGTAGATTGCCAACCAGCTCTATTAAAGGAATTTTTTCAATACCCTTTGATTCCTCAATTGCGGTGATCTTGGCATTAAAATCTCTCAGGTAGAGATTTGAGCACCTTTCTAACAATCTTGGGTTCAAGAATAGTTTCCCCAAGATTAAAGGTTGAGTTCACTATGTCCTTGAGCTTGGCATGGAACTCATCGAATGACTCATCCTCCTCCATCTTAATATCTTCAAAGCTCGTGGTAAGCCTCTAAAGTTTTGAATCCTTGACAGCCTTAGTAACTTCATAGGTTGTCTAGAGGATGGTTCATGCTTCCTTTGTAGTTTTAGTAGAAGATATCTTCTTGAACTTCTCATTTGTGACTGCATTGAATGCCCTGTTGTTGAAGTTAGCCGCTTTGATCTTTGCATCATCCCAATCAGCTGGCGCTTCCTTAGGCTTGGTCCAATCTATCTCCACAGCTTGCCATGCTTTTTCATTTAATGACTGCAAGAAAGTTCTCATGCGTACTTTCCAGTATGCATAGTTAGTGCCATCAAATAAAGAATGTATAATTAAAGATTGTCCTCTATCCATGACAACAGGGGTCAATAGATCACACAGCAAAGATTAACCCTAATCAGAGTGTGCCTGTTCTGATACCACTTGATAGCCAAGAATGTATTGACCCCTTGTGATGAATTAACCAATTAATTAGCCAGGTTAATTAATTAATTCCATTCGCATGCAATATGAGTGGTAGCATAAACAATCATCAACTAAGTTAATATGCAGTGGAAAATAAAGTTGATACGGTGATTTGTTTACAAATGGGGAAAATCTCCAAGGCAAAAACCCTACGATGTACAAACGTAGTAGCTTCTTGAAGAGAAAGTTGAACTAGGGCAAATTGACTCGGGTCACAATATGCTAGTGAAAAACCTTTGCATCGAGCTGCACTCACTTGCATAAGTTGTGACGACTCTTAAAATAATCCTTATATATGTTTAGAGTTGTGAGAAAAGAAAACCTAAACATATACACACGGATTGGAGTGAAACCAGAATTGAAAATCCGATTTTCTTAAATCTCGATAGATAGGGTATCTATTGAGCAGCCGACGAGCATCGGGCAAAAGCTGCCTTTTAAACCTTGATAGATGTTATCTATAGAGCTCGCTGTCAAGCTTTAAAATCCAGCACTTCTTCACTTGATTCTTGGACAGATTTGTATGGTTTTAACACTTGAACTTGAAACCTTATTCCTTGAAGTATTAAACACATTCTAGATCTATCCAATTACAAGTAAAGTGCGTTTTGTCAAAGAATTAGCCAATTCTACGTTGACATATGTTCCTAACATGATTCACATATGTCCTAACATTTTGGTAATTGAAAAATGTATTTATAACTAGTAAATTGCATAGTTAATGTGATGATGATGATGAAATATATATATATATATATATATGTGTGTGTGTGTGTGTGTGTGTGTATTGGCAAGGAAACATGTTGCATTTTACTTTCAATTATTATATATGCGAATATATTTTGTAATACATTATAATAGAGTGAGATATGCATCAAAACACAACACATTATTATTAGAAAATGAAAATGAATCTTGATAGTTTCATATGAAAGCTAACATTATTTTGCATTTATGAAGAAGTTAATGAGAATTTATCCAAACTTTGTTTCCATTTTATCACATAATAACTATTAAACAAAACTATAATAGTCTCTTGACGGAAGAATTAAATGATATTCAATGCAAGGCGTAACATACGGACATCAATGACGAATGAAGCCATAAAAGACATTCAATGCCCAAGACAACTAAGGAGTAACGTATGGGCAACAATGGATGAATAGTCAAAAAAAAAAAAAAAAAAAAAAACTTCATATCCCATAAATGTAGATATTCATTCAGACAATGAATACAAAGGTTATAAAACCCACACAAACCAAAGGGAGAAAAGTACACAATTCCCATCTCAAAGACCTACTCACAAGTTGAATTCTTTTGCAATATACTTTAATCATCGGAGACCCTTTGGCACACACCACATCGGTGTATTTCTTTTTCTCTATTTCATATCTTATTGCATGTTCGTTTATGGATGAATCCAATGCCTTCTTCCATTTGTATTGACAAGGAGTTCAATAGACGATTTTCTGCATCATCAATACCCATTCCTTATTTTACTTTCCTCATGTAGTACTAGGAATTTGACTTTTGTGGTTCTGTGCATCCTATTATCCTTAATATAAACTTTAGATATACAGGAAAATAATTTGATCACATCACAATCACACACTTTCGCGGATACCAATCTTAGGGTGACTATGTGGGTCTGTCTATGCTAAGCCCAATCCAAACCCACCAGGCTTCTTTTTTTTTCTAACCCCTCTCTAAATGCCCAGTCCGAAATGAATGAATCTCAGGCCCTCAGCTGAACTTTCAAGCCTATATTAAACATTATTAGGCCCACACTCCAATACTCATATCAAGGCCCAACCTGAGTTCACTTTGGGCCCTCAGCTGAACTTTCAAGCCTATATTAAACATTATTAGGCCCACACTCCAATACTCATATCAAGGCCCAACTTGAGTTCACTTTGGGCCCTCAGCTGAACTTTCAAGCCTATATTAAACATTATTAGGTCTCACTTTGGGCCCTCAACTGAACTTTCAAGCCTATATTAAACATTATTAGGCCCACACTCCAATACTCATATCAAGGCCCAGCGTGAGTTCATCAATCACTCATTCAAAATTGCCCAACAAATCAGATTTGTACCTTCAATTCACTTATGCCAAATCTGAAATACAATATGCATCTCTCTCAAAAGCCCAATCGGAAAATAACAAAAACCCACAAATAAAAGGATCCAAATCCATCAAATCTAGTCCATCCCAAAATTCACACACACAATTCAACCAAACCCAATGAAAAGCCTTCTTTAATAAAATTTGTCAAGCCCAAGCCACAAAAATGCCCCAAAGCTTTTCCAGAATCACAATTTAACTAAAAAAATATTCCAAATTAATATGTTGATCTCCACAGTCTTTTCAAATTACATTTTTGAACGGCATATTTTCCAAAAAAATAAAATTTGCCCCAAAATTTTTTAAAATTAAAATTAACCCCTCTCTAGAAAATTTCACAAGTGTCCTCCAACCTTTTGAATATCATGATAAGACCCCACAACCTTAGTAAAATTATGAAAACAGCCGAAACTTTTTTTTTTTTTTTTTGGGAGATAATATAGACAAAAAACACAGGAGAAAGGGAAGGAGGGAGTGGGAATACAATACTTAAAAATAACCGAAACACTTCAATGTTTTACTCCAACAATATTTTTCTATGCTCCGGGTTCGAAATTTTATACATGTGTATAGGGGTGGAGCCATAGCAAGACGGGGGGGGGGGGGGGGGGTGGTGGAAGGGCATGACCCCCCAAAATTAAAAAAAAAATTAATTTATATTATGTATAAGTATTAAAACCTTTAAATATTTAGCTACAAAAATAGAAGTTGCCCCCTCCCCCCAATTGTTTGAGTTAGTACAATGATGCTCTTAAAAACCAATAGAATTTGTCAATCGGTCTAGTAGTTATAGAGACAAGGTAGTTTTTGTTTTCTCAAACTTTTTTTTTTTTTTGTATATATTTAATATCAAACTAGATAGCTTTTGTATACTCATTAGAGTTTAAAAAGATGATAAGTTTCCTTAAAAAATTATTTTACGAATATACATATCATGTGAAAATTGTTAATTTTATATACAATATATAATATATATTTATAAATTATGACATATTCTATTATCAAAATATTAAGGTTTATATATGTGTATGTGCGTTTACCCATGTGCACGGTGGTTTATGTTGACTATGACTATTATATTAATACCAAAATCCCCCCCCGGAAAACAAAAAAATCATAGCTCCGCCCCTACATGTATACATTATTTTGGAAATTGTGGAACTTTCTGCAATGGAGCTATAACTGTATTTAATATAAATTGGTAAAATAATGACAAATATTATACCCTGTAATATACATATAATTGTATCATATGTACTTTTGTGGATAGTTGGTATCAAATATTGTACTATTGTACTCTGATATAAGCAACCAATTGTGCTTCTTTTGGAGATAGTTAATATTTTGATTAATGAAAAAAAAAAAAAAAAAAAGCTTTTTGGTCTCTTTGGTGTGGTGCTGACTCTAGTTTCACTCTAGGTGTTGAAACCTAGTGATTTTCCTGCCTGAGGTTGACTCCAAGCTAGACCTAGTTGTCGTGTTGACTCCTAAGTCATACCCTTTTATTTTCCAGTGTTTCAATTTTACTATTCAATTGTTCCGGTTCATTTGTACAACCTTAAAGAAGGGAAATTGCTGATTTGTTCTTTTTTAACTGAATACAGGAGTTTTTAAGTCAAGCATTCATAATTTTCAACTTTATTAATAGGGTTTTTTTTTTTTTTTTGAATAAAAAAGGGGGTCAGCAGTGTGGGTTCATCGACCTCATGCCACGTGACAGTAATGAGTAATATTACGTGTATCACATGGGTCTTGCTGGAACCTTATTAATAGTTGAATGTCAATTTAATGGCAGGAGTGATAATTCTTTAATTGATTAATCAACTGTCATTTTTTTTTAATACTTCAAATTTATACTCGGATAGGCACTACAT
Source organism: Quercus mongolica (assembly GCA_011696235.1). NCBI lineage: Eukaryota > Viridiplantae > Streptophyta > Magnoliopsida > Fagales > Fagaceae > Quercus > Quercus mongolica. The sequence goes on from CM022236.1 coordinate 79,639,924, forward strand.
ACTTGCAGCTTCCTTAGCCCTTGAGGCTTTCCAGTGAAATCATACTGCTGTTAATACAAAATATTGAATACTTTGATGCCACTTCATAGAAATTTAAGTTTCTAAATAATGTATGCTACGTCTCAAATTTCAGAAAAACATATTGGAAAATTTCCTGTATTAAACCATATGGCCGCAAGAAAACATGGCACAAAATTCACAGAAATCCACAGAAGTAACTCCTCCTCGGCTGGAGCTTTAAATAACTTATTCCCATCTTGAATGGTTGACGTAGAGGGTTTCATGTCCTATAACAAAATCTAATATATTGCCCAAATAATGAAACCCCATTGTAAGCAACTTAATTAAAGTCCCACTTACTAATTAATCCCAAAGTACTCAGCCCTTTGATTAGTAAATTTAGGGCATGTTTGAATGGTGGAAGGAAGGAGGGAGAGTGGAGGGGAGTAGAGTAGAGTTGGCTTAAAATAGGCTAATTTTAGGCTAAATTTACTCTACTTTACTCTAGTCCCCCTTTCTCTCCCTCAATCTAAATGGACCATTAATGACAAAGTTGGCGATCCACCTTCCATGGGTCAAACATATACTGTACTCTGATGTGTTTATGTGCGAAGCTTTGCTGATCATCATCTCTTGTCCTACGGTTATACTTGTTTTTGTTTATAATCTTACCACAAGTCAATGAACAAAGTCTTAAGTCAACTATTAATAACAACAATGATTAAGTGAATATCCACTATAGAAATCCATACCGTTACGTGTTTAGATTTATTTGGCGAAGGTGATAACTAATGAAGCAGGTTTTTCAAACACTTAAGATTCTAATTCTATGCGAGAAAATTACTAAAATTTCAAATGTAACGGAGAGAGGGATTTGCTCGAGCTCTTGTGGTTGTATACTACATTATAATTTTAATTTTTTTTTTTATGAGTTAGATTAACAAAACTTTAGTTCTAAAACTTTTAATATCCATTGTGGATTCTTAAAAAATTAATCAGAGTTGACCAAACGTATTCTTCTTTTTTAATTTTCAAATGATTGTTCATTTCCCTATTGAGCAAGAATTTCCTTGAGAAGGTTAAAAAATTAAAATTATTGCCATCAGAAAAGATAATAGTAGGGAGACAGGACAACGATAGAGCTTCGATTGTATCATTGCATAACTTGGAACTCACTTTTGAAGTGACATCTACTGTTTAGAATAAAATTCCCCAAATTCCTAATCTCCTATATATTGTATTGGATTTTTCACCGCAGAAGTCTTGTCAAAATAATAAATTTTACACTCAAGACGAGAGCATCTTATCAAATATTTTATAATTAGCCTTACAACACTGTCATATAATAAAGATATATCACTTATTGATTTTCTCCGTGGATATAGATGGTCAAGCTGAACCATGTAATCCTTGCGCACTTGTGTCACTATTTTATGCTTCCCTCTTTTTTGCATCTATTCAAACATATTTTACATGGTTTATATCAAAGCTAATATTAATAGACATTATTGCTCATCTAATAGTATAAAACTAATACTAATGAAAAGTGCTTTTCCTTCAAATAATGCTTGTAATCAATTTTTTTGTGAGCTTTTTTTTGTGGTGGATAATTGGGTAGGGTAAATTAATTTCTTTCACAGCTATTGTTGAATCATACCCATTGTATAACGGGGTAGTCAAATCATTCACTAGCCTTATTATTTATGTATGACTTTATTGCCATGGTATTTTCATTGCTATGGCAGTGTTATTATTATAATTATTTTTGAAATTTTAAGATGAATGAGCACTTTATATCATTGAATCCATCAAAATAGGATAAATTGCAAGAGTTTATTCATTTACAACACAAACTAACTTTAATCCCTAGGGCCCAAATTCAATACAATCCTATGTTAAAAAGGTTTGTTAAAACCTTGAGAGTGTTAATGGAGAAACCCTCAACTTGAATTGTTGAGGAGGGTTTACTGACTTTTATATAATGCAAGAAGAATCTGTACAAGGAAATTGAATCTATACACGGCAAGTATACTATATTAAATCCCTATAATTATGCTAAACTATATAGAGGTAGAATATGCAATAGTGTCGTTGACTATGTCTTGCCATATTGATTTGGATCTGGTGTTGGTAGTGGCTCCTTACAAATTGAACACAAAGATGACCAAATTGAACATGAAGATGACCAGCAATAACCTTCTCACGCATAAACTAATAGTCAAGAGCAATGTGTTTAGAATGATTGTGAGAGACAGGATTGTAGGACATGAAAATGGCACTTCTCTTATCACATAAGATAGTAGCTGGGACTACAAGGAGACAAAGCTCCCAGAGAAGATGAGATAGCCATGTGAGCTCAATAGCAAGAGAACGATATTTAGATTCAACACTAGAGCGAGAAATAGTGGGTTGTTTCTTGGCATTCCAAGAAATAAGATTGCGGCGAAATATTGCAAAACTAGAAGTTAAGCGCCTAGTGTCAGGGGCAACCAGCCCAATCAGTGTCTCAGTAGGCCAGCAACCTTTGTTCACTGTCAGAGTAAATGGTGAGACCAAAATGAAGAGAACCTTTGATGTAACGAAGGATATGTTTAATAGCTTGATAATGCTCCTCGGTGGGGGCATGCATAAATTGACACACCGTGTTAACATTATGAGCAAGATCAGGACGTGTGATTGCCAAGTATTGTAGAGCACCAACAATAGAATGAAAATATGTGAGATCAGCATAAGGAGAACCATTACCAGAGAGGTGTTGTCCCAAAACCATGGGTGTGGAAACTGGTTTACAATCTACCATGGATGCTCGTTCAAGAATATCAAGAGCATATTTGGATTGGCTCAAAAACAATCCTTGAGGAGTGTGATGAACTTCAATGCCCAAAAAATAATGCAAGTCACCATGATCTTTCATGGCAAATTCATTGCTAAGATGAGCAATAAAATCCTTGAGGAGACGTGGATTGCTACCAATCAAAACAATGTCATCAACATATACTAACAAGTAAAGAGTGCCGACTTTCTGCTACTGGTGAGGCTACAACGAAAACCAAATTCTAGTAAGAAAGTGCTAAAACGGTGAAACCAAGCCTGTGGAGCTTGTTTAAGGCCGTAAAGAGCCTTATTGAGGCGACACACATGATTAGGGTAGCAAGGATCAACATAACTTGGGGGTTGATCCATAAAGACTTCTTTATTAAGAATGCCATGTAAAAATGCATTCTTGACATCAAGTTGCCAAAGAGACCAACCAAAGGTGGCTGAAAGTGATAAAATAAGGCGAACAGTTGTGGGTTTAACGACGGGGCTAAAAGTCTCATTAAAGTTAAGACCAGCTTGTTGTGTGTAGCCTTTGGTGACAAGATGCGCTTTATAGTGCTTAGTGGAAGCTTTAAGTAGCAATTTGGTTTTGAAAACCCAACGACAGCCAACAATATTTTTGTGAGATGGGCAAGGAACCAAAGTCCAAGTGTGATTTTGCCAAAGAGCTTGAATTTCTTCCTCCATTGTTGAGAGCCACTCAGGATACTTAGAGGTAGACTTGATGCCGCGTGGCTCTTTAAGTGTAAAAAGAGCTTGAGAAAATGGAGTGTCTGAAAATGGAGCGAGGCAATGGTAGGCTCTTGGTTTGTGAATACTAACCTTGCTTCAAGTGATCATAGGATGTGAGTTCACCAATGGTGTTGGTGGAGGAAGAGAGGAGGTCACCAGTTCAAGAGCAGGAGGAGATGTTGGAGAAGCTGGTGGAGGAGCAGAAGCTATGATAGAGGAAGGTGAGATGGAAGACACAAGATCAGTAGTACAAGAAGGGCATGGGCAGGTGGGAAGTGAGCTTGATGTGGGCCCAGGAGTGGTAAAGATAGAACCTGCAAGAGAAGAACCACTAGAGCTGCAAGACAGAGAAGGTGAAAACACAAGAAAATTGGAAAAGAAAACATGATCAGATAAAGAAGAAATAGAAGAAGAGGAGGCTGTTGCAAAGGGAAAAATAGTTTTGTCGAACACTACATGATATGAGATGTACATGCGCTGAGTGCGATGATCCAAACAATGAAACCCTTTATGTAAAGTACTATAGCCAACAAAAACACAGGGAATGGATTTAGGTGAAAGTTTATTATTAGCTTAATTACGAAGATAAGGAAAACAGAGGCAACCAAAGGTACACAACATGAAGTACAAAGGTACTTTACCATACAAGACTTCAAAAGGAGAGGTGCCGTGAAGAACCGGTGTTGGGAGCCGATTGATGACATAGGTGGCCATGGCAAAAGCTTCCACCCATAAGCTTGATGGAGTTTGAGAGTGAAAAAGAAGAGTAAGCCTAGTTTCAGTAATATGTCGGTGTTTACATTCAGCGGTGCCGTTTTGATTGGGAGTGTAAGGACATGTGAGGCGCTGTTGAATGCCACACTAAGCTAAATGACGTTTGAATTTAAGATTAGTGAATTCAGTTCCACCATTAGCTTGAAAGGCTTTAATAGTCCTAGAAAATTGATTTTCGATAAGCTTGAAACTGTATGAAAATGTCGAAAGAATCAGATTTGTGGCATAGAGGATAAAACCAGGTAAATCTACTATGATCATCAATATAAATAACATAAAAGCGAAAACCATATAAGGATGCAACTGGAGATGGACCCCATAAGTCACAATGAATAATATCAAGGGGATACAAACTACGTGTATTACTATTTAAAAAAGGAAGTCTATGGCTTTTGCCAAGTTGACAACTAGAACAAACATTGGAATCAAAAGAACCAATAGTACAAATAACACCATTTTTATTTAAAAGTTTAGCAGTTTTAGGAGAGGAGTGGCCAAGATGTGCATCCCAAATGTCAAATGAAGCACATGCAGGATGCTGATGAAGAAATGTGAGGAAAGCTTGTTGACCACGATCAAGAACATAGAGTCCATTCCTATGTCTACTGGTGCCCAACACCACCCCTGTTTGAAGGTCCTATATAGTAAAACCAGAAGCAACTAATATAACACGACAATTGAGGTCTAACGTAAGACTAATGATAGAAATAAGATTCTTGGTTAGTTCAGGAACAACACGAATATCATGCAAAGAAAGGGAATTAAAAGAATTAAGGGCAGAAATTGACCCAGTATGGGTGATGGGAAGAGGTTCTCCATTGCCAACAAGAACTCCATCATTACAAGAATAGGTAGTAGCATTATCAAGTGCATTGGCATTGTTGGTCATGTGAGAAGTCGCACCACTGTCAGGATACCAATTTAGATTTCTAGGGTCTTGAATGGAGCAAGAAGAGAAAGCCTCTGTTAGGTGGGCTGCCTGCCCATATCGCTTTTAAAAAACAATGGCAACGTGTCTCTTCTTTCCAAAAATTTGGCACAGTGGTTTGTTGTTGGAGGATGAGCGAGATCAAGAATTTGAGTTGTTGTGGGAAAAATTATTGTGACCACCACCTCGGCCAAATTAACCTCCGCCTCGATTATTACGACCTGAACATGTTGAGAAATTTCCAGCACGCTGAGCGGTGAAGGTTGCGGCATGATTAGATTGAGTTTCAAATGATTTAACAAAAAGATTGTGGCTTTAGGCCTTGGGCACAACATTCTTGAAGCTGGGAATTGGAGAATGGGACATAATGGTGGTAGAAAATGAAGAAAATCCAACACCTAAGCCTTGGAGGAACCAATGGACTTTGCCGGTACCATCCACAGGATAGCCCATGGTTGAAAGTTGATCACACACTATCTTAAAAGCTCAAGAATATTCAGCAACAAATCTAGTACCTTTCTTGATTAGTTGAAGTTTATCCTTCAATTGAAGTTCTTGAGTTTTGGATTTATGAGAGAAAGAAGCTTCAAGAGCTTGCCATGTTTCGTAGGAAGACGTGAGACCAACAATCTCACTCATTGCGTTTTTAGTTAGAGAAAAGCAAATCAGACTGAGTATAAACTGGTCAGTTTGCTTCCGCTTGGTATATTCAGGGTTTGAAACCACATGTCGTCTTTATCAGAAATAGTAGATGGCGGTTTTGTGGCCGAGCCACCAACATAGCCAAGAAGGCCTTGGCTTCTAAGGAGAGGAAGAAACTTACTCCTCCATAGAATATAATTTGTAGGGGATAATTTGATGGTGATCATGTGTACCATCGTATTGAAGGATAGAGGGTTAGGAGAAGAAGTGGTTGAATCCATAGCTCTGATACCATGAAAAAGGTTTGTTAAAACCTTGAGAGAGATAATGGAGAAACCCTCAACTTGAATTGTTGAGGAGGGTTCATTGACTTTTATATAATGCAAGAAGAATCTGTACAAGGATATTGAATCTATGCATGGCAAGTATACTGTTTTAAATCCCTATAATTATGCTAAACTATATAGAGGCAGAATATGCAATAGTGCCGTTGACTATGTCTTACCATATTGATCCAGATTTGGTGCTGGCAATGGCTCCTTATAGCTAGAATGAATTGTTTCCCTATTAGTCTTAACACTATGTGTCAATTCAGATTAGCATGTTGGATTTGTTTCGCGTCGAGGTATGAATATTTGACTAAATGGCTCAACTTGAACTCGACCCATTTAAAAATCGTGTCATGGCTCTTCAACCCTAACTCGACTTGTTGATGAAGTGGGTTAATGTGACTTGACACTTGACACATTTAATAAACTGGTCATGTTGGATTGACATGAATGTGACACAGCCCATTTTAACCCGCTTAATATTAAATATAACATTCATATAGAAATAAGTTATTTACATCATGAAGGTAATGCATACACTTCAAGTATTCAACCCACATTTAAAATAACATAATTCAACAAAAAATATAACATCCATTTAGAAATAAGTTCTTTACACTCCAAAAGAAGTGCATACACTTTAACTCAAAATAATATAGTTCAACAAAAATATAACATCCATAGAACTCGTCAAATGCTAAGTATCAATATTGAAAGAGTTGGTGCAAAAAATAGGTTGATCATAACTAGGGTTTATAAAGTTTCAATTTACAATTTTATCACTTGTAAGTTTTTGTAATTACTCTTTTTTTTTTTTTTTTTTTTTTTTGAGTTTAAAATATAGGTTGGATATAATAGGCATTTGACAAATCTAAATTAAAATGAATACTTATTTGTTATGCGAGTTAAAAGGGTTGTGTTAAATAGGTCATTTTAAGTTGACACAAATATATTACTATGTCAAATGTGTCTATTATAGGTCACGTGGGTTGACCCGTTTATGACACGTTTCTTATTGTGTTGCATTCAGATCGACCCATTTATGGCCCAAACCTGCTAAGACTCAAACCTAACTCGCAAAAACCCGTATCATGTTCCTGAGTAGGATCAAACATTGACACCCCTAATTTTATACAATGAGAGAGTCACTTTTCGATTATGGCTAAGGATATGGCCAGGCATAATAAACTACCTTGTTAAAAGCATTTTATGGGCAACACATTCCATTGACAAGCTTTTTCCTATTTGTTTGGATAAAGGAGAAATTTTACTATCAAACTAAACAAAATTTACAATGAAATCCAAACACTAAAACAAAATCAACCCCTAAAACACAAATCATTTACAAATACTAACCTACAGACTTCTCAAATACCACCAACCTTCTTTATAAGCCAAAATCATTATAATTCCAAAGTAATCTAGAGTTTTGAGAGAGAAAGACCTCTCGAGAGAGACAAAGGTCACTAATAAAACTAAATTCCAAATGATGAGTTTGAGCTTTTAGATTTCAAATTTATTTCAAGTTTTTTAATTTTTTTGTTTATAAATTTATTTATTTTTTGCATGAAGCACTTTTGTTTTGTTTTGTTTGTTTTTATTTTTTTCGTGCTTGGCTGCTAAAACAATAAAAAGCCTAAAATAGCTCTCAGTCTTACTCCGAAAACAAAAAATAACCTCAAAAAAAAAGAAAAAAAGAAGAAGAAAAAAGCTCACTGCTTTAAGCTCACATGGACCTTTCTATTTTTATTATATTTCTATAAAGCATAGTAGACCCTTCGTGGAAGATAAAAGTCTTTGATAATCATAACGGCCTACATAGCAAATTTTGAGTGTTGGAGAAAAAATAGTAAGTTCATATGAAAGTGACAAGTAGTTAATCACAATTTAATACGTAAATTAATTATTTTTTTTACAAGAAAATCTACCATGAATGAATCATGCATGTAATACCACGTCATTTTTATGGTCTAAATAAAAGGTCGTAAACAGTAGAATTAATTAATTGTTTCCTCACTTTCCTGCTACCACCATAATTTTCTATAAACAATTAGTTGGAGCAATCGAATTTTTAATATGATTTGATCCCTCTTTTCAAGCATTTTTTTAGATGACGATAACAAAATACCAATTTTAAAACAAATAGATGAGGGTGTGCTTGTAGTAGTGACTAGGTAGACTAGGCTCATTCTCATAAATACACACCGACATATTAAGGGTCATTCTTGATAATACATACATACTATTGTACGAAAGAAAGAGAAAAAAAAAATAACACTGATAATAAGATTTTTTTTTTATTTTTTATTTTTACCAAATGATATATTTACATTTTTGAGTAGGCATGAAACATGCCTTTCAACACCAATCACTATATCATGTGATTTTCAAATTTGTAAATGCATATAGCTTGACTAAATTACTATACTATTATTGTTTTTCTCTATCTTTTGCTTTTCTTTATAAAATAGAACATTTTATTATAATTTTTTTATAAAGGAAATTGTTGAAATATTGAAGAAAACTAATAACAAGTTAGTAATATTTATCATATAACAAGATATTATATAAAAAATCTAACAAAATTGGAATTATGGATTTTTTTATATTAATATTTGGGTTTATAGAATGAATTAAAAAAAAAAGAAAAAAAAAAGAAGAAGAAGAAGAAGAAGAAGAAGAAGAAGAAGAAGAAGAAGCTAGGCTTGGATGATGCCATTTTGACAATACTAGAACAATGAGTTTTTTGTTTTGCCACTTAACATGATTTTTAGAACAATTTCAGTAGCATGCTTATGAAAAATATTTGTAAACTAGCATCTTGAGTTTATAAGACTCGAGATTGCCTATCAAACTCGAGCCTTTAAGGCTCAAGTTCCATAAAGCAAAGAGACAGCCATCAAAACCAAAAACAAACCCAATCTTAGGCAGTGGTGATTTGCAAGAAAGCCCCTAGCACTGCTGCCAAGAATGACGAGACAGCCATCAATGCTGCTCGCTACCACTCTGGTGCCAAGATCAAATCCCTCAAAAAAGGTCTGCTACTCCGGTACCGTGGGGTTGTGTTTTGATTTGGGTTTGGATAAATGGGTATTTTCTAATTTTTGGGTTGGGTGTTTGAGAAATGGGTTTGGATGTTTGAGGAAGGAGATGTAGAGATTTGGTGAAAGAAGAAAGAAGGAAGAAGGAAACTAGAGAAACAAGAAAGAAAAGAAAGAAGGAAGAAGAAAGCTGAGAAGGAAGAAAACAGGGTTAATACTCAAGTTCCTTCAAGCAACTCAATTCCCCTAGACTTAAGAAGCTACTTTGCAAAATAGTTTGCAATACTGTTAACTAAGGAAATTGTTAGTAATTTTTTGTTAAATGGCAGAAAAACCAAGGCTCCAATTCTAACAATGATGCTAATTTGTGACCACCATATAAGATTTCTAGAATCATTGGAGCGAAAGAAAAGAAAAGAAATCAAGATTTTCATGATAAAACCTAGCAAGAAGCAACAAAAAATAAAGAATCACCTACAAAAAACAATAGGATTGGATGAATTAGAACTCTATTTTATCGCAAAGCAACAAAAAATAAAAATAAAAATAGCCTTGTCTCAATTTTCTTTTCTTAGAAAAAGGTAAAAGAGAATGTTTACAATATTACTATGTTCGTAGAATTGTCAATGCTAATTTTTTTAATTGGCCAATGTTAGGGTCATATTTTCTATGTATTGGCTTATCCTTTGACAAAATGCATTTTACTTGTAATTGGGTAGGTCTAAAAAATAAAAATAAATTTAACCTTGTTTCAATTTTCTTTTCTTGGAGAAAGGTAAAAGAGAATGTTCACAATATTACTATGTTTGTAGAATTATCAATTCTAATTTTTTTGATTGGCCAATGTTAAGGTCATATTTTCTATGTATTGGCTTATCTTTTGACAAAATGCATTTTACTTGTAGTTGGGTAGATCTAAGATGAGTTTAATGTATCAAGAAGTGTGTAACTCATACACAACAAGTGGTATCATTAAAGACATGAAGATTGAACTAAGAAACAAGTGAAGAAAAGCTGATTTAGTGAAACTCGACACTAGTCTCGACAGTAGCATCTATCAAGATTTAATGAAGGATTCTCAACACAAGCTCAACACCTCTCGATATATTGAGCTCTGTGATTTCAGAAGTCTTAGATCTGAGTTCCAGCTCATGATGACTTGGATTGCTAGACTTTCGTTCACTTAACCTCTAGACCATATAAAATCTTTATTTTAAAGTCATAAAAAATATAGAAATTCAATTAGAGAACTCATACACTTTATAAGAAGTTATTGCATTCTTGTATGCCTTAGGGTTTTGTAACCAAGTGCTTCCAGATCTTCAACGTGCTTTAAAGTGAAGAACTTTACATCCAACAACAATCAATCGGTTGCTGGGAAGTCAAACACGTACTAGGATTCGTGCAGACAGGAAGAAGTCTCCACAAGAGTAAGTCCAATTGGGGATTGGAGTAAAGGTTCAACTGTAGGTTGGTATTTTGGGATAGTATAGGGTAGTATTAAGATTCTTTATGCTTGTAACTGCTTATTCTTGATTAGTGGATTCTTGAGAGTGGTGACCTGAAAATCACCCAGTGGGGTTTTTGCCTTGCGAGAGTTTTCCTCATTCGTCAAAAAATCATCGTGTCAATTTAATTTCTGTTACACTTAGATTATTTGGTAATTTGTTGTTGCCTCCACGAATTGCACGTAATTTAACCTAATTAATCAACCTGGGTAGTTGAATTAATTAGCTAGGGTCGATTTTTAAGCCAAAATACAATGTTAGTCCTAAATTTTAATGTGTGAAATTAGTGTTTAAAATTTAAAATGACCCTAAAAGAAAACCTTTTATCAAATTATCAAATAGCTCTGTACAGCTTAGCCCTATTGGGTTTTTGAAAGTTCAATTAGTGTATAAAACACTATGATCGTTTAGACCCCTAATTAACGAATTACTAATTCAAGCTTAATATCAAACAATTAATGTGCAGAATATGAACATAAGCTAAATACGGAATTGATAAATAATATAAACCAAATAAAATCACATCCACAGCAGAAATTAAATGGCAAAGATTAAGGGAAGAGAGATGCAAACACAAGGACAATACAACGATATGTTATCGAAGAGGAAACCGAAGCTCTCGGTGTAAAACCTCTCCGCCGCCCTCCAAGCGGTCAAAAATCCATTAAAGAATGTAGTTGGGATACATGAACAACAGAAGACCCTCCAAGCCTAATCTACCTAATGTACCTAAGCCCTCCAAGCTCCTACTCCAACGAGGTTCTGCTGAACCTATTTCTTCTTTAGCTTACCGGATTCTGCTACTTGACCATAGCATCTACCAATATGAAATTGATCCCTTCTTAACTGCTTCCCAAAACACCAAACAGCCTTATCACAGATATGGGTATGGTGAGAAAAGGTTTTGGTAATGTACCTCTCAAGGATTTAATAATTGAGAGGAAGAGAGTAGAGGAATTTGAAGAGTCTCTATGTGAAGATTGTGGATGAATCAATCTTGTTTTTCTCTAGGGTTTCTCTCTCAAAATTCTCTCTAGAAGCTCTCTACATTTCGTGGGTATAAGGTTCTATATATAGTAGGATGAGAAGGAATGTGAAAAGTTAGTTTTTCCCAAACAGGGTGGTTTAGTGACTTGGCCTCGCCACTAGGCTGAGTCGCGAGTTCAAGCCGCGAGCTAACGGCCTGACCAGCTTGGGACTTTTGTCCTATAGTGCAACAGCTGGCATGACTCTTCAGCTCCCTTGCATGCTCCACATGTGTGCCAACTTTGGCGGCTTGCCAGTCGCGAGTCACCCGCGAGTCCAGCCACGAGTCTCTGCATCCTTGCACAATCTTGAGCATTTCTTCACACTCTCTCACTCACTACCCTTACATGATTCCTACCTAAATACAGGGTTACTAATTGCTAAAATACAAGCAAATTTGGCACAAAATAAAGCCAATAAGATGGTTGATAAAATTCAACCTTACAATCTCCCCCTTTGGCTATTCCGTGACAAAACCCTAAAACAAACTCTAGACTTAATATATGAGTTGGGAACAGTTGAACAAAACTTACTCACACCTAACACACCTAACTCTAGAATCTGATAAGTTCTTGAATTGTATGAACAAGAATCTCCTGAAACATAACAACATAGTATCATCATTGTATGCAGAAAACTTGTAATTGCATATGAGACAAGCACAATGCGATCAAGCAAAATGAAATGAGAAATAAACCATGGCTTGACCAAACAGGTAATCACTATAAAATAGTGACCACAATGCTCATTCACACTTGGAATGAACATCCAGACATACAAGCTAATAAGCTCAATGCAAATCACTTGCATGCCCAACACTCAACCAACGCACAATACATAAAGTATATGCATCTAGGAACAAAATCCTACTAGGGCACATGAGTGAGAATTCTTAATGAAAATGCATAACATTTAGCTAGAAGTATTAGGCAACAAAACATAAAGGCTGCATAGCATGGTACAAACCATAAAAGCCTACAAAACCTCATGGAAACAAACCCTAAAAGCTTACAAAAGCAAAATGGACACAAACAAATAAAAAAAAAAAACTGAATAACAACTTTAAATATTAACAAACCAAAGTAACATAAGTGTTTTAAAAGTAAAACAGATCCATGAGTTTTAAACCAAAACAATAACCCAAGTAACACAGCCAGACAAAACCAAGAGTTTATAAAAGACAATAGAAGACTACAAGTAAATAACTGATAAACTAGGCTAGCTGTCCAAAGGTATGTGTGAGTGTATATGACAACTTTCTCCTCTTGAGCACACAACTCCCCTTTTTACTATGCACACTTCCCTTTGTGTTGCTCTCCCCCTTACTATAAGCTCTCCCCCCTTTTGGCACGAATAGCTAAAGGCTGTCTTCTAGCTTTTGTTGAATAGCATCTAGCTAATTCTCCATGGTCATGAGGCACAGTTGAACTTGATTGTTGGTGTAGTAGATAAGTCTTTCAATTCTGGAAATGCGCATATGAAGATTTTCAAACAAAGGACCTAACCTATCATCTTGAGGACCAGACTGTTCTGGCTGATTGCTAGTCAGCTGTAACTTAGGGGTGACAGGAGAGATAGTCGCGGTATGCATAGGTGTATCTTACCCATGAGTAGATGTTGTAGCAGGAGATATGTGTTCACTCTTTGGTGTTTTAGAGGAGCGACTCTTGCTAGCTTGGAGAGATATCATGGATATTGGTCGAGGATGGTTTATCATTTGTCCATCTGATGGGGGATTGATACCTTCAAGAAGTATGATCTTCATGATGAGACTACAAAATGGAATACATGCTCATGTTGTTGATCGAGTCGCGATCTTCCCAATGGTTTGGAAGATATGGGCACAGATATCAATCGGGGCTCCTATAATAAAATCACATAGGAATTGAGCTCTTCCAAGATTGATGAAAGCAGTGTTAGACAACGGGTAGAGATTGGAGAACATGATCAGCTTCAATATGGTCAACTCAGGAGCAAACTTTGCAGTGTTTATAGATGTGCCTTTACTAGAGGCTTCATGATCAAGCCCAAGAACTTGTAGAATGTCTTGAACCTTAGGAGTTCGATCATCATAAGGGGTGAGGTCCACATCCTCAAGTCTAGTGATGCAAAGGACCTTGGCTATGTAGTTCAGATTGATGGAAAACTCTTTTCCTCTTACCCAGCATTTTAACTCCCCTCCGATGTATCTGGCATTTAAGAAGATTTCCTTAACCAACTCTTCCATTGGGTCTTCGAAATTCCTGAACAGATTGGCCCAATCTTTAGCTTCAAAGATTCTAGGGCTAAAAGTTGTCCCCAAAGTGCCAAACTTTACCACTCGTTCCACTATGGGAGTAGCATCTTCAAAAATGCTTGAGTGAGTCTGTGAATCGAGAGGAGTTTTGAACCTCTAACAGTTTGAGTTTGTACACGACTGAGATGAGAGATGAGTTCGTTTAGCAACAGGGGATGATGAAACATCAGTTACAATCTCTTTTCCTTTGGAAGATCAGAAAGACATCTGCAAAGGATCAAACACACAGCAAAGATCCAAGTGCATAGACACATGACACGAACATCAACTTGATTAGATTCAAGATAGTCAAAAAATGGAGACTCATTGAAATTCAGACCGAGATATCACTTAAACATAGTACATGAACCCAGTCAGCAGTATGTGAGAATGAGCAACACTAAAGCAATGTATAATAAAACATGTAACAGATGTTTAGCAATGATGAATAAACAGTCACAGTTCAGTTCACTGTAAACTATGGTTAATCACAAAGTCACAAATATCTGTCATTGTGACATTCTACCATGAGAATGATAAGCATAGAGCAACACAGTCAAGATACACATCTAAGAAACAGTCAAGAATACAAGTGAAGCAAGCATTAAATCACTAGAATCAATAAAGCTCCTTTAGCCAACCCAATAGAGTAAAACCATTCCATATATGTCACAAAACTCAAACAACAACACAGAAATCAAGAAAGCACATGCTATAAACATGAAATGCTATAAGATAATAAGAAAACCCATACCTTTTCTTAAAGAATGAGGTTGAAATGATGTAAAAATGGAGGTTCTTTGAGAGTGACACGGTGAGTTTGAGAGAGGTTTGAAATGGGGAAGACAATGAATAGTCATAAAAATTTGAGGGAAAAATTGAAATGTTTTAAAAACTGCCCAATTTGCGCAAAACATGCGTTTTTCGCGACTGAATCAAGTCGCTAGGACTAGTCGCCAGAACACTTGAAAGAAAACTTTTGAAAAATTTTCTAAGTGTTTTTCGTGACTGGAAGTTCCACTCGCAAGAGAGTCGCGAACTGAGCTGCAAAAATCTCTATGTACCCCTTGCGACTGGACCTTCCACCCGCAAACAAGTTGCCAACCTGAGTTGCGAAAAGCATGAAATTCCAAAATTTTGAAAAATATTCTAAGTCTTTTTCGTGACTGAAGCATTTACTGGTCAATGAGTCGTAAAAAATCTCTGTGATGGACTCATGACTAGGGCATGCAACTGTTTCAACCTGCGACTGAGTCGCCAGAACAGGGCAACACAATTTTTGTAAAAACAAAGTACTTTCTAAAAACAACTAAAACACTCAAAAATCTTTTTGCGATTGATCAACAAAGATTGAGCATGCGAAAACACATTTAATCAAGTATAATCACACGAATGAATATGACATTCATTGAACATAGACATGTGTGTTGTGTGTGAATATCAAAAATGAGATACTCCTTAATCTAATGTGAAGCTTCAATGATCAATTCAATCAAGACATCCACAACTAGCACTAAATAATGTGACCCGTCTCAATTATAGAAATATGCATATGACCTCCCACAAAGGCTTAAGTACAATATCTTTGAAGCTTTTCATTTGGCTTCATGTTTGACATATCATTTGATCTTTTTGAATCAACACATCTCATTGTGAGATTGATGCCTGAAATTTTGAATATTTCACTTTGTTTAGTTAGCCTTTGACTTTTTGGGCATCATACAATTTTAACTTTTGGTCGCTTTCCCTTTTTCCTAATTAAATACTAGTATGTGCGATAGGTTTTTACAGCTCAATATCTATTTTCATTTGGAGATTTACATTTGGTGAGCTCTTTTCAGTAAAAACAATAAAATAAAGAGTGGGAAGATATATAGACACAAGTCTATACATGTATCAAGATCAACAAAACCATTCACTAATCATTCATGTCAAGGTTGAAGATCTATTTACAACAGTCACAAAGATTTCAAGATTTCTCCCACAATGAAATAAGTGCATAGGGAACAAGCTATGCTCGAAGATGCATAAAGCCATTTGCACAAAGGTACAAGATAAAACATATTTAGAGACAAAACTCAACAATGCTGATCAATGTGGTTTTTGGATTTTTGACACACAAGAAGAAAGAGATTGATCAAAAACTACAAAGTAAAAACATTTTAAATGAATGAAAGCAAAAACAAATAATTTTCAATTCACATAATCAATAAAAAAACCAACAGTCACACAACATAGGAAGTATTAATGCATGAACATGTTGTAATGCTTATGCATGAGTACCCTTCATCACCCACACGTCACGTGCGTTTAGGGTGATATCCTTATAGGATTGGTTATGAGAGTTAGGACTTTCAAACCTTCTAGTGAAGTTTTCCAAACAGTTGGTGAATGCACCAATCATCTTCATCAAGTCCATCATTCCGGAATTACCATTTCGATCTCTTGATGGCTCAACAACCCAAGTCCTCTTGTCATTTCTTGGCCTTCTTGACCTTTGATCACTAGCATTCCTCAATGCTCTCAGCTTATGACAATTGGGTTGGGTGTGCCCTTGAAGTCCGCAGTGATGACACACATAGTTCGTTCTTGGACCTCTTTGCGATTGTGGAAGAGATTTTTCTCTGGCTTTAAACCTGACCACAGATTGATTATGGGACTTGTTCAACACCCGCTGGTTAGTTACATTCTTCTTTTTCTTAACATTTGCCTTTTCAATAGTAGAGGCAACTACAATCGGCTCTTTGGCCTTCACAAACTTCACTTCTTTGGAGATGTTCATAGCTGAACTACTTTCTCCGGTGTATCCTAATCCGGTTTTGTCAGAGAAGGTCTTCTGAGAGGAAAGGACATCATCAAGCTTCTTTGTGGAGACTCGCTCTACCTTGGCATTTGCTTGAACCACCTCAAGCTCAAGGAATTTCACCTTGGTGTAAGCTTCAGTTAGTTCACCATTTAGCGTCTCTATCTCACACTTGGCCTCCTTATATCTCACTAGGAGACTTCTATAGTCCTCCTCAGCTTTCTTCATCTTTTTCACAGTTGCCTTGGCCACCTTTGCATATTCCCCTGACTTGTCAAGTAGAGAATTGTAGTTTTCTCTAAGACCAGTTGTATCTTCATCTTCTTCAGCATCTGATTCTTCTACAATTCCCATGAATTCCTCATCACTATGCTCCCCAAGCTCTTCTACAAGCAAATTCAAGTCCTCCAAAGACTTGACATGAGCAACAGTCATGAATGCTGAGAAATTCCCTTCTTCATCATAGTTATCCTCAGAATCAGAGGTGGAGGAATCTGAGTCACTAAGAGTGGTGGCATACACCTTGCCCTTCGATCTCAAGTAATTAGGACATTCCTTTTTGAAATGGCCATGTCCATTACATTCAAAACAAGTGACTCCTTGAGTAGATTGGGACTCCTTCCCTTCTCTCTTTTTGAAGTCTTTCTTCTCCTTTTCGAAATTTATGAATTCCCCTTTATCACTAAATTTCTCACTATTCTTGAACTTTAGAAATTTGCGGAAATTCTTTGCAAGGTAGGCAACATCCTTTTCGACTACATCCTTATCCAATGAACTATGAGCTTCTACCCTTTCATTTGTCGTCTTAAGAGCAAGTGATTTGCGCTTTCTTTGATTTGGTAATGAAAGATCATACCTTTGGAGAGAACCAATCAGCTCTTGGACTTTGATTTCATCAAGGTCTTTGCTCTCCTCAATTGCAGTCACCTTTGCACAGAAGCTCTCCGACAATGAACGAAGAATTTTTCTTACAACTTTTGAGTCCTCTGTTTTCTCTCCCAAGTTAAACTTGCCGATGACCACTTCATTTAGCTTACTATAGAAAGAGTCAAAGGACTCATCCTCGCTCATCCTGAGCTCCTCAAACTGGGTAGTCAGCATCTGTAGCTTTGTGTCCTTAATTTTCTTTGTCTCCTCATAAGTGGTCTCCAAAATCTGCCATGCTTCCTTGGTAACGGTGATATGAGAAATCCGATGGAACTCATCTGGGGACACACCACAAAAAATTGAGTTAAGTGCTTTGCTGTTAGCATTTGTCGCTGTGAGGGCTGCCTTATCCCAAGTGGATTTGGCTGCCACAGGCTTTGTCCAACCTATTTCAATAGCATCCCAAACAGCGTCATCTATAGAACACAAAAATGCTCTCATCCTCACCTTCCAAAAGGCATAGTTGCTACCATCAAAATATGGTGGAGCATTTAAAGATTGAGACTGATCCATCTCAATTTGGGGTCAAGGATGACACTAAGGTAATGAAACCAATATAAGTGAACCCGTTCTGATACCAATTGAAAGTTCAATTAGTGTATAAAATACTATGAACATTTAGATCCTCAATTAACAAATTACCAATTCAAGCTTAATATCAAACAATTAATGTGCGGAATATGAACATAAGCTTAATACAGAATTGATAAACAATCTAAACCAAATAAAATCACATCCACAACAGAAATTAAATGGCAAAGATTAAGGGAAGAGAGATGCAAACACAAGGACAATACAACGATATGTTATCGTAGAGAAAACCGAAGCCCTAAGCATAAAACCTCTCCGCCACCCTTCAAGCGGTAAAAAATCCACTAAAGAATGTAGTTAGGATACATGAACAGCAGAAGACCCTCCAAGCTCCTACTCCAACGAGGTTTCGCAGAACTTATTTTTTCTTTAGCTTACCGGATTCCGCTACTTGACCATAGCATCTACCAATATGAAATTGGTCCCTTCTTAACTACTTCCCAAAACACCAAACAACCTTCTCACAAATATGGGTATGGTGAGAAAAGGTTTTGGTAATTTACCTCTCAAGGATTTAACAATGGAGAGGAAGAGAGTAGAGGAATTAGAAGAGTCTCTATGTGAAAATTATGGATGAATCAATCTTGTTTTTCTCTAGGGTTTCTCTCTCAAAATTCTCTCTGGAAGCTCTCTACATTTCGTGGGTATAAGGGTCTATATATAGTAGGGTGAGAAGGAATGTGGAAAGTCAGTTTTTCCTAAACATGGTGGTCTGGCGACTTGGCCTTGCGACTGGGCTGAGTCGTGAGTTCAAGCCACGAGCTAACGGCCTAGCCAGCCTGGGACTTTTTTCCTGTAGTGCAACAGCTGGCATGACTCTTCAGCTCCCCTGCATGCTCCACACGTGTGCCAACTTTGGCGGCTTGCCAATCGCGAGTCACCCGCGAGTCTCTGCATCCTTACACAATCTTGAGCATTTCTTCACACTTTCTCACTCACTACCCTTACATGATTCCCACCTAAATACAGGGTTACTAATTGCTAAAATACAAGCAAATTTGGCACGGAATAAAGCCAACAAGATGGTTGATAAAATTCAACCTTTACAGTTTTCAAAATGGGTAAAACTTAGATACAATACCTTATGTTCAGTACCTTAGGTTCCCTTTTTAATATTAAGACACGTGTCCACTTAATCGGACTCACTAAACGGGGTTAAAAATTTGTACAGACTGAGAAAACCCAATCCAACAACTCTTCTCTTTCAAACATTGTGACGAAGACCGTAAAGTTTTTTGTTTCACTTTCGTTGGACTCAAGAAGTGAAACTCTCTCAACACCCCCCCTCCCCCTTTCACCCATACACTTTTGAAGAGAAATCAAACAATTTTGATAGACTTGCTTCGATAGGAGTGGTGTTGGACTTGGAATTCGAATTAGAGGTGAAACTCCATGGCCTTGGAAATTGGAAGGTGGGAGACAACAGATCAACAATTTCCCATACTCTAATTAATTTAGCCCCTTCGATCCATAACAATGGATTTTCTCCGTTATACACAAGTTTTGGGTGGTTATGCAAATACAAAGGTTTAGGGTTTGAAGATTAATTTTTTAGGTTCAATTTTTTAGGTTAGATGAGAGAATTAGTCAAGAATTAGTGTTGTGCTTGTAAATGGAGGTTAAGTAAACCCACTTCAATAATTTATCCAATTTAGAGTCTTTATCGATTTTTTTTCCTTGTGACTTCAACCGGTTGGAGTAGAAAGGGTGTCAAGATTTGCTGTCCATGGTTTTTGTTGACACATTCCAAACTATGGTCGCAAAGTTTGGTCAATGTGGTATCAATTGGAAGAATGAATCATCAAATCTCTTTCTAAAGGTATATTTTCAAGACTAATGGCCACTTAATCTCTTTCCAAAGATATATTTTCATAAGCCAAGCAATTGGGTGTATGAAAATTATACTACTGCTGGTGGATACAATGATTTCCACAGTTTGTTACAATCGAAGGCGGTGACTGGATGGTTGTTCAAGAGGGTATGGGTGCTTGATTTCTAGCAAAGAGAGGAATGGATTGAGAGAATTTTGTTTCTTGAGTTCAATTGAAGTTAAAGAGAGAGCTATTGAGTTTGGCTTTCTCAATTCGTGCAAAATTTTATGATTTGTTTGGATTGAGGGAGAGGAAGGGGGAGTAGAGTCAATTTGGCTTAGAATTAGCCTATTTTTAACTAACTCTACTCTACTCCCTTCCAGTCCCCCTCAATTTCCTCTCAATCCAAAAGGGCCCTTAACATTGTTTAGTGTATTTGGTTAAGTAGCCACGTGTCTTAATATTAAAAGGGGAACTTAAGGCACTTGACATCAGGTACTGTATATAAATTTTGTCATTTCAAAATATAATTACAATAGAATTTTTGAAGACATGCCGTTTTTATAGGTTTTAGTTTTCTTGAATGAAAAACAATTATATCACCATTTTGTTTCCAAAAATACATCCTCAAATGTAGGAATTCAAGTCGGAAATCGTTTGCGATAATTTGGTTGTTCGTTCCACAAACTTAAGGATTATAATCCCTGTGAAATGTGAGAATTTTAACTCCCACTTTAAAATAATTATAATTCTCAATTTTCACATCACTAATGAATTGTGAACTAAAAAAAAAAAAAAAAAGTATATACGAAAATAATTTCAAAAAATGCTTGAGCATTTTAGCCAAAAATATGATTTTTAATTATTAGGGGTATTAGAAAATTACTTATAAAATGCTTGAACATTGTAATATATTATTTTCATTTAAAGTGTTTTTTTTTCCAAGTATAGAGTAACAAAAGTAAAATGTGATTTCAAATTGTAAGCAAGCTTAAAGAAAATAACGTCTAAATAATCAAATGTTAATGAATTTTAGTTCAAATAATGCTTCCTCTGTAAAAGAATGAGTAGAGGTGATGTCACGATTTTAAGACCTATTGATAGTGGTGGCTATAGAAATTTTTTTAAGGGCAGTTACTAAGAAATTTAAATTATATAAAATATAATGAAGAGATAACTTGAATATATAAATATCACAAAAGAAACTCGCAAATACATGAAGTATTAATAGTCTAACTGAAAGTTCAAAAACGTGTACAAATACACTTTTGAACGTTTAGACCCCCAAAAACCAACTTAACCAACACAAGCAATATGTTAAACAATTAATGTGCGGAAACTTAACATATGCTATATCATGTAATTGGTTAAACAACTATCTAAGCCATAACAAATTAAACCACAGCAGATAATGTAAAGTCAGAGATAGAGAGGAAGGAAGATGCAAACACAGCGATAACACCAGATATGTTATCGAAGAGGAAACCGAAGACCTCGGCGAAAAACCTCTCCGCCGCCCTCCAAGCGGTAATCAATCCACTAGAAAATATAGTTGGGATACAAGGACAGCAATAGACCCTCCAAGCTTAATCTACCCAATGCACCTAAGCCCTCCAAGTTTCTTGCTCCAACGAGGTTGCGCCGAACCTTTTTCTTCTCTAGCTTACCGGATTCCGCTACTACACCGTAGCATCAACCAATAAAGATTGGCTCCTTCCTAACTGCTTCCCAGAACTCCAAACGTCTGTCTCACAGAGATGATAATGGTGAGAACCAGGTTTGGTTATAAGGCCTCTCAAGGATTTGACAATGGAGAGGAAGAGAGTGAGGGAATTTGATGAGACTCTAAGGTAGAGATTGTGGGTGAAACAATCTGGTTTTTCTTTAGGGTTTCTCTCTCAAAATTCTCTCTGGAAGCTCTCTTTAAATCGTGGGTTAAAAGGGTATTTATACTGGAGTGGAGTGGAATGCGAAACGTCAGGTTTTTCCAAAACAGGGGTGGCTCGCGGCTTGACCTCGCGGCTTGACTCAGTCGCGAGTTCCAGTCGCGAGATAACCGTATGGCCAGTTGTCCTGTTTTGTCCTGTAGTGCTCCAGCTAGCATGACTGTTCATCTTCCAGCATGCTTGGCACGTGTGCAGATTCTGGCGGGTTGAAGCCGCGAGTCCAGCCGCGAGTCCCAGCCGCGACACTCTGTTTTCTTGCACACTCTTGAGCAATCTTCACTCTATCTCACTCACTACCCTTACACAAATCCCACCTAAATACAGGGTTACTAAATGCTGAATTACAAGCAAATTTGGCACGGAATAAAGCCAATTAGATGGGTGAATAAATTCAACCTTACAATCTCCCCCTTTGGCTATTCCGTGACAAAACCCTAAAACAGACTCTAGACTTAAACTGTGAGTAGGGAACAGTTGAACAAAACTCACTCACACCTAACTCTAGAAGCTGTGAAGCACTTGAAACATATGAACAATATACTCCTGAAACACAACAATACACTTTGATTATTGTAAGCAGAAAATTATAGATGCATATGAAACAAGCTGAAAGTGATCAAGCAAAGATGGAGTTTGATAAACAACCCATGGCTTGATCAACCAAGTGAACACTACAAGGAAGTGATCACAGTGTTCATTCACACTTGGAATGAACACAAGAACATACAAGTTAGCAAGCACAAGGCAAGATACTTGTATGCTCAACACTCAACCAATGCATAGTACACAAGGCATATGCATCTAGGAACAATCCTACAAGGGCACAAGAGTGACAGTACATTAAACCACAATGCATAACATTTGGAACAAAGTACTGATTTCAACAAGCATAAAGGCTGCACTTAAGCATGGTACAAACCACAAGGCCTACAAACTATGCTTAAAAACATAACCCTAAAAGCTTACAAAAGCATATGGGTACAAACACATTATATTGAATAAAAGCTTAAACAATATAAACTAAAAGTGCATAAAGTTTCTCCCCTTCAAAGTGATGAGAAGCTGTGATGCACTTGGAACATATATACTTGTAACCTGAAACACTTGCACAAAACACATTAGACCCTCAAGGTAAAGCAAGTAATAAAAGGACAAGTATAATGTAACAAGCAAATTGCGATCAAGAAAACATGATGTAAAACATATGAGCAACTTGATCAAACACCAAAACAGTCATATAGAAATGACTACAATGAACACATAGCAAAGCAATTGATCATCCGAACATGCATTCAATGAAGCACAATAGCATAAGGAAGTATGCATGTCCAAAGCACAAACATGATGCAATGAGAACAACAAAGCATAACTCAAAGCACCATAAAGCCAACAAGAAAACAAACATAACAAAGTTTTCTAGTTAACACAATGTCTTCTCCCCCTAGGTATATGCATCTCCCCTATGGAATATCTCTCCCCCTACAAATGTGCATGTGAGAAATAGAATTTCTCCCCCTAAGGATGTGCACAAGAGTCATATAGAAATGACAAAATACTCCGAAACATTCTCTAGAGTATACTCTCCCCCTTTTTGTCAGGAATAGACAAAGGGTCAAGAAGAAACGAGGGCAAGAGATGAAGGTATGAACAATGCCAATGATGCATGAGGGGAAAAATGAAAAAAGATTTTTGAAAACAACTTTGAAAATAAGCCTCAATATGCAAAACACGCGATTTTCGCGACTGAGTTAAGTCGCTAGGGCAAGCCGCCAAAACGCTCAAAGACAAAATTTTGAAAAATTTTCTAAGTGTTTTTCGCGACTGGAGGGTCTACCCGCGAGGGAGTCGCGAGCTGAGCCGCCAAAATCTCTGAGTAACCCTTGCGACTGGACCTTCCACTCGCGAACAAGTTGCCAAAAATGACCCGCAAAGACGCGACTGAGTCTCGCGACTTGACTTACCCGCGACTGAGTCGCCAAAACAGGGCAAAACTGGGTTTCTTGAAAAATTTCAGATTTTTTTTTTTTAACAAAATACTTTCCAAAAACACCTAAAACACTCAAAAATCTTTTTGCGCTTGAATTAACAAAGATTGAGCATGTGAAAACACATTTCATCAAGTACAATCACACAAATGAATATGGCATTTATTGAACATAAACTTGTGTGTTGTGTGTGGATATCAACAATGAAATAGTCCTTAGTCTAATGTGAAGCTTCAATGATCAATTCAACCAAGGCATACACAATTAGCACTAGATTAAGTGATCCATCTCAATTATAGAAATATGTATATATGACCTCCCACAAAACTTGATAACATATCTTGGAGCTTTACATTTGACTCCATAACATTTGATCATTTTGATCTCTTGAGACAATCGCCTCTCATTGTGAGAGTGATATTTGATATTTCACTTTAATGAACAAGCCTTTGGCTTTTTGAACAAACATTCTCTTTAATATAAGGTCGCTTACCCTTTTTCCTAGTCGAATACTAGAATGTGCGACAGGCTTTTGCAGCTCAATATCTCTTTTCATTTGGAGATTTACATTTGGTGAGCTCTTCTTAGCAAAAACAAAAATAAAGAGTGGGAAGATATATAGACACAAGTCTATGCAAGTTTCAAGATCAACATAACCATTCACTAATCATTCATGACAAGTTTGAAGATCTATTTACAACAATCACTTAGATTTCAAGATTTCTTCCACAGTGATATGAGTGCAAAGAAACAAGCAATGCTCGAAAATGCACAAAGCCATTAGCACAAAGGTACAAGGCAAAACAAGTTTTGAGACAAAACTCAACAACGTCGATCAAGCTTTTTGATTTTCTACTTTTTATGTGGTTTTGGATTTTTACACACACAAACCAAAGACATAAAAGCAAGATCACAACAAAAACAAAACAATGCATATAAAGATATGCATGGTGCACAAATGCATGACAATGAAGCATCTAATGCATGAAGGGTCCCACAAAGATCGAAAGAATTAGATCAAGGACCAAAGGAGCAAAAGCTCAACCATAGGAACCCTTCCTCATCCAAACGGAACGATTGTTTGGAATGAGTGTCTCAAGAGAAGTGAGACGAGGGTTGGAAGAATGAGAACCGGAGATGCACATAGACAAGGAGTTAAGAGCATTAAACACTTTCTTTAACAACATGCTATTATCACTCAAATCCGGTTTATCCTTTTTAGCACAACTTCTAAGAAGCTCAAGTTTTTCTTTTCTTTTGATTCTTTTAAAAGCATGAAACTTAGAGCATTGAGGTCTTAGATGACCAAAGGCACCACAATGGTGACACACAATGTGTTTAGGTCCACTAGGCCTTTTGGGAAGGGATCTAGCAATATGGTTTTGTTCCCTCTTCAACTTATGACATTGAGGTCTTATATGACCAATCACACCACAATGGTGGCAAGTTGGAACAAACTTAGATCCATCCAAAGCCTTAGGTTGAGACCTAAACAGAAGCTTTGACTTAACAGCCTTTCTCTCCACCTTTTGATTTCTTTTATGTGGAGGAATGTACACCGATTTGTCCTTTAAGGTAGAACACACACTAGGCACAAAATCGGGTACCACAACATGATTGCAACAAATATTTTCATCATTTTTAACAATAGGTTCAGCAATCAAACACTTGGCATGCATCTTAAGAGATTCATTTTCACATTTAAGATCATCAACAAGTTTGTTAGACAAAACAAGTTTAGCATCCAAGTCCATATTCAAACATTCAAACTCTTTCAGCTTTTCATGAGAAATTTCAGCAAGTTTTTTATATTTCTCAACCAATTTGTTGGATTCATTGAGCTTAGCAATCAAATCATCCTTTTCACAAAATAACTTGCTCAAATTCTTTTGAAACTTCTTAGCATTTTTCTTTAAGAGTTTGTCAACACCACCCATAGTTTCAAATAACATGTCATCACACTTATGAGGATTAACACTCATAGAGGCAATTTCACAAACACGTGGCATGTTACATTCATTACCAACCAAATCATGCAAAGAGTCATACAAAGCACAATCCATGGCAAATAAACACAAGGGGTCAAGGATCACACTTAGGTATTTAAACCACAACAAGTGTACCTGCTCTGATACCAATTGAAAGTTCAAAAACGTGTACAAATACACTTTTGAACGTTTAGACCCCCAAAAACCAACTTAACCAACACAAGCAATATGTTAAACAATTAATGTGCGGAAACTTAACATATGCTATATCATGTAATTGGTTAAACAACTATCTAAGCCATAACAAATTAAACCACAGCAGATAATGTAAAGGCAGAGATAGAGAGGAAGGAAGATGCAAACACAGCGATAATACCAGATATGTTATCGAAGAGGAAACCGAAGACCTCGGCGAAAAACCTCTCCGCCGCCCTCCAAGCGGTAATCAATCCACTAGAAAATATAGTTGGGATACAAGGACAGCAATAGACCCTCCAAGCCTAATCTACCCAATGCACCTAAGCCCTCCAAGCTTCTTGCTCCAACGAGATTGCGCCGAACCTTTTTCTTCTCTAGCTTACCGGATTCCGCTACTACACCGTAGCATCAACCAATAAAGATTGGCTCCTTCCTAACTGCTTCCCAGAACTCCAAACGTCTGTCTCACAGAGATGATAATGGTGAGAACCAGGTTTGGTTATAAGGCCTCTCAAGGATTTGACAATGGAGAGGAAGAGAGTGAGGGAATTTGATGAGACTCTAAGGTAGAGATTGTGGGTGAAACAATCTGGTTTTTCTTTAGGGTTTCTCTCTCAAAATTCTCTCTGGAAGCTCTCTTTAAATCGTGGGTTAAAAGGGTATTTATACTGGAGTGGAGTGGAATGCGAAACGTCAGGTTTTTCCAAAACAGGGGTGGCTCGCGGCTTGACCTCGCGGCTTGACTCAGTCGCGAGTTCCAGTCGCGAGATAACCGTATGGCCAGTTGTCCTGTTTTGTCCTGTAGTGCTCCAGCTAGCATGACTG
This sequence comes from Quercus mongolica, assembly GCA_011696235.1. Lineage (NCBI taxonomy): Eukaryota > Viridiplantae > Streptophyta > Magnoliopsida > Fagales > Fagaceae > Quercus > Quercus mongolica. The sequence continues at coordinate 79,667,073 of CM022236.1, forward strand.
TTCATCTTCCAGCATGCTTGGCACGTGTGCAGATTCTGGCGGGTTGAAGCCGCGAGTCCAGCCGCGAGTCCCAGCCGCGACACTCTGTTTTCTTGCACACTCTTGAGCAATCTTCACTCTATCTCACTCACTACCCTTACACAAATCCCACCTAAATACAGGGTTACTAAATGCTGAATTACAAGCAAATTTGGCACGGAATAAAGCCAATTAGATGGGTGAATAAATTCAACCTTACACTAACAAAGAGAAAAAGAAAAATATTGCTAAGAGATAAATGAGAGAGAGAGAGAGAGAGAGAGAGAGAGAGAGAGAGACATATGATATTTACTACAATTGTGAGTCGAGTCACTAAGGGGAGCAAAATTATTGCAATTGCAAAACCAAAGAGAGCATTGACAGTTTTTAGACCCCTTAAACAATTGATTAACCAAGGTAATTAGCCAAGTTGTTACTTAGTCCAATTAAAAAAGTCTAGGTTATCACAATATAAAAGATCAAATCATGCAAAGCAGCGGAAAATAAATAACACAAGATATGATCACCTAGGAAACCAAACCGGTAAAAACCTGGGGAGAATTTGACCTAGCTATCCTCAAGGTAAACTTGAATCCACTGTCTTGAAAAAATCGAAGTTCATACAATAAAACTTACAAGCCCCCACGCTCGACTTCTTATTGCTACCAACCAGTAGAACTTACTGACACGACCACGTGCAAACTCCGAATCCATGGACTCCTTCTTTCTTGGATTCACCACCAGATACAAGCACACCTGCTTGTGTTTTACTTAAGCTTCAATGGCAGCAACTGAATTGATCATCAAGGTATAGATAAATCTTCTCCTTGAAAACCCTAAGTTTGTGTAAAGGAAAGCTCCTCTAGATCTCACAAGAGATTTACACAAACCGTAAATATAAGCAACACTAAAACGTGGCTAGGGTTTGCCTTTTATACTTAAAACAAATAAGAAACCCTAAAAACATTTTAAAACAACTAGGGCTGAGTTGGACGAATCTGCAGAAAAGCATTCTTGCCGAGCTTCGACCGATCGAGCTTGTCTCTCGACCAATCGAGCCAGGCCGAAAGACACAATGCTTCCTGCTTTAACTCGATTCCAACTTTACATAAGATCACAACTTTGAGCTATACTAAAACACTTCTAAACATATTGTTTTGATAATGGTTTGCCAACAATACAATTAATGTTCTAAATACATAAAATCCTAAACTTTAGAACCTAACAAACTCCCCCTTTGACAATCCGTGACAAAACACAACTTAGAAGCTCAAAGTTTACAAAATAAAAAGCCCTTTACAAAATAATGCTCATAAAACAAATTCAATCCTAGCTACTATCCATCAGTTGCAAGTGTAGACAGCAGCTCAATTGAATCAACTTGTATATTTCCTGAAACACTAAACAAAATGCATAACCGCATGTGTGGAAACAATACAAGTAAACAAAATAACTTATTGATTTCAAACAACACACAAATAAAGACATATATCAATGAATAACTCATAAATATAAATCAATAAGCAGTTTGAAACAAGAAACAAATAAAGTACCAACAAAACATAAAACTCCCCCTAACATGAATATCCCATCAAAAACAAGGTAAGAGCTAAAAATGCATAAGTACAAAGTGAAGCACCTAGATACAATCTAAAACTCCACAAGCTCTAACCAAAAAACAAAATAAACTCCCCCTAAAAACAAAAACCCTACAAAGTACTCCCCCTTTTTGTGACGAAATGCCAAAGGGCAAAGAAGATATCCATCATCAAAAGGGAGGTGGTCTAAACTGCGCCAACTCTACACGCAAGGCATGAATCTCATCAAGTACGTCCACCAAAATCTGTCCTTGAGCCGCCTGAACGGTCAAGACATGATCCAACGTGCGACGAATGTCTGAATTATCCGAAGCAGTCGGTGGAGGAACATTAGCAACAGCATCAGAAGCAGCACCTGAAGTCTCAATAGCAGTAGTACCTATAGAAGAGGAAGAAGGGGGAACACCACTAGATGACGCACCTCTAGGATGAAAAGGAGTAACTCTCAACTGAGCAGCCCTCTGATGAAGAAAGATGGCACCTATGGGAGCAATCACATGAACAGGCTCACCAGACGGAAAACCATCTAGACCTAAGTAGAGCAAAAACCTATGAATGAAGATAAGATGAATCAGTGCATGCCCTACGACAGAACTCCTATGAACCTCGTTCAAAGAACAAAGGAACAAGTGAGGAAAACTGATAGACGCTCCAGAAACAAAAGCGTACAAAAACATACATCGCTTTAGAGGGATGGTGTGGAAGTGAGAGATAGGCCACAAGGAATGACATGCTATCCTAAAGAGGAGATAGGCCGTCTCAGTAAGTTCAGCGGACGTGATCCGAGGATCAGAACCCCACTGGATAGATGACCCAGTGATGTAAGACATGACAACATCTAATGAGGGTGACTCATCATAGGGATAGTCAACATCCTGAACAACCAACACCCTAAGAGCCTTAGCCACTACCTGAGGGGTAATGGTGAACTCTACACCTCGTATCCAACTCCTAACTAGGGTGTTGGAATCATAGACGTGGCAAGAGAGGTTCGAGAAGAACTGTCTAATCAGGGCGTTCGGGGGTGGATAATCTATCTCTAAGAGAGGCAACCAACCTCTAGACTCAAAATTGGCCCTAATGGCCGGATCAAGCTGATCTAACACAACAGCTTGCTCAGACCAGATCTTACGCTTACAGTTCAAAGTGTCATAGGCTTCTCTACACTTATCATTCTTAAACAGCTCAACCCTAGTGGGAGACTCAGAGGAAGTGGAAGTAGTCCTATGAGCTCTAGTTTTCCTAGGCATGGTGCTAAGATAAGGATCAAAACACAGAACGAAAGACCAAAAACACAAAACCAAAACCAAGGGCAGACTGCAAGTTAGCACAAAAACAGAGTATAGAATAAAAATCTATATGATGCATGAACAAGTTCAAATGTCATGATGCATGTTCTAATGCAGCGAATTAAGTCCAAAAGGTTCAAATTTCAGAATTGGCTTGAACATTAAGATTTTTAACACAAAAACCCCAAAATTTGGACAACCACTTGATCAATTTGAAAAATATTGACGAATTGATCATTACACATGATATACTAACAAAAATAATGACCAAATACATCAATTGGATAAGCCAATTTCATCAATTTAAGCCAATTTGACAAAATCTCCAATTCGGATCAAATTCAAAACCCTAGAATTCTCAATTTTTCAAAAACCACAAAATTGATCAAATTAAACTATAAGGAACATCATTATAGCATCATAGCACAAAACCCCATTGATCAATTTCACAAGAATAGGTTCGAAACATCAAAAACCCCAATATGTTGAAAGTGCCGAAAATGCCCATGATTATGCATGAAATAAAGAAATAAACTTGAAAAAGAAGGGCAAAAGGGACTTATCGGCCTCCAAGGACAAAAACCTTACAAAAATCTTGAAGGAAAACGACAAAAAAATGGATGGTGGAGCCTAGAGCCAACGCGGAGAGAGAGAAAAGCAAAGAACTATTTGAAAAAGAACTTTGAAAAGGTCCAATTCTGTCTTTTAAAAAACCTGATTCACGAGTTTCGATCGGTCGAAAATTAGCCTCGACCGGTCGAAACAGACAGAGACTCCCTCTCTTAAATTTTAAAAATTCCGATCGGTCGAAAAACAGAATGGACCGATCAAATTAGGCAGAGGCTCACCATATTTTTAGGAAAAACACAATTTTTGAAAAACAAGTTGATTTAACTCAAAGCATTGAAATTTAAGAACAAAAATGTATAAGTATGAGATGGTATGATTTTCAAAACAAGGATTTTAAGCCTAAAATTCCCAAAAACAAAATTTTTGCATTCTTCACAAATTTTCAAGCAACAAATTAAGTTTGCACATAATTCAAAGTATTTGCAAAAACTTGGTTGGTTAGACCATAAACACACACAATAACATGTACAATGTTTAGCAAAGAGTAACTTGTGTAGTGTGTGCGACTAGCAAAAACTTGATATACATGTGAGGTGATATGTGAATAGCAATCAATCACAAAGTTTACAAAATTCATCACAAAGAATTTAAAAGAGACTATCACCTAAAGAGTTACATCATATAACTCCCACATCTCCTAGATCATAAGCTTACAATCACGTAAGTTTCTTGTATTTATGCCTCATAATATACATTCCAATTTTAAGTTATGTGAGTTTGGCATCAAGCCTAATAGTACACACCAATTTTGATTTTAAGAATTAAGCAATTTAACCCGAGGCTTCACCTTATGTTATTTTTGTGCATGTGCTACACTTTCTCGAGCACAAAATCTTATAATATGCACTAAGGTGTTCATAATTGACTAGTGAACAGTGGTGAGATGGTTATTTATGCCTTTCTCTAAAAGTTCAAGTCCGACAGTCAAAGACGTGTGACTTCAAGATCAAGACAAAGTAATCAAAAACCATAAACATCTTTCCCGCACAACATGCACTACAAAACTTCAACTAGTAAAGTGCAATAAATAAGCTCATCAAAGCTAAACAAGGTATAAAAGACATGTTATATGAAAATAAATTGACCAACCTTGTTTTCAAAAACCAAGAAGAATAGTACAAAACAAAATGTGCTTCCTTTTTCTTCCTTTTTTTTTATTTTTTTTATATATATATTTTATAAAAAAAAAACACCTAGAATGAAATGCATGAATGTTATGCTATGCAAATCCTAGAAAAAAAAAAAAAAAAACAAAACCAAAGAACAATGGTCACAAAGGGTAGAGCAATGAAGCACAAGGACTATGTCAGAAAGACTCAGTTAGGTCGAGTCTTTTGCATCCAAAACCTTTTAGATGCACCACGAGCATTGGAGTTGAGCAATCTCATGCACAGTCTAGAGGATATTCCAAGCAGTATGAGCAATCTCAACATTCGAGATTCTCTTAAATTCCTCCATAGAAACAGCGTTAAAAATCGCATTCATAGCCTTGCTATTAAACGAAGCCGTTTCTTTCTGAGAAGTTTCCCACTCACTAACAGGAGTAGTGGGCTTCTCCCATCCATATTCAACGGAGTTCCACACCCTTTCATCAATGGATTTCAGGAATGCTTTCATCTTTACTTTCCAGTAAGCATAATTATTCCCATCAAAGTGAGGAGGAATAACTAGAGAGTGTCCATGTTCCATGACAACAAGGGTCAAGGATCAGCTCAGTGATCAAAGGATCAACAACAAAAAGAGCTACCCGCTCTGATACCACTTGACAGTTTTTAGACCCCTTAAACAATTGATTAACCTAGGTATTTAGCCAAGTTGCTACTTAGTCCAATTAAACAAGTCTAGGTTATCACAATATAAAAGATCAAATCATGCAAAGCAACGGAAAATAAATAACACAAGATATGATCATCCAGGAAACCAAACCGGTAAAAACCTGGGGAGGATTTAACCTAGCTATCCTCAAGGTAAACTTGAATCCACTATCTTGAAATAATCGAAGTTCATTCTTATAAGCTCCCACGCTCGACTTCTTATCGCTACCAACCAGTAGAACTTACTGACACGACCACGTGCAAGCTCCGAATCCACGGACTCCTTCTTTCTTGGATTCACCACCAAATACAAGCACACCCGCTTGTGTTTTCTTTAAGCTTCAATGGCAGCAACTGAATTGATCATCAAGGCGTAGATAAATCTTCTCCTTGAAAACCCTAAGTTTGTATAAAGGAAAACTCCTCTAGATCTCACAAGAGATTTATACAAACCGCAAATATGAGCAACACTAAAATGTGGCTAGGGTTTGCCTTTTATACTTAGGACAAATAAGAAACCCTAAAAACGTTTTAAAACAACTAGGGCTGAGTTGGATGAATTTGCAGAAAAGCATTCTACCCGAGCTTCGACCGATCGAGCCAGGCCAAAAGACACAATGCTTCCTGCTTTAACTCGATTCCAACTTTACATAAAATCACAACTTTGAGCTAGACTAAGACACTTCTAAAAATATTGTTTTGATCATGGTTTGCCAAAAATACAATTAGAGTTCTAAATACATAAAATCCTAAACTTTAGAACCTAACAAGCATAACTACCGACATCGTCAATGAGAACTCATGAACACATTATTTCTCTTAGTACATTTTTTAAGTAAAAATGAAATTAGAGATTATTTTTGTTCAATGGGTTGAACGAGTGTGGGTTCCTGTTTGGATGATACCTAGGCCCAATGGTAATAAAGGATCCTGGGCCTCCAAAGATGGTGTTTGATTGTTGGCTGGACTGGGCTTGACTCACCGCTTCCTTGTTGGGCCATTTACGAGCCAATCTGCACACAAGACATGGACCCACAACACAAATATGCATATACATACATACATATGTGTGTGTGTGTGTGTGTGTGAGTGTTGGTTGAATGAATAACTAAGGAATAGAAAATAAAATAAAGCAGGTGTAAGTAGAACGTTAGAGATCCTTAAATGGAATGAGATTATGCTTCATTATATTAAGTGTTTGAGTACATTGAGCCCTACTTTTCTGGGTATATCATAAGGCTCAATAAGGTTCAAAAATCATAGACTTAGGTAGCTCTCCTTAGGTGTCTAAGACTTGTGAAGTTTGAATCCCTTTGAATTCAAGTGTATCCTCAAGTATTTACTTTTGGATCCCTTACAGCCTCACTCTTCACTTTATCTTAAACTCGAAGCTCTCTTTCTCGCATCTTTTTCTTTGTATTTTGAGTTCTTGTTGCTGAATGCCCCTCTTGGCTGGGGCCTTACCCCTTTTTATAGTGCTGTTTTTAGGATTCTTCCTTGTTAACAATCCATTCCTTTTATGCTCTAGGTACTAGAATCAATTTTATGTCTGAAACATTGATGGTTGGTCTTTTCTTCTTTCTTCTTTTACTTCACTTTCCTAGGGATTGGCAGTCGAAATCCCACCAGCCAAGAGGGGCATTCAGCAACAATCCATTCCCTTTGTGCTTTGGGTACCAAAATCAATGTTATGTTTGAAACATTGGTGGCTGGTCCTTTCTTCTTTCTTCTTGTCACTTTCTTGGGGACTGGCAACCAAAAGCCCACCTACTGACCTTCCTCTTATGGGAAATCCTTTTCTAAGTAAGTCGAATTCCTTTTTCTGAGGTCAAGACTTCCTATTCTTTCCCCACGTTCTCAAAAATGACATCTTAAAGCCTGAAACTTCGATGTTGACCCTTCATGACTTGTTTCTTTCCCCTAAATGGGGTAGATTCCTTTTTGTTGATGGTGTAGTCGGAAAGGCTTTTGGCCACCTTCTTTCTTGGTTCACCTTCTTCGCCTTGCCCGAGGTCCTAGGTTCCTCCAATAGGTGCTGGCCTCGAGATCACTATTTGTCTCCATCACTCACTTCTGGGTCCTAGGTGGCTGACGTTAACAGGACCTCCTCCGTTCTTCATGCACTCCTTTTTACATGGGCATGGCATCCTGAGTTGTCCACGTCCTAGCTGACATTTTTTCCACCCTTTCTCGAGGATCTATTCTCTGAGCCTAACGAATCCTATGTAATCTTGTCTCAGATCCTATCCACTTCTTTGGACTTTTCTTAGGTGTCATGATTCTGCTATCCTTTTGGGTCGAGCCTCCTTTTTCACTTCTTTTCATCCAATGCCCAAGTCCTATTTTCTTCTCCTTATGGGTTAGGCTCCCCCTAGGGATATTTTAGACCTCAACATTTAGCTCCCTAAGTTCGTGGGTTACTTGTAGCCCATGCATGAAAAAAAATAAAAAAAAATGGTCTCCTTTTCTCAGGACACCTTTTCCTTTCTTCCTTTCGGAGGATCCTTTTCCTTTTCTCCCCCTTCAGGGATCCTTATTCCTTTCAAAAGAGTTCTTTCTCCTTATTTTTTCTCTAGGATTCGCACAACTCCTTCCTATTTTTAAGAAGATGTGGTAGTTTTTTTTTTTTTTTGAAAGGGAGGTGGGTAGTTGGATTAGTTTTCCCTCCTTTTTCTCCTACCCTTTTTACATTACTTTTCCTCTTCCCTATAACTCCCATCATTAACTGACAACCAGCCCCCATAATTAAATTTTGGCAACTATCTTCTCTCTCCACACTTTCTCTTTCTCTCTTTCTTTTCACACCATTATTGGTGCTGTCACTTCGCACTTACTTTTAGTAAATCTTCTCTTCCCAAGGCTAAGATTTTCTCTAAGATTCTCCCCTTTCCTCTTTTCTTTGTCTGATCCATATTGTCTTTCTTCCTCTCTTTTGGTTTTCTCTCTTTTTTTTTTTTTTTTTTTTTTATATCCTTACCTTTTCTTCTTTCTCTTCTTCCTTCATTCATTTTCACAAGAGTGCTCCCATGGCTTCTTCTTCTTCTTCCCGAAAGAGGAAAGAACATTCACCCCACTCCCTCCGAGGGTGAAAGTTCTTCAGCAAGGGTCCTGGATTGGTCAGCTCTTCCCCTTTGGGATCCCTAGTACACCCTAGGCTATTTTTCCCTTAGGTTGCTCATGGGGCCAACCCTACCTCCCCACTCTTAGACTTTTTCTGGGAAGTCTGGCTTTGCAAGCGTGGCACAAGTCCCAGAACCAAAAGAGATATTGGATCTCCAAATCAGGTGGGGATCTCGAGAAGCGGTTCCCATCTTCTTGGACTTTGTTGCAAGCAAAATCAGTGGTTGGGCTAGTTGGTTGGAAAGGGAATTGGCTGATAATGACTTCATGGGGTGTTTGAAGTGTGCTAGTGTCCTGAAGTCAGTCACAATGACTAAGAATCTAGAGGGTTTTCGTGATGCCAAGGGGCTCAGACACTTGGTTCACCGCTGGTCTCCCTATCTTCATACATTCTTCTTTTCTGTGGGTGAGCTTACTGTCACCTTGGAGGACGTGGTCAACACTATTCTCACATTTCTATAGAACTTTTCTTTTCTTCCCATAAGATCGTGCGCGATAAAAAGGCTTCTACTTCTTGAATAGCTCAACTTCAATATACTAACCTAGATTATCTTTGCATTTTCTATCAACTCTAAACAACATCATTCTAGCAGTCTAACTTTCAGTATCAGAGGAAGAAACAAATATATTAGTGTAGATGAAAATGTATTGATTATGCTGTTGCCAAAGGAAAGCATTAGACAACCCACCAGCCAAAGAGCATATTTTACTTAATAGGGGTAATTTGGATTGCCCATCCAAGCTATGGTCAGCTTGTCACATGCTATCACTGCTCTTCCACATAAGAATCTCCTTGATCTCTGCTTCTTTCCCATTTACAAACTCAATAGTTTTCGAAGCTTGCTATTTGGATTGTGCATCTAGGCCTTGCACATTCAATCTCCTTAACATTCCTTTCCTCAGCCTCTGGGCCTAAATCTGCGGTATTGACAAATGACCCTACAGAAAAACACAATAAGAGCAATGAAGCATGCAATGCACAATAAGGAACAGGCCCCATAGCCTCTTCAGAGAAAGTTGGTTTGAATCAACTTGGTTAATTTGCATAGATCACACATTACATGTCAGCCATTGGTTATGGATCTTTTGAAGATTACCATTCTTTGACTGCTGAGGAATGGCAGTCGACAAGTTATCTGTAGGGGCGGAGCCACCTTATGCATTGGGGGGGGGCATGGCCCCTCCAAAATTTTTTAAAACCTCTCTAATTATAGGTAAAACTAGGCTAGAATCATTTTGAGTTAAGACTTGGCCCCCACAAGATTAAAGGATTGGCCCCCCCTCCAACATGTCACTTATAAAATTCTTCTCACCCCAAATCCCAACTGGGTAATCATAAAAATTATCTCCTTTTGTCTTTTCCATTCTTCTTTAAAGCATGATAGCCACATCCATATTTTTTTAGTTTTTAGTTATTCAATTTTTGTGAAGGGATAAAATTGAGGTGTAGTACATCAGATTATCGAATTAAAATCATATGTATTGAATTTAATTGTCCTTAAAAATAATAGCATTATTTGTATGTTATTGGTCATGTTAAACATATGCTTGAATTTAATTGAAGAACCTAATGTATTACACTTAGGATATTGTACTTAAGTTTTGCACTTTCTCAAAACTATTACAATATCCCTTTCCACTTAAAAACCACTGAAAAGGCTCTCCTCATCACTTGGTGCTCTTTCTTCAGTTACTCTTCATTAACTCTTCCATGGGATGCTCTCATATAATCACATTTTCATTAGTTTCTCCCTCTTCCTTAACAAAGAGTTTTCTTATTTAAAGCTAAGCAAATATTGAGAAATACCAACTTCTTCTTTTGCAGTTTTGTTGTATACTTATATTTGATTTCTATGAATGTTATGGACTTATGGTTTTTCAAAAGAATAGGAGAAACTCAAGAAAAAAAGACTTAAGATGCTCAATTGGTCGATTAACTTGTTAGTATTTTGATATTTGAGTGCTATAGAATTACACCGACAAAAAAATTCTATCAATAATCTTGTGTTATAAATATACTGTACTATGAGTTTTTCGTTGAATTGCAAATCAAAATGATAGTTTTACCTTGGTCCCCCCAGGCAAAAATTCCTAGCTACGCCTCTGGTTATCTGCAAGAGGAGAATACCTTTAGAATGCCTGAAATCAAAACTAAAATTTTCATTAAGGGAAAGATTAGAACAACAAACCAAATAGAAAGCTAGGCTACTTGACATTGTGGTCAGTTAGTGGACACAAAAAACAGAATGGTGTAAATCAATATCTTTTATCCATTTTTTGAAACTAGCATAATAATATAAGAGAAATGCTATTCTGAATCAAACATGTTTATTCACATACAGCAGTGCTTGGCATAATTAATCACTATTTTTACAAAGTGTTAATGGGTCGTTGTGGGGAAGCCACCTAATCATACTTATTTTGCTCAAAGGGTATAAGGCCAGGAGAAATTCAAAAGCCTTACAACTAAAGAGCATGGCTATACAAATAAAATATTATAAAAATGAAAAGATCTTGTTTTTCTAAAGCATCTAGTAAAATGTAGCTGTTGATACCAGAAAAAGTACTTATAAATTGATTCTTAAGATAGAATTCTACAAAACCTTTTATGTGACTTATGCATTGGCCATGGCATTTGTAGATGATAAACTAGGGGCATTGAACATCTCCAACAGCCTCTTCAAATTTTTGTACTGTTTGGAGAGTGAATAGTTCATTTTACATTTTGTCAACCTACTTTTTCAAATATACTTTCCAACAAATTCTCTATCCTTTCTCTATCCCATTTAAATATTATTTCTTCATTCTTTCTTTAATATTTCATTTTCAATCTTCTTTCATTTATCTAATTTTAATGAGAAGTGCTATGTTATCAACATTTTACAATATTTTCACAACAAATCATATGTGGTAAGTTATTACTGATTTTAATTTGAACACATCACTTAAATTTTTTTTTTCATCAATATTAGTTAGTAACAACCCACCACTTAAGATTTATTATGAAAATATTGTGGTAGCATTTCTCAATTTTAATTTTTTTTATTCTTTATTTTATTTTTCCCTTATCTCTTTTTTTTTTTTTTTTTTTTTTTTTTTTTTCATCCACACACATTTCGTTTTCTTTTTTACCTCTTTTTTCCTCCTCCACACATGTATTCTTTCCCTTATCTCTATCTTCACCTTTCTTTTTGCTTTTCTTCTCTACCATTTCGTCAACTCCAAAACTTTCAAGAAGCTTTCTCTCTTTCTTTCTGTCTCCCTCTCTCACACAAAAAGATCGTCGGCGGATGACAAAAGCTAGAGAGGACAACCTTTTAAATCAGCGTTTACGCATGTCTATCCTCTGCTTGTCCTCCTCCCACCACTGCTTGTCCTTCTCCCCACTGACGCTCAAATGGGTCAGTTTTTCTCTTTTCTTTTCTTCTTCTTCTTCTTCTTCCTTTTTTTTTTCCCCCTAATCTGATTAGTTTTAAAATTGTGATTTGAGTTTGTATTTTGATTAAGGCTGAATTTAGAGATGTTTGAGAGAAAAGATCTAGAATAGTTTTGTTGCTACCATTGTGATTATTGAGTAAAAATTCAAAATTTTAATTGATAATTGAATATTTTATTCGAATTAATTCTTTTGCTCATGAACAGGTCATCAGACTTAGAGAGCTATTGTTCATTAGCAATCAATTTTTTGCTAATGAATAGTGAATTGGAGAGACTGTTGGAGCACGTTTTTATGGGTTTGCTCTCCAAATTTTGGGTTTAGAGAGCCTATTGGAGATGTTCTTAGGAACCCCACCATGTCATGAATGAACCTCTGTTCTTGATGATTGCAACTATCTCATAAGGTAGTACTAACAAACTATTTATAATAGATGCATTTGTTAAGGTTATTACAAAAATAATGGCAAATTTCCTGTATTATTTTTTTATGGCCACAAGAGAACATGGTACAAAATGAAGATAGCCCACTCCCCCCCACCAAAAAAATAAGAGAAATGCTAAATCGGATGAAAGACTTGCTTTTGATCCTTGAATCCCTAGCGAGGGTCTAGTGCAACCCAACTAAATTCAAATTATGTTTATAAGTTCAACAACCAGAAAATGAAATAGTTCACAATCTTCTTTTCCTCCTATTTTTCCAAAATGTAGATTTATCAGGTGTTGCCCATCAATTATTGGGTACTCAATTGCAATATAACTGTACAACCATAAGGGAGATAAGAGAGGTATGAGTCAGATATAAGAATTTTTTTTTTCTTAATCCTATCTTTAGATTAAATGAATAAATTTAACTACCTTTATCCAGTCACTACTAACTTCATGATAAGAAGAACTTTGAATTGGACTTGAGCGTTCCCAAATAACACTCTTACACTACCAAATAAGTAAAACTGTTGAATCAATATGGGAATACAAACTATAAGGGATATGATAATGAGGTCAAAACACACAAACTCTCTCTCCAATATGATTATTACGGTCGCCATTCCTGATAAAGGAAAAAGAAAAGGACCTACGTTTTCAAAAGACAGGTCATCAATAAACTGCCACCATTCCTGGATAGAACGGCGGTCGTCTCTTCTCTCTACCCTATTACCGAAAGACCAACAGAGGATACTCACTCTACTTATTTTGCTTCAATTGAGGGCATCCAAACTTGAAGGACTCGTAAGCCCACACTTGATAATGGAAAAAGAAAAGGAAAGATGTTAGTGGCAAGTTTAGTAAATCAAAAGGATAAAGGTTGAAGAAAAGCGGTTCTTACCTCCCAAACCACAACGGGGCCACTGATATGCTTGATAACACAATGAGAGTATTGTGCCATGTAATAAGTATCCCCATCCCAGTTAAAACTCCCAATCTTGTCTGAACTCTGCAAACTTGGCCAAAAAAAAAAAAAAAAGCAAATTCATCACATATTTCGTGCCTGGCACTAGCATGCTCCTGATCATCAGCAGCACAAAGCACCCTTATATTCACACTCCATTGCTTTCTATCCTTGGCATAAGTCTCATATAGCCAAGTCAGCTTCACAATTGAACTAGTCTGAATATCCAGCATCATCCCTAAAGCCTTCCTTATTACACCAGGCTTCTTGCCCAGAGCATAAGCGATCTCCAGCCTATCCCTAACAATCTTCATGGCTATGATCATTAAAAATTCCTCTGGAGTTAAGATTACTCCTCTGATCTCCCAGAAATGAAATGAGTTCATAGTGTCCCATAATCGCTCAGCTAGAGCCCTCACGAGGATCAAATCTTTGTGCACTTGCACCCTATCATCAAAAAGTACATCCAAGAATTAACCAAATCTAGCTCCTCTGATTTTTTTTTTTTTTTTTCAACCATGGAATTGATTGAGTGCCCCCATTGGTGTAAATTTTTTGTAGACCATTTGTTCTTGTATGCTGAGGCTACCTGCATTCATTTGTACTGGTCAATCAGGATCACAAATCAAAGCATGCAAATGGAAAACGACAAAGGCAAGGTAGAAATTTGAATATTTATAACAAACATAGTTAGAAATACTGGATGAACGTATTGTATTTCTCAAATTATAAAATATACATGAGTGCCTTTATATAGGAGGCAGAATGTGTAGTACAAGTATATGTGCTATACAAGTAAACAAGATGAGCCTAAAGCCCACAACCTATTACACATTAACAGCCCCCTTCAAACTCAAGATGGGTATTAGACCAACTTGAAGTTGTCAACCAAAGCACGAAGGCGTCCCTTAAGATGTGACTTGGTGAAGATATTTGCAAGTTGATCTTTAGAGGAGACTGAGAATAGCTTGAGAGCACCATGGATAAGATGATAATGGATAAAATGACAATCGATCTCGATGTGTTTAGTCCGTTCATGGAAGACATCATTGTGAGCAATATAAATGACACTCTGGTTGTCACAATAAAGAGGAGTAGCAGAGGATGTGGACACACCTAAGTCCTTAAGAAGCTATCATAGCCAAATGAGCTCAAATGTGGTATCAGCAAGGGCATGATATTCAGCCTCAATACTGGAGCGGGTCACAAGGGTTTGTTTCTTACTTCGCTAAGAAATTAGAGAAGAACCAAGAAGAAAGCAATAACCAGTGGTGGACTTACGATCAATTGGATCTTTTACCCAATCAGCATCAAAGAATGCATGGAGAATAAGAGGAGACTGGGCAGAGTAGAAAAGGCCATGGAAGAGAGTGTTCTTCAGGTATCGAAGAATGCATAGAACAGCAACAGTGAGTCGATCGTGGAGCAGACAGATACTAGCTTACTTGGTGAATAGTATAGGAAATGTCTAGATAAGTGACAGTGAGATAAACTAGACTACTAACCAAGCATCTGTAAAGAGAGGGATTAGATAATGGTTCCCTCCCCCCCTTAGGGAGTCAAATGCACATTAATTTCAACTGGAGTGTCAATAGTCTTGTTATCAGTGAGTCCAACTCGAGACAAAAGTTCAAAAGCATATTTGGCTTGAGTAATATAAAGTCCATCTGTAGAATGAGTGATTTCAAGACCCATGAAGTAACTGAGATGTCCAAGATCTTTCATCTCAAGCTACTGACTGAGAAAATCTTTGAGTTCTTGAATGCCATTGATATCATCACTAGTTATGATCATATAATCCACATATAAAAGAAGCAAAATAGTATCTTTGTTAGTGCAATGAAGAAATAAGGTAGAATCATAACGACTGGCAATGTAATCCAAGCCATAAATGGTAGAGCTGAACTTGGCAAACCAAGCTCGTGGAGCTTGTTTAAGGCCATAAAGTGCATGTTGAAGGTGATAAACCTTGTTCAGTTCAATAAAGAGACCATGAGGAGGTTGCATATAAACTTCTTCACTTAAATTCCCATTAAGGAAGGCATTTTTGACATCTATCTGAAAAATGTCTCATTTATTGGTAGTAGAAACAGCTAAAAGAGCACGAAAAAATAAGATTCAAGCAATCGGAGCAAAGGTCTCTTCATAATCAATCCCATACTCAAGTGTACATCCTTTTGCAACAAGATGAGCTTTATATCGCTCGATGGGCCCATTAGAGTGAGTCTTGATCTTGTAGATCCACTTACAACTAACCACAAATTTCCTAGGAGGGAGAGTCACCAAATCCCAAGCATGGTTTTTAGATAATGCATCAAGTTCCTCTTTCATTGCAATTTGCCATAAAAGGTTAGTGAAGGCCTCACAATAGGTGTGAGGCTTGTGCAATGTAGTAAGGGCAATGTAACAATAATAGTCAAGTAAATGTGCAGGAATGGATCTTACTTGAGTTGAGTGACACGGTGGAATGTTTTGCGCAAGATCTTCAAGCAAAGTAGGAGCAAGGGACCCAAGCTCAGGCTTGGATAGCTTGTCGTCCACCTGTTCATTAGAGGGTGATCTAGAAGAGACATAAAAAATATCTAGTGGTTGGATAGAGAAGTCTATATGAGAATCAGAATCAGGAATATGTGGCTCATCTTAAAAAAGATCGAAGACAGAGGAGGTAGATAGGGAGGGATAGAAGTGAGAGAGCTCGACAAAGGAGCGATGTTCCCAAAAGACAACATTATGGGAGATTCGAAGACGATGAGAGATAGGATCATAACACCAATACCCCTTTTGAGTTTCGCCATAGTCAAGAAAAAAACAAAGTCTAGACTGAGGCTCAAGTTTGTTATGCACATGTGACTGAAGAAGAATGACCAGGCAGAACTAAAGGAGCGAAGGTGGTGATAGTTTGGAGGTGACCCAAAAAGGCGCTCATATGAAGTTTGATTTTGGATGACAGGACTGGGAGTGCGATTAATAGCATGAACATCTTGAAGAGCATCTTCGCCCTAAAAAGGAGTAGGAACTTTGGCAGAGAGAAGAAGAGCACAAATAGTATCAAGAATATGACGAAGTTTTCATTCATCTCTACCATTTTGCTGAAAGGTACTTGGACAAGTTAATTGATACATAGTGTCATAGGAATGCAAAATAGTTTGGAAAGCATATTGAGTGTATTCAAGAGCATTATCAGATCGAAAATTTTTGATTCGTTTGGAAAATTGAGTTTCAGCCATTTTTGTAAAACTAGAATATACTTGCAATAATTCTGAATGATGTTTCATGTGAAAAATCCAACTATAGCGGGAATAATCATCAACAAAGAGTACAAAATACTAAGATCCACCAATACTAGAGATAGAGGAAGGCCCTAAGACATCAGAATGAATTAGGTCAAAGATATCAGTGGACATTGATTCACTAGTATTGAAAGGCAAAGCTGGTTGTTTTCCTAACTGACATGAAATACAATCAAAATTTTCTGTGGACACTGAACCTAACAAACCTCTAGAAGCTAAGAGTTGTACCCGAGAAGAAGATGCGTGACCAAGTCGGGCATTCCAAAGTGCAAGGAAAATAATAGAAGAAACTGCAGTAACTGTAGTAGCAAAAGAAACATGAGCAACATGTGGAAGACAAAGGTTGTCCATGGGAAGCATACGCCTAACTTTGGGACCAGTCCCAAGCTCCTGTCCCGTCCTCGAATCCTACACAATACACTCAAAATAATCAAAGATACTGTGATAACCCAACTTAGTTAACTGTCCCACAGAAAATAAATTGTAAGAAAGGTTAGGAACATTAAAAACCCCAGGAACTGAGAGGTTGGAGGTCAAGATAGAACCAAAAAAAATATGTATATATATTGCTTGGAACTCGAGTTCGTGGAGCTCGAGTTCCATAAAAAAACGCCACTATAGGTATTTAAAACGCCACTATAGGGCTCCCTATGGAGCGATCAGACTTAAGAAAAAACTTGCATGTTAAAACGCCACCATAGGGCTCCCTATAAAGCGATCAGACTTAAGAAAAAAACTTGCATGTTTTAAAACGCCACTATAGGGCTTTAAAAAATTGCATGGAACTTGAGTTCATGGAGCTTGAGTGCCATAATTTTTTTTTTTTTAGTTTGTTATAACTCGATTGTCCAAAAATCGATTTTTAAATTGAAACTTGATTTTGAGAAAATGGAGTTTCAAAAGAGGGGCATTTCCCTAATTAGTTTGGGAAAGGGAGCAAAATGCTGATTTTTTGCACGAAAAGGACATTTGCCCATTTTGGCCATTGATGTTATATATTAAATCTTGGAATTGGCTTCTGTGGATATGGCTCTCATGTTGTCCTCTATGGTTCCCTAGAAGAAGTAAATGTAGCCATCAGATCTTCTTTTGGATTTGTATATATTAGGTCCTTTTAGTTTTGCCACGTTTCTTTGATTATATATGTTAGGATGAATTAATGTTTTCTTTGGTTATATATATTAGGATGGTTTAACGTTTTCTTTAGGGTTTTATTCAATGATTATAGGTCCTATTTAAGAGTGTTTTGAGGCTTTTTGGAGGTTGTTTCTGCTGGACTTTCAAAGTGATTCAAGTGTTGTAAGTAATTATGCATAATATGCACAAGTTTTGTTCTTTAGGTTCCTATAAGTTAAAGGTTTTCAAAAGTTATACTTTTAAGCATACGTTTTAAAAGTTTATCAAAAAGCATTTTTACATCATTGAAAGAGAAACTTCGACTTTTAAATAATGTTTTAAAGAGAAACTTTGAATTTTAAATAACGTTTTGAATGACTGAATCCCATTTAAAAAATGATTTCTAAACTAAATTCTTTTTAGAAAATAATTGAGTTTCAATGTAAGTTTTCTAAAAAGGTTCTTGTTCTTTAAGTTTGTTTAAAACTGATGATGCCGTGAAATCACCAATAAGCCACACGGTCCTCACACGCTTGAAACAATTCCTGCACAACACAAAAAGAGAAGACCTAACAGAGAGCACCGATGTGGTGCCGGCCAAATACCCTTCGAAGGTCAAGTTATAACTTTTACACAACTCTAGAGTGCTAGAGTTGGGGTGAATTATGCGTACCTTTTTTCTGAGGGTCTTTGGGTTTTTATAGAAATGTAGAGCTGACCTCCGTTTCTTGCATAGCAAGTCTTTTCCTTGTGGAGAAGATTCTCATCAATGAGCGCATATTATGGGATCCTCCTTGCGTTGGGATTCTACTCATATTGGGACTCTATAGATTAGGGTTAATCGTAAGACGTAAGTTATTTCCATTTAGGATTCCTTGGAGATTACTTAAAACCAAGTGGATGCCACGTGGCCTCTAGATCCATCCATGTTGTGTCTGTGCACTTTCGATCCATCCACTATCAGCCCACGTATTAAGCACCGTCAAGTTTATTCAAATGGATCCGTCATCCCAAATTTTACCCTCTTCAAAAACCAAGTGATTTCAAAGTCATATTCTTATTTTTCAAATGGTATTTAAGACGTTTCTTTTAGTAAATTGGGTTTTCAGATTTACTCAAGAATTGTAGAATATTTATATAAACTCCTCAGTTCCTATTTCGTTCCTTAAGAGAGTCAAGCATCCTTTGATTTATGTTTCAATTTGATATTGTGATATTCGTTATGCCTTTATTGTTGGAATCATTGTTAATATTAAGAAAATTATTCTATTTTGTATATATGTTGTTTTGTGATATGTGACTCAAAATGAGTGTTTTTAGAATTGATCAGATATGTGTATAAATCCATTCACAAGATTGTATGTGAGAATATGTGTTGATCCCTCACCAGCAGGGATTAGATGTTGGTATCCGCTCATAGGATTGTATGTGAGAATATGTGATGTGTATATGTGACACTATGCTCTAATCAATTATCTGTATGTGTTTACGAATGACTTTAAGATTTAATTATATATGTATTAAGTGTCTCTTTATATGTTTGGAAAACTATATTTGGTATTTTGAGTGAAATTGTGGAATCAAACTCATGCTTTGCTTGACTCTATTCCGTTGTGTATTCTGTATAATTACTTACTAGATGTGTGGCTTACCCCATCAATTATTGTTTTTAGATTAAAGTGTAGTGGGGAATATAGAACCTTTGGATCTCTTTGTAAGGTGCAAGGTAGAGCGTGGAAGTTGTAGGCAACTTCAATATTACTTGAAGACTTATAGAATTTTAGTTACCTTTATTTTGTAATTCATGTTTTATATAGTGGATATTATTTCCAATTTGTGGAGTTTGGATTTTTATAAGAGGTTTCTTTTTAAGAGTATTGTTTCTTTGGAGTTTTAATTTATTTTGGATTAATTATGTTTATTGAGTTATATGAGTTCAGCATGTTAGTCATGCATCTAAATTCATGTTCCATGGATTTGGGTCATGACAGTGTTGGTATCAGAGCTCTAGGTTATGATTCTGTAGGCAATTAGGACTTACGATATTCTCATAAGATGTGGAGGAATAGGCTTGAATTATTATTCATAGGCGAAAGGTAGTTTTGGGAGTTTGATAATTGTTAGAAGCTATATGCTTATATGCTTAGAATATTATAATAGTAAAGGGTTTAGTATATCTTGTATATCATGACTTTCCTTATGATTTATTTGACTCTAAGGTGTTGTTTGTTTGGTTATAGGAAAATGTCACCCCGTAATTCGATCCATTTTGTTCTTGAACCAAAATCTGAGAGCCTTGAGGGTGTTTTAAGTGCTATCAAAAGTCTTGCTAAGGTGGTGGGAAAGCATGTTAGTACTAGTGGAATAGTTAAGCCCAAAGATGCTGAGATTGAAGGATGTACTATTGAGCAATTCAGGAAATTGGGTCCTCCTTCATTTTTGGGCAATCCTGATCCTACAGAAGCGGAATCTTGGATAATGCAAATGGAGAATTTTTTTGATGTGATCGGTTGTACTGAAGTGCAAAAAGTCTCTTTTGCTTCCTTTACGCTGAAGGGGGAAGCATAACGTTGGTGGAGATCCACCAAAAAGACTATGCCACTTGAGGAAGATAAGATATTGACTTGGATTGTTTTCCTTGATGCTTTTTATGAGAAATATTTTCCAGAAAGTGTACGAGATGAGAAAGAAGTGGAGTTTATGGAGCTCATTCAAGGGAATAAAACGGTGTTAGAATATGAGGCTAAATTTATTGTGTTGTCTCGATTTACCCCTCACATTGTGGCTAATGATGTTAGGAAGGCTAAGAAATTTCAGAGGGGACTATGACCAAGTATCAGAACTAGGATGGCAGCCTTACGATTGAAGTCATATTCTAAGGTTGTGGAGACTGCAAAGGTTGTTAAGAAGGAGTGTGAAGACTATTAGAGGATTAGGAGTCAAAATAACAAAAGGCCTAAGACTGAAGGGTTTCATAAAGGGAATGTACACAATAAGCCATTTAAGAAGAAGACTACAACAGAACCAGAGACTAAAATGGTACAACAGGTAATAGAGGTTTGTCAGAAGTGTGGTAAAAAGCATACGGGTGTTTGCTATCATGAAAGTGGGGCTTGTTTTAAGTGTGGCCAAATGGGTCATCGAATCAAAGATTTCCCAGCCTTGAAGAGTGAGTTAATGGCTAAGCCTACTGAAGTGAAGCAAAGGCCAAAAGTCCAAGGACGCGTGTTCGCTATTACTGAGCAAGATGCTAAGGCATCCAAGTCTATGGTAACAGGTACCATTCCCATATTTTCTCACACTGCACGAGTTCTTATTAATCCTAGTTCTACTCACTCCTTTGTATCTTGTGCTTATATGAACTATGCTGATTGTGTGCCTGAATCGTTGGACTTTGAACTTTCTATTTCTACTCCTTTGGGTGAAACTATGGTTGCTGAGTTTATATGTAAGTCTTTTGTGATTAATATTGGAGGAAATGAGTTATTGGCTGATATGATTCTCTTAGAAATTCAAGAATTTGATGTAATATTAGGCATGGATTGGTTAGCAGCTTATCATGCTAATGTTGACTGTTACAAGAAGGAAGTGGTGTTTTGTATTCCAGGTCGACCTGAATTTGTATTTTGTGGGTTAAGAGAGAGCCTCGTGCCTAATGCTATTTCTGCCATTCATGCTAATAAGTTACTCAGAAAAGGTTGTAAAGGTTATCTTGCATATGTGGTGGATAACTAGAAGAAAAGGATTAAGATTGATGACATTCCTATTGTGAGGGACTTTGTTGATGTATTTTCTGAGGATCTCCCTAGGTTACTGTTTGATAGGGAGATAGAATTTGCCATTGACTTAGTGCCAGAAATTGCACCTATTTCTATGGCACCATATCGCATGGCACCTGTAGAGTTGAAGGAGCTTAAATTGTAATTGCAAGAGCTTTTAGAAAAGGGATTTATTCGACCTAGTGTATCTCCTTAGGGTGTTCCTGTTCTTTTTGTAAAAGGATGGGTCAATGAGATTATGCATTGACTATAGGCAGTTTAATAAGGTCACCGTGAGGAAAAAATATCCTTTACCTAGGATTGATGATTTGTTTGATCAATTACAAGGTGCTAAAGTCTTTTCAAAGATTGACCTTAGATCAGGTTACCATTAACTCAAGGTTAAGCAAGAAGATATACCTAAGATTGCCTTTCGTACTCGCTACAGACACTATGAGTTTCTGGTGATGCCATTTGGATTAACTAATGCCCCTGCTACCTTCATGGATTTAATGAATCACGTGTTCAAGCTTTATTTGGACCAGTTTGTTATTGTTTTTATTGATGATATTTTAGTATATTCTAAAACTCAGGAGGAGCATGTAGAACATTTGAGGATGGTGTTGTAAATCTTGAGGGAGCAAAAATTATATGCCAAGTTTAAGAAGTGTGAGCTTTGGTTAGACGAAGTAATGTTTTTGGGGCATGTAATATCTAGGGAGGGCATTTTTGTGGATCCTAAAAAAGTGGAAGCTGTGGTAAATTGGCCTAGACCAACAAATGTATTTGAAGTTCGTAGTTTCTTAGGTCTTGCAGGTTACTATAGGAGGTTTGTTGAAGGTTTTTCACGTATAGGTCCCTTGACTAGGTTGACCCAAAAGAATGCAAAATTCTTGTGGAAAGATGAATGTGAAAAGAGCTTCCAAGAATTGAAAGACCGGTTGGTATCTGCTTGAGTTTTGACATTGCCAATGGGTTCAGGAGGATTTGTAATTTACAGTGATGCTTCACAGAAAGGTCTTGGTTGTGTGCTTATGCAGCATGGAAAGGTGATAGCATATGCTTCTAGGCAGCTAAAAAGGTATGAACATAATTACCCTACTCATGACTTAGAGTTAGCAGTAGTGGTCTTTGCATTGAAGATATGGAGGCACTACTTATATGGGGAGACGTGTGAGATTTACACTAACCATAAAATTTGAAATATTTGTTCTCTAAAAAAGAATTGAATATGCAGCAAAGGAGATGGATTGAGTTGTTGAAAGACTATGATTGTACAATACATTATCACCCTAGCAAAGCAAATGTGGTGGCTGATGCTTTGAGTAGAAAATCCTCTAGTAGGGTGGCAAGTATAATTTTGAGGAAAAGACTTTTTTTTGAAGAGTTGAAGGAGATTAATGTGGAGTTCCAATTTAATGAGTTAAGAGTACTTCTTGCTCATTTTCAAGCATAGCCTGCCTTAGTTGAAAAGGTGAAGATTGCTCAAGGATTTGATCCTAATTTGGTAAAGATTATCGAAGAGGTAAAGATAGGTAATTGAGCTAAGTTTGAAATTCATGGTGATGGTGTTTTATGATTTAGAAATTGATTATGTGTTCCTAATAATGCTGAATTAAAAAGGGAAATTATGGAGGAGGCTCATAAATTTGCATACACTGTACAACCAAATAGCACCAAAATGTATCGAGATCTTAGAGAAGTGTATGTTAGACAAAGGGGGAGGGAACCACGCAAAATAAACTATCCCAGTTTAGGGTTTTTGGGGTTCCAAACCTGTAGAGTGGTTGTAGGTGGCCTCGGCTTCATTGGACATGCCATAATACTAATGACAAGTGCGAACACTCCGAACAAGATAACTTTAGACACGCCATGAGGCAGTATGCATTAATTGCTCCTGTTATTACCCAAGCGGGCTAGAAATCCAAGAATGGGACTTTTGAGTTACCACTATGGGAAATGACTCCCTCCATCCTCCAAATAAGCTAGGAAAGCCACTGGATGGTGGAGATTGGGCTCTAGCATTTTTCTGTTGTAAACTCTAACTATCGAGGTTGAACCTTCCCCTTAACCGAGCGAACTAGGCTTTGAAAATGAGGTTCAAGATATCTGAAGGTGCTAAACGAGTCGCACAAATATAAACTACCCTAGTGTAGGATTTGTACGGCCTCGGATGCGCAAATGCGACTTTTCGATAGTCCGGGTCACTGTTGGGCCGATCATGCATTACGGTGAGCACCAAAACGAGGGAATCTTCGCTCTAAAGTGGTTCAAAACATGTCAAATAGGGGGAAAGTGTCAGCATGTGTCTGGGTTTGTGCCTAGGGGGCTGAAAAGCCTTGGCACACTTCCCGAGGTCTCGCGGCCTTTCAATGGCCACTACCTCGGGATTCGTGTATAAAAGCTGGGCATCAGCCTAGCCCTAGCTCATTTGGCATTGTGATTTTTTCTGGGTATTCTCCTACCCTTTCTTCACTCAAAACACTTAGAAAACACCATTCTTCATCGTTTTTTGCATGGATCTTCATTAGATTGTTAGATCAAGTAGGATTTGCTCATGAAGGTTCTTGGAGCTCATTCCTATAACACCCTCGTTGAGCTTGAGAGGGAGGAGTACCACGAGAAAAGGCTCAAGAAATGGTGGGGCTTTTTTTCTTGTGGTTGTTAGGACATATGTGTTTCACTTGTTAGAAACATATGTCACTATTTTATGTAATTGGCTTATCCTTTGACAAAACGCACTTTACTTGTATTTGGGTAGATTTAGGATGTGTTTAAATACTTCAAGAAACTATGTTTCAAGATCAAGTGTTAAAGCCTTCAAGTCTGTCCAAGAAAACAAGCTAATAGTGCAAATTCATTAAATCTCGACAGCTGGCTCGACAGCTGCATCTATCGAGCTTAAGAAAGCTGTTTAAAGCCAGGTGTGCTCAACACCTGCTCGACAGCTTCTCGACCCCTCCTATCTGTCAGGGTTTAAGAATTTCAGAATTCTGATATGATTTTCTTAGGATCCGTGAATATGTCATTGGGTTTTCTTTTCTCCTAACCCTAGACATATAAAAGGATTATTTTAAGGGCCGTCAAACAGTTCATACAAGCATTGAGCAAACTCTGTTCAAGCAAATTGTGACCGGAGACGAAGTTCTTGCCCTAGTTCATCTCTTACCGGAGACGAAATTCTTGCCCTAGTTCATCTCTTTCTCTTGAAGAAGTTGCTGTGTATGTGCACCTAGGGTTTTGTGACCAAACATCTTCTTGATCTTTATCGTGTGGATGAACTGAAGAACTTTGCAACCAACAATCTTCTTACTTGGTGATGGAAGTCACGTACTGGGATCCGCACAATTGGTTTATCATGTACTTGGGAGTTGTGCATCAGAAAGAGGAACTGTCACTACAGAACAAGTTTAATTGGGTATTGCGGTAAGGGTTCAACTGTAGGTTGGTAAGGTACTTGGGATTCCTTTACTTGTGACTGCTTATTGTGATAATAGTGGAGTTTCGAGAGTGGTGACCTGAAAATCACCCGATGGGGTTTTTGCCGTTAGGTTTTCCCCATTTGTAAACAAATCACCGTATTATTTATTTTCCGCTGCATAATTAGTTTATTGGTGATTTGTTTGTGCTACCACGCGTTTGCATAATAAATTTATTAATTAATAACTTGACTAATTAATTAATTAATTTCTATCACAAAGGGTCATTCAGTTTGTGGCCTATTAGTGGTGACCAAGCTTTCCTCCGGCAGTTTCTTGGAAACGCTACCACCCTGCTCCACACTACCCTTGATTAGCACTTGTTAGAGGTCATCACTTCCTGTTGGGATCTTGCTTTGAGGTGCATTACCATTAGGGACATTGGTTTGGTGCCCACTTTGGAAGAGTACGATTGCTTCCTCTCTCTTTCTACTAATGTGAGCATTGTCTTCATTCCCCTCGTGTGGACACGATACCGTAAGAAACTAGCTGATCTGATGGGCTTTAAGAGGCCCGTTGTGGAGGCCCTGATTTGGCATGGTAGTGGGGTAGGAGGGAGTATGTCCTTCAATTTCCTACATGATTAGTTCTAGTTACTAGAGTGCCCAGCTAGCTATCAAAACGATTTTGTGGATTTGGAGAAGCGACGGGCATCCTATCGGCGTTAGGCCTTCCTAATGTCCTTCTTTGGCATGGTGCTATTCCTTTCAATATCAGGAGCTATCGGTTTTGCTGTTCTTCCTCTGGTGAGTGCCTTACCTTCTGGTACCTCTTTCATTCGTGCTTTACTTTTTGAGACTATTAGGTCTTTGTCCTTGTGTTAGGAGACTAGTAAAGGTAGACTGGGCTGTTGCATCCATATCTTACAGTTGTGGTTCTATAGTCACTTGAGCGTCATCACTAAGGACCAGCCTATGGGCTTTGTGCGTAGGAATAGATTTCGGTCTACTATATTCCTCGATCTTCCTTTTTATAGTGATACTGATGATTGGCTAAGATATTTGTGTAGCTTGAGCCCTACTTATTAGACCTAGAGGGTTAAGTGGGGTATTACCAGGTGGCAGGGGAAGACCCATTGTGTTGGCTTGCTCGGTATTCCCTTGGTGGGCATCTAGGGGTGCACAAGGTATTTCCTCAGTATGGCCATGAGGCAATTTGAGGACATTCAGCACATCCCTCGACTTAGTGATCTTTCTGCTATCACCTGTGAGTATGGGTTGGTGGACATTGACATAGCAGTGGTAGGGCATGCCTTGGAGTTCTGGGAGGTGCATAGATCAAGTATAGACTTCCCCCTCTATTCTAGGGACGATCAAGAGTGGTTCTCTGCTAAGTTTAGGGTATGGCGAGACACACAGGATCTTGTCTTTGTGTTTGACCTGTCGTCACTAGTTTCGACTGATTTGCCACCCCCAGTTGATATTTTGAGAGATTATACTCTAGAGTTTGAGATCAGAGTTGAGAGAGCCCTTGCAGACTTAAGGGAGTGCTTAAGAGAGGCTATCAAAAACAGAGACTACAGAAGAGAGCTAGCTGATACACTTATGGAGGATATCGAGGAGATGAGCAGCATGCAAGAGAGTGAGCTTGCAGCTCTCAGGGCAAAGCTCAATCGAAGAGGGCTAGCCTTTCCAAGCACAAAGGCAGAGTATGCCCAGTTGAGATCCCAGGCCACGAGTTTGACGAGCTTGCGGCTCTTTTTT
This sequence comes from Quercus mongolica, assembly GCA_011696235.1. Taxonomy (NCBI): domain Eukaryota; kingdom Viridiplantae; phylum Streptophyta; class Magnoliopsida; order Fagales; family Fagaceae; genus Quercus; species Quercus mongolica. Next base: position 79,693,713 of record CM022236.1, read on the forward strand.
AGAGATTTGCTGCTCTGGATCACACTTGGGATGAGGAGAGAGCCATATATGAGGTTGGCATGGTTGCGACTAGCAGCCGGGCTAATGATTTAGCATAGAAGCTACTGCAGCGAAGTCTTATATTCATTCCGCTTTGGACATGGAGTATGGGAGAGAGGACGATGAGCCTAGTGAGCCATAGCGGGCATCCGTCGCCTTCAGACTGAGTTGGCTGAGAGAGAGAAGGCCCTGAGAGTTGCTATTATAGAGGTGGGCACCTTGCAGGCTTTGCTAGAGACAGAGAGGCAGAGCTCTACTTTTGATCCCTCGATGGAGAGGGAGTTGGTCCATCTTCAGCACTCACATGACATACTTAGAGAGTAGCCATAGATCTGGGCTTTGATGCAGCCGAATTGCTTCACACTCATGATCAGGATGACCCAATTCTTCATACTAGCTTTGGGAGGCTATGCCAGGCCGTGTTTGATCGTTTCGGCCATGTTTGACCTACTGATATCTTTTCTATTTACTTTATTTCTGCACATGAGCTAGGAAGTTAGTATTTCACCATGTATGGAAAGGTCCTTCGTAAATTGCTCGGCAATTACGCAAGGCCTTCTGCTTTTTGTTTTGAGTTCTTAAAGCATAGTCTAGTCTGTTAGGCATGCTTAGAAACTAAGAGATGGTGTAGAGGGATGTTTATGATGACCATCAAAGATATATATATATATATATATATATATATATATGAGATGAGATGTTTTTTGTTTTGATACCAGAATGGCACAATATAGGCATGTTAATGAATATGCAGGAAAATGCTTTGAAAATGCAAGACTATACAAATAAGTGATAAATGTAAAATCTGTGCATATCAATATCTTATTTTTCCAAGGATACATCCTATTCTAAATGGATCTTTTCCTTTTCCCATTGAGGTAATTTCCCATTGGCATAAACTAGGACATCTTGAGCAGACCACCGGGTCGAGGCAGTATTGTAGACAGAGAGCAATCTCGAAGGTGTCTTCATATCTTGACTTGGATGTTGGTTCCCTTTAATCTTCTGATCTTGAGTAGAAATTCAAGCAAGCGTAACTAACTAATTTGTCTTTTAAGATGTGACCAAACCAAGATGGCTGCCTACGTACCTCCATTAGGAAGGATCAGGTCATCATATAGTTCAACTAACTTTTTGATTGCCTTAATTCTTGCCTAGATCGCCCTTTCGGGTTTTCAATCTAGCAAGCTCTCTCACACTCTTTCTTTTGCTCTCCTTTTGCGTAGACCACTCTTTCAGGTTTTCAATCTACCTTGTATATTTTCTCACACACTCTTTCTTTTTTTGGCTCTTCTTTTGCTTAGACCACCCTTTCGGGTTTTCGATCTACCTTTTTACATATTTTTTGTTTTTTTGTTGACATAAAAATGAGGTGCATTGTGAGGCTCCTTCATGCAAGGTACCGTATGACGGCATCAGAATTGGTGGGCATATTGAAGTCATGCCCATCCATGTCAGCTAGAATCAATGCTCCTCTGGAAAAGGCCTTCTTCACCACATATGGGCCCTTATAAGTTGGGGAAAACTTTCCTTTGTGATTAGGTTGGGCTTGGTTGTGTTTCTTCAAAACTAGATCGCCTTCTTCAAAGACTCTAGGTCTAACTTTCTTGTTGAATGCTTGCTTGGCACGGCATTGGTACAACTGTCCATGGCACATTGTGGTCATGTGCTTCTCATCTACAATGTTCAGTTGTTCATATTGGGAACGAGCCCATTCAGCTTCTGATAGCTCTGTCTGAGATAAAATCTAGAAAGACGGGATCTTTACCTCTGCAGGGAGGACGGCCTCCATGCCATATACAAGTGAATACGGGGTCATACCCATGGAAGTATGAATAGAAGTGCGATATGCACACAAAGAAAACGGTAAGTACTCGTGCCAATCCTTGTATGTGTCCGTCATCTTCACCAAGATTTTCTTTATTTTCTTGTTGACGGCTTCCACTGCACCATTCATCTGAGGACAATAAGGAATTGAATTTTTGTGTTCAATCTTGAACTATTGGCAGAGTTGCTGGATCATTTTTCTGTTTAGGTTCGTTCCATTATCTATGATGAGCTCTTCTGGCATGCCCTGGTGGCAAATAATGTTGTTTTTCAGGAACTGAGCTACCATGGCTTAAGTGACGCTCTTGTATGAAGCTCCCTCCACCCACTTTATGAAATAATCAATGGCAACCAAGATGTACTTGTGACCGTTTGAAGCTTTTGGGATCACTGGTTCGATGACATCCGTATCGCAGGCTAAGAAGGGCCATGGTGCTACTAAGGAATGCAATGGCTACGAAGGAGCATTCTTCTTGTCTTGATAGGCTTGGCAATGATGGCACATCCTCACATGTTTAATGCAATCATTTTCCATGGTGAGACAGTAATAACTAGCTCTCATAATCTTGTGGGCCAACAAGGGTCCACTGGCGTGAGCTCCAAGTAAGCCCTCGTGCATCTCTTCCATCAGGTGATTAGCCTTGGGGGCATCTACGCATTGGAGCAAGGTAGAATCGTGGTTCCTTTTGTACAGGACTTCTCCACTCAAGAAAAATTGGCAGGCCATGCGTCAAATAAACTTCTTTTCACTGTCCATTGCACCGGGCAGGTATTCACTATTCTTGATATAAAACCTGATGTCATGGTACCACGGCTTTCCATCGGCTTTGACTTCGACACTCATGCATTCTTCAATGTTCATGCAATGGGCTGGAACGCCTCAGGCTTCTATGCGCAATTGCCGCATGTTATCTCCTTTTGATAACTTAACCATGCTGGCTAGTGTAGCCAAGGCATCTACAACCTGGTTGTGTGCTTGGGGCAAATAGGTGAATATGATGTTTCGGAACTTTGAAATCAAGTGGCTGACACATGTCTGATATGGAATCAACTTGGTGTCTCGAGTTTGCCATTTTCCTTTGATTTGGGAGATGATCAACAGGGAATCTCCAAAGACGCTCAGGTCATAGGATCTGAACTCTAGGGCCACTTGCAGACTGGCTATGCACACCTCGTACTCTGTGACATTGTTGGTGCAATTGAAATTCAACTTAACTGATACAGGCATTTGCTGGCCCTTGGGGGAAACTAAGAATACTTCCACTCCATTTTCGGTAGAGTTGGCAGCTCCATCGAAATAAGGCTTCCAACGTCATAGTTCCACACTGCCTGGTTCTAGCTCTAGTGATTGTGACCGGGCCTTTGGAAAGGTTGCCTATGTACCTCTCTCATAGAGGATCAGGTCTAAACGTAGTTCGAAAAAAAAAGTTTTGAAAAAAAGAAGTTTTGAAAAATATTTTTTGAAATGAAGTTCCTTTTTGTGTGATTGTGACCGGGCCTTCGAAAAGGCTGCCTACATACCTCTTCTTATAGAGAATCAGGTCCAAACGTAGTTCGGAAAAAAATTTTGAAAAAATGAAGTTTTGAAAAATCTTTTTTGAAATGAAGTTTCTCTTTGGGTGATTGTGACCGAGCCTTCGAAAAGGCTGCCTACATACCTCTTCTTATAGAGGATCAGGTCCAAACGTAGTTCGGAAAAAAGTTTTGAAAAATCTTTTTTGAAATGAAGTTTCTTTTTGGGTGATTATGACCAGGCCTTTGAAAAGGCTGCCTACATATCTCTTCTCATAGAGGATTAGGTCCAGACGTAGTTCGGAATTTTTTTTTTTTTTTTTGAAAAAATGAAATTTTGAAAAATCTTTTGAAAAATGAATTTTCTGAAATGAGTCTTTTTTTTTTTTTTTTTTTGGAAATAAAAGCAATTTACTTAACATGAGATTTTTTGAAATTTTATCTTTTTCAAGTGAACAAAAGGTGATCCTTTGAACAACCTCTTTGACCAATCATAATGCTCAATTGTTAACTCGATCTCATTGGCTGGAAAGGATTTGAAATCATTAAAAACATGTAATCAAATTTGCTTCTTCATTCTGAAATTTTTTTAGATTAAGTCTTCAAAGACAATCAAAGAAAGAAAGGGCTTGGGAATCACATATGTTGGGAATAAGCAAGAAAGGGAAAAATCCTAAGTTTGAAGATTTGAAAATTTTTGAGAATTTGGAAATTTTTTCTCTTGAGAGTTATTTTATGTTGGGAGCAAACAAAGTGATTGTTTGGGGCTTAAAAAAAAAAAAAAAAAATTGGTCACTTGAGAATTTGGGAAATATGTATTTTCAGGATATTAGCCAGTGGGGCTTAATAATCTTGAGCAATTTTCCTTCTTAATCCAAGAAAAAAATATCATCATGTGCTTTCAATGAATAGGACTTCAAGGAGGGCTTTATTCAAAGGTTGTAATGTAGGCCGGGTTCAGGTTATTGAAAGGAATGTTATAAAAGGCTCAAAAACCCTTATTATGTTTCCCAAGTATGCAATACTTTAAATTCAAGCATTGGAATATTTTTCCACATCTTCTATCATTGACTCTTGTGCTAAAATCCTTGTCATGTTCATCATCTTCTCATTGGTCTTCATTGATGCCTTTCATTTGGTCTTGATCTTTTTAGCTTGATGACTTCCTCTTTTTGGTCTTCTTAGCATCCTATCTCGTGGTTAGATTACTCACTCTCATTTTTGTTTTTGTCATCATCATTTTTTTTTTTTGAAAGATTTTTTTTTCTTTTTTTGCCCTAATTTTTGTCTAGACCGTCCTTTCGGGTTTTCAGCCAAGCAAGCTCTTTTTTTTTTTTTTTTGGCTCTAATTCTTGCCTAGACCGCCCTTTCAAGTTTTCAGCCTAGCGAGCTCTTTTTTTTTTTTTTTTTTTTGGTTGAAGTCTTTTCTAGCTTGATAGCCTTCTCTTTTTCTCACAATTTAATGCTTTCTCAAAATCTTATCTCTCCTTGATGAACTATTCATCAGTCTCATTGTCTCCAATGAGAACCTTACCAAGTGGTGCTGGATCCATAAGGTCAACACTTCATTATCTTGAAATTTAAGCATGCATACTTAATTTCCCTGCCCAAGGTTCAAGTTTTTGGTGGGTTTATTGAAAAACAAGCTAACTGTTAGGATTAGTGCTCTTAAATCCTATTGTATGATGCTATGTATGATATTATGTATGACTTAATATTGTAATTAATAAAGTTGTTTTATTATTATCTGAAATAATGGTAACATGAATATTCAGGCATTATTATATAGTCCATGAGATACATAGTATGTGATTTATGTGAAAGTCACAGAAGATATAAATTACAAGTTCTTTGTAAACTCAAAATTTAGTTCGTAGTCGGTGATGAAATTGGGCGTTTCAACTGCGAAGACCATAACATATTAACTAAGATGATTTGTCTTGATCATGAAAGTGGTGACTTCTAGTTGATATGTTTTAAGAGTTAAGACATATTGAACTAGACCGCTATAAGATTTATTTATATGCTCCGCAGAGTTCCTTCTATAGCTTCATGCAGACAGCAAGGTTAAGGGTCATGCTGATTATCACATTATCGGAGCTGATGTCTGATGTGCAAGTGACTCAGATGAAGCCTGACGAAACACTAGAGGAAAGTGGTGAAGCACGACGGCTTAGAAAATCTTTGGAGGAAATGTCAGATGAAGCTAAAAGCCCCAACCTATTGAGGGAGTGTGGACTTTCTGATAGTGCTTTGGTAACAATTCCAGAAAGATCGGAAGAGAACAGGTGGTCCTGGTCAGAGGTGAAATATCTCTCTGACAGTCTTCTTCTTGCCCTTGATGGAAGCTTGGAACATGCACTATTGGTAAGTTTTTAGCAATATTTGCATCAGCTTTGAGTTTGAGAAACAGTCAGAATAACTACTCAATTAACAAACACTACGCCTTGACCCTATTAGGATGGGAATGTTGCACTAATCAGGGTTAAGGGTTGATACCTCACATCCCAAGACAAGACTGACATCTTTTTCAAACTTCTGTTTTACATTCTTGCTTTCATTGTAATTGGCACATCTTGTGTTGACATTTAACATTGCTTCTAATTCATGGTGGGAGATAAGTTTTATAGAGCTGCTTATTTCCATATATTACTTTATCTGGGTTTGTAATTTTATCAGTAGGTTATAGTATAAGTATTTTTGCTTTGGCAGAGTTATGTCTTCTTTCATCAAAGTCAAAGTAACCTACAGACACATGTAAAGTTGGACACTTAAAAGGACACATTTCCTAGAAGTACTAGTAACTTTTGACACTTTACATGTACTTGAAACAAACTTAAATATTCTTAAAAATCCTTTCTATAAACTGATAGGGAGCCCCTTCCCTCACCACTCCTTACCCTGCACTTCCCACCTTAAAGTAGGCCTGTGCTACTACTAGGTATGCTGGAATGGCGAAGGATCAATTTAAAGAGGTGACCTGATTCTCTACTCCCTTTTGGCACAGGGATGGGATTTTATTTTCTCAAGTGGCAGATATAGATTTTGGGAATAGGGTTAAGGTCAAGGTAGGGTCTTTGCAGTGCCAACCCAATAGCGTTTAGTCAAATTTATGTGGATGTTTGATAGAGTGCTTTTGAAACACGAGGTAAGTTATTATTACAAATACAATTATATTTGACGACTGCCACGGAGTGGATGCTGTGGGATATTGGGTTGATAAGAAAGAGACGAGCTTCATACACAGAGAGACATATCTTTGTTACCATTACTCTTAAGGAAGTTTGTGCATATTTGACAAATGGGATCGAAGGAATTTTTCCAATTTTGAATGTGGTCATTACTTTCCTACTTTCTTGTCCTGATGAGTAAATGTTATTGAACTAGCAAAAATAATACTATCATTTTCCCCCTTCTGTCACAGGGATCTGTGATGACTATGGATAGATATGCAGCTGCTGAAAGTTTCTACAAACTTGCAATGGCATTTGCGCCTGTCCCAGATCTTCACATAATGTGATTGCTACATTTATGTGATGCACATCAGGAAATGCAGTCTTGGGCTGAAGCTGCCCAGTGTGCTGTGGCTGTTGCTGGTGTTGTGATGCAGGTAGTAAACTGTTATTGGGGCTTGTGGTTCAACCACCCTCAGTCCTTATATGGAAAGTTGACCTTAGAAAATCTGCCTAACTATTTCCCCATTTTCTCACCTTCTACAGTGCAGAGCTGTAAAATTGACTTCATGATTTGCTTACTGTTGCTTAAATATTAACTGCCTTTTGCTCATATGTCTAATTAAATTTACTGCAGGCCCTTGTGGCTAGAAATGATGGTGTTTGGAGCAAGGATCATGTAACTGCTCTTCGAAAAATTTGCCCAATGGTGAGCAATGAGATCACATCAGAGGCCTCAGCTGCTGAGGTAGAGGGATATGGTGCTTCAAAGCTCACAGTTGACTCTGCAGTGAAGTACCTTCAGCATGCTAATAAGCTTTTCTCTCAAGCTGAGCTCTATCACTTCTGTGCCAGCATTCTTGAGCTTGTAATTCCAGTTTATAAAAGCAGGAGGGCATATGGGCAGCTGGCTAAATGTCACACATTACTCACTAGTATCTATGAATCAATTCTTGAGCAGGAATCAAGCCCAATTCCATTCACTGATGCCACATACTATCGGGTGGGATTCTATGGTGATAGATTTGGGAAGCTTGATAGAAAGGAGTATGTATACCAGGAGCCCCGTGATGTTCGGCTAGGTGACATAATGGAGAAACTTAGTCATATATATGAGTCTAGGATGAACGGCAATCACACTTTACACATTATTCCAGATTCGAGACAAGTGAAGGCAGATGAATTACAGCCTGGAGTCTGCTACCTGCAGATAACTGCTGTTGATGCAGTAATGGAGGATGAAGATTTGGAAAGTAGAAGGGAAAGGATCTTTTCACTTTCCACTGGAAGTGTCCGTGCACGTGTGTTTGACCGCTTTTTGTTTGATACCCCATTTACAAAAAATGGCGAGACCCAGGGTGGATTGGAAGACCAATGGAAGAGGCGAAGTGTGCTTCAGACTGAGGGCTCCTTCCATGCCCTTGTGAATAGGCTCTTGGTAATTAAATCTGAATCTCTTAAGTTCTCCCCAGTAGAAAACTCGAACAGCTGCACTACGAAATGAGCTTGAAGAGCCTCGCAATTCTGAAGGCGATCAACTCCCTCATCTCCAGAGTCTACAGAGAATTCTTCAAGGCAGTGTTGCTATTCAAGTAAGTTGTTAAGTTTGGTTTTTAATTTCTGTTTTCTGTATTGTCAGTTTTAGCAATTTATATTGCTGACTTCCAGATTCTGAGTAATTAGAATTACCTTTTGCCCATTCTTTTTGAAAATGCGCTGTAATCAAACTTATGGCATTGCTTATTATTTTCTAATTGCTCTTGGCCAACTACATGTGCAGGTGAACAATGGAGTCCTAAGTGTGTGTACGGCCTTCCTGTCTGGTGAGCCTGCCAGGAGTTTGCGTTCATAGGAATTGCAACAACTCATTGCTGCACTCCTTGAATTCATGGCTGTTTGCAAGCGGGCCATTCGGGTACACTTCAGATTGATTGGAGAAGAAGCCCAGGAATTCCACACACAGCTTGTGAATGGATTTCAGTCCCTCACTGCAGAGTTATCTCATTACATCCCTGCCATTCTCTCAGAGCTTTGACAATGTTGAAGCACTATTTGTTTTTGGTTCTGCTTGATGTGTCCATATTATTTGTTTTCTTATTTTATTATTATTTTTTTCATTGATGTACAATATGTGTATACTAACTTTAGTAGGTGATGTTCAGAAAATGAAAATTGCCACTCTCTCTCGAAAATTTTCATTTGGTGGGATAGTAAAATTGCAGCCGTAATTTTTGCTGATATCATAGTTTGGAGGATTGAGTAAACAAAGAAATCTTATAATAAAAAATTGAAGTGCAAAAGTTGTTGCAATTAGATATTTCTCTATATTTCTATTTATGTGCAATTTTATCTCGCACACATTGCATCTTCCTTCGTTATTTTTGTCGTACTGAGTAAACCTTCCTCTTGAATCTATTTTTGATTATACTGCGTCACTTGATGATGTATCACTTGGCCGTGGCAGCAAAGCATCGCTCGGAAAGACTTAGATTATTTTTCAAACTCTTATGGACTGTTTGGAAGTTTAGAGAGGGAGGAGAGTAGAGGGGAGTAGAGGGGAATGGTTACCCTTCACTTTGTTTGGATATTTTTGAAATTAGTAAGGGGAAAGGGAATAATTAGTCATTCTTCTTATTTAGATGTTTTAAAAATTAGAATGGAAATAAAAGAAAATGATTCAAATAAAATGACAAAATTTAGCTACAAAACCAGTTGCAGCCTTAGGCTACAAACTGGTCTAATAAGATGACATGTGTAAAAAATAGCATGTGCATTGCACATGATTATTTAAGTAAACTTAACTCAATTAACCTTAGTTAACTACACCACCTATTAAAAAAATAAAAAAATAAAAATAAAAACTAAAAACTAAAAACCCTCAAAAATTTTATACGTATGATCTCTCTCTCTAAACTGTAACCCAGAAGGTCCTAACCCAGCTCCAACCAATCACCCATAGCCTCCTATCTCCACCGTCGGCCGGCCAACCCAAATCCTCCTATCTCCACCGCCGACCAACCTCAAATCCTGTACTGTCCCACCGCCGGCCAACCACCTCAAATCCTCCTCTGTCTCCACTGTCGGCCAACCCCCTCAATATGAACAGAAACAATTTTTTTAGATGAATCAAAGATAAATTCAATACTAAAGAAAAATGAATACAATTTCTACAACTCAGCTAAATTTAGTATCATAACAACTACGACAAAACTATAGTACAAGACAGCAAATAACAACACTATTACATATTAGAGAAGAAATACACATAAATTCATTTTTCTAATAAGTAAATTAAACTAGATTTGGTAACTTATAAACAACCGCTAGAAAATCATCTTCAGTTTTTGAAGGAATCAAGGTTATCAATGAACAATCAAACTAAAAAAGGCACATTAATAATTTAAAAAAAAAAAACCTAGAAAATCCAAAACTCACATTAATAATCAAACACAATTCATTCAAAAAAAAAATTTATAGAATTAAAAAGGAAAATTTAGTTATCTATGAATAAAACAAAAGGAAATTTAGTTCTAACCGGTGAAGCGGCGGAGACTAGGTGGACCAGCGGTGGAGACAGTACAGGATTTTAGATTGGCCGACGGTGGAGACAGAGGAGGATTTGGGCTGGCCGGCGGGCAGAGACAGAGGAGGATTTGGACATAGAGGAGGATTTGAGGTGGTTGGTCGGCGGTGGGACAATACAAGATTTGAGGTTGGCCGGTGGTGGAGACAGGAGGATTTGGGCTGGCCGGCCGGCGGTGGAGATAGGAGGCTACGGGTGATTGGTTGGAGTTGGGTTAGGACCTTCTGGGTTACAGTTTAGAGAGAGAGAGATCATACGTATAAAATTTTTTAGGGTTTTTAGTTTTTAGTTTTTTTTTAATTTTTTATTTTTTTTAATAGGTGGTGTAGTTAACTAGGGTTAATTGAGTTAAGTTTACTTAAATAATCATATGCAATGCACATGCTATTTTTTACACATGTCATCTTATTAGACCAGTTTGTAGCCTAAGGCTACAACTGGTTTTGTAGCTAAATTTTGTCCAAGAGATAAATTTACCCCTATTTGAAAATGGACTTGCAATATCAGTATATGATTAATTTGTTAGATTAAATAAATATGACTATAGCATGCAATATTTTTTTTATGTGAATTAAATAATCAACATTAGTCTATAATTAAATATTTTTTCTGCTTTTTTATTATACTAAAAAAAAACAATTCTTAATTGATAATAATTAAAATAAGAAAAAAATGTTTGGATGCTGAAAAACGATTCTAATGTGGCTTGTGAGTGCCAAAATTAGCATAAAAATTATAAAAAATCTGAAGAAAAGAAAATGATAGGACTTTTCTTCATAGATTTTCTTTCTTAGCATCCAATCAGTTGATTGCAGAAGTAAAAATGAATTGGTTGAAACTGTTTCTTTATTGACTAACATCGCACGCGTTGCTTTGGGACTCGGCGCTGCCACCACCACTCTCAGCTCATCTCTAGACACCATCTCTGGTGCTCAGCACGTTGTCATCTTCGACTGTGTCCGTGGAATTCTCAACGAGACCGTCGGCAAAGGTACTCACTTCCTCGTCCCATGGCTCCAAAAGCCTTTCATTTTTTATATCCACACAAAGCCCCACACTTTCTCTTCGGTCCTTGGTACTAAGAATCGATGCTACCGTCGCTGCCGCCGCCGCTGCTCAACCCAGCACTCTAACCCCTCTACCCATTTTTCCCTTCACTCTCTCTCACTTGACAAACCCAGATTTGCTATCTTTGGGTTTAGATTTGAGCTACTAACATGTTTTTGTATTTGTGTGTGTGTGTGTGTGTGTGATTTTCATTGTAATATGTCTGATTGTGGAGTGTGATTTCATTGTTGTTTGATTGTGGAGTGGTTTGAATCGGATGTGTTAGTGAAATAGTGAGATTCAAATTTTTTTTTTTTCATTCATCTTAAATTTTCTCAGGAAACAAACAAAGATTATTTATATAATCGGATTGTAATTTTGTTAATTTACAAATAATAAATGGGAGAATTCATTTGGTCAATAATTTATCTACTCTCTTCTCCCTCCAAATCTCTTCAATTTGGGGGAATTAAAAATGAGGGGTTAGAGGTAGTTGAAATCCCTCCAAACCCCTCATACTTCTTCCTTAAAAAACTTCCAAACAAGGTAATTGAATTACTCTCCCTCCCTCTACTCTACTCCCCTCCTTTTTTAAACATCCAAACAAGCCATTAAAGTTGCTACTTTGTTCAAAACTTCGTGTCCTCTTTGATCAAGGGATTTGAGTTTTTGGGTAAGTTAATACACTTCTTGTTCAAGAGATTGCATAGCTATGTTGATACTCTTAGGGCATGTTTGGTAGACTGTAATAGGCGCTGTAATATAATAGTTATTCTTATGGTTTAGTTATTCTTTAGTTTGGTTATGTTTTTATTATAAGTAATAGTCATTCCTAATAATTATTCCTCTTTAAAAGATTGTATTAGTTATTCTTTAGTAAGTGCAATAATTTCAAAACTTAATATATTTCCAAAAAAACAAACTTTCCATATACATCTAACAATTATAAAAATAAAAAATCATAAAAAATAACACATCTCTCTCTTAAATTTAAAAATAACAATTTTTAAAAGAGATATAATTGTATGCGTAAGATATTTCCTAAAATAAATGTTAAGTTTCAATCTAAGGTTATAACTCACAACTAAACTAATGAATTGGTTTAGTTATTACATTACAAAACACTTTATTACTAGTAATAAAGATTACAATTCCTATCGTAATCCCCATTCAGTGTACCAAACGTACCCTTATCATTTTCATCATCAATGATTTTCAATTTTGTATTTTATTTGTTTTAAGACTTTAGATTAGAATTAGATGTATGAATATCGTTTAATTTTCATTAGGGAAAAACATTGATTGTAGTGGTATACTACCAACAGCAATCGATTGTGGATATATATATATATATTTATTTATTTATTTATTTGTGTTTTATTTGTGATAATATCAGAAAATTGATTAGCAAATGAGATTTCTCTATCACTAGGATGGATTTGTCCTTCTCATAACCAAGGAAATGAATTTTTGTTTGAAATAGCTTGATTATCTTAACAGAAACAACAAGACCATTATATTTAATAAAATCAAGAAACGAATACAAATGTTTTCAATGTTCATCAATAGACTGAGTAGAGAGGGATGTCATCAATATTTCATAATTAATTATACCAGTTGTACTCGTTAATAATTCTTATACCTTACGAGCAAAAAGATGAGGCAGTCCATCAATGAACTTTTCTTTCCAATAGGGTTTTAAACTATCGTTGTGAAGCATAACTTCAGAGATGAAAACATCTTGATACCAGACATAATAGGACATCACAAGTTATTTAAATAAACACTTACAGCAAATATAGGTAGAAGCAAGTTTTTCCAAGTAGGAATGGAGGGAGGTTACAAGATTAAAAAGTAGGAAGGTAAGGGGAATCTAGGGAGAATATAAAAACTTAGAAAATTGAGTTCTAATTACAACTGAAGAGAAGTGGCCTTTTTATAGGCAAAATTAGACACTAATGGAATAGTGAATTGTGAATTGTTAACAGTAAATTTTACTTTTTTTCTATTCACAGTAGGTCTTCAACAGCTGTTGGAATGTGCCGACAATAATGATATAAGAAGTGGCTTTAGCAATTTCGTTGATATGTGCCGATAGTATCATCTTTTGCAATTATAGAGTTAAAATAGGAAACCGGTCTTCAACTAAGGATGGAGTTGCAACTGAGTTATGCTCAAAAAGAGTCTGATCATAGGAATAATATGGATTATCATCTTTAACAACAAAGGCTTCAGAGGATGCCTTAAACTCATATATATATATATATATATATATATACACACGCGTCTTGGCTTATGTGTTGATACTTTTTTTCATTTAAAGAAACTATTTCTGAAGAATTTAGAGGTAGATATTTTTTCATTAAGCTTAAATTAAGGTCCCAAATAAGTCCGGTTAGGAATAAAATAGGTATTTCGTAATTTGCATCCCTTTTCGGTAAAATTGTAAATGTTTCCACCCTGTGGATAGTGCTTTTGGAAATTAAGCACTTTATGGACCTTTACACCCATTCATGAGTTCCTTTCGCTCTATTGTAGCCTCTTATATGGGCCTTTTCATTTATAGCTTTTTGCACCCATTTTTGGGACTTCACATCCATTTGCGGGTCTTTGTATTTGCTTGACTAGTTTTTTTATTTCAAGCCCATAGATCTTTTCAACAATTGGGTAGCAACGTGGTGTGTATTCTCAGGGGTGTGCGCCGAACCACACCACTCTAGCCTCTAGCAAACTGGCAATGAAGGGATTTTTATTTTCCACAAACTCTTCCAAGGAAATTAATAATCCTCACTAGTTGAGCTGTGTGATCATATTAATTGGAAAATCACATTTTGCTATTTTAAAAATTATAATCCTCTCTTTGACCTGACATCGATCTCTAGCCATGCGTGTATGGTGAATTACTTATTTATTTATTTGAGAAACAAGCTTGCTTAGTTTGCTCAAGCGCGGTTAATTTTGTTCACAGTGTTAGCTTTATTTAGCACATTTTTTCATTATTACTTATCCTGCTGTAGTATATTCCTGCTGTGATATCTGTAACAGTTATTGCTGTGACCACACCTTATGTGCAGCTCATAACACTCACATCAGGACACGTCTACGTTGGGTAAGCTTGACTTGTGCACAAGCTGGCTTGAAGCGCAGTCTTAGCAAGGCCAGTCTCAACTCTCTTACTCCAGATTAACAGTTCACTGTGCGGCAAAAGGGGTTAAAGCCCTACAATGCAGAAAGGTCCTCACAATGGGTGCTTTTAGGACATTTACTAATAGACTATTTTAAGAAATTTTTTATACCACTTTCATAACAAAATATAAGAAGTTATCAAAAAAATAAGTTGTTTTCTTATTTTCTTATAAAACATTTTAAAAAATATTTTATATATAAATTAATACCCTTAAAATATCGATTAACTTTTTTAATATTTAAATAGAATAGAGGAAAAAAATAGACAGAGAATTTGGTGGAAAATACTTTAGAAAGAATAAGCGAAATGAACTTTTACTCTTGGAAATTGGATGGAAATATTCCTAAACAGCCGGAAACGATATAATACATTCCACCTGACTCAAAGTATCATATTTGTAACAATCCCACCCCCATACCACAATTACAAACAATATCTTTGTCAGAACCTTTGATTTAGCTCGGTGTTTTTTATTAATTTATTATTATTATTATTATAATTAATTTTGACTGACTGTGGAAAACGCTAGTACTAGGTCCTGTAGGCATCGGTCAACTTCTCACATATATATATATATATATATATATAAAAGATGGGTTAAAGTTACATTTGGTATATGCTTTTTTAAACTATTGGATTTAAGTAAATCCAATGGTCCAAAAAAAATTCTCATTAATGCTAATATTCTAATTCGGTTCTCATTAATTATCCTTCATTTATTATATTTTATATTTATCTCTAAACCAAAAAAAAAATGATATATTTGACTTTCTCTCTACATTTCTTTCTCTATCTCTTTCTCCTCCACTGTTGTTTCACCTCCATGGATAGATTGTCGGCAGAAGAAGGAAAAACAAAAAGGTCGTCTTCATGGATACAAGTTACATCAGAGCCAACTTGGAGATCCAATGGAAGAAGACGTAGAAATCTGTATGCACCAAACATCGCCCTTATTGCACCCCACAAGACAATTTTATTTTTCAGCTGAAATCATAAGACCATTAATCCAAGCACATGAAAGGACCCCAATCATGACCCCATTAAAATGTGACAAGACAAAAGATTCCTCATCAGTTGGGGTCTACCTTATTATCTTTGACATAACTTTGTGTTTTTCTCATTCACGGACAGTAATACAATCTATGATGATAATCAATGTGTCCGATGTTGGTATTGTCTTAAGCGATGGTTTGGTTCATCGAGCTTGGATCACCTACGATGGTCCACGTCGTTGGATGGACATCCGTTTAGGATCGAAAGATGAAGATTACCCAACAAAACCAATCTTCTCTGAGCAACTTGATCTCTCACCGTTTCTTAATGAATACATGTTCATAGGATTTTCAGCTTCCACAGGCAATTTGGCTCAAATCCACAACGTCTTGTCATGGAATTTCACGTCCACAAGCCAAGCCTTTCTTCGTATTCCTTCAACAGAAACATATGAGAGCAAGATCATTGTCGAGGATGGTTCTGGGACAAGGAAAGCTTGTGCAGAACCACCAGGTAGCTTCTTGATTTTTGATTTTTCTGGATTTAGAGATAAATATAAAATATAATAAATGAGGGATAATTAATTAATGAGATCCTAATAAGAATATTAGCATTAATGATTTTTTTTTTTTTTTTTAACCGTTGGATCTACTTAAATTCATCGGTTTAAAAAATGTGTAACTTAAATCTATCTCTATATGAGAATATATATATAGAGATGAGTTCAAGTTATACCTAATATAATTCTAAATAGTTACACATTTTTTAAACCGTTAGATTTAAATAGATCCAATGGCTAAAAAAAAATCCTCATTATTACAAATATTTTTATTAGGATTTCATTAATTACCCACATTTATTGCATTCTAAACCTCTCTCTCTCTCTCTCTCTCTCTCTCTCTCTCTCTCTCTCTCTCTCTCTCTCTCTCTCTCTCTCTCTCTCTCTCTCTCTCTCTCTCTCTCTCTGATCCAATGATCCAACTGTATGAATCACAGATGCTTATCATGTGGGCATGACTATAAGTCTATGGAGTCCGAATTTCCTTTGTTTCCCTTCTCACACGTGACATGCATGGAACGAAAAAGAAATTGTTCTAGTAATTCCAAATTCCAGGCTATACGTATCATTACTACTTTTCCAAGCATTCACTGAGGAAATTACTGTGACAATTTCATACAATCAACAATCGAGTCACTCTCCATAGGTCTATAATGACCTCAGGGTGGATACGTACACTATAAGAGAGACAATGCATACGCAGAGGCAGCCCAACAAATTTGGAGACATAAGGCGATATAATTAAATGGGGTCTTTTTGTTATCACTTAAATAATATTTAACTAGTATTTAATATCATAATTTTTTTATAACAAAAATTTACTCCTTTCATTTTGTAATATGCTTTTTTTTGGGGGTGGGGGGTGGAAATGCTAAAGTTATAACAAATTTTACTAAAAAAAAACTTTCAAATGATGTAGAAATGAATGCGATTAATGACATCTCATGAAGATAATAAACAAGCATTTTAATGAATGATGTTAGGGATATTATAAATTTTATAATATGAGGTTTACAAAGATGCATCACTAATCGCAAAAAATAATTCAAAAATGCATTTAATAGGTTATTGATGTCCACATATCAAATTAATTTCACATCAATTTGTAAAGTTTTCAAGTAAAATTAATAATATTTCTAACATTTTTCTATCTGAATTATTTCTTATAATTAGTGTAACATATATTTGTAAGGTTATGCTAGAGATACAATTTTTTTTACAAAAACTTTTACAAACTGATGATGTGGTAAATGATTATAGATAAATAAAAAAGTGATGTTATCGGTGAGTTTAGATGAGAACTAGTAAGAAGTTGGCTATAACAACAATTTGTAAAAATGTTATAAAATAGTTTGTAACTGTAGCATTACTTTATTTGTAAGACTTATGTATTTAAATTTGTATTATCTCTAGCATTACTCAATTCTTTGGGACTTCTTAAAAGTAGAGGAAAAATATAAAACTAATTTTTTTTTTCTATGTGAGCATTTGGATCACGTCCCCGTTTGGACGTTTTGCGTTTCAGTCTTTTTTTTTTTTTTTTTTTAACCAATGCCTATTGCACTGTTCATGAGACATGAACAGTGCAAATAGGTAAATGAACAGTGTTTTTGGAGTGAATAGTAATCCAAAAATTATTTTTTTATTGTTTTTAATATTCAGCAAAATAAGTAGTATCCAAATGCAACCTATATATATATATATATATATATATATATATATATATTTTAAATATATCAATTTTTCCCCCAAAATTTGTGGCCTTCCTCTAGCAGGGGCCCTTGGCAGTGGCCTAAGCCTAGGGCCGGCCCTGTGCATACGATACGAGTGAATGAGATACATTCTCAAGCGTTGTCAACGAAAGGCATTATCTATTTTAGAGAAACCGATCAACTATTTCATGGAAAATGTATGTCATTAAAATAAAAACCACTGCATGGAAAACAAAGACAATAGGCCACCCACAAACACTTTAAGGTCACTTCCAAGAAACTTCACTACAATTTCCTTCTCCCTTTAGTGCAATCAACCAAAGCTTGAGGTATGAATCACAGGTGCTTATCATGTGGGCATGACTATGAGTCTATGAAGACAATAGGCCGCCCACAAATACTTTAAGGTCACTTCCAAGAAACTTCACTACAATTTCCTTCTCCCCTCAGTGCAGTCAACCAAAGCTTGGGAAAATGGACAGATTCCTTGAAATTCCTATAAATAAATAAATAAACAAAGACAAAGAAAAGCAGGCCATCCTAATCCACATTTTTTTTTCCTGCCAGCAACCTGTGGAGGTGGAGCAATGGTGGAGGAGACAGAGAGAGAGAAACAAAGAGAAAGAGAGTTAGATGTCAAACGTTTTTGGGTTAAGAGATAGGTTTAGAATGTAATAAATGAGAGCAATTAATGAGATCCTAATAAGAAATATTTGTAATAATGTGGGTCTTTTTTTAACCGTTGGATCTACTTAAATCCAACGGTTTAAAAAATGTGTAACTCAGTTCAAGTTACACATTTTTTAATCCATTTGATTTAAGTAGATCCAAAGGTTAAGAAAAGACTCACATTATTACAAATATTTCTTATTAGGATCTCATTAATTGCCCTCATTTATTACATTATAAACCTATCTCTAAACCCAAAAACGTTTGACCTCTTACTCTCTCTCTCTCTCTCTCTCTCTCCGTTTCTCTTTCTCTCTGTCTCCTTCACCATTACTCCACCTCCACAGGTTGCCGACAGGGGAAAAAAAAAAAAGTGGATCAGGCTTGCCTGCTTTTCTTTTTCTTTGTTTATTTATTTCTTTATAGGAATTGCAAGGAATCTACCTGTTTTCCCAAGCTTTGGTTGACTACACTGAAAGGAGAAGGAAATTGTAGTAAAGTTTCTTGGAAGTGACCTTAAAGTGTTTGTGGGTAGCCTATTGTCTTCATAGACTCATAGTCATGCCCACATGATAAGCACCTGTGATTCATACCTCAAGCTTTGGTTGATTGCACAAAAGGGAGAAGGAAATTGTAGTGAAGTTTCTTGGAAGTGACCTTAAAGTGTTTGTAGGCGGCCTATTGTCTTCATAGACTCATAGTCAAGCCCACATGATAAGCATCTATAATTCAAACTGTTGGATTACAAGAGAGAAACGAAAAGAGAGAGAGAGACAGGTTTAGAGATAGGTTTAGAATGTAATAAATGACGCTAATTAATGAAATCCTAATAAAAATATTTGTAATAATGTGGGTCTTTTTTAACTGTTGGATCTACTTAAATCCAACAGTTTAAAAAAGGTCTCTAATGAGTTACATTAGGTGTAACTTGAATCCATCTCACATATATATATATATATGAAGCACTCTAGGCGGCGGCTAAGAGGGATAGCTAGACCAGCAGTCAGACCAACAATGAATGTATTGTAAAGTTGTAATTTACCACTATGTTTTTGTTGGCTTTAATTCCGTGTCAAATTTGATTGTAATTATGTTCAATCTTTTGTACCCTGTATTTTATGTGGGATTTATTTGTAAGGGTTGTGTGTGAGAGAGAGTGTGTGTGAATACTCAAGGCAAATTGAAGACTGAAGTGTTTTCGCGGGTAGCTCATGAGTAAGCATCCCGTGAAGTGATGCATGTGCCCTGCACATAACTTGAATACGAAGAGTCAGGATAGGATGGAGACAGCTGTGTTTCGTGAGTGTCTTGCAAGTAAGTTCTTCTCGTGAGATACCCGCGAAACATTCTGTTTTGCCAAATTGTCATTTCTGATACACTCTATTCTTACCCATACTATATATACCCACATTACTCACATATGTTGAGGAGTGCTTCTGAGAGAAAACTCTAGCCACAAACCTTGAGAGTTAGAGATTATTATACCCACAATTCTTTACACAATTGCTTGTAGATTTTCCTCAACTCCTACCTCTCCATTTTCATACCATTAAGAGGTTGATAGCCCAAACACTTACCACACCACTTTCAGAGTGTCAAGTGAGGTTTGGGTGCTACTAAGAAGCATTGGAAGAAACTAGGTTTTAGTGGATACAATCAGGCATATTGCAGGATCTGGAGAGCTAAACAAGACACGATCCCGAGAAGCCTTGTTGGAGTAAGAGCTTGGAGGGTTTAGGTGCATTGGGTAGACTAGGCTTGGAGGGTATTTTGCTTTTCGTGTATCCCAAATGATTGTCTAGTGGATCAATTACTGCTTGGAGGATGGCGGAGAGGTTTTCACCGAGTTCTTCAGTTTCTTTTTCGATAACACATCGGCGTGTTATCTTGTGTTTGCATTATTCTTCTCTACTCTTTTACCTTTCATTTTACTACTGTGTTATTATGATTATGAGTTAGAGTAGCTTGTTTATTTATTCGCTCGTATTTACTCTATTTCGCACTTAGTATTAAATTAGAGTAAAATCAACTAAGCCGTAACTTTAATTTGGGGGTCTAAATAGCTCTTATATTTTTACACATTTTCAAACATTCATGTATAATGTGACTCAATAAATAATTGAATATAAAAAGGGGATCCTAAACTAAAAAGGAGTCCAAGAGCGTATAAGGAGAGGTCGAATAGAGAAAAATTAACAGGAAGTTAGTTGAAAACTACTTTTGAAAAAGTGAGCTAAACAAAATGAAAAGACTACTTTTACTCTAATATGTTTATTATATAACAAAAAAAAGTAAGCTAAACAATGTTACCTACTCTGACTCAAATATAATGATTCCGACAACATTACCTGCACATTGTATGGGTTTAACTACTAATATATTTATTATTTATTAGCTATATAAAAGCATCAATGCTCCTATAGTATAGTACACATTTGTTTTATTGAGTCCCTTTATTTTTTTAATTTTTAATTTTTTTTTAATTTTTAATTTTTTTTAATTTTTTAGTTTTGAGCATTTGCTATAGTGCCAATTTGGTTTATTCAATTAGCACGGTAGCTACAGTGCTTTGGTTTCAGCCTCTACGCTGTTGCTTCTTTCTTTTCCTTTTTTTTTTTTTTTTTTTTCGCTGCTTTCTTTTCTTTTTCTCTCTTCTTCTTCTTCTTTTTTTTTTCTTTTTTTTTTTCTCGCGTAATATCGTCCTGCCCACACTTTTTATTTATTTTTATATATAAAGCTGTTAGTTAACACAATAAATTGTTACAATATTTTTGTAATTGTTGATATGTTAATTCTTTATTGGTTAAAATAAAATATCATACTAGAATTATCCACAACTAAAACATGTGCAAAAATGTGTTCATGCTACAGATAAAATAAAACATCATATTAGAATCATCCAAAAATAAAATATCATACAAATAATAAGAATCATGTGCAAAAAATGTGTTCCACGTTTTTTCTTTTTTGCTGAATAATGATATGACATGATTGACATGTGGAATCGAACGCATTTGAATTCATGCTACAGATGCTATATATTATTCACATAATATCTTGTGCTTGTATGTTCTTTTTTAAACCCAGAAAAGTGTAAATAATAAACAAACCCAATGGGATGTCACCTTTAATGGGTACGTTCCAAATGCTGTGGACCTGATTTAATCTGATGAACTACTGTTTCGAGAAGGAATCCTAAGAATTGCATTATTGATTTTCAAAAAACCCTATATCTTCCATCAAAATATATATCCTATATCTAAGAATCTCTTCCCATTATAATGTATGACCTGACCATTAATTTTGTGAAAGTTTTTATGGAAATTTGAAAAAATTGTCAAAACAGTTAATTATTATTATTATTTTAATAAAAAGTTTCCTAAAATAGTTTACTAATTTATGCCCTAAGGGCACACATTAGTAAATTCCTTATAAGAAAAATATAATTTCTAAGCTATTCACATAAACCCTAGCAGCCACCTTTTGTGATTCCTTCTCTGTATTTATTTTTTTTTTCTTTTCCGTTATAGGTGTTTTTAGGTTTGAGGTCTACCTGTTTGATGAACTGCATCAATAATTTTGAATCAAAAGAACAAGTTCTTGAAAAGTACTATCTTATGTGAACTGTGAGAACTTCCAAATTCTATAGAAGATTATCCTTCTCCAAATTGGATAGCAATTCTATGCAATGGGTATCAATATCACTTTGTAGTTTTAAATGCTTTAATAGCTTTAAGAATAGTAAAAAGAAACCAAATAAATCGAAAAGAACTGTTAACCGCAATGGTTATTCTACCACAATGCATAGAGAGGCTGACCAAGAAGAATGGTAGCTGCCTGAGTAAAATTAACAGAATAGACTATTAACTTCACTGCAAACTACTATATACTTTCCACTATCATTTTTAAACAAAGAATACTATAATAAATATTTGCTTTCCAAAATTTTTTAGAATACCAAAGGTCAGATATCATTCTCTTTCTATATTAATAATGAATGTTACTCTGATTAATCACATCATAGATCATCTCATTGTTTAATGCGCATTTGAGTTCTTAATTGTAACTTAATTCTAGAGTGAGAATCGTTTATTTAACTTAATAAATTCTGACTTGGACTTTAATATTTTTTTCTAATCATGTATATGTTTCTATTCTATTTATTTAAATAATTTTTTGATGCTCAAGTGTAAATTTGTTTATAAATAATAATTAATATTTTTTTATATTGAGAGAGATTGAGACATTCTTTCCTTGCCTATCCTCATTTCTCAATGTCTCTCTGTACATTTTAAATAATCATTTGCTTTGGTATAAATAATCCTTTAAATACTCAATAGAATCAAAATGCCTATCTGACCTACCAAATCTTATTTTTATAGAAGTGTGAATTATCTCTTTGAAAGTAACAATTATTATTATTATTATTAACAACAGCATCAAACAAGCTTTAATATTCCCAAAATTTGACATCCTTGTCTATTATTGCTAACTATTGTTGGCATGCATAATTCATTCTAGTGGGGAAGATGGGCCACCATTAATATTTCTTTCTTCGCTATTAGACCAAATGTGCAAGACTGTAAGTGTTGGTCCACCACAGAGGCAGAGCCGCGGGGGGGGGGGGGGGGGGGGGGGGGGGCGTGTGCATGGCCCCCCCTGACTTTCAGAAACTTTTCATGCTTTTTTTTGCTGAAGTGATGAATGTGTAATCGATTCCCAGAAATAAGTGTGCAACATTATTGGATATGAAAAATCGCTAGCAAACACGGTTGGAGCCCATAAAAATATGGGGCCTAGCCTAGGGGATCCTTTGTAACTATTCATGACTGAAAAGGCAAGATAACACTCCGAAACCCTACATTTTTGGCAGCCTTCGTTCTTAATCAGTGGAATATGACTAGTTTCACTTTTTTTGAATGCTGGGATTTTTTGTTTGCACAATGTAAAACTTAATTTTTATTATTCCTGCTTAAAACGCAAATAGGGTTTTTTTATTACAAAAGGTGAAGATGAGCTTGGACCAGTATCTGTGTAATTTCTTTTCCTCTTAAAAATAGAAAACAAAACAAAAGAAAGATATGACAACTAGGAGCACGTTTTACACTGTGGTTGATAATATATGCCGGATTCATGACATGATTTTGTACACATTTGCCCTACATGTTACAACTATAAACAGATAAGATTACACAAATCTGAGATCGATGACACTTGTGGAGAGGAGACTCAAAAGGACTAACTCTATGTTTAGTTTGAGGGAAAGGAATGGAAAGGAAGAGAAAAAGAACAAGGAGAAGAGAAAAATGTGGGCTCAAGTGATAAAATTTTCATCAAATTTAGCTCATTTTCTTTTTTCTCATGCTCTATCCAAACAGCGGAAAAGACTTAATTTCTCCTTGTTTCCCTCCTCTTTCCCTCAAACAAATTAAAACAGGATGTAAGTGAGTATTTCCCTAACTAATGAAGTCTATCTTCTCTAGCTATTAGAACATGCTAATGTTAACCTAACTTAATGCAAACTCGAGAATTTCGAGATAATATTTATACCTAAAATTTCTAATCAATTAGTGGCATAATAATATATTTGTCTAATACCATATTAATATTATTTAAAGATATATAAAAGAGGCTAAGATATAGTTACATCATGTGTAATTCTTACTTGACAATACATCATTTAATTTTTTTTTAGATTAATATTTTAAAAATCCTATTTTTGGATTACATCTTATCTTTATGTTTTTTAAGACACTTCAAATTTCATTTGAATTGAATATTTATTTTATTTAATTCATACACTCATATTTTAATTAAGTACAATTTTAAAGTTAAAAAAAAAAGTTTAAATTTAAATATTTCATGTATAGGATGGTTATTGATCTTTAATTTTCTTGATATGTCACAAAAATGTTAGGTGTAAGAAGATAATATAATACAAGTACAATTACCTCTCCAATTTTGTCAAAGTACCTGTTTCTCCAATGTTATAGCATAATGCAATTTTGCTGAATGTCTGTTGATTTCCTGAACTCAGATAGAATTTTTTCATTAGAAGTTGCTAGGACTCTTGTGGATATTAAATTTATATGTGAGAGTTTTGATAATAAAGTTTACTATCCTGAACTCAGATAGTATCTTTAAGATATAATCATTCTGCTCTAATTCTTAATAAAAAAATAATTGTAAATAATTAAAATAATATAAAATAAACAATTAATATTCCTTTAATTTTATTAAAACTTTTGGGAATAGAGAATAGTAGATTTTATACACTAGTATGAACATGCAAAACTACATCTTGTAAGATAGTTTTTATTAGACCAAAAATTTATAATAGATTATCAATAAAAAATAATGGAAGCATGCACAGTGTGTAGGATAAAATGGGTTGCTTTCTTTGAACATATTATATTGAAAATTTTGTATAAATGAACTTATATTCATTGAACTCTCCCATACGTGAAACTAGTCGCTAACTCATGCTATACACAGGAACCTACCTATTTGTGAGGTAGACTAAGATAATTTTATAAAATCTTAATTTAATTAAGAAATTATACCATTACATGATTTGCTCTTGTATGACTTCAATTTGTATTACAATTTGATGAAGAAGCCATTGCTTGAACGTGCAATGGCTTACAAAAAATTTATCAGATGGTTTTAGATATTGCAAAAAAAAAAAACTCAAAATTTTAGATATTAAAACTTCTGAAAAACCAAAAAATATTAAAGAATCAGATGATTCACTGCTTAGAAATTATTGAAATAAAACAAAATATACATGACTAAACAATAGAGAAATATAAGAGAAAGATGAGTTTTATTCAAAAGAATAATCTATGGCTATAACTATTGAAAGGAATCAAAAGATTCAGAGCTTATAAATTATAGATAATATATAATTTGTAAGCTCACTCTAAATGCCTACATAAATTCAGATGTTAAAATTTATTCTTTAATTATATATCTATGACTACATAAATTCAGATGTTATAACTTCCAAACTTATTCTTTAATTATATATCTATGACTACATAAATTTAGATGTTAAAACTTCCAAAATGCCAAAAAAGATATATAATTAAAAAATAAGTTATTGAAACAATTCAAAAAATATATTAATATTCAAAAGATAAATATAAGAAAAAGAAAAAAGCACATGAACCTATAAAGTAATAAATTTTAAATTTTAACGAGTCTAAACTTTAAACGAATCTTATCAGCATGTAGCCCACACTAAAAAAATGTTGAGCAGGAGCCCACATTAAAATAATGAAAGCCATACCTCCTCTTAATATATCGTATATAAGCTTTCTACCCAAGAAATTAACATACTTTCTTATCGTGAAGTGAAGCAAAGACATATGTAGTAGTAGCAACCTTAAATTTCAATTATTGCAAGTTTTTTTTTCTTGTAAAAAACCGTTAAAGAGAGTTTGGTGGTTCATGTATGAAAATTACTTTTTAAAAATATATGAAAAACCATAAAATAAAATTTTTTTTTAACAAAATAGAGGAGAAGAAAATAACAGAAGAAGAGCTCATACCTCTTCTTGGTTTTAAAAAAAAATATTGGGGTTTGCACTACTTTTATAGTGTTCGTGATTAACCTCGCAACTTTGGAGATAAATTATCAATGTTTGAGTTTGAGTTTAAGTTGGATTTATTAGAGATAGAGTTTCACTCCTTGTTAAATTTGGACTAACAAAAATAATTTTATTTTTAAAAAATGGTAATAATGTGGCAAATTCTAGAGAGATCAATAAAAAGTCAAAAACTTTGGTTATATATATTAGATTGCAAAACTAAAGGTATTATGAAAAAAGAAGTGTTACATCCACAACATTTTTTACAATACTTTCACAACATCATTAGGTTTTTTTTTTTTTTTTTTTTTTTCCACAAACCACATTACACCAGTTTTGGTTGTGCTGTTTTTGTCTTTTCTTTATATATGTGTGTGTGTTGTGTGTGTGTGTGTGTGTGTGTGTGTGTGTGTACAGTTACATTGACTTAACAAATTCTTACAATATTTTTACAATTATTGACAATTTGCATTGTTCATTGGCCCTTTTTTTTCAACAATATGCTAGTTTTGGTTGTGCTTTTAAATATTATATGTGCATACATAATTACACCGACGCAACAAATTTTTACAATATTTTCATTAGTATTGAGGTGTCAATTTTTTAAAGGTCAAAATAAAATAATAAAATAAGAGACTAAGACCAATCACAACCAAAAATAAATGTATTATGAAAATGTTATAACATCTTCTTCTTGTCACAATATTATCACAATCGCGAGATTTCAGTTTCTTATAGATCAAAATAAATAAATAAAATAAAATAAAGAAATACTATGTCCACAACATTTTCACAATAATTTTGTAACAAATTTATGTGGCAAGGTATTTTTGAAGGATAAAAAAGTGATATCAGTAATGGGTTCAATTTAAAATCAATAACAACTTGTCATTTATAATTTATTCTAAAAATATTATGGATGTAGCATTTCCCTCAAATAAAATAAAAATATATCTATTTGGATCCTAAAAAATAAAAGTATTGTGAAAATGTTTTTATATTTTGTTGTATTCTTAGACTTCTTTTTTAGTATATATAGTCAAATTGGGTGAGCCAAAATTCACTATACTTTTCACGCATAATTTTCTCGTATTGTCTTTTTGTTTGTTTTTTTTTTAATGCATAATTTTTATGCATAATTTTAAAACCAATAATAAATTTTTACCTAAGATTTGTCGTGAAAATGTTGTGGACGTAAAAATTAAATAATAACATATCAAACTGGGACCTACCATAGCTGGAAATAAAAAATATTATGAAAATGTTGTGTCATTTTGTTATATTCCTAAACTTCTTTTTTGTGTGACATTTTGTTATGTTCCTAGGTTTCTTTTTTTGTTTAGTCAAATTTAGTAAGCCAAAACTCATTGTTTTAGGCATAATTTTCTTCAGTTGCCTTTTTATTTTATTTTTAAATGCACGATTAAAAGTGGTTAGCCCAATTTAAAACCAGTAGCAATTTACCACCTAAGATTTATTATGAAAATATTGTGAACGTAATATTAATCTAAAATAAAATAATAAAATATTAGACTAGGACCCACCATAGCTAAAAATAAAGGTATTGTAAAAATATTGTGACTTTTTGTTGTGTTTCTTGACTTCTTTTCTGGTTTATTTTATTTGTTGAACTAAAATTCATTTTTTAATGCATAAATTTTTAGGTTGAATTTTTTTTTTTTTACACATTGTTTCAAGTTTTTTAAAAAAATAAAAATAAAAACACACACACACACACATATTGTTTTACACACACATAACACACACACAAATTGACGAAGTAACACTTTCCTCCTTTATGCTCGGGGTAGTTGCATTCCCCCCTTAAACTAAAGTTGAATAATTTCATCATTTATATTTTTCAAATGAGCATATACCCCTATTGTTTCTCTTTTAGTTAAACCCTAACAAAATCTTATAATTCCTAAAATATTCCATTGTGCAATGTCTAATATAATCCTACTAAATTTTAATGTCCCAAAAAATTTCTTTGTGTATTTTGAATTTTATGTGGTAGACTGGTAGTCATGCTTGGAAAGTTAGAATGATGATATATGGTGTTCTATTTGTTACCTAGAGAACACTAATTTATTAGGTTTAAATATTCTACGCTTATAATTTTATCTAACAGAAACTTTGATGGCATATGTCTTTGGTTATTTTGTCCTTCTTCTTTTTTTAAATTTATTTTCTTGCTTAAAAGGGTATTCATTGAAAATAAGTAAGCTAAACATCATAGTTAGACTCATAAAATAAAATCTTCATTGTAGATGATCTTCAAAAAAATTGTAGCATATATTATCATTCATGCGGAAATTTAAATATTGTAGAAAAATTATGACATTCATTATCATTCTTTGCAGCATTTTTTGGTGAGTAGATATTACATTTAGTAAATAAGTTCTAAGAAATTGTCATAGTATATAGATATTCAAATAGTTATTTTAAATTTAAGTATATGACCTCAAACTTCTTCAACAAAAAAAATCTATATTAATTTTCTCACTAAAGGGGTAGCACGTGCCTTGCACATGCAACCCACGCTAGTATAACATAAAAATGAGTAAGTTCCTTTTGATGTATACATCCAAATGAGTGGGTGAGTGCTTCCCACTTAAACTGGAAAATGAGGTCGGTTGCTTAGAGATATGCTAAGTAGGTGTCATTTAACTATATCCTCTATTTTTTTTTTTTTTTTTGGTATAGTACCCACTTAAACCTTAGTCATAGATCTTGCTTATTTAATCTGGTCTATTTATTTAATTTTAATAAGAATGGGTAATTGTCCCATAGTGCTTAAGATAGTGTGTTGCATGTAGTATAACTTGTCTCATCCTCTCTTAAAAGTTACCATGGCTTTTGAGTGAAGTTGTGGTGTGTTAGAACCTCTTTTGCTCTCCTTTGTATGTGTGTGTGTGTGTTTGTTTATCAAAAACTCCTCTTCCATGGCTTTTGGATCAAGGTCTATCTTTGTGCCCCAATCTAAGAAAGGTAATAAAGGTATGAAATCCAAAACTGATCTGGCTAATTCTAAATCCTTTGTTAAACCTCATGTTTGTCACCATTGTAGTGTTTCTGGACACATTCCTCCTAATTGCTTTAAGTTGTATCCTCAAAAGCAAGTGTCCAAACAGTCACAGGTTTCCTCTCAAGGACCTACACTTTTGTTTGGAGAGTTATTAAAAGCTTTAAGCTTTTTAACTCAATTTCAGGAGAATTTTAATCCTTCCACGTCCTTTAGTAGATATACTAGGACACGTGCCTTTTCATCTTCATGGCCAAAGACTCGTATTGTGTGGGTGAGAAAGGGACCTAAGACTTTATTGTCTTTTCTGTTTGTCCTTTGCTTTAATTCCTTCTATCTAAAGTAGGACTCTTTTTGCTTGATTTCTTATCTGTTTTTGGAATCATGCCTTCATGCATATGCATCTTTCTTTCATGCTTTCATGTGGTTGTCTGTTTTTGTTTGGTTGTTCAATTTTTATTTTGTTTTGTTTTCAAAATAAAAATAAAAAGGAAAAATCAGAAAAAATACAAAAATAATGTGTTTGTGTACATAGGTACTTGTGTACCTTGGATGGCTATTGAAACAAAATTTTCTAAACTTTGTATCTCTTGTAGCTTAGATGAGCATTTCTATGCACAACTAAGCAAGTGAGCTTTGTGGCTCATGTTTGTGATGAGTAAGATTAAGTCATCTTTTGTAGTTAACACTTATATCACTCTTTTGAACGGGAAAGACTAGAAAATCATAAGAGAAAGGCATAAATAACCATCTCACCACTGTTGCCCGCCAATCATGAAATGATATCTGTATGCTTCGGCATAGAAAAAGTGCAATGTTAATGACATTTGTGAACTTCGGCATAGTAAAATTGGAATGTCAAATGCTTAATATCATTGGGTATTTCTTTTCTCTCTCTTATATGTCCATGCATGATTTGCTTAAAATGAAAAATATGCAAAGAAAAAGAAAAAGCAAAAAGATCAAAATGCTTTATATATGATTGTAAACATGTATTCTAGGAGATGTGGGAGTTATAGTATGTACTTTGAAGGTCATAGTCCCCGTCAAAAAGTTATGATTGTGTGTGAGTTAAAGTAATTTTCTCATATCCCAAATCGTCATAACATATATACACTTATGCAATCTTGCGATGTTTTTCACACACAACACGTAATATTCTTTGTTACTTTTGATACATATGCAGGTAAAATGTGATTTGGCCATCATAAGGTTTTACATGTGTTAATGTATCCTCACTAAACTGTCTTAACTTATTTTTGAAATATAAAATTGGTTAGACTTGTTTAGTGTGTGTGTGTGTGTTTTTGGGATCTATGTGCTTAAAATTACTGTTGAGAGATGATTTTGAGGGTTTATAATGTTGATTAGAACCTTGGTTGAGTTGCATGCTTGATTGCATTCATATTTGTGTTTTTCCTTTCTTGAAAAACTATTTTTAAGCAATCTCAACAGCTTCTCGACACCTCCTCGACACCTAGCTTATCTATCGCGCTCTTCAGTTGCTTTTTATCACAATCTCGACACCTCTTAATAGATAGGTCGATCGATCGAGAAACTTTTTGTCCCCTCGATAACTTCTTGACAGCTTCTCGATCCATCAAGGTTGGCCTGATAGCATCTCGACACCTCTTAATCGATCGAGATCCTTTTGTATGCATTTTTTTTCACATGTTTCGCATCTTTCTTTTATCTTGTCATCCATAACATCCTGTTTCATTACATTCATGCATTTTTATGGATTCTTTGTGCCCCCTTGATCATCTTTATATTTTTCGGGTGAAGCGTTCTAGCTTCTTGTACCCTTTGTCAATCATGACAAAAAGGGGGAGAAATTGTGGAGAATATGTGGTTTCTTTTTAAGATTCTACATGTTAGGGGGAGACATACATGCCTCTGTAAGAGGGAGATGTGTTTCATCTTGTTAGGGGGAGTGTTTACTTCCTTCTTCTTGTACATGGGTCTTGTAACCATTATTGATATACATTGTACTTATTTTTCTTTATATGTTGATGTATGTTTCTTTCACCTATCCTTGCATGTGTTGTTTCTTTTCTTTCTTTATACACATGATTCTTATAACTTGTATGCAATCTATTATTTCTGTTTCACACAAAGATGCCTTGATGAGTTTTGTTTAAAGTATTTCAGAAATACAGGTTGTCAAAGTCTACTTGCCAGAAACTCTCTTCTTGCAAAGTTTTTCAAGAGTTTGTGTTAGGATAGATTTTATTGTATTCAACAAGTGAATATGAGTTAAGTGATTTATGACTTCTCTCATATGGTCATTTGTTTGTTGTGGTTTTGTCACGAAATGCCAAAGGAGGAGATTGTTAAGGACATATTTTGTGTAATTGGCTAATCCTTTGACAAAACACACTTTACTTATATTTTGGTAGATCTAGGATGTGTTTAATACTTCAAGAAACATGTTGTTCAAGTCTAGTATTAAAGCCATGAAGATTGGACCAAGAAACAAGTGAAGAAAAGTTGTTCACTAAAGCTGGACAGATAGCTCGACACCTGCGAACAGATAGCTCGACAGCTGCTCGACAGATTGCTATCTATCGAGGTTTAATGAGGCTCGACAGATACTATCTATCGGGGTATCTATTGAGGTTACGGGAATTTAGATTTTTAGATCTGATTTTCGGCCCATGCTTATGTATTTGTATAGGGTTTCTTTTCTCACAACCATAGACATATATAAGGTTTATTTTAGATGCTGTCACATAAGAGAATACAAGAAGAACACATGAAAAAGGTGTCCGAGACCTTATTCTCTCAAAAAGAAGCTACTACATCTTTGCGCCTTAGGTTTTTGTAACCAAGTGCCTCTTGATCTTCATTATTGATGAAGTGAAGAACTTTGCAACCAACATTCTTCTTCCTTAAGTTGGTGAGTGAGTCACGTACTGGGATTCGTGTAAAGGAGTTAGTCACGTACTGGAATCCGTGCACCAAAAAGGGTGGCATTCATATATTAAAGAGTACAGAGGTTCTGAAGCAGTAGAAGGTTTTTGCTGTAAGTTTATCTACAGGGATTGTAGAGTCTAGTGACAAAGGTTTTGTACTAGATCTAAAACTTCTCTTTTCTATAGTGGATTACTTTTCGAAAAGGTTTCCCTTTAAGTTTTTTACTGTGAAACTAGTTTGTTTCATAGGTTTTCCTGAGCCATCATATCTTGTCTTATTTATTTTTTCTGCTGTAGGATTTTGACATGATATTGATGTTTGTTTATTTTAACAAGTTTTATTCATAATAAATCTAATTAACAACTTGGGTTTAAAATTTGTTAATTCTTTCAACTGGGGTCTAAATTTCCCAACAATAATAATTATTCTTTTCCTAAGCCACTATTGCGTTAAGTGTAGATTGATCTGTAGAAATATAGGCATGGTCATGGTGGGTTCGGTTTGTACGTATAGATGAATTTGTAGAAGGTTAGGCATGGTCATTAGGTTCGGTTTTACACAGCTTTTGCCTTGAAAAGTTTTACTTTTGGTGAATAGGAAAGTCGATGCAGTAGCAACATCGTATTTCTGATGTGAGTGTGTTAGTATAGATGAGGGCAAAAAAAAAAAAAAACAAGAGACAAAGTAGACTTACTCCTTGCAACCAGTTTGTAGTCTCCCTTCTGAGACTCTTGGTTTTTTCATCTTTTCTTATTATCTTCCCCGTCTTTGTGGGGATGTTATTCTGTTCCCTGTCGCTCTAGATTATCACAGTGTCCTCTCAATATGGCCAAGGAGTTAGAGGAAATATGGAAGAAGCTAACCCTTACTAAAGAGGAAGATGATGGAATCTCCCTTGGGAGTGACCGTACACATGCTGCCTAGGAGCTTGGAAAAAAACTATCTTATTATGCAGATCCTCACCCAATGAAGTGTCAACATTGAAGTGTTGAGAAAGAAAGAAAATGAGAATGGTCTAGAAACCAAATAAAGGAGTCCAAATCTCAGACATAGAGGACGACCTATTCTTGGTCGAGTTTAGAGACAAAAGAGATAAGCAGAAAGTTCTTGACATGTGTCCTTGGAGCTATGAAAAGAACTTGAACCTGTTCCAGGATTTTGATGGCGAAGCAGTGGCGAAAGATATCAAACTCATCTGGTCTCTTTTATGGGTATAGATATTCAATCTCCCCCTTAAAAGTAGAACAAAAGAAACTGGGTGGCGTATAGGCAGTAATTTGGGTGAAGTCTTGGAGGTTGATGTCCCAGAAAAAGGAGTCCAATGGAGAGTGGCTTACCGAACAGAGGCAAAGGAGAAGGTGCATATCAATATGGGACGTGGCTCAAAGGCGAACCGGGCAAGTGTGAGCCTAGCAATCCTAAGCACCGTAGCAACGACACCTCTGACCACTCCGGCTATTCATCGGAGTTTAGGCACAATCACTAGTCACAGGAGAGGAAGGAGCACTCGCACGTGGAAGGTAGGGTTGGTGAACCACACGTGAGTCATGTGGTTGGTAAGATAGTCAGACTTGATGTGACAGTGACCCATTCTGGGACCCTGACCGAGCAAAATGACTCAAGACCTGTAGAAAGACTGGCATTGTGTAGTGCACTTGATCTTACAGAGGGCTATGTCACCTATACTAAGCTAAAAAGAGATAATGTCAACCTTGGAGATCCCCTCTCCTCGGACCTAGGGAAGACAAATGACTTGGTGGAGAAATGAGTATATCGGTTGATAGAGACAAGTGAGAAGACAAAGGGAACTGAGGCAAATGACCCTGATATGTTACCCAAAGCTGAAAAAAGTCAACACACTCCTTGGTACCACAATGATAGGCCTACGGCCATGATTTATGACACTAACTTGGGCTGGATTGATGAGCATCTTGGCCCAACAAAAACTCCAATCAATTAAAAATGAGCCAGCCAAACTCCACTACAAGAATTGGATCCAAACTCTATCTCAGTGAAACATAAGAAAGGAAAAAAGGTGGTAGGGCAGAATGAGTAAAAACATTTCAATATGGATGGCGGTATGGTGATGGCTGCAATGCAACCCCGCCTAGCTTAATGACTATTATATCTTGGAACTGTTGGGGGCTTGGAATCCCTGGTTAGTTTGAGCTCTCACCAGGTTGGTCAGGGCCGAAGCTCCCCTTTTGATCTTCCTTATGAAGACAAAAGACAGGATTCATGTTGTGTCTAGACTTCAAACTAAACTAGACTACACACAAGGAATCATAGTTCCAAGTGATGGCAAAAGCGGCGGTCTCGCTTTATTGTGGAAGGAAGGTACCAATGTATGGACACATAAACACTCAAACTCCCATATTGATGTGGTCGTCACAAATACCACGTCAAACAAAATATGGCGAGCTACAGGGTTCTACGGTCACCCAAATACATAGACATATATCTTGGAAACACCTTGAGCACCTCAACTCACAACTAAGCCTACCCTGGATAGTGTTCGGGGACTTTAACGAAATAACTCACATGGAAGAAAAGTGTGGATGGGCGAAGAGAAGCACTGATCAAATGCTGGCCTTTCTAAACACTCTTGATGCATGTAATCTCCAAGACCTAGGCTTCAGCGAGCAAAATCACACATGGTGTAATGGCAGGTTTGGATCCCAAAGAAACCTTATTCGACTTGATAGAATGGTGGCTAACCTAGAATGGAGGAGTTTACTCCAAGGTAGGGTATACCATAAGTCAATGGCAACATCAGACCACTGTGCCTTAGTGGTGTACCAGAAAACTGAGCAGATGTAGCGAAGAAAGAAGCCTCGTTTTCGCTTTGAATCAATGTGGCTTTGAGACCTGAGTTGTAGAGAGGTTGTTGTACTAGCTTAGGATGCCACCAACCCACATGGGAACCTGACAACGCAAGATCGAATCAGAAACTGTCAACAACAACTAAAATCATGTTTTTACTACCAATTTCCAACAATTAGGGTTTTATCAAAACAAAGGACTGTACTTAAACATGCGTTGTGGGGTGCCTAACACCTTCCCCACACGTAACCAAACTTCCGGACTTAAGAATCAAGATTTTTTTCCATCTACATTTGATTAGGAAAAATGACATTTGTTCTTAACCTAGGATTGGTAATAAAATCAACTAGAAACAAGTGACCAATCACACCTTAGAAAAACCCAATGATTGGTGGCAATTCCACTCACCTTTGGTAATCACCTAAAATTTGGCCCAGATTCCTGTCGTGACACCAAAGGTAGATCTACCTTCCTCCATAGACAGAGAGAGCACCCGAAGCTCCGCGCAAAGCACACACACGTGCACCCACATCATCATTCAAGAAGGGCCCTCCAACGGGGCCCCGCACGCGTAAGTGCTATCGCCACGGCGGGTGGTCGAACGAAGGCCCGCTGTAGTTCCCAATCGAGGCCAGGCGTCGACAGACTGGCGACTCCGTTGCAAATCAATGAGAGTTTAGCCTTTAGAGTTTTTGATAAAACCGTAATCTTTGGACATTGGCTTTCAAAAACACAGAAGTTGGCATTAGCCTCTAGAGCTTTCCTTTTGAAAAAGGCTTCTACTATATCCTAGTAGACCGCTTCAAGATAGCAAAAAATCCTTTCCAAAAGGGAGGCTTTGAGGCATTTTCACAAGGAGCTTTACCGCTTTTCTCACATGCTTTATCGCTTTCCTCACAAGCTTTACAGCTTTCCTCACATGCTTTACAGCTTTTCTCAC
Organism: Quercus mongolica; assembly: GCA_011696235.1. NCBI lineage: Eukaryota > Viridiplantae > Streptophyta > Magnoliopsida > Fagales > Fagaceae > Quercus > Quercus mongolica. The sequence goes on from CM022236.1 coordinate 79,729,310, forward strand.
ATACAAACATAGGGTAGCAAAACTTAATTTTCGCAGCACCTTTATCTGCTTTCCATATATATATATATATATATATCTACTGTGCTTTGAAAAATTATTTCCCCTTCATTAAGGATTGCATGACATTCACACCCTTTTTGAGCTAGACCTGGGCTCTGCATTGTTGGCGTAGTCACATCTCTTTGAGGATTTCATCACCCCATCTACATATGCCCAGACACACACATCGGCAGTGTTACCCATAGTTAGATTCAGGGCTGATGTTATAGGCACTTCTGGGTCTATGGGTGGACAGGAGTAGTTGAAAAGGCTCCCTTGATCCTTCCTACCTCGTAACTTCCATGAAGGGAGGGGTATGGCAATTAAGTACCCTAGGACTAGAACCAGCTACTAGCTAAGCCTTTGCATACAATTGGCCTAGTTATGTCAAACTTGTGAGGACTAGATCAAGCCCAAAGCCCATCAGGACTAGGTGAAACCTCAAGAGTGAACATCCACGCCTAGGAAAGGATACCCTTATAAGGCTAGAGGTCAGGGGAAAGTGTCTGGTGACAGGTGTGCCCTTTTTACTTGCGCCAAAGAAATTGTGCTCTACTCTAGGTTCCTTCTATCTTGTTCGCACAGCATCCAAGATTAAATCCCTAGGAAAAGCAATCCCATGCTTGTACATGCTAGACCATACCCTATCCCTAAGGGTCTACAACCCTATAAGGGCATTCATGCATACACTAATTGGTTCCGTCACCTAATTGTGCAAAGATAGAATTTGTGGCAAGTAACCAAAACTTCGTTCATGAGGAAATGCTACCGGAAAGCTATCAAAATCCCAAAGCATCAAGAGTTCAAGAGCTTTCCTAGAAAAGATCCAAAAGGGTTGCCTAGAAGCTTAAATCATCAAAGGGATCACAAGATGTCAAAGTGGCCAAGAGGGTCCAAGGTTGAAATTACTAAGAGACCTAGGTTGTCCAAATTGCCAAAGGATCCAAATTGCCAAGATTTCAAAATTGCCAAAGGTCCCAAATGTCAAGAATCTGAGGGCTCCCCCAAGAAATCCAAAGGTCCAAAAGATCCATGATGTCCAAGTTACCAAGAGATCCAAGTGTCCAAGAGCTTCCCCGAGAAGTCCCCAGTATAAGAAGTCGAGCTTTTCCTCGCAGTTGCATTTCTTGTATTGTAAAAGGCCCATTATTGGAGCCGATGAACCCAGTGTTGTAAAAACAAAATTTTGTACAAGCATGTAATCAAAGGAATAGTCCTTCTCGCATTGTTGAGCAGTTTCGGTTACTTGCTAATCTTGTGCATTAATTTTGCATCTTAGTATAAATTCACCATGATAAATACCCGATCAAGGGTGCAAAGCCAAATTTTTCTAAAAATGGTAGGTGCATGTTAAATAGTAAATGCATAAACTAACTTGATTTTGGTGTTGTGTTTCCCCTTTATCAATTGCACCCTATTTCCTACCACCTCTCACTCTCTCTCAGGATCAAAAGATTGCTAAAAATAAATAGGCTAAGCTACCGCCACACTGTGATCCCAGCGTCACTAGGTCTCGCACGAGAGAGATGTCTATTAGTGGTACTTCTTCCCATGAGGAAAATGCTTAGGAAATTGCTCTTCTGAAAGAGCAAATGGCAGAAATGATGCGTATGATGCAACAAATGGTTGTAGGAGGAGGACTAAACTCCTCTGGCCATAGTCAAGGAGGTCCCCAAACTGAGAATGAAAATCAGCCTTTGCTAGTACAGGAACAGGGCCACAATGTACCGCCCCAGGGCAATGACTAGGAAACAAATCCTTCTAAGGATAAGAACCCCGAATTTGGGTATGGCCAAGTCAAGAGCCAAATGGAAACTCTAGCCGAAAAGTTTCGAATCATAGAGGGCTCTAGCGCCCATGGAAGTATCGATCTAGATAGTCTGACTAACTTCCCTCAGGTTGTTATGCCTCCTAAGTTTAAGGCACCAGAGTTCATCAAGTACGATGGTACGGGAGACCCGTGCATACACTTGCACATGTTATGTAGGAAGATGGCTCCCTATGGGGATAATCACCCTCTACTTTGCCAAATTTTCCCTGATAGTTTGATCGGCCCCGCGGCCACATGGTATATGAGATTGGAAAAGACCTCTAGCTGGAGGGAAATTGCCAACTCTTTCCTGGAATACTACAGTTTCAACACCGAGATAGCTCTCGACCGCATGGTCTTTATGAGAATAGAGAAGAAGAATGGGGAATCTTTCCGAGAGTATGCCCAGAGGTGGTGTGAGCTAGCCACACAAGTGCAACCTCCTATGATGGAAGATGAGATGATTAGGTGGTTTATTGATAACCTTTAGCCTCCTTACTATGAGAAGATGATTAGTGCCCAAGTCACTTATTTTGCTAGCCTAATTCCTATTGGGGAGCGTATCGATGAGGGTATTAAGACCAAAAAGATCGTTGACCCAACTATCCTCTATTCTCTGATGGAACAACAGCTTAAGGGAAGTGACGCAAAGGTTGAAGAAGGAGATGTCCATATGGAGGCTGAAGCTAGGGGGTACAATTGGCTAAGTCGTTACTTGTCCAAAATGAAATTCACATCTTATGGGGAATCTAGGGAAGTAGCCGAAGAAGTCCCACCACTTCACCATGTCGGTTACCGAGTTGTACTCCATTCTGTTAAATTAGGGCCTCATTGCTCCAGTTGTCCCTAAGCCGGTCACCAATCTTCTGGAAGGTTACGACCCCTCAAAGACTTGTAAGTTTCACTATGATGCTCCAGGGAATTCAATAGAAGAATGTCGCCTATTAAGGCATAAGATCCAAAGCCTGATTGATGGAAGTGCCTTAATATTCGAGGATGCTACGCAGTCCAAAGTTGCCACTACCATGACCTTTGATGCTCAGGGTGAGGAAGTGAATGCAATAATGAGAGAGAAGGATGACTGTCCTGATCTAAAAGATCTGCATGGCTACCTGGATAGCCTTTTTATGGCTCTAGTGGTTCTAGGATACATATGCCCTAAGGAATTGAGAGAGCAAGTACGGGTGAGACTTGTAAATACCATTCAGGAGCACGAGGACGCTCACTAGAAGATTATGACAAGTTCAACAAGGAGATCCAGAGCCTAATTGACTGGGGAATTATTCGGTGGAGAAAATCAAAAGAACTTTAGTGTTGTATGGCCTCTAACGAGCAGCTTACACTTGTCGGGTTGAATGCAAGGATTGAGAATTTGGAAAATCAGTAGGATAGACTTCTTCACCTTGTGCATCGGCTGGTTGACCTTCACATTGACACCTCAATGAGTGGCCTAACCTATGGAGTCAATGTTATGGATGCGCTAGCATCTATAGGACATGTTAATGAAAGATCATATGTTGAAAAGAGATTTGAAGGTCTTGAAGGCAAAAGAGTCACGTGGCTCCCACAATCCGAACTCCTCAAGGAATGAGCCAACCAAGGCAAAGCCAATCCAAGAAAAATGATGTCACTCCTGTGAGACAAATGGTACCCACCCGACAAGTCCAAGAGGCACTAGAAAAGTTTCCTCCCCTTCCTATGCCGATTTCGCAATTATATCAAATATTGTTGTAAAAATGCCTAGTGACCCCAATTTTGCCAAAACGTATAATCGATTCCCCTTCGGGTGAGTCTGGCTTCTTCAAGACATGTGAGCACCACTTTGGTAACACGGGACATAGCCTAGAAGAGTGCAAGTCCCTTAGAGAGACAATCTAAGGCCTAATCAACAATAACATTATTCCATTTGAAAATGCCACAATCATTGATTCATCTCCAACGAGCTATGAGGGTCAAGTTAATGTGTTGATCAAGAATAGAGTTCAAGGGGGCTCATTCATTACAAGCCTCCCTACGGCTCCATATCCTCATGGAGTACCGTATCCTTCTCTATTGCCGAACAAAGGCAATTTAGGGAGCGACATTTCCCAATCAAGTGCACAACTACCTTGGACCTTTTATTAGTCCCGTTATCCATGCTATTGCCAATATTGTTAAAGGCAAAGTTGGTAGAATTGATGGCATCTGAGATCCAACCAAAACTTTCATCAAAGACTTACAATTTTGAAAATCATTGCGACTATCATAGGACGATGGTTGGCCACTCCACTAACATGTGTGAGCTACTCAAACAGAAGGTTCAAGGTCTTATCAAAGGCGGCTAGTTAGAGCCCGAAGTGCATGTCCACATCAACCGGAGAACTAGATATTCAGACGGTCCTTACAAGGAAATCAAGATCCAGAATTACTCCTCAAAAGCTTGAGCTTATACACTCGAGCAGTTGGATAGCCGAGCCACATTTCTCAAGAGCACACCCAACTTGAGGTAGCGCCAAGTTGGCCACATATTGTGGAAGAAGTCCCCGAAACCAAACATCATCTCACTATTTTTATGCTTTTGTTATTCTCGCATTTCCTGTTTCCTTTATCTCATTATGTTTGAGCATGAGACAATTTAAATTCAGTTTGTAATTAAGATTTGAGACTCTTCTTGAGCCCTAAGCACACTACCTGAGCGCCATGCGCAATGATGATCCTTTTCATTAGTATAATATTTTGTTCTGCTAGGGTTTGTTTTTCTTGGACTATTTCTAACCTCCCCTCTTTGTTTCCATGGTTGACTCAATAGGGTAAAATATGGAAAGTCCCAACATCTCTATGCAAGCGTTACCAAAATCTTAAGGACGTGATTCAAATTTAATCCCAAGAACAAAATATTGAATAGATGACAGCTTCAAGAGTCTGATCTTGGTGGGAGACACATGGATTTAGCTGTTCTCATTATGATACTGGGGTAGATTTTTAGTGGTCTTATTCCCATAAGACCACTAAAAATCCATCTTGTGCGATCTCCACATTATCTTTGGAGGATAGCTACCGTAAGCCTAGGAGCAAAAGTTTGTCAGAAATCAGAGTTGATCCATACAGTTTGCAAGCTCCTTTGTTAAAGCATCTCAAAAGGGTGAAAAGAACCCAACATCTCTCAAGCAAGATCAAGCAACTCAAGTTTCCTTAGCATCAACTTGCCTTAGTAGGTTTTTCCTTTAAGTCTTCCTTAGATAAAATCTTCACTCACCTTTGGGCAGACTAAGCGGTTCCTTCGGGTTTCCCCTAAACAAATATTCCTTCAGTTCTTCTTTAGAGGAAAAAAATATTCTTTCTCCTTTAGGTCTTTCTGAAAAAAAATCCTCCCTTTCTCCAAGTGTCCTGAGATGCCTTTGTGAAAATGATTGAGAGACCATGGAAAATGCCACACTGGGGCAACCTTTTTTTTTGCACATTCTCTCCCTTCCGAATGGACTTCTTTTCAATAGCCTCAACAACATCTTGAATTATAGCAAGGACCATGGTCACAATTTCTTTGCAAGGCCATCAGAAGATCTCGTAGCTTGCTCAAAGCATTCCTTGGAAGCCTAACTTCCGCGTTGATAGCGAAAAATGGCGAACCAAGCCTACATTTAGGGAGAATCATGAACTATCTCCAGTTTATTGGATCTTGCCATGAGCAAAGCATTCATTTAACTTGGACCATTTCCTTCTCAAGAACATTCAAACAGTATTGGGACCACCTCAGTCATGATGATTCACTTGACAAATCTCAAATCCATGAGAAATCAACTCCGGCTACTTCAGCAATACAATGTCAGAACTTGCTTGTAATGGGTGCCCACATGAGAAACCATGGAGGAAGAGTAAAGGGATTAAATTTGGTCGAATGAGAGCCAAAATGCTTCCAATTTTATCGGGTTTGTCATAGCTCAGACATGTCACTAACTCCTTCAATCAATTTCCTTTTTAGGGACATGCTTTAATCAAGCCAAAGAGACGTCATTCACATTGCATTCTTCAATGAATAGTGACGACCAAACATCTGAGCATTTATGGTAGAGCTATTCACCTGCTCGACATCTGGGCGACAATGCCCTATCAAAATTTTAGGGAATTGCATTAACATCCCTTCTTGTCATTCTCATGTTGCCTTTCTTAGATTCCTAATGTGGCATGTTTTCCTTGATAGGTCAGTTCGACAATTGAGATGGAAAATGAAGTTTGTTACTTGTGCCTCACAAGAATCTTCACCACAAATCAGAAAATCTTCATCCCAAGAAGTATACCAAGCATGGAATTAATCACCTAAGGCTTCTTTACAAGGGGAAGACCTCCATCCCCTAAGTGGATCTTTGTGAAAGCTTTTGGATATTGGGAATGCCATCCATCTGAAACACTGGAACCTAGATTTGACCTTATCACTCATCCCAGCATTATCCAAACAAAACCTTATCTCATTTTAGTTGGCTTAGGTTTGTTGCAATCTTGTACACATTTTTCAAAAAGAAAAAAAGATTTTTCAAAATAAGATTAAGCATAAATGTTCAAATCAAACATCAAATCATGAAAATCTACGTTTTAAAGCACATGCATCTTCTAAAAGCGGCAAGTCAATGCCAAAACCCCTTTTGTGGGAAAAGAGTTGTTTGAGTGAAGGGGTTGTCCCTTACCAAGGATAAGGGACATGTGATCCCCAAACACTCACCTCATGATATCACATCCTAACAACTCCACATTCATGAAACATTCACCACTTTTGCAAAATGCACATTCAATTCTTGACAATCAAACCCCCGGGGAGGTCCTACCTAAGATTGGTGTGGACCCTAAATTAGTGAATGACCATATGTTCAAGTTTCATTGACCAACTGATTAGATTTGAAATTATGGAGGTATTTGTTTCAGCTATCCAAACAGTTATATCACTTGACAGCCCTTTTGAGCCAAAAAGAAAATGTTTTCAAAAATCACCCGAATTTATAATTTGGCACATGAGCTCCTAAGGCTAAGAAGTAGGCATTCAAGATGACGGAGAATGGCATTCATTTCACTACCATCCCGCTTGTAGAGAAATATCCCTTGCTAGCCCAATTGAGCCTACTAAATTCTTTTCTTGATTTAACCCAGCCAAGGGTTACCCCACACACTGGCGCAGCTTAGATGGTAATGAGAACCTCATGCTAGGCAATCTCCAATTTTAGTCCATCAAATGGGTCCCTAATTATTTAAAAAAAAATGAGAAAGGAGCCCAAATCAAATGACAAAAGTCATGGGCAATCAAGCCTAATGAAGCCCCAAGCAAAGAAAAAGGCAGAAGAAAAATTCAGCCTGAAATAATCAAGAAACACAGGCCAAAGGAAATCAAATGAAAGCCCTAAAAAATGAAATGGGCAAAATTCAAGAAATGGACTCAAATTGAGGATATAGTAGAGCATAAGAGGCAACCAAAAAGATTCTCAATGAAGTGTAATCCTTGACTTTAGGAAACCCTTCAAAGAATTTCATAGCCAAAATATCCTCCTGTAAGCCTAGGAAACCCATATCCTTACATTACAATCCTGAGAAAGTCCTTCTTGATTGGGAGCGACTACTTAGTCTATGGAGCTTATGCCAAATAATCACCCACATGTGAAAGTTTTGAGCCTGATATCCTTTATTTCAAGCACCCAATTAACCCCAAGGCCATATTACAACCTAATGAAAGACCTCACTGATCACTAAGGATCGGCTGGTCGTGGCACATTGAACATTTGGTCAATCATTGATGACAGAATCGTTCGCTTATGCCAAGGCGTCATGCCTCAAAAAGGGTAGGGTCCTCTCCCAACCCTCTCGATGAGTTTAAAAAACCAAACACATCATTCATGTTTTCCCCACATAAATTAAAAAGGGACACCCATGCATTTGGTAAACACAAGCACTTTGCCCAAGAAATCTTTGCTTGTGTGCATGTTCTCTATCCAAGGTAAATGATAGCCATCGAGCACATACACTTACAAACCACATAGGAAACATGGCCTTAACAAGCCCTCTTGTGGTACATGCATTTAACAGATTTTCATGATCATGAATGAATTTCCAAAATTTGTGAACCTGGTTTTCAAAACCAGTCGAAACAGAAGGGAAAAATGATGACACTCAAAGATTTCAAATAATAAGGATTTCAGATCTTCCAAACTTTTCAAGTCCAAAAACAAATCCTTGAGGGTTATTCATTTCTTCCCAAGGAATTTCTAGAAAAATGAGGTTTTAAGATTGCAATAGCTAATGCAAGCCTCTCTTAGTCATTATCAGGCATCTCCAAAAAGACCTGAATCCCAAAAGATCCAAATGCTCAACCCCAGGTTTTAAACACCATTCGGGCATCATTGCCCTAAACACTTTTCGAGCGTCTCGAACTCATCCCAAGAGAGAATGCGTGAGTCATTGCTTCAAACATGACCCCCAATGCCCAAGGGTTGGCCCCAATCTCAATCCTAATACTGTAGCAGTTTTATTTCTGATATTTCCAAACCATAGATGGTATTCCCTTTATCCAGTGCAATTCAAGATATCCACTAGGAGAAGGAGGAATCTCTACTCATGAGAGCTTAGATAGGTGCCCAGTATGCACAATACATCAAGACCACACGGATCTCAACATCTAGGTAGTTTTTGTGTAGCTATGACCAAGAGTGTCAACATTTCCAATAGTGGATCTTTCCCAGAACTTTGAATCCAGAATTCAACAAATCAAGGAACCCATTATGGTATAATCATCCAGAACAAGCTCAAACCCATGTCAATTTGGTTCACCGATCCAGAACCCCGCATAATCCTACACTAGGGCAGTTTATTTTGTGCAGTTCCATTCACTTTGTGCCAATTAGTATGCAAGAACGAGTCCATCCTGCCAAGGACTTTTCCTGTCATGTCAAGAACCGAACAAAACCTGCACTGGGTAGCTTTATTTTGTGTGGTTTCTCCCTTTTTCATCTCCCTCAGTGGATTGATCACTATCAGATTGAATTGGTAAACTCATGAGGATATGGTGTGATGCAAAATCACACATCAGCAGCCCTTTGAAAGCCGACATCAAAAGTTATACACGTAAGTCCTACCTAAAGGCATTGTTTCTTGCATACATTAGCAACTTTTTTAAAGGCGGCATCCAAAATTGTACATGTAAGTCCTACCTAGAGGCATTGTTTCCTAAACACATCAGCAGCCCTCTCAAAGGCAGTTTCTAGAATCATACATATAAGTTGGCATTGTCGTTCATATACATCAGCAGCCCTCTGAGAGGCGATTTCCTAGAACTATGCGTGTAAATCCTAATCAGAGGCATTGCTTTTCACATATATCAACAGTCCTCTCAAAGGCAATTTCCAAAATTATACAGGACCCCTTCCACACTTCCATGATGTAGGAACTTCTCCATACTGCCACGACGTGGGAATCTAATCAGCCCTCTCAAAGGCAGTTTCCAGAATCATACATCAGCAGCCCTTTCAACGGCAGTTTCCAGGAATCTAATTAGCCCTCTCAAAGGCAATTTCCAGAATTATGCAAGACCCTTTCCACACTTCCATGATATAGGAACTTCTCCACACTACCATGGCGTAGGAATCTGATTAGCCCTCTCAAAGGCAACGTCTCCACACTTCCACAGTGTAGGAACTTCTCCTCTCTTGTTCCAGGAGTCTATTATGGTGCTTGATACCTAACAACGGATCAACACAATTGTCCATGCTTCCACGATATAGGACCTTTTCTGTACTTCCACAGTATAGGAACTTCTCCACGCTTCCATGGTGCAGGAATCATTATGGTACTCGAAAACTAACAACGGATCAGCACAATCGTCCATGCTTCCACGGTGTAGAACCCTTTCCACACTTCCACGGTGTAGGAACTTCTCCTCTCTTGTTCTAGGAGTCATTATGGTGCTTGATACCCAACAACGGATCAGCAAAATTGTCCATGCTTCCACGATATGACCTTTTATGCACTTCCACAGTGTAGGAACTTCTCCATGCTTCCATGGCGCAGGAATCATTATGGTACTCGAAAACTAACAACGGATCAGCACAATCGTCCATGCTTCCACGGTGTAGAACCCTTTCCACACTTCCACGGTGTAAGAACTTCTCCTCTCTTGTTCTAGGAGTCATTATGGTACTTGATACCCAACAACGGATCAGCATAATCTTCCATGCTTCATGATATAGGACCCTTTCCACACTTCCCCAGTGTAGGAACTTCTCCACGCTTCCACGACGTAGGAATCATTCATCAGGCTTGCTATTCAGATATCCTCTATCTCGGACTAATCTTATTTTGAGGCTAACTAGCAGCAATGTCATCCATCTCACTACCCCACAATCACCAAGTTCCTAAAGAATCCTAAGTTCCCAATCACCAAGTAAGTCCCTTTACTTTGCCTAGCATTTTATTTTCTACATCCATAGCATCCAACATTTGCATGTTTTTCTACCTAGCCAAGAAAAAAAAAAAAAATCTAGAATGCTTTCCAAGTTGCATTGCTAATAACATTTTTCAAAAAAAGAAGAGAAGAAGAAAAATAGACACTGACCTCAAGTCTAGAAAGTGTTTCAGAAGCAGTTGTAGTAGCCCGACTACATCAGGTAAAAAACTAGTCTCAATCCATGAATAGCCTCTGCACATGATTTAGGGGCAACAAAATATGAAATCACGTACTTTTTTCGACACCTCTCATTGCACTTGATCTATCAGATAAGGAAAGGGCAGCTGTTGATACCGTAGTTTGTTCGCCCTCGATTTGCATGCCAGACCCTGAAAAACCCAAAAATGTCATTTTCTCTCCATATGGTCACGAGAACATATATAATGGCGTGGCACAACCCGTTCGGACACTGGAGCACTCAAAGTGCCTTTTTCAGCCAAAATGACCAAAAGGCCCTTGGTCAACCCTAGGTTGACCAAAAGTCAATCAAGGTTAGAATCCTCACAAAACAATATTTTTCATAGTTTTATATCAAACCCTGGCTCCTTGAAAATTTTTGGCAATTTTGACCAAATTTGACTCGGAGTTGACTCTTGATGGGCCCCAAAAACTCTAATTTTGATCTGGCCATTAGAATGATTTGAAACCAATGCCATTGCGAGGATAATCAAATTCTTATTCCAACGACTATTCATGGGTTGTAATCAGAGTTAAAACAGTTAAGATATTGAAAAAACAGTGAAAAGCACATTAGCTCATTTCTAGAGATACCAAGATCACCTTAATCTGAGTTAGGGAAGACCTCCAAATTGCGTGTCCAAAGTCAAAACTGTAAATGGGCTATAGGACAAATTTGCTGATGTCACGATGACATCAACGGTGACCCTACAAGGGCTGCCGAACCTCGAGAAGCATGCCAAGGGCTATAAATAGTGCATGGCACCCCAGATTGGACCAAAACTTGAAATTTTGGTTTTTGGGCATTTTTTTTCTCACTTTTCTCACCATATTTCTCAAAAAAAAAAAAAAAAAAAAAATCAACGCTTCTTGATTCTTCTCTCTTCTCCAAAAATATAAGATAGTGTTCATACCCTCCATCTTCCTTTCCTTGGTTCCATACCTTGGATTTGAGGTTTAAGGGGTACGAATGTAGCTTTTTAGCTACTATCCATACCCCTTTTTCTTTAAAGCTTCATCAAGCTTTTTATCCTTTCTTTTTGCTTGAATCACATGATTTATTACTTTCTCTAGCATGTTTCTTGCGTTATTTGTGCTTCTAGACCGATCAGTGTTACAGAGGTTTGTAGCTTTTTGGGACTGGCTAGTTATTACAGGAGGTTTGTTGAAGGATTTCTCACTTAGCCATGCCTTTGACTCACTTGACCTAAAAGGGGGCTAAGTTTGAGTGGACTAGAAAGTGTGAACAAAGCTTCTAGGAATTGAAGAGAAGGTTGGTGTCAACACCCATTCTCACCATACCTTCAGGTAGTGGAGGTTTCACCATTTATAGTGATGCCTCTATAAAAGGCTTGGGTGTGTTCTTATGCAGCATGGGAAGGTAGTGGCATATGCCTCTAAATAGTTGAAGCCTTATGAGCAAAATTATCCCACATATGATTTGGAGTTACTAGCAGTGGTTTTTGCTCTAAAAATTTGGAGGCATTATTTTTATGGAGAACAGTGTGAGATATTCACTGACCACAAGAGCCTTAAGTATCTCTTTACTTAAAAAGAGTTGAATATGAGACACAGGAGATGGTTGGAGCTATTAAAGGACTATGATTTGACTGTTAGTTACCATCCTAGAAAAGACAATGTGGTAGCTGATGCCTTAAGTAGGAAGTTTGCAGGAAATTTGACAGCATTGTTGACTACACAAAAACACATCTTGGAAGATTTGAGGAAGATGAGGATAGAAGTATAGTTTCATGAAGCAGAGGTACAACTAGCAAGCCTTAGAGTTCAGCCCACCTTGATTGAAAGGATAAAGATTGTACAAAGTAATGATCCACAATTGTAGAAGATAAGAGATTTGATAAATCTAGGCTCTCAATCTGAGTTTTACATTCATGAGGATGGATCCTTTAGGTTTGGTAATTGGCTTTATGTACCAAATGATCCAGACCTTAATGTAGAAATTCTAAAGGAGGCTTATAACACGAGTTACACAATACACCCAATGGGCACTAAGATGTATCGGGATTTAAGGAAGACGTTTTGGTGGAACAATATGAAGAGGGAGATTGCTCAATATGTTGCTTAATGCTTAGTGTGTGAACAAGTCAAGATTGAGCATCAAAAACCTGCTGGATTTTTGCAACCTCTTCCCATCCCAGAATGAAAGTGGGAGGATATTACTATGGACTTTGTGATGGGGCTGCCTAGAATCCCTATTGGTAAAGATGCAATTTGGGTGATTGTGGACCGGTTGACAAGATCTGCACACTTTTTGGCCATTAGGGTAAATTTCTCACTCAAAAGGTTAGCTAGATTGTATATTAATGAAATAGTTAGATTACATGGTACTCATGTGTCCATTGTGTCTAATAGAGACCGAAGATTTGTGTCTCAATTTTGGGAGAGCATGCATAAGGCAATGGGTACTAACTTGAAGTTTAGCACAAATTTTCACCCTTAAATAGATGGACTTTCAGAAAGAACTATAAAAACATTGGAAGATATGCTAAGAGCTTGTGTAATTGATTTCAAAGGTTCATGGGATGAACATCTACTTTTTGGTGGAGTTTGCATATAATAATAGCTACCAAGCAAGTATCAAAGCAGCACTATATGAGGCTTTGTATGGTAGGAAGTGTAGGTCTCCTATATGTTGGGATGATGTTGGAGAAAGAAGATTGTTGGGTCCTGAGATTTTACAACAAATAGTGGATAAAATTCAAGTGATTAAAGAGCGGCTCCAAATGGCTTAGAGTAGGTAGAAGAGCTATACAGACCTTAGAAGAAGGAAATTAGAGTTCCAAGTGGGTGATCATGTGTTCTTGAAGATTTCACCTACTAAAGGAGTTATGAGGTTTGGTTTTTGAGGTAAGTTGAGCCCTCGTTTTGTAGGACCTTTTGAAGTCTTGGAAAGGATGGGTAAAATTGCTTATAGGCTTGCCTTACCACCTTCTTTATCAAGGGTACATTATGTTTTCCATGTCTCAATGTTGAGGAAATACATTCCAAACCCTAGTCATGTAGTGGATTATGAGCCTCTAAAATTAAGAGATGATTTAACTTATGAAGAACAACCAACTAAAATTGTGGACAAGAAGGAGCAAGAGTTGAAGCATCGTACTATACATTATGTCAAGGTTCAGTGGAGGAACCAATCTGTAAGAGAGGCTACATGGGAGTTAGAAGATGAAATGAAGGATAAATACCCATATCTTTTTGAGGACTCAAGTATGTCAAGTTTAGAAGACTAAACTTCTTTTAAGGGAGGGAAGAATGTAATGCCTAAAAAAAAAAGATTTAAAAGGAAGGGTATTTAAGTAAGTTTGTTTATGGGGTCAATTTATACTTAATATTACTAAGGGGGGTTTTTAGAAAATAAGGTTGAAACCCTAGCAATATATAGTCTAATTTAGGTCAGCGTATAATGACAGATATTTTGAGAGAGGAGACTACCCAAAAAACTCAAGTAGAGAAAGTTTGACTGAACAATTGAGGTAAGAGCCTAAGAATCTCTTTCTTGTCAAGTCTAAGCTTTATTTATAATTATAGTATATTTTATATGGGTATTTTGACCGTGAAACTATTTAAATACTCAATGAATTTTATGATGTGACCGAAGAAGGGATTAAATTATATTTTTAGTATCTATACTGTTTTGATAATAATTATTCTTTTCCTATGCCACTATTGCGTTAAGTGTAGATTGATCTGCAAAAAATTAGGCATGGTCATGGTGGGTCCGGTTTGCAAGTATAGATGAATTTGTAGAAGGTTTGGCATGGTCATTAGGTCTGGTTCTACAAAGTTTTTGCCTTAAAAAGTTTTACTTTTGGTGAATAGGAAAGTCGATGCAGCAACAACATCGTATTGATGATGTGAGTGTGTTAGTATAGATGAGGCAAAAAAAACAAGAAACAAAGTAGCCTTCATCTTAACCCAGGTGGGTTGGCCAAGTGGTTAGGCACTTGGTTTCAAAGTGTTTGTCCCAGGTTCAATTGGGTGTGCTCCTCAGTTTGAGTTCGGGTACTTGCACTTTGAAAAAACCCATTGGGCCAGTAATTTATTCCACTAGGGCCCAGCCGTCGTAAACAGTGATTAGTCTCTAGTTGAAAGTTTTGAGGATACACTATGGGGAAAAAAAAAGTATCCTTCATCTTCTTTTTATTATTATATTTTGTTTATTAATTTTGGCACGGGTGAATAGGAAGTCAATGAAGTTTGACAAGTCATAAATTATAGTGTAAAAAAAGAAAAAAGGAATAATGGTTGTTTTCCATAAGGCCATGTGCTGAGCTTGTACTTGGAGTTGTCATCATCTCAAAAGATGATAATGGTGGCAGGTGGCAAAAAAAAAAATTTAAAAAAAAAAAAAAAAAGAACACATGTACTTGAAGATGGCCCACATGCCTACATAGTAATAGGAGTTATGGTCTTATCTCTAGGGCTTTAGTTGTGGTAGAAAAAAATAATAATAATATAAAGAAAAATACTATGATTAGGTGGAATTTTGGTGTGAGATAACAGTAGATAGTTATTGGATATTTTTATTAGTCTCTCTTCTAGTCGGGTACCGTTATAAGTTTTTCTTGAATTATTTCATTTTTGAGTAAATGGTGCTTTAAAATTGTTTAGGTGATATCTAAGGATTTTAGATACAGTGTTAGGAAGAAGCTCTTTTGTGGTGAGCTAGCTAAGGTAAATAATCTCATCCTAATTGGTTTTGATTTGCGTATTTTAAGTACTAAACATTGTTTATAATTGTTATAATTTTATTTAATTGTTTTAGCTGCATTGATTTAAAGTAAAGAAAAAAGAATTATCTCAAATATATTTGATTTACTAAATATATGATTTTATGTATGTATTTGAATGAAACATATTTTTGTTTGAACTATAATTTGATATATATGATTTTAGACAATTTGACTATGCTTTGACTCTAATACCCAGGCAATGGGGGTTATTCATTGGTACTAAAACTAGTTCTATTTGGGGCATCACGAGCTTATCATGTTTCTGGACCCAGCTAATGTAGGATATATATTAGCCCAGAACTTAATTTCATCTGAATCTGATACCTAGTCACGAGGATATAGTGTGACCATAGTCGTAAAGATTGTTAAGAATATGAATTATGTTGATATAGTGTGACCATAGTCCTTGAAACTGCTTGTGTTTTTGGAATCTAGGATATGTTTGAAAACCGCTTATTTGCTGAAAACTGAAAACTTATTGTTGAAAACACTGTAGCAAAATAATTTTTAAAGGTGTGAATAGTGCTGTGGGACCCAAACTTATTTGGTCTGTGTACAGTACCCATGGACCCACTAAAAAAAACGCAGTCGCACTGAAATGCAGTCTCAGTGCTATCCAAACTCACACCTATTGTAATTATAGCTTTGATATATATGGAAAATAGATTAATTTCTAATTCATCTATGATATATTTGTAAGATTTAAAATATTTGATCTATATACAACTTATTATTTTATAGATCTATTTGTTTGATAGAACTTATTAGGACTTTGGTTACTTATTGAGTTGTCAACTCACCTCCCCCCACCCTCTCTTTCCCCTTTTAGATTGGGTTTGCCCTGGGATGTGCGCATAAATGAAGTTTAGGAAATCAATGGAATAAGATTTGAACTTTTATGTTTAAAATTACCATTTGTGTAGACTTTTAGACTTAAAGGTTTTAGTTTATTTTTATTTTGATGTTGGAAGATTATTATTGGACATCTTTTGAGAATTGCATTATTGAAGATATTTTTAAATTTATTGATGAAATTTTCTTTGAAGATAATTCTTCAGTTGTTAAGAAGGCCTTTCACACTCGTAGGGCGTAAACTTTATAAGTATGTGACTATTGTCACGTGCCTAGCTCTTGGGTTCGGGTCGTGACACATTAGCTTAGCAACAAAAAAGACTCAACATTTGTTTGAGCTCCACAACAGCCCATTGTTGGTTTTAATGGTTAATCACATAGGAATTTACTAGTATTATAAGATGCAAATGTACACGGAGATGTTTAGTATGCAAGGAATGCTCAAGTACTTGAGATATTGAATAAGGTATCTCACACATTGCACTCAAGCCTGTTACTGTTTACTAGAAAGCAATAAACAGTTTTTTGTTGGAACAAATCATAAAACGTTACACATCTTTATCTATAGTAGCACGCTAAAACATAAGCTAAAGAAAGAAACTCGTGAATGCAAATCAAGTTGAGAAATAGGGTTTCATCCAGCCTCAGCTAGTTGGGAGAAAGCAACACAGTTCAAATTCCACAACTATCATTGTCAAACCCATTTATGATTCCCAGCTAAGACTCAAAACACTCACACAATACACAACTCTTAAATAAACAAAGGGGGATGAAAAAAAAAACCCTATGGCCCGTTTGAATTGAGGGAAGAGGAAGGGAGAGTGGAGAGGAGGAGAATAGAGTAGAATTAGCTGAAAATAGACTATACAACTAAAATTCCAACATTATATTTCCCATTTTGCTACCACATACTACACCATCCAAGTTTTAATACATAATCATCCAAAACTCTTAAAACAATATTCCATAATACATACCCGTAATAGTATAAAACCACTACCATCCAATAGTATAGCCCCCGATAGTAAGGAAGGATAAATCTGCGCTGCTGCTCTGATTTTTGTTGTTGTCCATCTACATAACAAAACCAAAATAATAGAGTATTAGAAGCAATACCACATTCTCCAGTGCCTGAAACAAATACGAAGCCTAATAAACTACAATGGAAATGTGATTGCGTTTTACTAACCAAAAAGAATCAAATTGCTGATGTTCGATTAATCGATTATCATGTAGTTCGAGCATTTTATCAACATTTAGTTTAAAAAAAATTAATTAACAAAGGAGCTCCAAACAGAGAATAAGTCAAATAGATATCCAATGGCAAGTTAACAATACTAATCCTTATTGTTAGGTTCTAAGACTTTAGGAACTAAATGTATTAGAACTTCAATTTGTATTATGTTGGCAAACCATGATCAAAACATTTAGTTTAGGTTTAGACTTACTCAAAGTTTGGTTTAAATTAAGTTTGGAATCGAGTAATTGTAGGAAATTACTATTCAATTAGATTCGATCAATCGAAAGTTGCATTTCAACAAAAATCAGCAAACGTAAAAAGGCTATAACTTATCCGTTTCAAGCCCAAATCGTGATCCATTTTGTCTAGAATTTAAAGGACATCATAAGCTAACCCTAGGTAGGGTTTTCAAAGTTTTTTTAGAGAGATTAGAGTGCATCTTGTGCCTCTTTTGTCGATCTAGGGTTTTGTACCCAAAAAGCTCTCTCATGTCTTCTACCAGAGTTATTCCTTAAAGAATCTCAAGATCTGGTATTGTAGAAGTTGCTGCATACAAGATCAACATCTAAGGAGATCCAAAACCTTTGAGAAAGACACAAGTGTGGGTGCTTGTGTTTTGCAAAGGCCTAATAGAGAAGTAGTCCATGGATTCAGAGCTTGCACATGGTCGTGTTAGTAGGTTCTACATGTGGTAGCATTAGTAAGGCCAAATGGTTTCATCAGTAAAACCAGCATGAATCAAAATTGGCATAGAGATGATCGTTTTGGCAATATCAGCATCATGAAGTTGCAGCTTCACTAGCATTTTTGGTTTACGTACTGGAATTTACTACACCAAAAGGTTTATGGTACAATTAATGCCTTAAAAACCTTTCCTGGCAATCTCTAGCATCTTCCACCAAAAGTTAATGGGTCCGGTTAATGTGTATCCTAAGAGCACACATTAAGCCATCCATTTATGAAAACATTTTCTTGAGAATTGAAAAACCTGTTAATACTTTTTCAATTCCCAAGAAATTTTTTTTCCAGAAATGAAAATTATTGTTTACCCTTAAGACATACATTAACAAAATCCAAAGTTAATTTGATTTGTCAAAGTACAATAGGAAACATACGAGTAAGTATAGTCTATTATAAGTTTTACCAACATTAGAGGTTTGACCTTGGTACGCTGGCAAGCACCTTCCACTAAAAGCAGTAGATCACATGTTTGAGCACAAAAATTGTGGAGATTTTTTTGGATTCTTGTATTGTGATTATATGAACATACTTTTCCCTCATTGACATAGAAAATAAGTTAAAAGGCACTTCCCTAGTTCCAACTTTAAAGAAACAAATGCTGACATAGAAAAAAACAAAAGGTAAAACTATATTATTGGTCTCTAAAGTTTGCTAACTAAACACTATTGGTTTCTAAAGTTTGCTAATTGGTCATTCTGTTAATAGATGTTAGTCTCAATACGAAACGACGATGTAGCATTAAATTTAATATTAAGAAAATATAAACACATCCATTCAATATTTGGATTAATCTCTTATTTTGATTGTTAATAATTATGAATTGGTTGTTTTTGTTTCTTTATTTAATAATACAAAACATATTCTTATAGTTAATTGAGATTGATAATAATGAGTTCAAAAAATTGGGAATTAATGAATAAATCATGTGGACCAAAGATTGTTGAGTAAATTGAATTAGGTATTAAAAAAATATATTACAACTTATGTTTATATTAGATTTTGTAGGAATTTTTTTTTACAATTATTTATTTATTTTGTTATGAATGTCAATTAATATTGTTAAAGCTAATTTTTTTAATATTATATATATATATATATATATATATATTATATAAAAGTTTTGATGAATTGAATTTTTGACTAGGCCACTATATGATTACAACCCATCAGTTTTATTAAGTTATTAACATTCTGTTACCAACGGAATACTTATAAGTATGTACTCTTAATAAAAGTAAGCCTACCACAAACACAAAGACTGTTTCTTCCAGCTTGCCAAGGGCTTCTCCAATCTCCATCCGTTTAATGAAAGAATTTTAAATTGTGGTAAGCTTAAAAGAACCTAACTGCATATACAATATAGTAATTTCTGGGAAAGACACAACCCACTTTACGACATAAATTAAAGACCATCTAACTTATACACACCTTTCCCTCGAAAAAAAAAAAAAAAAAAACCCTATCCACACCTTGTCAAACACCAATATAAAGAAACATTTCACCCAGACAGTCAAATACAAGCACTCCAAAAAAAAAAAAAAAAAACCATTACAGAATCATTATCACCCAAATACTCTGATATTCAGATTTGACCAAATGGTAAAAACTGGGAAAAATAAAAATAAATAAAATAAATAAAAAATCCAAGCAGATTGGAAAAAAATTACCTCACCAGTCACTATATATGGTGGTCAGATCGAGTCCGGCACCCTTATACGCCGCCCCCGTTGCCTGTGGAGGATTAAGTGGTCTCACTGCAGGCGACGGCACACCCACTCCTTGATTCGGGTTGCTTTGTGGCTGGCCAGCCTCTATCTGAGGCGGGTTTCGTAGAGAATTGTAAATTGTGACGAAGGTGGTTATTATTGTTAGAACCAAGATACACACCAGAAGGAGCGGCGTGAGTAGTGGTTGTGGTTGACTTGGTGGTGGCCATGTGTTGTCTGGTGGTGACAGAGGTATGGGTGGTGGTGGTGGTGGTGGTGATGCACTGAAAGGCGGCAAATCGGGCAATGGAGGAAACTCAAATGCTGGCGCTGGCGGTGGTGGAGTAAGGGGGGAAAATGGGGGGAAGGGTGGAGGCAGAGTGGGGGGTGGAAATGGTGGGCAGGGTGGTGGTGGTGGTGGTGGTGATGCGATGCTGGTGGTGGTGGTGGCAAACATGGTGAAATATTTGGATTTTGGAGATGGAGGTGTAGGTGAAGGCCGTCTGCTCTGAAATAGCAACAAAGCCATGTTTTTTAACGTTATGTGGTAGGTGGTCCCAGCTACGGTAAGAGAATGTTTTGCCCATTCCAAAACTTCACCAGTATACGATCCAATAGCATAATGGAGATTGTTTCAATTTCGGTTAAAAAATAAAATATTTCAGTCCCGATCTATATTGGTGTAATGTTTTAGGATTATCGTTAATATAATAAATTTAATAATATATATTATTTATATTTTTTTTGAAACATATTATGTAAGGATTACCGTTAATATAATAAATTTAATTATATATATTATTTTTGAAATATATTATTTACATGTTTATATTATATAAATTTAATTGTTTGAGAAAAGCCAATATAATATGTTATGAATCTTTATAGGTGAGTTTATACTTAAACCAAAACCCAATAGGCTTTAGTTTATCCATCAAAAAAGAGAGAAAGAAAAAACAACCAAAAGACAAGACAAAAATTTCAATAAGAAATACTATTATAATGGGTGGAATTTGTTAGTACAAAAATATTATAATACTAGTTGCTAATTCGTGTTATGCACAGAAACCTACCTATTTGTGAGGTAGACTAAAATAATTTTATAAAATCCTAAATTCATTAAAAAATTACACCATTACATGATTTGCTCTTGTTTGACTTTAATTTGTGTTATAATTTGATGTAAAAATCATTGTTTGAACGTGTAATGACATAGAAAAAAATTTGTAAAATAACATAGAGATTTTAATATATTGCATGAATTTACATTAACTACTCAAGAATACCGTATAAAAATGCACATTTAAACATTAAGAGGAAAAAAAATCCTATATTTTACTCATATAAAGTAAATCCGTATTTAGAAATACTATTCTAATTTATAAATTTTTAATATTTATGTAACATTAATTTTTATTTTAATGTTTGCATGGATTTTGTTATTTTCAATGATGAAATTTTAGGTATTAAAAATTCTGAAAAACCAAAAAATATTTTAAAATTCAAATAATTCATGGCTTAGAAATTATTGAAACAAAACAAAATATATATGACTAAACAATAGAAAAATATAAGAGAAAGATGAGTTACATTTAAAAGAATAATCTATAGCTATAACTATTGAAAGGAATCAAAAGATTTAGAGCCTACAAATTATAGATAATATATATGTGTATGTGTGTGTGTGTGTGTGACTACACAACAGAGAAATATAAGAGAAAGATGTGTTACAATCAAAAGAATAATTCAGATGTTAAAACTTTTGAAAGGCCAAAAAATATTAAAGAATAATTCCTATAAATTTTTTTGAAACAAAACAAAATTTATATGATTACACAATAGAAAAATATAAAAGAAAAATTGATTACCTTCAAAAAATAATACATGGTATAGTCATTGAATCTGCTAAACATATTCAAATATTGCAAAAACTAACACAAATTCAAATGTTAAAAATTCCAAAATGCCAAAAAAGATATATAATTAAAGAATAAGTTATTGAAACAATTCAAAAAATATATGACTATTCAAAAGAGAAATATAAGAAAAAGAAAAAAGTATACAAACCCATAAAGTAATAAGTTCTAAATTTTAACGGGGGTCTAAACTTTAAACGAATCATATACAGTCACAGACGTAGGGTTTGGAGGTTCATGTAATAAAATTGCTATTTAAAAAACACATAAAAAACTATAAAATATATATATTCATCAAAGTAAAGGAGAAGAAAATATAAGGGTGACAAACAAGGGGATAACAAATTATTCATTCATAAAATTATTTTAGTAATAGGAGGGGATAAAAGTAAGTTGGTTCCAAAAAATATAGTGGAGTACAGAGCAAAAAATGATGGTATAAATAGCAAGAAGTGTTTTGCTAGCAAACAAAGGAACCCACACCAAATGTCAAAATTCACTTTTTGGAAACCAGAAAGAAACTCAAACATGTGGTGCACGTTCTCTTGGAAATTGGAGCAATGCAGACCAGTTGTCTGCTTTATAAACGGCTAATGAGTAAAGAAAAGGGAAAAAAGAATAGTAAGAGTGCGTCACGCTTCCCAGACGCACGTTTACGTTTTAGAATTTTTTTTTTTTTTTGTCAAGCCGTAACTTTTTTTACTTTTCTTTTATGAATAGTATTTTTATCTACTGTTCATGAGTCTCACAAAATACACTTTTTAGCAACTTTTTCATTACAAATGGATCCCACGATACTATTCACATATTTAAAAATTATTTTGCTACAGTGTTTCTCAGTTTTCAGTTTTCAACTGTATCCAAATGAACCCTAAATCAAACTTAACTTTAATACAATGATTAGTGAGTTTGAAGTTGGAACAGAGAGAGAGAGAGAGAGAGGAAGAAACTGAGAATAGAGTCATAGATGGGTACAGCTGATTGCAGATGCGTGATATTGTAATTTTTTGAGGATAAAAAGAAAAGTTACGTTACTTTGAAGATTGCTGCTCATAGTCCCCTTCTTTAGTTCAGTCCAAAGTAAGTCATAGAAGTTTTGTAAGGATGAAGGACGAAAGTCCAAAGTAAGTCATAGAAGTTTTGTAAGGATGAAGGACGAAAAATTAGAGAAGAGAGAAGATGAGGAGAAGTAGTTTTTTTTTTTTTTTTTTTTTTTTTTTTTGCATTTATTTTAGAGTTGAGTTAAAAAAAATATTGGGATTACATTGCTTTTATAGTGTTCATGATTAACTTTGCAAATTTGGAGATAAATTATCAACGTTTGAGTTTGAGTTTGAGTTTAAGTTTGACTTGTTAGAGATATAGATTTTTCACTTTAATTTTGTTTCAGAGAGAAAAATAATGTTTTTAATTGATTTTTAATTTTTTAAATATTGTATTGTGCTGACATGGAAAATTGTGGTGCGAGCAGAGGTTTCAGTTTTATATATATATATATATAATTTAAATATTGTGTTGTGCTGACATGGAAAATTATGGTGTGAGTAGAGTCTTCAGTTTTATATATATACTAGTCGCTAACCCGTGCGATGCACGGGAAAATTAATAACTAAGTTACAAAATAGTTTTATTTATTTATTTCTAAGATTGTTAAATAATACATGAGTATTTATCGAAGTTCAAATCTCTTAAAACACTACACCAATATGAGAAATTTGATTGTTGTGTTCTACCTAAGTACAAAGTTAAAAACAACATCTAACTTTGTATTACTTATTTGTACCTTTAGTTAACAACCTCAAACTATTGGTAGGCATCCTACATCTATTATCAATTGCATCATTTCTTTCATGAAATTTAAGGTCTCTATCATTTTTTTTAACATAATCCCTTCTATTATTCAGTCTATTTACAAAATCCTGGTAATCCTAGTTGTTTATTCCTTGTTCTTGTAATCATTAATGTGCTTTAAAAATCACATTTAGGAGTATCATTTGAAAAGTCATATATGGTGCAATTAATAAACAGTAGAAAGGGAGCACAACAAGCAAACACAAGAATGCTTTGCATATCTTTAAATAAACTACATCCATTTAAATAAATAAATAAAAATATTAAAAGAAAAACATTAAGGACCTTGATCTTTGTGAAATAAGGTTATAATGTTATTACATATAAAGTTATTCATCGGCCCTGTCTCAGTCTTGTGTGCACTGCAAGCAGTAGCCGGAGCAATTGAATCAATTGCAGTCTTTTCTTATCAAGGCAACACTTGCAGCAGTCTTAGTCTTGTGTGCACTGCAAGCAGTAGTTGGAGCATTTGAATCAACTACAGTCTTTTCTTTTCAAGGCAACACTTGCAGCGGTACCCCACATTCCATCTTGCCTTTGGATGGTTGTCCTCAGAGGTTGCTATTAGAGATATTTGAAATCACGGTAGCAGCCATAGCCTATTGAGGTTACAGAGATAGAGAGAGGGGGAGTGCATTATCGGGTTCAAAGTAGTTCTAAGTTCAAACTAAGTAAAATATTTAACTAAAATACCGTGCTAAAAATAAAAATTAAAAATATTGTTGAGGTGTAAAATTGTGAAGACTCCAAAGCTGAGGTGGCACACTCTTAAGAGGCCAACTTTTTATTAACATTTGAATTTCCTTGCAACCTTCTATTAACATGAAGCAAACAAACACAGCCTATGTTAATATTTCTCACTAAGTGCTTTTTTAAGAATCTGCCAATAACTACCAAAACATCCTAGACTTTGCATCAATTCCTAGTACAATGCCAAAAATTACCAATTATCACAATATAGCTAACACTAAGTACAATAGAAGCATAATGCATATTAGCATGTATAACAACAACAACAAAATTTCACAAACAGCAGCACCAGGCCTTAGTATAGCAGCACACAGCAGCAATAATGTTAGTTTGAATACTGGAAAATGAAGATTAGCCTTATGACCATAGGAGCAACATAGAAAGCCTATTGACTAAAACCTTATCTTCTTTCCTTTTTTTTTGGTAAGTGAAAAACTTTATCTTCTTTCTAAATCATTTTATTTCAAATTACTGAAGCTCACCCTTTCAAGGGTTTAAAAGAATGATGACAGTGAAGCATAAGCAACTGTGAACAGTTGTCAGCCTAATTAAACCATCAACACAATAATTAGACTACAAATATGAGTTATATTAATAATTATTTTTCACAAAATTAAATCTAAAAAAAAAATAACAAATAACAAAACCTAAATAATATTTAACACAAATTTTTGTTGTTAAAAATACCCTGTACTGGTAGTGGTTCTTGTAGTATATGAAGGTGTCAAGAGGCAAGGTTGAAGGTGGGTGATGATTTGACATGGTAGTAGTTTGACAGTCCTAGAATTCCTCTCTTAATCTCTCTCCATCCATCTCTGTGTGCACATTTACGATTACCTTTATCGGCTACAAAATCATAATAAGAAATTATATTAAAAAATTAATGAGATGGAAACAAACGAACAAACCCAATTAATTGAACA
Source organism: Quercus mongolica (assembly GCA_011696235.1). Lineage (NCBI taxonomy): Eukaryota > Viridiplantae > Streptophyta > Magnoliopsida > Fagales > Fagaceae > Quercus > Quercus mongolica. Next base: position 79,754,524 of record CM022236.1, read on the forward strand.
AATTCTAAGGTGTGATTAGACTATTATAATCCAAATCGACTTTTGAAACCAACAATACTCAAACTAAAAGCAATTCAAATATAAACCAATTAGTAAAACTAAATAAAAGTTAAAACGATTCAAGAATATCTAATGCTATTCGTACTAAAATGGATTTAGTCGGAGAGAGAGAGAGTGACCTTCCTGGAGGAGTTGGCTCAAATGGGAGTGGAGACTGAGTATTGACGAGACGGAAAGAACAACAACTCTGACTCTTGCTCGTCCACCGCTTACTCTCCGATATCCTTATACGTGTGTAAGAAGAATAAGAGTTTAAAAGAACTATGCAACTTGAGAAGTTTAAAAGACACATTAGTGTCTAAAATAATAAGCGCTTCACTTTTTTTTTTTTTTATTGTTAATGGTGAAAATATATTTGACATCAAAATATTCTGTAAAATAGCATTTTGGGACAATCTACAATCTGGCCTTACTATAAGTAAAGCCATGCAAAATAGCAAGGCATCAAAACCAACTACCCATAATGTCCTTCCCCCACCCCAAGAAGAATCCAACTAAATAGCAAGGAAAATTAATCACCAAGATTAACTCCTCTTACCATGAAAACAAAATTGAAGTCAGCAGAACTAAAATCTGAAAACCCTGACAAGAAAGCTTCTTCAAAGTATCTAGTATTCTCAAGCCCAGAAATATAATAAAACAAAAATCTAAATAATAAGCGCTTCACTTAATCCCAAAAGACCCCGTTGTTCTATGTTATCGCAACATAGCAAAGAAAAATAACCCACAATTTGCCCATTAGATTCAACAATCAATATATCATCTTGGATGACAGTAAAGACTTAGGAAATATGCTTCAAAAATAGATATAGAAGAAGGAAAAACACAGCTCTACCTTTTCACTTTGCTATTGCTGGAATTTGCAGACAGCTTCTAAACTATATAGATTTGGTCTTTCGCTGTGCATAACAGAAAGCAGAAAATAATCCCGTGGGTTACTGAAGGACATTGGAAAAGAAGCTGGGGTCTGCAACCAAACAATGAATCAAACAAAACCCCTCAAAAATCTAGATGCTACTCTTAAAGAAGATTTGGATCAAACTAAAATACAAAATAAATAGAGACTCAACATGAAACCAAAGCTTGAGATAACCTAGAAACTTTAATTAAATAAAAAAAATAATAAAAAAACAATAATAATAAACGTCTCATATTAATACAAATAGAGCATAAATTGAGAATTCTTATGGTGGAGGACATCAAATACCGAAACTACACAATTAGAAATTTGCTAAAAACCCCTTTTTAAGGGCGTTGAACCAAAGGCCAACCATTCAACCATAGCAACCCAAAAAACCAAAAGTAGTTCAAACCAACAGAATTCCCCAATTTCACTCCCCCTTACGAATAACAGAACAGATAAGTGGGAAAACAAAACTTGAAAATTAAAGTGACATGATTAAGTTTAAAAGATCACTAACCATTAATACTCAGATTGGATTTCATCTTCTAGGGGTTTTCCCTCATATCAATAAATAGAGAGGAAAAGGGGTATGAACTAAAATTCCTAAATTGACAACAAACCATAATTGAAGAGAATATTAGAAAAAGAAATTAATACCTTTGCTGTGATGAAATTAGAGTCTCTACATTGTGAAAAATTCCACTTCATCTCTACAAAGAAACTGAATGATTTAAATCCAAAGAGATGAATTAAAGAAAAAAAAAAAAAAATATATATATATATATATATATAAACGAAAACATTTAATAAGTCACATCAGAATCCTATTTTCTAAGCCCTAATTTCTGAATTTAAATCTAGAACCAAAGCCAACTGAAATTGTAAAATTTGAAAACGTATAACAAATCTAATTTACCTTTTAGATTTGTTTTTAAAAAAAAAAAAAAAAATTAGAGAAAGAATGGGAACCCATCAGAGGTGTTGTTTATGGGTGGAGGAAGTTTTTTTATCAGAGAAAAAGTAGGAACCCATCAGCAGCGGTGTTTAGGGGCGGAGGAGATTACCTTTTGAGAGGAAGTAGGCCACAACCCGAAAATCAAAGAGAATGGCTATCTATTTCACTTTCTTCAATTGAAGCTTACCGTCGCCAGGGAAGAGAGAAAGCTCTGCATCTAGGTTTTCTGCTTTTGGGTTCCTGCGTATGGGTCTTGCAATGTTTGAAGGAGAGACAGAGAGTCAGAGACTGAGAAATAGGTTTTTATCGGGTTTGTTTTTAGGGAGAAATAGTTAAGGGTTTTAGTTTTTTTTTTTAATAGTTTTTTATCCTCTATTTTCGTTTGCTATTTTTTTTTTTTTTAATAGTTTTTTATCCTCTATTTTCGTTTGCTATTTTTTTTTTTTTTTTTTTTTAATAGTTTTTTATCCTCTATTTTCGTTTGCTATTTTTTTCCCCTCTTTTTTTTTTTTTTTTTTTTTAGTAATGCTGACGTGGAAAATTGTGGGAGCTTTAAAAGCTTTGGTTTTATATATATATATATATATATATATATATATATAGACTAGTCGCAAACCCGTGCGATGCACGGGAAAACTTTGCATAGATGTATAATGTAATTATGTTTGTCTTGAATTGAAACAAACATAATATTGGCTGTAAAAAATTAAAAAAAGCTTTAAGAAAAGTCCTATTAAGAATTATCTAGATAACCGATGCAATTTTTTTTTTTTTTAAGGAAGAACTTTCTATTATTGAATGATTGGTAAATCAGATACAATGAAAGAAGAAATGCCTGGAGGAACAAACTCCATCCAGACTAATAAAGGAAAAGACAATCTAACTATTTGGGCTAAGGCATGTGCTACTACATTTCCTTGCCGACTGACATGAGAGAAAGAGAAACTCTGAAGCGAGTTTGCATAAGACAAAATGTCCTAAACTATGTGTCCATCTTGTGAGTTTACCAGCCCCTTCCCTCAAAGCGAATTTGATAGTTTTTAGACCCCTTAAAACACAATTGTATTAACCTAGGTAATTAGCCAAGTTGTTACTTAGTCAAATTAAACAAATCTAGGTTATCACAATCACAAAGATCATATCATGCAAAGCAGCAGAAAAATAAATAACACAAGATATGATCACCCAGGAAACCAAACCAATAAAAACCTGGGGAGGATTTGACCTAGTTATCCTCAAGGTAAACTTGAATCCACTATCTTGAAAGAATCGAAGTTCATACAATAAGACTTACAAGCCCCCACGCTCGATTTCTTATTGCTAACAACCAGTAGAACTTACTGACACGACCACGTACAAGCTCCAAATCCATGGACTCCTTCTTTCTTGGATTCACCATCAGATACAAGCACACTCGCTTGTGTTTTTTTTAAGCTTCAATGACAGCAACCGAGTTGATCATCAAGGTGTAGATAAATCTTCTCCTTGAAAATCCTAAGTTTGTGTAAAGGAAAGCTCCTCTAGATCTCACAAGAGATTTACACAAACCACAATATGAGCAACACTAAAACGTGGCTAGGGTTTGCCTTTTATACTTAGGACAAATTAGAAAACCCTAAAACATTTTAAACAACTAGGGCTGAGTTGGAATTCTGCAGAAAAAAACATTCTGCCCGAGCTTCGATTGATCGAGCCTAAGCTTCGATTGATCGAGCCTAATCTTCGATCGATCGAGCCAGATCGAAATGCATTAATCTTTTCTGCATTAGCTCGATTCCAACTTTACATAAATACACAACTTTGAGCAAGACTAAAACACTTCTAAACACATTGTTTTGATCATGGTTTGCCAACAATACACATTAGAGTTCTAAATACATAAATACCTAAGTCTTTTGAACCTAACAGAATTGATAACCAACTCAGAGTCGCCTTCAAAGCTAGAAATCTGAAAACCCGTTTCAATGTAGAAAGTGACTGCTCTTCTTGCTGCCAATAGTTCTACAAATTGGGATGAATGTGGTTTTTGGATCTTTTCCGAGAGGGTAGCCATAACTTGTCCTTCAGAATTATGAATCACCACTCCAAGACCTACCTGATCAGATTCTCCAAACATAGCTCCATCAAAATTAGTCCTCATCATACCTGAGCCCGGAGGACTCCACTTCCTTGTTTGGATTTTTTTGCATACTATTTGTTGCTGCTACTACAGCTTTTTAAAGCCTTTAATGTAATCCTTTGCATACCCCGCAATTCTATTCAAAGGCAAACTGCTATGCTGGAGGCGAGACTTGTTCCGATGGTGCCAAATTAACCACGCTGTGGTTGCAAACAACGATACCAAGTGCTGCCTTGACTGCACCAGTCGGATCAGCTCTGGGAAGGAACCTGGTGCTGCTGCAGACCTATCCACCCAACCAAACTCTGCTATCCACACCTGTTGAACCTTTTCACAGCCCCATATAGCATGTAGCACATTTTTAGATTCCCTGGAACATAGATGACACAAAGAATCTATGAGTATAGTCTTTTTGAACAAGTTCTCTCTAGTAGGAAGAGAATTGGTACAACACTTCCATAGGAAGTGTTTTATTTTTCTAGGAACTCTCAAATTCCAAATACTCTTCCAGAATTTCCATTGAGCCATAGCCTCCTCAGAATCTATCAAAACCACATCGAGTGTATCACAAAGGAACTTGTAACCAGTTTTGACTAAGTAATTCCCTGAATTTTCCTTCGGCCATATCAGTGTATCAGGTTGAAAGGTAGAGCATAGTGGTAGTGATTTGATAAGTTTTGATTCAGGTGGGTAGAAACACAAGTCGATCAGGTGAGTATTCCACCACCCTGAATGAGGATCAATGAGGCAATCCACTGTGGCTTCCCTAGATAAGAGAGTCGGTGGAGTAACAATTTTGCCTCCCTCTGAATTTAACAACCAAGCATCCTCAAAAATACGAATCGTCTTCCCATCCTCAATCCTCCATCTAGAGCCTCAAGCAATCAAATTCTTGGATTTTAGTATACTTTTCCAGGAAAACAATCCGGAAAAGGAATTTGCTTCAAAAATGGAACAATTTGGGAAATATTTTTCTTTTAAAACTCGATAAAATAGAGAGTTTTGCCTTGAATCAGTCTCCACACTTGTTTCACCAACATTGCTTCATTGAATTTGCATAAGTCCTTATAAAACCCATTCCCCCTTCCACTTTGGTTTGGCACAAAACTTCCCACTTCTTCCAATGAATTTTTCTCCTATCACCTTGCTGCCCCCACCAAAATTTTCAAATCAACATCTCAATAGCATGACATAAACCCATTGGAAGCCTAAAACAACTCATTGCAAAGGTAGGAATGGCTTGCACTACAACCTTCAATAGGACCTTGCCAGCTTAGGAGAGTAATTTTTCCTTCCAACCCTGCAACTTAGCCCACACTCTATCTTTAATGTAATTCAAACTAGCCCTTTTATTTCTTCCTACCACCGCCGACAAACCCAAATACTTCTCATATTCTTTTATCTCCGGCACACCCAACTAGATTTTTTACATGCTCCTTGAAAGAATTTGCCACATTTGAACTAAAGAAAAGGTTCATCTTGTCATTGTTAATTTCTTTCCCCGATGCCTTCTCATATTTGCACAAAATATTTTGTATTTTTTCAAGCTTATCCACCCTAGCTCGACAGAAGAGGAGGCTATCATCCGCAAAAAATAAATGAGATATTTTTGGTCCATTCTTACAAAGAGAAAAACCCTCTGTTAAGAACATATTTTGTGTAATTGGCTAATCCTTTGACAAAACGCACTTTACTTGTTTTTGGGTAGATCTAGGATGTGTTTAATACTTCAAGAAACATGTTGCTCAAGTCTAGTATTAAAGCCATGAAGATTGGACCAAGAAACAAGTGAAGAAAAGCTGTTCATTAAAGCTGGACAAATAGCTCGACAACTGCTCGATAGATAGCTATCTATCGAGGTTTAATGAGGCTCGACAGATACTATCTATTAAGGTCACCCTCTTCGAACTCCATTTTTGCTTCATCTCAACTCAAAATCTTCAAAAAGGTATGGGCTTTCATTCTCACACTCAGTATTTCTTGTTTTTGAGCTTTTCCTTTTTGATTATATGTGTTGATTTTCTGATTTGCGTTGGGTTAGTGTTTCGGTATTGTTCTCTATCCGTGCTTAGCTAATTGAGGCTCTTGGTTTTTATGAACTTGTTTAGGTTGCTAGATTTGTTCTTTATCATTTGTCTTTCTCTTAGTTTAGGGTTTGTTGACTGACTTATACCCATCTTGTTTGATCTTATTTTGGTGTGTTGTTTCAAAATGTTTGGTTTTGTTTGTTAGGTTTTATTGATTTGATTTAGTGATTGTAGATCGTTTGTGTGCTTCTGTCTTAAGTGTTTTGTGTCATCTCATACTCATCAAAATATATGTCTCATTGACATATGTTTGTCATTTGGGTGGTATTACACTCTGCAGCATTAGAACTCTTCTGCAGATTGTTGGTTATTCTTGAGTATCTACCAATGGGTACACTCTTTTGAGTTGTTGATTTAAGTTTTGAGGCTTTTCCTTTATACCTGTCTTTAAGCCATCTTTGGTCTTGTTGTTCTGCACTCATCTCTTTATGACACTAACAGAGTACTGATTTGTTTTACACATGTATTGTACTTTGTTGTTGTGGCCTTTTCTGCTTGTTTACAGATGGCTCCTTCATCCCCAAAGAAGAAAACACCTGCCAAGAAAGTAGATAAGAGAATGAAAATGGACCCTAATCTGTTTAGGTCTGTTTCCCATTTTGAGAGATATAAATTTTTTTTCTTAAAGGCAGGAATCATACAAGAAAGGTTTGTGGATTTGGAGGACTTGAGAAACACATTTATCCCTAGTTGTTTTGAAGGGAGAGGATGGGACAAGCTGCTGAGTGATTTACCAGTTGTATGTGAACCCCTGATTAGGGAGTTTTACTCCAATGTTGTGATAAGGGAAGAAGAGCTGAGCTGCTGGGTTAGAAGAAGAGAATTTACCTTGGATGCACATGACATTGGTGATGTGCTAGGTCTTGAGAGGTTAGAAGATCATGAGTTCATCAACTATAAGGATAGGATGCTTTCTATAGAAATTGTACAGCAGAGGATTGGTGGACAGATAGAAGGGAAATGCCTTAATACCACAGCCTTTCTAGTGGACATGAGATGTCTCACTATTATCATGATGTTCAACCTATATCCTATAAAGAAGTTGACTACAATTAACAATGCCAGAGCTATTTTTCTGATGGAGCTCAAGGAAAAGACATTCATTGATATCAGCTCCCACATATTTGATACAATTGTGGATGAGACTAGAACCACTTCTAGGCCTAAACTAATCTTCCCTAGTCTGCTCATGAGGATTTTTAGAAAGAAGGGTGTTGCAATTCCTCGAGACATCAGTCCCATGTCTACACCTTCAGTAATTAACAAGCAAACCTTCAAGAGGATAAGTGTTCGTCTTCCAGGTGAAAAAGATGAAGGTGATGAAGGAGAGGGTGTCCCAATGGAGACTGAGGCAGAGGCAGCAAGTCACACATCAACTTCAACACCCAAAAGGAGTGGCAAGAGGACTAGAGCATCAACTTCTTCATATATACCTCCAGATGCGTTTCAAGTCATCCTGGAAAGACTTGATGGAATCAGAAAGGTCCAGACAGAGCAGTCTGAGAAGATAGCAGCCATGCAGGACTAGCTTGATGTTCTATCAACAAAATTTAACAACTTCACCACACATCATAGGCAGTGACCCTTTGGCCATTCCGGTCAAAAAGGGGGAGAAGTTTCTTTTGGAGCAGCCTTTGAGGGGGAGCAGTTAAAAACTGTGTCTATCTTGTTTACTTGGTTAATGTTTATGTTTATAGTATTATGGTTTGGATATTTGTTGTTACTATGGATTTGATACACTGTGGTTATGGTTTATGTTTGGTTTAAACTCAAACTCATAACTCTTGGATGTTTTTGAAACTTGGTTTATTTTTTTATTTATATATATTGTTGATGTTTTTCAGTATATAATGTGTTTGTACCCATGTTTCTTTTGTAAGCTTTTAGGGTTTATGTTCATTATCTGTAGGCTTTATGGTCTGTACCATGCTTTATGCAGCTTTTATGTTTTGTTAAATCAGTACTTCTAACTAAATGTCATGCATTTTCTTGTTAAGTACTGTCACTCTTGTGCCCTTGTAGGATTGTTCTTAGATGCATATACTTGGTGTATTATGCATTGGTTGAGTGTTGGGCATGCAAGTGACTTGCATTGAGCTTGTTAACTTGTATGTCCAAGTGTTCATTCCAAGTGTGAATGAGCATTGTGGTCACTACCTTGTAGTGATTGCTTGTTTGATCAAGTCATGGTTTGTTTCTTAACTCCATCTTTGCTTGATCACATATTGCCTGCTTCATATGCATTTCATGCTTTTCTGCATAAAATGATTATGGTGTATTGTTGTGTTTCAGGAAGATTCATGTTCATATGATTCAAGAGCTTCACAGTTTCTAGAGTTGGGTGTGAGTGAGTTTTGTTCAACTGTTCCCAACTCACATGTTAAGTCTAAAGTTTGTTTTAGGGTTTTGTCACGGAATAGCCAAAAGGAGAGATTGTAAGGTTGAATTTAATCAACCATCTTGTTGGCTTTATTCCGTGCCAAATTTGCTTTTATTTCAGCAATTAGTAACCCTGTATTTAGGTGGGATTGTTGTAAGGGTAGTGAGTGAGATGGTGTGATGAAATGCTCAAGAGTGTGCAAGAAAACAAAGACTCGTGACTGGATCTCGCGGGTGACTCGCGGCTACAAGTCACCAGAAGCAGCACACATGCCAAGCATGCCAGAAGTTGAAGCGTCATGATAGCTAGAGCACTACAGGATAAAATAGGACAACTGGCCGTTCTGTTATCTCGTGGCTGGATCTCATGACTCAGTCAACTACAAAATAGTTGAAGCATCTATTATTGTTCATGTATCCCAACTACATTTTCTAGTGGATTACTTACCGCTTGGAGGGCGGCGGAGAGGTTTTACGCCGAGAGCTTCAGTTTTCTCTTCGATAACACATCATGTATTGTCCTTGTGTTTGCATCTTCCTTCCCTTAATCTTCGCCTTTTATTTTCTGTTGTGAATGTGATTTTAATTGGCTTAGATTGTTTACCAATTCTGTTTATAGCTTGCGTTCATTTTCCGCACACTAGTTGTTTGTCATAAAGCTTGAATTGGTTATTTTGTAATTGGGGGTCTAAACGTTCAAGGGTGTTTTATACACTATTTGAACTTTCATTATCCACCAAAGTTCTTGTAATGTTACACATTTCCACTGCCTCAGTCGTACCTGACAGTTTTTAATTTTTTCCATCACTTGCGCCATCGGTGGACCTGAGGGAACTATCCTCCAAGCTCCTGCCACGGTGTCATGGCATCCCTCATTCTCTAGCCACATATTCTCAAACCACCATGGTCTTTGAGGCTTAACAATAAAACCTTTAGGCAAGATCAGAAGAGGTCTATGATCTGAGGCCCCACATATTAAAGTACGAACCTTTGTCATCGGAAAACAATTAAACCAGCTTGTTGAGCTTATGGCTCTATCTAGCCGTTGCCACACTACATCACCATTTGTGAAATGTTTGACCCAAGTGAATTTCTGTCCCACAAAAGCCAAGTCTAATAATCTGCACTCGTCCAACACCTCTCTAAACTTTTGCATCTGCCAATATGGACGCAATCGACCTCCTTGCTTCTCATTGGACTTCAGTAATTCTTTAAAATCACCTGCACATAACCATGGCATGTCAAAATGTTTGTGTAGGTCCTTTAACAAATTCCATGATTCAATTCTACTATGAGTTTTCGGCACCCCATAAAAGCCTATAAAACGCCACACATTATCGCTTCCTTTGTTAATCAAAACATCAATGTGGTTCTGTGAAGAGGATTCTATAGATAAATTTAAATCCCTCTTCCAAAAAAGAACTAATCCACCACCATAAGAGACTCTTGAAACACCATGATAATGACCAAAGTGCAAAGAATCACGAATACCAGCTAGCCTAGCTTCATCCAGCTATGTTTCGGCTAAAAATACCGTTGAGGGATCTTATGCCCGAACTAAGTCACCGAGCTCTTGAACTCTCTGCCGGTTCCTAAGCCTCCGACAGTTCCAACATAACAGATTCATGGCTTCTGGCAGGGCTAGGAACCAGCCACTGCCAATGCTAAGAAATTTTCTTTGTCATTTGAAGAAACTTACTTTTTTTTCTTGGGTAACTTGAGATGATCAAAACCCGACTTTGAAACTCGTTTGAGACTTGCATGAACGTCAAGTTTTTCTTTATTTCCTAAGCCAACACGTAAAGCACGTGTCCACTTGGCCACAGCAGGGTGAGTCACATAAAGCTCCTTGCCTAGTTTTTCGCATAGATTTCATTTTTTTAGTCCATTTTTGCGTATTTTGCTTCTAAATGAAGAATAAGATTGGTCTTTTTCTTGTTGCAATAATCGTCGCTGACAATCCAACAAACGTTTTTGCAAACATCTTGGCCACAATATTGAGACTTGCTATCATCGCAACCAATCAGCTGTTTCAATTTCTGTTGCTAACATTGAGAGTCTCCAACCAATGGCTCCCGTCTCTGCACAGTCCAAGTCTTTTGAATCCACTTTCACCATTTCCAAAGATGACCTATAAACATCATCACTAATACCATTCGTATGGTTGGTAATGCATCTTATTCCTCTTCTTTCTCAGCTTTATCTGGTATGTCTCCTTCCTCTTGGCTTATGGATTCTACTTGTTGCAACCACATGACACCCCACTCGTCCTTATTTTCGGACCTTAAACCTGCACCACACCCTCTTAATATTCGCACAGCAAATGGATCCACAATGTCTGGTCATAATATAGGTTATGTTTCGACCTCCAACCTCTTGGTTCCTGGGGTCTTCAATGTTCCTGACCTTTCTTACAATTTATTTTCTGTGGGACAATTAGCTAAGTTGGGTTCCAACATTATCTTTGATTATTCTGGGTGTATTGTGCAGGATCTAAGGATGGGACAAGAGCTTGAGACCGGTCCCAGAGTTGGGCGTATGTTTCCCGTGGACAACCTTCGTCTTTCACTTACTGCTCCTGTTTCTATTGCTGCAGCTGCTACAGTATCTTTTATTCCTTCCCTTGCACTTTGACATGCCTGACTTGGTCACGCATCCTTCTCTCGGGTACAAAACTTGGCTTCTAGAGGTTTGTTAGGTTTAGTGTCCACAGAAAATTTTGATTGTATTTCCTATAAGTTAGGAAAACAACCAGCTTTGCCTTTCAATACTAGTGAATCAATGTCCACTGATATCTTTGACCTAATTCATTCTGATGTTTGGGGGCTTTCCTCTATCTCTAGTATTGGTGGATCTCGATATTTTGTTGTCTTTATTGATGATTATTCCTGCTATAGCTAGATTTTTCATATAAAACATCATTCTGAGCTATTGCAAGTATATTCTAATTTTGTAAAAATGGTTGAAACTCTATTTTCTAAACATATCAAAAATTTTCGATTTGATAATGCTCTTGAGTACACTCAATATGCTTTCCAAAGTGTTTTGCATTCCTATGACACTGTTCATCAACTAACTTATCCAGGTATCTCTTAGCAAAATTGTAGAGCCAAACGAAAACTTTGTCATATTCTTTGACACTGTTCGTGCTCTCCTGCTCTCTGCCGAAGTTCCTGCTCCTTTTTTAGACAAAGCTGTTGTTCATGCTGTTCATGCTATTAATTGCATTCCAAGTTACGTTATCCAAAATCAAACTCCATATGAGCGCCTTTTTAGGTCACCTCCAAACTATCACCACCTTCGCTCCTTCGGTTCTACTTGTTTCGTTCTTCTTCAGCCACATGAGCATAACAAACTTGAGCCTTGATCAAGGCTTTGTTGTTTTCTTGGCTATGGCGAAACTCAGAAGGGGTATCGGTGTTATAATCCTGTCTCTCATCGTCTTCGTATCTCCCGCAATGTTGTCTTTTGGGAACATCACTCCTTTGTCGAGCTCTCTCACTTCCGTGCCTTCTTATGTTCCTCGTATGTCTTAGATCTTTTTCCAAATGAGGCACATATTCCTTCTGTGGCTGCTCCTGATTCTCCTATAGACTTCTCTATCCAACCATCAGATATCTTTGATTCTTTTCCTAGTTCACCCTTTAATGAACAGGTTAAAGACAAGCTACCCTAAGCCTGGGTCTCCTACTCCTGCTCCGCCTGAAAATCTTGCACAAGACATTCCACCTCATCACTCAACTCGAGTAAGATCCATCCTTGCACATTTACTTGACTATCATTGTTACACTGCCCTTGTTACACTACATGAGCCTCACACCTATCGTGAGGCTTCCACTGACCCTTTATGGCAAATTGCAATGAAAGAGGAGATTGATGCATTATCTAAAAACCATACTTGGGATTTGGTGACTCTCTTCCCTAGAAAATCTGTGGCTGGTTGTAAGTGTATCTACAATATTAAGACTCGCTCTGATGGGTCCATTGAGCACTACAAAGCTCGTCTTGTTACAAAAGGTTTTACATAGGAGTATCGTATTAATCATGAAGAGACCTTTGTTTCGGTTGCTCGTATCTCATCTGTTCGTGCCCTTTTAGTTATTACTGCTGCCACCAAATGGGACCTTTTTCAAATGGATGTCAAAAATGCATTCGTTAATGGGGATTTAAGTGAAGAAGTTTATATGCAACCTCTTCCTAGTCTCTCTGTTGAATCAAACACAGTTTGTCACATTCAACGTGCACTTTATCGCCTTAAACATGCTCCACGAGCTTGGTTTGCCAAATTTAGCTCTACCATCTCTCGCTTGGGTTACATGGCTAGTCATTATGATTCTGCCTTATTTCTTCATCGCACTAACAAAGGCATTATTTTACTTCTCCTGTATATGGATGATATGATGACCTCAGTGGCATTCAAGAACTCAAGGATTTTCTCAGTCAGTAGTTTGAGATGAAAGATCTTAGACATCTCAGCTACTTCTTCGGTCTTGAAATCACTCATTCTACAGATGGACTTTATATTACTTGATGAAACGGAAATTTATGTTCATCATTATACGAAGATCATTCACCTAGAGAAGACGTTGCACATTTATTATGCACATTGATGATGAAACGTAATGGACAGAGCAACGGTCATAGAATGAGTTGTGATCTCCAGACAAAGATTTTGTAATGCACTAACCGTTGAACATAAATGCAGCACATAATTGCCCATTAATGAGGCACATAACTATAAAAGAGAACACAACAGAAATTAAAGGTACACACAAATACTCTAAGAAATCACTCTCAATTCATTTTCTCCCTAGAATCTTTCTCCCTTACTGACTTAAGCATCGGAGGTGGTTTGGTTGACGCCACACCGGCGTGTTACTCTTCCCTTCATTTCATCATGCAGGATTCTTACCTACGGGGACAACCCCATTCACAACATCGTCTATCTGCTATGACGAGGAGCTCAACTGTTGATTTTTTGCATCATCAGTTTGGCGCCGTCTGTGGGAACGCTAATCATTCAAGCCATCTTTCCTAGTGACAAAAGAGTTACTTGGAGTACAAGATGGAAGGAAAGGCCACACCTCAGCCAGATGCTATGCAACAACAACAAATCCAAGCCCTCTTGGCTAATGTGGAAGAGCTGACTTGACATAATGAAGAACTATGAAAGACAATGGAATCCCAAAATGCAGAACGTCGACGAATAGGTGAAAACCAAAATGAAGAAGAATCAAACTCTCAAGCCAATAGGCGAGACAAAACTTCAGGAGAAGATTCCATTAGGGTGGAGAATGAGCTTCGCAACATGAGAAAAGAGATGGACGAACTAAAAAGTGCCATGAAGGACAAAGGCGGAGAGAATTTGGATGAGATGATTCGAAGGACGGACTCACCATTCACTAATGAAGTGCTAAATCCTCCTCTCCTACCAAAATTCCATCTCCCACAGTTGGAGTCATATGACAATTCCAAGGATCCCTTGGATCACATTGAATCATTCAAGATGCTGATGCTATTATAGATGACCCTAGACGAGGTGATGTGTAGGGCATTCCCAACAACATTGAAGGGAGAAGCCAGGGTATGGTTCAGCAAGATGGCCTCAGGAACTATTGTAAATTTTTAACAACTTAGCAAGGGTTTTGTTCGTCATTTCATTGGGGGGCAAAGATGCAAAAAGCCAACTGGCCATCTTCTTAACATTCAACAGGTAGAAGGAGAATCACTAAGATAGTACGTCACCCAATTTAATAAAGAGCTGCTCAGGTAGATGAAGCTAAAGATCAAGTCATCTAAACGACCTTCCAAGTAGGGTTGCTACCAGGAGATTTCTTCTTCTCAATCACTAAAGTCCACCAAAAATAGTCATAGAGTTGCTCCATAAGGCTCAGAAGTACATGAATGCAAAAGACGCAGTGCTTGTAAAGGAAATGAAGGGAAAGAGGAAGAAAGATGAAGGAACAAGTAGCAATCGCGATAAGAAGAAGGAGATACAAAGTATTAGGCAGGCCATAGGGAGAAAGAAGGAGCTTCTAGACAGGAAACCCAAGTTTATCAACTTCACTCCTTTAATAATGCCAATTAAGTAAATCCTTATGCAAATAAGAGACGATCCCTCCCTACAATGGCCAAAGCCAATTAGCACTCCAGTAGAAAGAAGAGACAAGAATAAATACTGTAGGTTACACTGAGATCACAGGTATCGCACCGATGAGTGTAGGCATCTGAAAGACCAGGTGGAAACCTTGATCCGACAAGGGAAGTTATAGAAATACATTAGAAAGACAGAGCCCCATAGGTACCAAAAGAAGGACGACCAAGACGGGACTCCAGAGGTAAGGGATAGCAAACCCCCTACAGGAGAAATAAAGACGATCTTGGGAGGACTAACGGCAGGTAGAATGTTGAAGTCCCTGAAAAAAGCACAAGGGAAAGAAATAAACAACGTCCATTCACGACTCCTTCCAATGAAGATGCCAAAGAATGACGAGCCCGACATTATCTTCTTAGAGAGAGACAATCACGGTATCAGGAAACCCCATGACGATCCGCTGGTAATCATGCTCAGAGTAGAAAAATTCAACATTCACTGAGTGCTCATTGACAACAGAAGCTCTACTTGTTCACGTTTCAGTAGATGAAGCTGGATAAGAAAAGGATCAGGCCTTTCACCTCACCTCTGGTAAGCTTCACAAGGGATAGAATCGTCCCTAGAGGCATCGTCACTCTAACTGTGATTGCAAGAGCTTACCTAGCACAGGTTACTAAGGAAATTGATTTCCTCATAATTAATTGCCCTTCAACATACAACATCATCTTGGGAAGACCTACACTTAACAAACTAAGAGCAGTGGCGTCAACATATCACTTGAAGGTGAAGTTTCCAATAGCCCATGGAGTAGGAGAAATAAGAGGAGACCAAGTTTTGGTAAGAGAGTGCTATCAAGCTTCCCTAGCATCGAGAGAGAACCACACATGGGTGATCAATAAGTTAGAACCCATTGTTGAACCATCAGAAACACCACAAAAAGTTAAGATCGTCCCAGGAGATTTAACAAAGGTATTAAAGGTTGGAACAACACTCCCAATTTCAGAGAAAGAGACAATGATCTCCTTCTTAAGGGCAAACCAAGAAGTTTTCACTTGGAAACACGAGGATATGCCCGAGATTGATAGGAAGATCATATAGCATCGTTTCAACGTCAACCTAGAATGCAAACCTGTACAGCAGAAGCGAAGAATATTTGCACCAAAATGCAACAAAGCTGTGACTGAAGAAGTTGAGAAACTACTAGAAGCTGATTTTATCAGGGAGGTATTCTATCTAGATTGGCTAGCAAATGTGGTTATGGTAAAGAAGAGCAATGGCAAGTGGAGAATGTGTGTCGGCTTCACAGACCTGAATAAAGCCTGCCCAAAAGATAGCTTCCCTTTGCCAAGGATTGATCAGCTGGTAGACTCAACTACTGGACACAAGCTCTTGAGTTTCATGGATGCATTCTCAAGATACAACCAGATTCTCATGGATGAAGATGATCAAGAGAAGACCTCATTCATCACCAGCTAAGGGTTGTACTACTACAAAGTTATGCCCTTTGGACTGAAGAATGCAGGAGCCACCTACCAAAGATTGGTGAACTATATGTTCTCTCACCAAATTGGAAGGAATGTGAAGGTGTACATGAATGACATGCTAGTGAAAAGCAAAGACGAAGCCAACCATTTAGACGGTCTAAAAGAGACCTTCAGTACACTACATAAGTACAATATGAAATTAAACCCTGCAAAGTGTGTTTTTGCTATTACTTCAGGGAAATTCTTAGGATTCATGGTCTCCCAACGAGGTATAGTGGCAAACCTAGACAAAGTAAAAGCAATAATTGAGGTCAAATCATCAAAAAATAGTGAAGGAGGTGTACAGCTTAATAGGAAAGGTTGCAGCCCTAAACAGATTCGTTTCTAGGGCAATGGACAAGTGTATGCCATTCTTCAAGGTATTGAAAAAGGCCTTCTAGTGGACTGACAAATGCAAGAAAGCTCTTACCAAACTGAAAGAGTACTTGATGAGGCCACCACTGTTGAGTCCCTTAGTGATGGGAGAGAAGCTATATCTCTACCTAGCAATATCCAATACTGCAGTAAGCTCGGCACTGATCAGAGAAGAAGGGAACATCCAGAAGCTAGTCTATTATACCAGCCAAGCTTTTCAAGGAGCAAAGGCAAGTTACCCAAGGATGGAAAAGATAGCTTTTGCATTGTTAGTTGCCTCCAGAAAGCTTCGTCCTTATTTCGAGGCACACCCCATCGTCGTCATGACAGACCGACCAATAAGAAAGACGATGAACAAGATAAATGCAGCAGGACAAATTATTCAATGGGCAATTGAATTGGGCCAATTCGACATTGAATATCGGCCTCGAGTAGCAATCAAAGCCCAGGTGCTAGTAGACTTCATTGCAGAATTCACTTACCCTTATAAGGAAGAAGAACCTCCTATGGAATCATGGACGGTCCAAACGGATGGGTCTACAACGAGGAAAGCAGGAGGAGCAGGGGTAGTACTCATATCTCCAGAAAAAGAAACACTGAAGTGCACAGTCATATTACAGTTCATAGTAACGAATAACAAGGCAGAATATGAAGCACTGCTAATAGGGCTAAGTCTTGCAAAGGCTTTGGGAGCAAAGAACCTTATTGTCCAAGCTGATTCTCAGTTAATAATTGAACGAGTGAAAGGAGATTACGAAGCCAAAGAAAAAAGGATGAAGAAGTGCTTGAAGATCGTCCAACAACTCTCACAGCACTTTGATAGTCTAGACTTTGTGCAAATCCCTCGAGCAAAAAATGCATAGGCTAACTTTCTAGCAAGATTGGCCTCGTCGGATGATTACAGTGTGACCTCCGAACTATGTGTAGAGATAAGGGGCAACTGAGCACAGAAGGTGAGAAAGTTCTGAAGATAAAAGAACAAGACTAATGGATGACTCCTATCGTCCGTTACTTGAAAGAAGGATGGCTCCCCGAAGATAAGACAAAGGCAAGGAAGATACAAATCAGGGTAGCCTGCTTTGTCATTATTGACGACGTACTATACAGATGAGGGTATTCACTCCCTTATCTAAGATGTGCCAGTTCAGAAGAAGTAGATTATGTGCTCTGCGAGATACACGAAGGAATTTGTGGACACATGTTGAAGCAAGATCCTTAGCAGGAAAGGCACTCAGAACAAGATATTATTGGTCGACCCTACAGAAAGATGCATACAACATCGTCAGATCATGCGACAAATATCAACGCTTTGCAAACATCCAGACAAGACCAAGAGAGACGATGATGCCCACAGCTTCACCATGGGCATTCGCCCAAGGGCATTCGCCCAATGGGGAATTGATATTATGAAGCAACTCAAATTCTAATAGTCGCAATCGATTACTTCACAAAATGGGTAGAAGCAAAACCAATGACGATGATAATAGAGGCTAAAGTCACAAGTTTTGTGTGGAAAAACAACATCTACAGGTTTGAAGTCCTATGTGTCTTAATATCAGACAATGGAAAGCAGTTTGACAACCCCAAGTTTCGAAAATTCTGCCAAGACTTAGGAGTCAAGAATCAATATTCTTCTCTAAGACACCCTCAGGCCAACGGCCAAACAAAAGTGACGAACAGAAGCTTGCTCATAATTATCAAAACTCACTACAACATTTTAGTGACAAAAATTAGTGGGGAAATATTTTTCGTCACTAAAAATATAGCTTTAGTGATGAAATATGAATTTCATCACTAATAATGAAAAAAATTATAACATTTAGTGATGAAAAATAAATTTCGTCGCTATTGTGATCTGAAAAATGGGCGCTAGTGGAGGGAAACTTTGGCGCGAGTTTAATTAATCTATAGTGACAAAATATTTCGTCACTAAAAGTTGAAATTTTTAGTGACGAAATATTTCGTCACTGTAGGTATTACTATGGATAGTATTAGTGTCGAAAATCCTTTTGTCACTATAGAGAAGAATTAGCGACGAAAAATATTCGTCACTAAAAATAATAATAGTTTTGCACTAATATGTTTTTAGTGACGAAATCACAATTCGTCACTAAAAGTATGATTTAGTGACGAAATATGATTTTCGTCTCTAAAAATCTTAACAAAGCCCAGTTTTAGTGACGAAACTAGAATTTGTCACTAAAGACTTATAAGCCTAATTTCAATACCTAGCACACCAAAAAGAAACCAAGAGCAAAAAAACATTTCAATAGCCATTTCGGTCAAAAAAAAAAAAACACAAACCACAAACCACCGTCGCCGTTGAGCTCAGCCGTCGCCGATGAAGCTCAACGACGACGCTGACCACTCCAACCCGCATCGATCGCCAACGCTGAAGCGTCGCGATCGGTGCTGATCGCTAACACTTAAGCGTCGCAATCAGCACCGATCGCCAACGCTGAAGCATCGCGATCGACGCCAATTGCCAACGCTTAAGCGTCGCGATTGGCGTCGATCTCCAACGGCGACGCTCAAGCGTCGCGATCGGCATCGATCGCCAACGCTTGAGCATCGCCGTTGGTGATTGACGCCGATTGCGACACTTAAGCATCGCCGTTGGTGCCGATAGAGACGCTTCAACTCGCCATTGGCGCTAATCGCAACGCTTCAGCTCTCAAAACGTTCGCGACGCTTTAGTTTGTACCATCCGACGATGCTTCAGTTCGCACCATCTGGCGACGCTTTCGGCGACCCTTCGCCTCCCACCACAACCTGCGATGCATCAGTTCGTGTAATGGGTATTTTTTACATTTTTTTTTCTTTTGAGTTAATTTTTGTTTAATGATCCAAATTTGAGTTTGTTTTTCCATGTTGGAAATACATAATTTGTTTTTGTTTTTGTTTTTGTTTCTTTAATTTTTTATTGAAATTCTGAGAATTGATAATTTTTTTGTTGATGTTGTGGTTTTAGGTATCAGTTTATGTAGGGGTTGGCACATGTTATGTGAAAGTGGAGGATGATGGTAAGTACTAAACTCCTTTAGTGGGTTAAATTTGTGTAGCATGTTCAGTTTCAATATTATTTGATGTACTTGCAGGATCCAGTATTACTTGGGATGGATTGGTTTTGTTGGGAGAAAGATATGGTAACTAAGTTATTAGATATTTTCTTTTGCCTGGATTCTTTCTAGTTGATGCTTGTAATGGTTTTCAATTGCTTATGTGAGTAGTCATTTGTTTTAAGTTTGATGGAATCGGGAATGTATTACTGAATCACATAGAGAAACTATGCATAGGGCCTATATATAAAAGGGAAGTTAGCCTAGCAATACAACAATGTAGTACTTGACAGCGTTACAATAGTATGGAAGTAAATATACAACACTTAGTTTTTGAAATAGAAATGGGTGATTACTTATGTGTTTGCTCCAAAATAAAGGAAAGATTACTTGTTTGTTGTATTGTGTTGCTTGATTGATTTAATTGAAAATGTTAAATAATTGCTTGCTTTTTAGTAGAAACTTAAGGCAATGTTTTATAGGATTTGGATTCATTCTGGACTCTATGATATAATAATAATAATGTGTGTTACTCTTTTGCAAGTTTTAGTGATATAAATGTGGGATTTTTGGTGAAAGTTTTTGTATTAATAGTTGGTATGTTGATAATGGTTGTTGAACAGGGGGAAATCTCTAGTTAAACAGTGTTAGTTGCACCATCTTTATGTGGTGTTGAATTGGGTGAATCTTCACAATTAGGTGAATGGTTAGTGTTGTTTCTCTAAAGAGTTGTTCAGTTGAATGGTTGATTTTTGAATATGATTTTTCCATTATAGTACAAGTAGTGTTGTTTCTGGATTGTGGCTTTTGTTTGCTAGTTTTCATGTGGGGTAGTGAGTTTGAAGAATTAGATATTTGTGCTGACATTTGGTTGTTTATAAGCTTTTCATTCCCCTGTAAATATCTTTCTTCATTGGCAGTTCTAATTATTGTCTTAAATGCTTGTTTAACTTTTCTTTAACTTTTGTACTTATAAATTTAACTTTTCTTTTGCAGACTAAATACACATTGTTTGCAGTAACTTTGGATTTTTTCTGAAAGTTGTAAACTTAGTTTGAGCAAAGTAAGTAAATTCTAGTTAAAAACTTATAAAACTCTATACTAGTGATGTTGGAAATTGGATTTGTGGTGGTATGTTATGTTGGAGCAAGCGGGTGGCTTGCATGATGTTATAAGGTGGTTTAAATTTATATTAGGAGTGTTTTTAATTTCTTGCAAATGTGAATGGACCTTGTTGATTAGATGTAATGAATATTACTTTAATTGATTTCAATACTTGTAAATACTCTATATTTGTGATGTTTGTGATTAGTTTTGTGGTGGGTTATTATGTTGGAGCAAGCGGGTGGCTTGCATGGTGTTATAAGGTGGGTTGTGTTGGATTTTTGAGATTGGTGAAAATTGTATGAACCTTTTGAGGAAGGTTAAAGTGTGATGAGTAGATTAGGTACTACTTCCATTCATTTCAATTAGTTTGTATATATATGATATGGGAAGTGGATTTTTGAGATTGGTGAAAATTGTATGAACTTTTTGAGGAGGGTTAAAGTGTGATGAGTAGATTTTCACAAATGGGGTATTGGGTTTTACTTAGATTTTGATGTTTTGGCATTTGGGTGTTTGTTTCAAAGTGTGGTTCAATATTTACTTATAATTGTTTGGTTGTTGCTTTCAATAATTAAGGTTCAAAGATTAATTAGTTGTTTATGGGGGATTCTTTGGTTTCACATTATTTCAAGGTGATCTAATGTAAGGGCTATATACATAAAACTTGGATAGAAAAGGGTAAAATGAGTAGGTAAAGACGCGTGTTCTTGTTAAGTAATTTTTTTTTTCCAGGAAAAGGGTCCTCTTCATTTGTCTTTGAAATGGAAAATGTCCATTTAATGGTGTGCATGGTGTCTTGTCCTCTAAAATAAGTATTCATTCCTTGGTGTAGTAAGAATAGAATATTAAATGATGTGCCACCATGTACACCTTTACATCCAAACACTGAAATGGAAAGTATAAGGGAGTCCTATAATTTGAATGTATATGTCACCAAGAGCCATGTACTTAGCTGCATTGGCACATTGTCCAGTTCTCTATAGAAGCAGGAGAACTTGAGTTTGAATCTCCCTCCCCCACTTAATGTTAGCAAAAAAAAAAAAAAAAACTTGAACGTGTATGTTAGAAATGTTAAACAATGTTAGTTTTGAGAATCTAGTTTCATATTTGATGGTAGATGCTAAGATTTTGTTTGTGGTAATATGTAGGTTTTTGGTCCCTTAGCTCAACAAAGAGATCTTTATGATCAAGCAGTGATTCCAATAGTACGTGAAGTTTTAGAAGGCTTCAATTGTACCAATAGGAGTGAGCTAGGGACCAAGAGGCATGAGCTAAGCAAGAGGCATGAGGACATCTTCCATTAGTTCTAATTATACTATGCTATACTTTTGTATTGTTATAAAACATCTTGAGTTATTGTATGTGTTGCAAACAATTATTGTATACTTGTATGGAAGGAGTTTGAAATTTGAATTGGATACTTGTTTTATTTTTTTACTTATGGAATGTATGGATCTTTTTTTATAAATGTGTTGTTAAAATAAATGTGTTATTCAAATGTGAGGTTTTAATAATGTAATGACAGGTTACAGGTTAATATTAAAACCATGAAAAAAATAAAAACAGAAAATAAGTTTTAGTGACGAATTTTTTCATCACAAATATAGCAACAAAAAATTGTTTTAGTGACGAAAATTTCGTCACTAAATATAGCAAAATTTTGTAAGAAATGGTTTTAGTGACGAAAATTTTCGTCACTATATGTGCTTGGATTTTCTTAAAAATAGTTTTAGTGACGAATTTTTTTGTCACTATATGTACCTGAACATAGTTTTAGTGACGAAATTATTTGTCACTAAATATGATTTAGTAAACTAAAGTGTTTTCAGTGACGAAATATTTTCGCCACTGAATAGTGTTTTTAGTGAGGAAAACATTTAGTGACGAAATGTTTTCGTCACTAAAAGTTTTTTTCTTTAAAATTAAATTGGACTTTTAGTGACGGGGCTACAATGAGGAAATGAGTTTCGTCACAAAAAGTCAAATTTCGTCACTAAAGGTCCTTAGTGACGAAAAACTAGACTTTTAGTGACGAATTTTTTCATCACTGAAAATACATTTTGTTGTAGTGACTAGGCTTAAGGGGGCAAAGGTGGCATGGATTGAAGAACTACAAAATGTCCTTTGGGCATATAGGACGACCACAAGAGTTCCAACAGGAGAAACACCATTCAAGCTGACATTTGGCATTGAGGTTGTCATACAGTGGAAGTGGGATTGACGAGCTACCGAGTCAAAACATATGAACACCAGAAGAATCAGCAGGAGCTTAATAGCAATCTGGACCTAATTGACGAAGTCAAAGAAGAAGCTATGAAGCGAATGGCCAAGCACAAGGAAGCAATGGCCAGATACTACAACAGAAAGGTTAAGGTGAGAAGGTTCAATATAGGAGACCTCGCCCTTAGGAAGGTGTCCAAGGAAATCTGGGACCAGCCTGGGAAGGACCCTATGAGGTAATCCGTCATTCCAGAGAAGGCTCGTACTACCTGAAGTCTTTAGACGGCCAGGAACTGCCTCGACCATGGAACATAGAACACTTGAAGAAATACTATCAATAAGGAATTACATTTCAAGTTGCCTAGTCTTCACATCAGTATGTCTAATTACTCATCACTTTCTTCATTCACAAGATCAGTTGTCCATAAGATCAATAATACATGAAAGAATTATCCATGCGTAATCATCAATAATTATCCATGATCTATCATATGCAATACATATTTATCAATGATTATCCATGATCTATCACTACCAAAATGTGTGCAACGTTTAGGAGTCGCCCTTGGGAGACGTCTCAGGGACCTTCGTCATTAAAATTTTAAATCAAAAGCTATTCACGCACAGCTAACAACATCATAGCCATCGAAGATGTTGATACACAACTACCAAAGTCGACTAAATCAGAGTTGTTCAAACACAACCAATATAGTTGTCATTCAAGACAAAACAAGAAACGGTTAACCTAAAAGACACTCCAATACCACGACTCTAAATCACAAGTAAAGCGCAACATCGTCATTTGAACATAACTCAATAAAAAGCTGTTCAAACACAACTAAACAATACTAAGTTGTTCAAACACAACTGAAATCGTCATTCAAACATGACTCAATAAAAAGCTATTCAAACATAGCTAAAAAATAATAAGTTGCTCAAACACAACTGAGATCGTCATTCCAACATGAATCAATAAAATGCTATTCAAACATAACTAAAAAAAATACTAAGTTGTTCAAACACAACTGAAATCGTCATTCAAACATGACTCCATAAAACGCTGTTCAAACACAACTAAAAAATACTAAGTTGTTCAAACATAACTAAGATCGTCATTCCGACATGACTCAATAAAAAGCTATTCAAACATAGCTAAAAAATACTAAGTTGTTCAAACACAACTGAGATCGTCATTCAAACATGACTCAAACACAGCTAAAAAACATTAAGTTGTTCAAACGCAATTAAGACTGCCATGACCTAACAAAAAATCATTCCAACACAACCTAAGGTAAAAAGCTATGCATATACAAGTTGAGTATGAAAAAGCTGCTTAAAAACAAGCTAAAAGGTTGTTTCAACACAACCAACATCGTCACGAGATGTTGTCCAAGCATAAAAGAGTTGCTTATTACAACTAGCAGCAAGAAATCCATAAACCTATCTACCATCATCGAAGGAATTGTTTAGTTTCCCAAAACTACGGGCCTAAAGAGAAATATTGTTCTTGCCTTGAAAAAAATAAAAATAAAAATAAAAGGTTACTACTCGTCAAGGACAGGGTTTGCAGGGGTTATAACAGTGGCCTCCTACATTCCTTTAGCAACGTCTACGGCTTCCTCTGTCACATTCTCTGCAGTAGCCTCAAAAGACAGGAGCTCTTTCTTTATGTCATCCATGGCCAAACCAGAAAGGTCCAAGCCAAGGTGGTGTTTTGCCATCCATTTCACAAGAATATCAAAGCCCTCCACGTAGTACTTGCACAATATATCAGAGTACTCGTTAGAATCCTTGAAATCCTATATCACAATGGCCCCAACATTCTCTAGCTTCATCTCTAGGTCACCTATTTGCTTGTCCTTCAGCTTGCAAAAGTCCTTCTCCACTTGTAGGCTCTTCTCCAAGGTCGTCACGTGCTCCTTGTCATTCTCAGCTTCGGTAGTGAGGATAGCAACCTTATACTTAAGCATCTCATTCTTAGTAGATAAAGACTTGACCAAAGGCTTAGACGTGGCCACCTTCTTTTCTAAATCCAAATGCTTCCTAGAGACGAATAGGGACTCCCCCAAAGCCTACAAAGAAATTTTCTTTTAGCAGAAGAAAAGTAAAAGAAAAAGAAGGAGCGGAGACGACCAACAACACATACCTGCACAAGTTTTTGGATGTGAGACGACATCACCTCACCAAATGACTTTGCCATCAGAAGGTTCAGTTTGTCCACAGAAAGTGCCTCGTGGGCTTTCAAAACTGCGGCGTCAGCGTCATCCCAAAAGGTAGGAAGGAAGGACTTACCACTAGCTTTTTTCTTCTTCCTAATCTCCTCCCCACCAGAGGTAATCATCTCAAATGACAAAGTAATGGAGGCAGGGCACTTAGCAGGTGAGTGAGCAGGAGAAATTGTCATCACAGAGTCTTTCTTAGAAACATCGCCAATCTTTTTCTTAGACAAGAGACCACTGATGGTTCCACCTTTGGCCTTCTTTTCTTGGGCCTCAGCTAATTTTTGTTTGCTAAACCTAGTTTTCATTCTTGAAAGGATGAAAAAAAAATTAAAAAAAAAAAGAAAGAAAAGAAGAAAAGAAGAAAAGAATGAAGAAGGCAGAAATACACACTCTTTTTCACAATTTCCAAAGTTTTTCGAACCTTAGTGGACGGCTCCGGACCAAAAAAGTGTGAAGACAAAGTTTGAGGAGAAACAAGATCGTCAAAATCCTTGACAGACTCGAGATACTCCTTTACTTTCTCAGCACAATGCTGATACCTCTTCTACAAATGGAGACACTGGGAAACTGTAAAACAAGAGCACTAGTAAGCCATTTATCATCGTCACTCATAAAAGAAAGAGAAAAGCAATCGAAAAGATGAGAAAGACGTACCAGACACAGGAACTCCCCAACTACAAAAAAACTTGGGGGCTTCGTCCAGTTCCTCACCAGGGACAAATTCCCAATCACTTCTAGAGATTAAAAAAAAAAAAAAAAGTTTGGCTTCCAATTTTAGAGAGACGATGGGTAATTAAGGATTAACTAGAAGTCCTATCCCACGGCTTAAACTCATAATAGCCAGGATCCTTGGATTTTCTTAGATGATAAAAATGGAGGAATTCGTCCCTCCTAATGACATCCATACCACCATACAAGAGACGAGGATCCACCAAGAGTTAGGCACTAGTTATGCCGGAGCAAGACGTAAGTAAGAAAAAAGTTCCCTAACAAAACACGTGCGGGAAAACTGAGACATGTCCGCATGATGAACACATCCTAGCCGTATACATGGCATTCAACTACTCAAACATCAAAACCGTCATAAATGCGCAGTACATGGAATACGAAGTGTTTGACGAATTTGTTCTTATCTCATCTAAAAGACGAGAAAATGAACAAAGGGGGCAGCTGATGAACTAAAAATTTATGGTTGTCATTATATGAAGATCGTCATTCTCCCACAGAAGACGTAGCACATTTATTACGTACATTGATGATGAAACGTAATGGATGGAGCAACGGTCACAGAATGAGCTATGATCTCCAAACAAAGATTCTGTAACGCATTAGCCATTAAGCATAAATGCAGCACATCATTGCCCATTAATGAGGCACATAACTATAAAAGAGAAGACAACAGAAGTTAAAGGTACACACAAATACTCTACGAAATCACTCTCAATTCATTTTCTCCCTAGAATCTTTCTCCCTTACCGACTTAAGCATCGGAGGCGGTTTGGTTGACGCCACACCGGCATGTTACTCTTCCCCTCTGTTCACCTTAAAGGATTCTCACCTACAAGGACGACCCCATTCATAGCATCGTCTATCCGCTATGACGAGGAGCTTAACTGTTGATTTTTTGCATCATCATTACTCAAGCCAAGTATGCCTCTGAACTCTTGTCTCGAGTTGGACTCACTGATAGCAAGACTGTTGACACTCCAGTTGAGCTTAATCTGCATCTGACTCCTTCAAGGGGGAAACCATTGTCTAATCACTCTCTTTATAGATACTTGGTTGGCAACCTAGTTTATCTTATAGTCACTTGTCCAAACAATTCCTATGCTGTTCACCAGGTGAGCCAATATCTGTCTGCTCCACAATCGACTCACTATGTTGCTGTTTTATGTATTCTTTGATACTTAAAGAGCACTCTCTTCTATGGCCTTCTCTACTTTGCTTAGTCTCCTTTTGTTCTCTGTGCATTTTTTAATGCTGATTGGGCAAGAGATCCTACTAATTGCAAGTCCACCACTGGTTATTGCTTTCTTCTTGGTTTTTCTCTGATTTCTTGGCGAAGCAAGAAACAAACTCATATGGCTCGCTCCAGTACTGAAGCAGAATATCATGCCTTTGCTGATACCACATTTGAGCTCCTTTGGCTATGATGGAATGCGAAAATATAAAGAACACACGATATGATAACCCAGGAAAACCAAACTGGTAAAAAACCTAGGGAGAATTTAACCTAGCTATCCTCAAGGTAAAACGGATCTACTATGAAAGAATTGAAATTTGTACAATAGAACTTAGACCATTAAGATCCTATTGCTACCTCGAGTAGAAAACTTATTACCACGACCCCATGATAGCTTCGAGTCCACATACTACTTCTTTCCTTGATCTACAACAACCACAAGTTCTCCTACTTGTGACTTTGAGACTTTACTCAAAGGTTTTAGATCTTCTTTGAAGTTCTTTATGCAGCAACTGAAACCACCATCAAGTTCATGATGAAAATCTTGATCTTGATAGCTCTATGTGTGTGTATAAAGGTAAACACCTCTCAGATCTCACAAAAGATTCAACACACAACTCAACAAAGACCTTAGAGAGCTTTTAGATACAAAACCCTAGATCTACAAAAGAGGCACAAGATACACTCTAATCTCTCTCTAAAAGCCCTTATAAAAATGTGCTTAGAGTTTCCTTTATATACTAGGAGAAGTAGATCTGAAACCCTAATCCTTAATGGGCTTGAACTACTGTTTGGGCTTAATTCAAATTCTACAAATACGATTCTCGATCGATTGAGCCTTACTTTTGATTGATCAAGCTTTGCAATTTTGCATAGTAAGTTTCTGCATTCAGCTCGATTCAAACTATAACAAATAAACTTTGAGCAAGCCTAAACCTAGACTAATTGTTTTGATCATGGTTTGCCAACGTATACAAAGCAAAGTTCTAATACATTTAGTTCCTAAAGTCTTAGAACCTAGTAGATGGATTATCAAAGACTTAGGTGTGTCCACATCCTCTGCTACTTCTCTTTATTGTGACAACCAGAGTGCTATTCTTATTTCTCACAATGATGTCTTCCATGAACGGACTAAACACATCGAAATCGATTGTCATTTATTTGTTATCATCTTTTCCATGGTGTTCTCAAGCTGATCTTAGTCTCCTTTAAAGATCAACTTGCAGATATCTTCACCAAGTCACATCCTAAGGGACACTTTTGTACTTTGGTTGACAACCTCAAGTTGGTTTCACATCCACCTTGAATTTGAGGGGGGCTGTTAACGTGTATTAGGGTATGCGGGCTTTAGGCCCACCTTGTTTACTTGTATAGCACACTTGCTTGTACTGCACACTTTGCCTCCTATATAAAGGTACTTATGTATATTCTATTACTTGAGAAATACAATACTCTTATTCAGTATTTCTAACATGCCAAATACTAAGGAGTCAGAGAGAGAGAGACCAAGAAATGGGTCTCCTTTCATGGTCAACTCCAACTCTCCAATGTAAGTTTGTTTTTCTTTTTTTAAATGACGAAGAGGCAAAACTGAAGCCCTTTTTTTTTTTTTTGAGATAATTATTAAAAAAGATTTTGTATACACCCTAGTTTTTTTGAATGCCCACCTTCTTCCTTTTTTTTTTTCTTTTTTTTTTTGTGTGTGTGTGTGGGGGGGGGGGGGGGGGGGATGTACAAAGTTTATCACTATATAGGAGGAGAATCTTATCTTTAAAAAAAATTATAGGGAGAGTTTAGGGGGCCAAAATTGTTTATGTTCTTTTGAAAAGTTTTGTAGACACTATCAGTGGAGACTAAAAAGTAGAAACGGGTAGTGAGAGAAAAAAGCCAAAGGAAAAGAAAACAAAAATTGTCTCTTAATTGTATCCGTTGCCGTTGGTTTGGATTTTGTATGGGTATAATTTGACATTTTATTTTATGAGAGAATATATTCTAGAATGATCATAGAGGTAAAATGGCGTTGTAAAATGAGTAGTGCAAACCTTAATTTGAACTTGATTTGGCACTTGGCAAGAAGTCCTGGTTTTGAGATTGTTCAGCAGCAGATAGAGGAGAACATCACTTGTCCACCATTTTAATAAAAGACTCCCATTTGTTTAAAATTCCTGAGTTAATAATTAGTTTCTATTTAAAAAAATTTTCTAACTCAACAATTTTAAATAAGTGAAATTCTTTTAGTGGAATGGTGGCTACATCACTAGTCTACTATGAGGACCTTATAATTTCTCAGTTTTTTCCTCTTTCTACGTTCCAACTTCAAACTCACTAATCACTATGTTAAAGTTAAGTTTGATTTACTATTCTTTTTCCCCTTTTCTTTACTCATTAGCCGTTTATGAAGCAAACAATTGATCTGCATTGCTCCAATTTCCAAGAGAACGTGCACCACGTGTGGTTAAAATTTGATGTTTTCATCAATTGAAGTTGTGGCCAAGTATGACTCCTCTTTCTTCTTTTAACTCTTATTAAAATAATATATATTATACTACATAACATTATAATATATATATATATAACTATTATTAAACTATTATACATCATATAATATATAAAAAATAGAAATATAACAAGATTTTTTGGGCTAAGCAAAACAATTATTATTATTTTTTTTTTAGTAATTGATTATTTGATTAGATTTTTCATATATTGAGATTTGTCTACTTTCTAGCAAATATTTAATTTATTATTATTTTTTTATGAATGAATAATTTGTTATCCCCTTCTTTGTCACTCTTATATTTTCTTCTCCTTTACTTTGATAAAAAATAAAAATAAAATTATGGTTTTTTATGTATTTTTTAAATAGTGATTTTCGTACGTGAACCACCAAACCTTACGTCTATGACTGTATATGATTTCATTTAAAGTTTAGACCCGTTAAAATTTAAAACTTATTACTTTATGGGTTCGTGTACTTTTTTTTTTCCTTATATTTCTCTTTTGAATAGTCATATATTTTTTGAATTGTTTCAATAACTTAATCTTTAATTATATAAAATTTTTGGCATTTTGGAAGTTTTAACATCTAAATTTGTGTTAGTTTTTGCAATATTTGAACATGTTTAGCAGATTTCAATGATTATACCATGTATTATTCTTTTGAAGGTAATAAAATTTTCTTTTATATTTCTCTATTGTGTAATCATATACATTTTGTTTTGTTTCAAAATTTATAGGGAGTAAATCTTATGATTCTTTAATATTTTTTGGCATTTCAAAAGTTTTGACATTTGAATTATTTTTTTGATGGTAACACGTCTTTCTTTTATATTTCACTGTTTTGTAGTCACACACACACACACACACATTCACACACACACACACACACACACACACACACACACATATATATTATCTATAATTTGTTGGCTCTAAATCTTATGATTCCTTTCAATTGTTATAACCATGGATTATTCTTTTGAATGTAACCCATCTTTCTCTTATATTTCTCTATTGTTTAGTCATATATATTTTGTTTTGTTTTAATAATTTCTAAGCCATGAATCATCTGATTTTTTAATATTTTTTGGTCTTTCAAAATTTTAATATCTGAAATTTCATCATTGAAAACAACAAAATCCATGCAAACATTAAAATAAAAGTTAATGTTATATGAATATTAAAAATTTATAAATTAGAATAGTATTCCTGAATACTGATTTACTTTACGTGAGTAAAATATAGGATTTTTTTTTCTCTTAATGTTTAAATGTGCATTTTTATACAGGATTCCTGAGTAATTAATGTAAATCCATGCAATATATTAAAATCTCTATGTTATTTTAAAAAAAAATTGTAAGTCATTGCATATCCAAGCAATGACTTCTTCATCAAATTGTAACACAAATTAAAGTCATACAAGAGCAAATCGTGCAGTGATGTAGTTTTCTAATCAATTTAGGATTTTATAAAATCATTTTAGTCTACCTCACAAATAGGTAAGTTCTCGTGCATAGTACGAATTAGCGACTAGTTAATTATAAGAAGATACAAAATTCCTTAAAAATGCAAATAGGGTTCACTATTCACAAAAATCCTACATTCGATGAGCCATTTTTCATAATATTTTACCACATACTGCAATTACATCTAAATATTGATGTTACATCCATAACCACAACTGAATATTTAGTAATGTATAGTAATACATGCACCCACTTTCATGTTGAATTGTCTATACTGGGACATGATGGGTTTCTCACAAAACTGTCTTGTGCTTTGCCCCGTACGCAATGGTTGTTAACTTCTCAGTTGTGGCTTGTGTGGCAGTCCTGATAGTGTGGTGTTTCAGGTAGTTGATTTGCAGTTGGGTTGTATTTCGTGTGCATGTGTAATGTAAACTCTTTCTTTTAATAATACCGCTTGTTCATACAAGTTCACTTAGTGTAACTTGACAAAATTATACATTTTTAAGACCATAGTCATAGTGGCAGCTCCATGATATTTTTCTAGGGAGTCAGCAAAAAGATGAATCTTAGGTACTATAAGGGACATGTTTTTATGTAATTGACATATCCTTTGACAAAATGCACTTTACTTATATTTGGGTAAATCTAAGTAGGTTCAAGATGATCATTACAAGTGGTTACATTGAAGACATGAAAATTACTCAAGAATTGCTTAAGGAAAGTGCAATCTGCAGGTCTCAATACCTCCTTGACAGAAGCTCGATTTGTCGAGATTCATTAAAGCTTGACACATGTCTCGATCTATCAAGTTTACGGGCTTTAAACTATAGCCAGTAACGTTTTTATTCTAAAAGGCTATTTGTTTATGGGTTTGTATAATCCTTATTGGACTACGAAAGCCCAAAGTTTGTGTATACCTATTTGGAAGAGGAGAGCCCATTGAGCTCCTATTTAAACAAGGAGGTGGAAAAAAAAAAACTTAACCCTGGAGAGCTTCATAAGGTTTTCTTTTTGAAACCCTAACCTCCGCCTACAAAAGAAAGAGTTCTTGCTACGTTTCTTGTATGCCTTTAGGTTCTGTAACCAAGTAAGTCTCTCACACCATCATTGAAAATCTTATTGGTGTTTCTATGTGAAGTTATTGCAAATCAACTACATCAATCAAAGGGTTGCTGTGGAGTTAGTCACATACTGGGATTCGTGCAAAGGAGTTAGTCACGTACTGGGATCCGTACATCATTGGTTAGTCATGCACTGAGATTCGTGCATTGAACGGAAAGATTGCCGCTACAATACAAGTCCAATAGGATATTGGGGTAAGGGCTCAACTGTAGGTTGGTATTTCGGGATAGGCCAAAGGGTTTGGTAAGATTTCTTATACATTTAACCACTTATGATTGATAATAGTGAATTCTTGGGAGTGGTGATCTTAAAATTACCTGGTGGGATTTTGTCTCGGTGGTTTTCCCCATTCGTAAACAAATCACCTGTGTCAAATTTTTTTTCCGTTGCATTTAGTATAATTGGTGATTTGTTTGTGCTACCATGCTATTGCATGTAATTGAACCTAATTAATTAATTTGGGTAATTAATTAATTTGCAAGGGGTCAATATATTTTTGCCCTAACAGGTACAGTGGCAGAGCCAAAAAAGTTTCCTAGGGATGGCCAAGTTAGCTATGTCTACATTGTGTTAATGGGTTAAGCCTACGTTAGTTTAGCCTACATTGGCTCAAAATGCAAAAAACTCAAGTTAATTTGGCCCAAATTGTGGCCAAAAAATAAATTACTTTATTTAATAAATTAAATTTAAGTAAACTCGTGCCTACATTTTTTTCACTATACTAAATTATTTGCACTTAGGTTTGAACTTAACTTCTTACATTTTAGAGCTTTTCTAAGGAGTTACATCTAATGTTTTACATTTAGGATTATGACTTCAAAGGGATTAAAGAAGAAGAATTACATAAGAACCTCTTATCTTGCCTACCATCTTCAAATGCATTTTTGTTTTTATGAGAAAAGCTGAAAATCCAACCGGATATACATTTTACAACCTTGAGACAAGTCAATATGAAGAATTGTCATTTTGTTAGTATTTTTTTTTTTTGCTTAGTATATTTTTTTAATTGATGTTGTATGTGATATTGAGTTTGCAATTTGGTACTCTTTTTAGTGAAAATATACAAGTAGTCAATTTAATGGAATGATGTAGCTAAGTTTTAGATTTCAGGAATTCAGAATTTAAGTCAACCCCAATGAAGAGGAAGAGTACTTTAGAGTGTTTAAGGATCCATGGCTTGGAGCTAAAGTGATATATTAGCATATATTTGGTATTTTTCTCTTGTGGTCCTATGGATATTGGCTATGGTATTTGTAAAATTATCTTAATTCTGTAGAAAAGAATAGGTTGAAGTGGTTGAAGGCTACTACAACCTGTGCAATGTTTTTAATGTGTAATATTTGTGCGTAGATGCTCCAGAAGTGTAGAGCTTTTTTTTTTCTTTTTTTTTCGATGTTGAAAATTTCATTAATTTTATTTCAGTGTTTAGGCATACTTCGAATGAAGTTTATGCATGTGCCAATCACAAAAATTAATTGAAGTGTGTGATGAGATCTAGAACCAAAAACTAAACCCATCCACACCCCCACATATTCTAACATGGCTTAATTTGTCTATGCAATTACATCGTTTAAGTTATTGTTACAAAATTAATAAATTTAGCATTTCCATATTAGGTGCTGTAAAATATTTGGAAGGCTCAATAAAAGACATTGCATTATTATCTACTTTGTCGAACATTGTCATATATATAGGTGGATGGAATTTTTAGAATACATTTTTACAATCCAAGTATTGTTTACCTTATGAGTTCATTATATATTATTGTAGTTATGTCATTGAACAAAAGCATATTATTTATGGACAAAAAACTAATCAATTAACAATCACATTAGAAACAACACATTGAAGGTCAATTTGAAAAATTAAGAGCTATCAATTTAAATACTAAGTAATGTTTTAATATAAGAAAATCCAAAAGAGATAACATATTCTTTTTATTACGTTTATTTATTATATGAATTGAATGATTTTTACTAGTTCAATAAATTCAAACAGCAGTTTTTATAAATTTCTGTTATTTTAGTTACTATATACTCAAAATTTTCTAACCTATATATATATAATTAAATTTACTTGTGTTGCTTTGACCCGCATCCTTGGATTCTCTCTTGCCCTTGTCTTAGGACTTATATTGAGAGAAAGCAGTTTGTTTGTGATCCTTATCACCAGCATTGACATTTGCATTTTTGATGTACTTCTTGAATTGTCTGGTGATATATGACTTAAGCTTGGTATCCTCATCACTGTCATCATTCTTGGTTTTCAAGGCCATATTCTTGCCTTTGCCACTTTTGCCAACCCTTGCTAACCCTAGTTCATAGGTTTGCAAGTAACCAATCAATTCAGTCAAAGGAATAGAGTCAAGATCTTTTGATTCTTCAATGGCGGTGATCTTGGCATGGAATCTCTCTAGAAGAGATCGAGGATCTTCTTAACAATCTTGGGCTACAGAATCTGTTCTCCAAAATTGAATGTTGAATTCACTATGTCCTTGAGCTTGGCATAGAATTCATCAAATGATTCATCCTCATCCATCCTAATTTCCTCAAAGCTAGTAGTAAGCCTTTGAAGGTTAGAGGTCTTAATAGCTTTAGTGCCCTTATAAGTGTTTTGAAGAATTGTCCAAACTTCCTTGACATTGTCAGTTGAAGAGATTTTCTTGAATTCTTCATTTGTTACAGCATTAAAAAGAGCATTCAGTGCCCTACTGTTAAAGTTGGCAGTCTTGATATTGGTGTCATCCCATGTTGCGGGTGGCTCTTTAGGCTTTTGTCCAACCTACTTCAATTGCTAGCCAGACTTTCTCATCTAAGGACTGCAAAAAAACTCTCATGCGTACTTTTCAGTAGGCATAATTAGTCCCATCAAATAAAGGAGGAATAATCAAAGATTGTTCATGATCCATAATAGTAGGGGTCAATGGATCACACAGCAAAGATTAAAAACTAATCAAAGTGTGCTTGCTCTGATACCACTTGTTGGGTTAAGATAGCTTGACCTTGGTTAATTAATTCAATTACCCAAGTTGATTAATTATGTCAAATTACATGAAAATCGTGGAGGCACCA
Organism: Quercus mongolica; assembly: GCA_011696235.1. NCBI lineage: Eukaryota > Viridiplantae > Streptophyta > Magnoliopsida > Fagales > Fagaceae > Quercus > Quercus mongolica. The sequence goes on from CM022236.1 coordinate 79,789,752, forward strand.
AAAAATCACTAAATAAACTAAATGCAGCAGAAAATAAATTGAACACGATGATTTGTTGACAAATGGGAAAAATATCGCAAGGGAAAAACCCACCGGGTGATTTTAAGGTCACCACTCCCAATAATCCACTAATCAACAATCAAGCGGTTACAAGCATAAAGAATCTTACCAACTACCCTTGGCCTATCCCAAAATATCAATCTACAGTTGAACCTTTGCTCCAATACCCACTTAAACTTGATTTTGTAGTAGCCTTCTTTCCCTTGATACACAAACCTCCAATTTGTGACTAACCCTTTGCATGGATCCCAAGTATGTGACTAACTCTAGCAACTTGAACAGATGTTGTTGGTTGTAAATTTCTTCACTTCATCAACAATGAAGATTTGGAAGCACTCGATTACAAAACCCTATGACGTACAAACGTAGTAGCTTCTCACAGAGAAAATAAGTCTCTTGGTCTCTGTATCCATGCATGACGGCCTTTAAAATAGACCTTATATCTGTTTAGGATTGTGAGAAAAGAAACCCCAAAAATATGCAAGGCTGGTTCCTATTTTAGATCTGGAAATTTTGAAATCATAATTCTCGATAGATCGAGTTGCTGTCGAGCTATCTATCAAGCTTCACATTAAGTCTCGATAGTAGGCTTATATCGAGCTATCTATCAAGACTTAATGAACAACTTTTTTTCACTTATTTCTTGGACCAATCTTCATGTCTTTAATACTTGACTTGAACAACATGTTTCTTGAAGTACTAAACCCATTTTGTGAAGGGATTAGCCAATTACACAAAATATGACCCTAACACTCTCCACTCACATTCACCGTCAGGTAGGAAAGTATCTATCGGGTTATCCAATACTGACGATAGATCACACTTAGTCTCATGTCATTTGTGTGTTCTCCACTCATACATCCCTACATGGAAAGCACTTGCACACCACATCCAAAGATCATTCTACATATTTGTATCCTCTCATATCTTTCCTACAAGGAAAGATCCTATGTTTATAGGATCTTCGTCAACCCTACACCCCTATGTAAGTACCAAGTCTCCTCTTCTCCACAGTACATGAATTTTCCTAACTCTTACACTTTTGAGTTATTGGAGATTATTCTATTATTAACTTAACTTTCGGAGGGTTTTTAGCTAGCACCCCATTGATGCTCTCTATAAGGGTAGTTTTTTATACTCATACAGCCAAGTCTGAGCATTGTGGACCGATGAATGAAGGAAAATTGGGGTTTAAAAATTTTGGTAGCTTTGTTTTGTTAGGGAAGCTTACATAGAGGGTTTTGTGTTTGTCTTGGAAAAATAGATTATGTATTAAAGTCTTCACTGCTAAGAATAATGTGGGCAATAATTGGCTGAGAGCAGGAGTGGCTAAGTTTGAAAAGGGTCAACCTATTTTGTTTGGAAAAGAGCATTTGTAAAATTGTGGGAAAGATAGACAAAAGGTTGCAACTAAATGAAAATATTTGCTTATTTCCAAAAAGGATAAAATTGTTTGATTTTAAATTTTAGGAGAAAAATTGTAACATACTCCCAAACATAAAAAGAAAATGCTTTTTTTCTCATAATAATGATAGAATTTTGTAACAAATATACGAAGGTTGTGTTTGGAAACTTGAATTTAGATTTGGATTTGAATTTTAAATTAATAGATTTGAAATGTCTTGATTTCAAATTCATTAATTTTAGGAATTATTTTAAATTCAAGCATTTCAAAAGTTTAAAATTCTGAGTAGATTTGTCAAATCTAAATCCTTGACAATTTTTAAACTGTCCAAAAAGATATTTGAATTTCAATCACCTAAATCCAAATTCAGATGTCCCATTCATATCATTCAAACATACCATTAAGATATTGATTTAGAAAATAATTTAGAAAAAAATGATATTAAAAACTGATATTAAAAACTGTAGGGACACGATTATTTAACGGCCAAAGAATGACGTTGGACTCGCACATGAAAGATCCCTCACAATATGATTTGTAGAGAGCGGGCTCGAAAGGCTGGCTTTTGGTCACGGGGCGTTGATCCAGACCAGATTCTAGGGGAACTCAGGTAAGAAGGGGCTTCAGTCTGGACGTCCAAGCCCTACAGCTTCGTAACCTGAGGGATTAGACTCTCGGACTTGGTCAGAGGAGCACTAAGTTCTTTCCCCGGTTACCTGGCGGTGGGTTTTTTGTAGTGGTGTGCATACATTGTCAAGGTATTCTCACCCCTGGAGTTTTTCTCTTGGAGGTGAGATGGGAGGCTCTAATTTTTGGCCATCCTCCCCCTTTTGATTATTTTACCTTTTCTTTTATACCAGCTTACGTTCGCTGTCCTTCGTCCACGTGTAGGGTCAACCTTTCTAGGACTGATATTTGTCCCGTTATTCTAATCCCAGAATCATTGGGGGTGGTTGATAAAGCCTTAGAATCTGGTTCTGTTGGGTGCAGAGTCTTATCTGGGAAGGGTAGTAAGGGCAACTTTCCCGAGATATTTTTTGATCTTTCGAGTTTGTTCCTATACCCCTTTTATCAATGAAAGTTTGGGTCTGCCGAGGACTGAACTGTCCTCGGCTGCATCTCTGGGCCATTTTGTGCTTTATATTTTTGAGCTTGGGCCATAGCCTTCTTCAGCTTGGGCCTTTATACTCCCTATGAGCAAGTGGGTCTGGCCCGTAAATTATTGGGTCCCACAATAGCCCCTCAAAACCCTGTTGTCTGACCTCCTGGTTGGAGAGCGGGGTTTTGATAATACCGAGCCTTTATTATAGCTTATTTAATTCAGCTTTTGACTGACGTTGGTGATTCTTCACCTGCCTAGGAAATGTACCGGTCTACGAGACGTTCCCCTTAATTTGTTCATGATGCACTCATGCCGTTTGATTATCCGAGGCGCATCTTTAATAATTTCTCTTCACGAGACATCTCAGGTTCAACGGTTACTGATGGTGTGGGGGAGCGGAACGGGCATATCCTTGTTTGCAGATGTCCTTGGAGATTTGAACACATTAAGTACCCTCCTCTTCGTCCCCTATATAAAGAGAGAAGACAAGAAGCCATGAATCCCTTAGATTCCTCCCAGAGTTCACTTTTTCCCTCTGGTTATACCTTATCCGATAATACGTTCACCATAGTAATAAGCCATGAAGAAGCCATTCCCCTCCCAAAAACACCATGTTATAGTAAAGCTCGAAATGGCTCGCTCAGGGCAAGGATGGCGGAGACTCAAGATTTGTCTCACCTTCCTTTCAGCCAAAATCCGAAGCAGGGACTCGTCACGTTCCACTTTCGGCGTGACTGAGTCGTAGACTCCCATTATCAGTACCACCCACTCTCTCATGAGCATATCTAACATGGCACCAGTGTGTTAGGAGTCAGGACTGGGGTAGGGACTAAGTGACCCTGCTTCTTCCTCTCTTCGTTCACTGGCGCCTCCTTTTGCCTCTCTTTCTTCTTCTTTCCACCACCAGATCCATCCTGGTGCTTTTCCTTCTCCCTCTTTTGCTTCTTTTTCTTTCTTTTCATCTCTGCTCTCTTCTTCTCCTCCTTCTTTTCATTCATCTCCTCCATCTTCCTCATTCATCTCCTCCATCTTCTTCTTCCTTCTCCTTCATTTTCTTCTTCCTTCTCCTTCATCTTCTTCTTCCCTCTCCTTCCTCTTCTTCTTCCCTCTCCTTCATCTTTTTCTAAAGAAAGTTCTTCTCTCAATATGGGCGATACTGAGGCAGAGATTGGAGAGACTGTGAAGACGAGTTTAAAAGACACTTGACTGTTTACTTATCTGTATTGCCGATGTTATTATTGCTTCGGCAATTTACCTTTTGTATAGGCTTGTTTAAGCCCCTTTTTGTACGTTGTAATATATCTTTATATTAATAAAAATTGTTACCATTTTACTTTGCATGTTATATCTCTATGTTTCCAAAATGATAACGCAATGCATAGACATACAGTCTTGTAAGTTCTTTTTATTTTTAAACCGTGACCGACGTCTAGGACTAAAGTTCCAGCTAATAAAAAGAAATTGCTCTCTGTTTATAAAAGTAATCCTGTTCAATAGTACTGAATCGAACAAATGATTCTTAGGGCTGAAACTCCCCTGAGGCAGGAACAGAAAGGATATTATGATGAGCTTACTAAATTGGCCGAGCACAATACTGCCGACCTCAGAGTACAATATTTGGGTCTTTAACCCCTTATCAAAGAGAAAGGCGTTTTACGAATTTGTACGTACTGTTCGGCGCAGAAATATATAGCATTTGAATCAATGACAACTAGGGCCGAAATACTTGCTAAAAATAGGTGTAACCATAACTTTAATAGAGTTGTTTGGCACAACAATGCCGACCTGTGAGGAATGATACTTACCTCAAAACTAGCCGAGATGAGGACTAAGTGCTCGAAGCGGTGTAGGAAGTAACCATCCGAAGACATGTCACCCACAAAATGAACAGCCTCCTTAGGCTATTGAACAGTGGGTTGTTTCGCCATCTTCTCAACACACTTACTGGCCTTAACCTTTTACAGTATTTGAGCCGAGGACTTTCCTCATCCATGTAGTTGGTTTCTCCATAGGCTTGAGTCCGAGGACCATGCAAGGCCTTGGTTCTGTCCAAAACTTTTGTTTTTTCTTTTGTGTACTTGGTTTCCCCATAGGCTTGAGTCCGAGAACCATACAAGGCCTTGGTTCTATCCAAAACTTTTGTTTTTTCTTTTGTGTACTTGGTTTCCCCATAGGCTTGAGTTCGAGGACCGTGCAAGGCCTTGGTTCTGTCCAAAACTTTTGTTTTTTCTTTTGTGTACTTGGTTTCCCCATAGGCTTGAGTCCGAGGACCGTGCAAGGCCTTGGTTCTGTCCAAAACTTTTGTTTTTTCTTTTGTGTACTTGGTTTCCCTATAGGCATGAGTCCGAGGACCGTGCAAGGCCTTGGTTCTGTCCAAAACTTTTGTTTTTTCTTTTGTGTACTTGGTTTCCCCATAGGCTTGAGTCCGAGGACCGTGCAAGGCCTTGGTTCTGTCCAAAACTTTTTGTTTTTTCTTTTGTGTACTTGGTTTCCCCATAGGCATGAGTCCGAGGACCGTGCAAGGCCTTGGTTCTGTCCAAAACTTTTGTTTTTTCTTTTGTGTACTTGGTTTCCCCATAGGCTTGAGTCCGAGGACCGTGCAAGGCCTTGGTTCTGTCCAAAACTTTTGTTTTTTCTTTTGTGTACTTGGTTTCCCCATAGGCTTGAGTCCGAGGACCGTGCAAGGCCTTGGTTCTGTCCAAAACTTTTGTTTTTTTCTTTTGTGTACTTGGTTTCCCCGTAGGCTTGAGTCCGAGGACCATGCAAGGCCTTGGTTCTGTCCAAAACTTTTGTTTTTTCTTTTGTGTACTTGGTTTCCCCATAGGCTTGAGTCCGAGAACCATACAAGGCCTTGGTTCTATCCAAAACTTTTGTTTTTTCTTTTGTGTACTTGGTTTCCCCATAGGCTTGAGTTCGAGGACCGTGCAAGGCCTTGGTTCTGTCCAAAACTTTTGTTTTTTCTTTTGTGTACTTGGTTTCCCCATAGGCTTGAGTCCGAGGACCGTGCAAGGCCTTGGTTCTGTCCAAAACTTTTGTTTTTTCTTTTTTTTTTGTACTTATTTGCTTTTTTCGCAGGTCAGCCCCTTGACCATGGCGGGGAGAGTTGGCTTGAGGTCGGAAGCCCCTAGAGCTGCCCGTGCCGTTGGCGCTGCAGGACATAGCCCCTGGCATAATTTTATGTTGGAACAACAACTGCATGTCACCGGAGACGGGGAAAACCCGCGAATCTCTGCTTGCTAGAGAGTTGATTGAAACGCCACCTGTGCCAATGCGCAAGCCTTCCCACAGACGGCGCCAATTGTAGGGACACGATTATTTAACGGCCAAAGAATGACGTTGGGCTCGCACATGAAAGATCCCTCACAATATGATTTGTAGAGAGCGGGCTCGAAAGGCTGGCTTTTGGTCACGGGGCGTTGATCCAGACCAGATTCTAGGGGAACTCAGGTAAGAAGGGGCTTCAGTCTGGACGTCCAAGCCCTACAGCTTCGTAACCTGAGGGATTAGACTCCTCGGACTTGGTCCGAGGAGCACTAAGTTCTTTCCCCGGTTACCCGGCGGTGGGTTTTTTGTGGTGGTGTGCATACATTGTCAAGGTATTCTCACCCCTGGAGTTTTTCTCCTGGAGGTGAGATGGGAGGCTCTAATTTTTGGCCATCCTCCCCCTTTTGATTATTTTACCTTTTCTTTTATACCAGCCTACGTTCGCTGTCCTTCGTCCACGTGTAGGGTCAACCTTTCCAGGACTGATATTTGTCCCGTCAGTCTAATCCCGGAATCGTTGGGGGTGGTTGATAAAGCCTTAGAATCCGGTTCTGTTGGGTGCAGAGTCTTATCTGGGAAGGGTAGTAAGGGCAACTTTCCCGAGATATTTTTTGATCTTTCGAGTTTGTTCCTATACCCCTTTTATCAATGAAACTTTGGGTCTGCTGAGGACTGAACTGTCCTCGGCTGCATCTCTGGGCCATTTTGTGCTTTATATTTTTGAGCTTGGGTCATAGCCTTCTTCGGCTTGGGCCTTTATACTCCCTATGAGCAAGTGGGCCTGTCCCGTAAATTATTGGGTCCCACAAAAACTTTTTAAAAATAATTTATTAATAATATTTTCTAAAAGAACACATCAACCTGCTTGTAATAAGATATAATAGTATTATAATATAACATTATTATAATATATGTTAATGGATTTCATATTAGTTTAGGAATTATTTTTAAAAAATTTCTATAAAAAAAAAAGTAACTAATTTTTTTGATAATTTTTTTTTATATTTTCCATAAAAATAGTATTAAAACTTTTTTAAACTAAGAGCACCAAATACATAAAATATATCCCTCCGCATTGAGCCACATGTCTTATTACCTGTGCTGCACCTACAAAAAGTGATTGCTATCTAAGAATTCTAGTCTAGCAAGCACTATTGTTACCTTCAATTCAGCCAAATAAAAAATACTAGTTATGCCTTCCGGATAGCTATGCATGTGGAAGGGGACTGTGGCCGTGGGACATTTTGGGCAGTCTATAATTTGGGGACTATGGAAAGAGGCTTTTAATGAGACATTAATATAGATTTCCTGTCTCTGCTACAGAAGAATTCTTATTTTATTTATTTTTTAGTTGCTTTTTGAGAAAATTTAACTAATGTACCAGATTTAAAAATTATTTTTAAAAATTTTTATGTAAAAATAAAAATAATTATTTTTTAAAGTTAGATTTTGTTTGGGATCCGCTTATTTTGCTGAAACTATTATAGATAAATGTAAAAATTAACTGAAATAGTACAGTGGGATTTATAAATAATACAAAAAAGTACAATGGTGTCTATGAATAATAGCAAAAATAAGTTGAGTAGTAAAATAAGCTGGCTTTTTAAGCTAGAGCTAAATGCACTTAATGAAAGTTTTAAAAACATTAATTTAGAATATATTTTTATAAACTTTTTATGAAAAAAATAAAAGTAATAGTTTTTTTAAAAATTATTTAATGTATGCCTTTATGGCACAAATTAATTATTCATTTTACAAAATTTTTTATGAAAAATTAAAAAAATATTTAAAAAGTTAATCACTTTTTTGTTTTTTCATAAAAAATTTTCTTAACATGGCTTAGTAACGTATGCCCTAAATAAAATATGAAACTCTATTAACAATTGGAAAATGTTATAATGCCCTGATAAGAACGAAACTTAAAAAATATTTATTTTTAATGTAGTGATGGTCAATGCCTCACTACAAGTAGCGAGGATATTATGCATTGTTAAAACTTTTGTTAAAATAGCGAGGCCAATGCACACTTACTTTGGTTGGGTTTAGACAAAAATTTCCTAAAATGTTAAATTGGAGAGGCTAATATAAATGCTCTTAAAATACAACTCTAACCATTTTTCAAAAATGCAAAATGTTTTTGTTCATGAATAGTCACTCTCTTAGTTTGTAGAGTTACTATTCATTAACAAAAGAAATTTTCAAGACAAAAAATTGTTGAAGTAAAAATTTTTTTTTTTTTTTATTTCCTCTATTCTTTCGAGAATGGAGAAAGATTATAAAAAAAGAACCAAAGATGATTAAAGTAAGAATAAAGAAATAATAGTTAAATAGGATTGAGAAAATAGAGAGTTTGTCAGAAGGTTTTTTTTTTTGAAAAAGTAAGCAAACAAAATGAAAAAATAAATTTTGCTTTGGAAATTGGATGAATATATGGTACTCTAATATATGCCACCGACACAAAATTTCGGAAGTGTGCGGTGACAATTATCTTTTTTTGAGAAGAATATAAGCATAGTTTTATTAAAGATAGCAAACTAATTAAGACAACTTGGATTGGAACACAGCGTCCAAATCCCCAGGTAGATCTTCTACCCAAACATCAGTATCTGTAGTTGAAACTGCTCGCCTAGCTAAACAATGAGCTAATTTATTCCCATCCCGACCAACATGCTGGTAACTACAGTGCCTCAAAGTAGCCCCTAACCTCTTAGTTTCATTGACCACATGGCCATACAGAGTCTTACACCCACCAGAAGCATTTAAAGCTTGCACAACTCGCAGACAATCACCCTCCAAAATAACATCAAAAAGGCTTAGTTCTCTAGCAAACTCCATAGCTCATCTGGCAGCCAAGTCTTCAACCATCTCCACTGTACAGGGAAGACCAATCCTCTGACTCAAGGTAGCAATAACTTGGCCTGAATGATCACGATACACAACGCCAAGTCCTGCACAGCGCAGCTCTTCAAATAACGCAGCATCAAAATTAGCTTTGTAGGAACCATCAGGAGGAGGTGACCAACGAGCTAGAGGGTGACGCACAGACCTTTGCTGCTCCTGATCATTGGCATCTTAGAATTCACGGACCATCATTCTCGCCCGGTCTTTAATCTCATGAATCTGCCATGAAGTTTGTCTCACTCTGATCCTGCTTCGCCGCTCCCATAAACACCAGCAAATTGTGGCAAACACAGCCACCTGTAAGCCCGTCCCTTCCCTGAACAAATGTTCTAGAAGTTCCACAAACGACCTGCATCCTTTCCGAATCAAAAACTGGAACTCCGAACCTGACATCCAAACAGCCCGTGCTTGATCACAAAGCCACAGGAAATGTAAAGTCGACTCCGAGTAATCCTCACACCCCTCACAGACATCATCTACAGGTACATGCCGAGCCTTTAAATTCACCTTTGTAGGAAGCGAGTCTTTTACTGCCCACCAGATAAAATGCCGGATTTTATTAGGCACCTTCATCTTCCAAATCTTCTTCCAAACAAAATGGCCATGAACCAACGAGGATGAGCTAGGCGCAAGATTGTCCTTGGCAGCAACAAGAAAGTGGTAGGCACTCTAAACACTATATTCACCATTCGTTGTCAATGGCCAAATAAGCACATCCTCTTCCCCAACCGTGCAAACCTGAATTTGGCTAATTATCTCAGCTTCCCAAGGCAAAAAAAAAAGAGCCAATTTACCCGGATCCCAAGTTTTTGTGTGAGGAACAAAAAGCTCGCTAACCCGATTTACAGATGTAGTGGCTCGAGGAGAAATAATTTTACTATGGTGCAAGTCAGGCAGCCACCTATGTCTCAAATATCAATCAATTCCCCATTCCCAACTCGCCAAATTGCTCCTTTATTTATAACATCACGAGCTTGCAAAATACTCCTCCATGCATAGGAACACTTTGGTGAAATAGGGGCATCAAGAACACTGCCATTTGGAAAATATTTCGCACTAAACACTTTAAAAAGAAGAGTCTCCGTTTGGTGAATAAGTCGCCACACTTGTTTTGCTAGCATTGCATTATTAAATTTCTAAAGATCCCGAAAACCCATCCTTCCAATTGATTTTGAGGAGCAAAGAGAACTCCACTTCACCCAATGGATTTTATTCGAGTCACCACTACCCCACCAAAACTTACGAATCATTGCTTCTATATATTTACATAAACCAACCGAAAGCTTGAAGACACCCATAGACTATCCAGTATAGATTGAACCACCGCGTTGATCATCACTTCCTTACCGGCTTGAGACAGAAGCTTTTCCTTCCAACCTTGCATTTTAGCCCATATCTTTTCTTTAATCTGTGTAAAACAGGCCTTTTTATTTCTACCAACAAAAGATGGCAGCCCCAAGTACTTCTCATAATGCTGAATGACCGGAACCTGAAGTGCCACTTTAATAGTCTCTTGAGCTTGTGCATCTGTGTTCTTGCTAAAAAATAAGGTTGTTTTCTCCCTGTTGATCATCTGACCCGAAGCAGTCTTATACACAACAAGCAACTCTTGGATCTTAGCACATTCCTCCAAGGTAAACCTACAGAAAATCAAACAATCATCTGCAAAAAATAGATGGGTAAGTTTAGGCCCATTTCGACACAAAGAGAATCCGTGGATATCACCAGTTGCCGCTGCTTGTCTCAGAAGAGCATTCAACCCCTCCGCACAAAAAAGGAACAAATAAGGAGAGAGGGGATCCCCTTGGCGCAATCTTCTGGAAGGTTTGATCAAACCCTTTGGTTCACCATTTACCAGAATTGAATAAGACACTGTGGTAACACACTCCATTATCAGATCCACCCATGACTCCTGAAAACCCAGTTTGAGGAGGATTTGCTCAAGAAAGCACCACTCCACCCTATCATAAGCTTTACTCATATCAAGCTTCATGGCCATAAAACCTTTTTTCCCTGTGCAATTGGTCTTCATATGATGTAGTGATTCAAAAGCAATTAAGATATTATCTGAAATTAATCTATCTGCAATGAAAGCACTTTGAGTCTCTGAAATGATTGAATTAAGCTTGGGCTTAAGGCGGTTAGGAATCACCTTACTAATAATCTTATAAATTACATTACAGAGGCTAATAGGTCTAAAATCAGATACTCTTTCCGGATTGTTAATTTTTGGAATCAAAGCAATAGAAGTATGATTTATGGATTTGAGAATAGACCCAGAATTTAAACAGGAAAGCACAGCCTGAGTAACATCCATACCTACTTCAGTCCAATAGGTCTGAAAGAAAAGGGGTGGCATACCATCCGGTCCAGGAGCTTTTAGCGGGGCCATCTCCTTGATTGCCTAACCGACCTCCTCACTAGAAAAAGGCTTATCAAGATCTGCTCTCATTTCATCAGATACCACCGGCTGAACCCCACTCAAAATACGATCCAAATCATGAGGGTTTGAGGAAGAGAAGAGTTGAGAATAGAAATTCACTAGCATGGCAAAAACTACCTCATCCCCTTCTTGCCATACCTCATTCCCATCACGCATCCCCTTAATGAAATTCTTTCTCTTCCTTTGGGTTGCTGTACCATGGAAAAATTTTGTATTATGATCACCATGTTGCAACCATGAGACCCTAGCCTGCTGCTGCCACATCTTCTCTTCCTTATCATATAGAACATTCAACTCCCTTTTTAAACACTCCACCTCCTCCAAATTTCCAGATCTGACCGAATCATCCTTTGCCCTCCACAACCTATCCTTCAATTCCTTTATGCGCTTCTTAACATTGCCAAAATGCTCACGGCTCCAGACTTTCAAATTTTGTTTACATCTTTTCAGCTTTGATGTTGTAGCAAACATAGGAGTACCATCAGGAGTACAATCCCAAGCTTTAGTGATCACATCACGACATCCAGAATCTGACACCCACATTGCCTCAAAACGAAAAGGCTTTCTATTCCATTTTTTATGCTCCCCACTCGCATCCAAGGATAGAAGGATCGGCCAGTGATCTGAAGTAAAGCAATTCAAGTGTTTAATCCTCCCAGTAGGAAATCTAGCTAACCTCTCATAATTTACAACCCCTCTATCCAATCTCTCCCATATCAACTCCCCACCACGTCTTCCATGCCAAGTGAATTCCGGTCTCAAAAATTCTAAGTCTACAAAACCACAATGATCCAAAACCTCCCGAAAATTCTGCATTAAATGGTGAGCTCTATCGTCCGCCCCGTTTGTCCTATACCTCCAATAACTCATTAAAATCACCAAATCAACACCAAGGTAGTTGCGGCTTCGAACCTAGCATCCTTAGCATATTCCAACCCTCACTCTTAAGACTAGTATCAGGCTCTCCATAAAAACCAGTCAATCTCCACGCCTGATTTGAACCACCATGAATAATAGAATCTATATGGTACTTAGAAAAACTATCAACCCATACATTAACTCCTGCTTTCCAAAGAAGAGCCAAACCACCCCCCCCTTTCTTCATTAGTAATTGTAAAACACCCGTCGAAAGATATCTTATCTCGAACCCATTTCATCTTTTGCTTAGTTGACCATGTTTCTGACAAAAACACAATCATGGGATCTTGTGCTTGTACAATGTCTACAAGCTCTTGAACTGCATGGCAGTTCCCAAGCCCCCTGTAGTTCCAAGCTAAGAGTTTCATGGCTATCGGCAGGGCTGCTCAGTAGCCTCCACCATTGAATTATCATAGCAAATTGCCCTTTTCTTCCCGTAATCAGACCCCTCTGACCATTCCTCTTCTGACTCTAACCTCATGCGCTTAGCTGAACAAGTTGCAACAGGTTCTGAAGTTGCAAGCCGTTCCACTTGACTAGGCTTGGGATTCCTTAGAAAACTTCTGCATGGCTCGGTTTGGGTAAACGAGTTTTTTAGAAATTTTGCTAAGCCAACCACCTTAGAACCCACCCCTCCTAACTGAGCCTTCAAGTCACATCCTCCACCCTCCCCCACTGTATCATATCGTGTCAATTCCTCATCAATAGAGTCCAATTGTGCCTGAAAAGTCTGACCGAGCTATTCCAGTATAGTTGGGACGAAGCGTTCCATCAAGCTAACAACCTCAGGGCCAACAGTGGTAGAATCGGGATCCACCTGCACTTCTACATGTACGCTTGTATTGTCTACTGTATCCCCACCACCATCACCTTGGCCGCTAAGCTCATCAACTTGTACATTGTAATCTGATCCAGTTTCCAAATCCACGGGACCTGCTGGTTCAGTCTGCTTGTGACTCGATTCTTGCCTAGGAATATCATCTCCCCCTTCCTCATATCCCTCAACATGAACTATTGTTTTCTTGGCAAAATTTGGAGTGTTAGCCCGCAGCCAAGATCCAAATTGTTGGTCCCCTGCCTTCAAAGTCCCCTTCCTCTTTTGCCATAGAGAGCATTCCTTATCATGATGAGTCAAGCGCCCACACCAATAGCAAACATTTGGCAAACGCACGTATTTAAAACTAACCCAGCTCTCATCCCCATTGCTCAATCCAAGTTTTCGACCTCGGTAAAGTGGTTTTGTGATATCTACACTGACCCGAACTTGCATGAAGTTTCCCCCCACATACTCCTCATCCTCCACCTCACAGTTGATCACCGTTCCTACCATTGAAACAATATCCTTAACTACACCCAAGATCATATTGTTTAGAGGCAAATCATGGACCTGTATCCAAAAGCTTGCAAAGTCAAATATTAGACCCTTCAAATCAGTGTACCGTTGAACCCTTTTCAATGCTACCAGAGATTTATCAAAAGACCATGGCTCCCCCATTAAAACTTTATCGACATCCGAAGCCTCCTAAAAAACAACAAAACCTTGTGATCACCCATATCACGAACCTCGAAACCCTTCTTAGTATGCCAAAGGAGTTTAAAAGTCCGCACTATGGCTTCCATGTTCAGTACGCGGCTCATAAAAAACCTTGCTGCAAGTAGGTACTGCCCTACAGGGCCATTATCCCGCACTTGATATTTGTCACCTTCTGATTCAGTCAGCGAAAACTTCTCCCACATGTTGGACAAAGTCTCCATAACAGCTATATGAACAAAACACCAGACTAACAGAGTACACACGTTGCTAAGCAGAAAACACTATATTAGCCCCACTCAAAGGAGAAAACCAAACAAGCCTCGCTTCAATGAAGCAGGCACGTTATTCTACTGGCAGCTAGGGTTTCGTGGAGCCCTAGGTCAGAGAAACATTGATCGGTGACAATTATCTTAAAAGTACTAGTTTTGTCCATATTCTTTGTTCAATGTCTTTCCTCAATAATTGAATAGATCAAATCATAGTTTTTATTACCCAATGTGACGTGTGATTGGGAGAAGAGAGAGACGCAACTATTGTAGGTCAATATATAATTGGTAACCTTTTTTAATAATGTTTTCATGCAAAAAGAATAAGGAAAAAATCTTATTACAATACCATGGGCGCCATCATTTGTCTTGTTCGGCAATCAATTGCCTCTCATCTAGCCAATCTTCTATTCGGCTTAGCAATGAAAGCACCCTTCTTCCAATCAACTTCAAGAATCTTTCACATTCTTGGATTATTAGATGAATGATTAGGGTCTATATTTTGATAATGACATGAACATGCATAGAACATGAACATGCATTGATGCATAAGTGCTGTGATGTAGTGAGGTAAGTCATGTATATGAATATAAACATGCATGATGGCATGATTGGATATGAGGATGCCATGCTTGAGTGATTGGATGTGTTTGTCATGATGAATATGCATGTGATAATTCTCGATTATTGCCTTGTTGATGCTACTGCCTTGTGACATGCTTGTTGCCCTTGAAATATACTTTCAAATGCCATGATAAATGAATGTTTAGGGTTTGGGGATGATATGCCATGTTAAATTCTCTAGATGGATGTTAGAGCATGTGTGTGTGTGTGTGTGTGTGTGTGTGTGAGTTTAGAATAATATGTTAGGAGACCCTTTTATAAGACTAGGATTTGGAACACAATGAGTGGAGGCCGACCCACAGGTCGAGTGGGGTTGGGTGCCTAACACCTTTTCATCCCCATATCTAAACTCTGGACAAGTGCTCTAGTAAAGATTAGTCCTTCCACAAGAGCGCTATATGGATGGTTTCTAGATCTAATCTAGGTAATGACTACATTTACACCCTCCACTCGGTCCACACTAGGCTGAGGCATACCTTCCTATGAGGAAACCACTACCACCCAACACGGTGGGGGCGCTTGTGCCCACACTGTATAAGATTTTTTTCAAAAGTGTTAGCTTACGAATTAAAGAAGGTCTTACCAAGACCCATCATAGAGCACCATTTGGCTTTTGCGAAAGACTGTCTTATTTTTTATAACATTCTTGCTATTTTTGAGACTTTGCATTGCATGAGGACTCACAATTCAAGCAAATTTGGTTGTATGACACTTAAGCTAGATGTGAGTAAGGCCTATGATAGAGTTGAGTGGGCTTTTCTTGAGAATCTTATGAGGAGAATGGGTTTCAGTGACCACTAGATTAATCTCATTGTGTTTTGTTTGAAAACAGTTACTTATTCAATCCTTGTTAATGGAGAGCCCAAAGGTTTAATTCATCCATCAAGGGGAATAATACAAGGAGATCCATTGTGCCCCTTTTTTTTCTCTTGTGTATTGAAAGTTTGCATGGGATCATTAAACAAGTAGCTAGAAGGGGTGAGACTAAAGTTGTTTGTTTGTTTAGACCCCCTAAAATAGATTGTTTAACCCTGGTGAATTAGCCAAGTAGTTACTTAGGTTAATTATCAGATCTAGATTAAATAGCAAAATATCATATCATACAGTGCGGAAAAATAAAGAAGACAATGATATGATTACCTAGGAAAACAAATGAAACAATCCAGTTTAAAAGTAAAAAACTTAGGGAGGATTTAACCTAACTATCCTCAAGGTAAACAAATTCACTATGATAGAATGGAAGTTTACAATAAATTTTCTCCCTAAAATCTAAATTTACCTCTTGTAAAACTTACTCACATGACCACGTGCAGCTCCGTGAACTCTTCTATCTTGAATCTGCAACACACAAACACCCACGTTTTTGACTTTGAGATCCCACTCAAATGTTTAGATCATCAACAGTAGTTGATCTTGTTATGATAGCAACTTCTACAACATTGGATCTTGAGTTTCTTCAAGGAATAACACGGTAGAAGAATTAAGAGAGTTTTGGGTACAAAAACCCTAGATCTACAATAGGAGACACGAGATGCATTCTTCTCTCTCTCTCAAAATCTCTCTAAAATGTGCCTTAAGGTTACCTTTAAATACTAGAAGTGTTTCACCTGAAACCTAAATCTAAAGCAGATTTTAGGCCAAAATAGAATTCTGCAGAAATTTCATGTCTGCAATTTTCGATTGGTTGAACCTGTTTTTCGATCGGTCAAACTTTTCAAAAATTGAATTTTTCTTTTCTGCATCCTGCATATTCTTGTATTTAGACTTGTAGCACCTTGAGCATTTTCTAATCAAACCTATAGACTTAGGAATCTATATTTAGACAATTTAGTGTTCATGGTTTGCCAATTGTTCTAAGCTTTTAGAACCTAACAAAAATTTTCTCTCTATGCAAAAGGAGACCAAGACTAACACATCTGTTCTTTGCAAATTATAGCCTTTTTTTTTTGGCAAGGCAACCTCAAAATTGAAGAGTGTGACTAAGTCCTAGATATGTTATCTACTTAGAAGGGTGCCCCTAGTTAGAAAGTGAATCAAAATAATACTGTCATCTTCGTTAGCAAGTCTACTCCAAAGGCTACGAGACAAATTATTAAAGGTATTTTAGGGGTCCAGGAGATTAAACAATATAAAAATATTTCGGTCTTCCATCTCTGATGGGTAAGGGAAAGAAAGCAAGCTTCAATTACATTAAGGAGAGAGTCTGGAGGAAGCTACAAGACTGGGAGAGCAAGTTGTTATCTTAAGCAGGGCAGGAGGTCTTGTTTAAAGCTTTCATTCAAGCTATTCCAACACGTGCTATGGGTCACTTCAAACTTCCTTTCCTAATCAAAAAGTTTTGGTGGGGACAATGTGGTGATAGGAGAAAAAGTCATTGGCTCAAATGGGAAGAGATGACAAAATCTAAAATGGTGAGTGGTATGGGTTTTAGAGATTTAGCCCTTTTTAATGACTCTTTGTTGGCTAAACAAGCTTGGAGGCTTTTGCATAATAGGGACTCTTTGTTTAATAGAGTCTTGAAGGCAAGATTTTTCCCAAATGCTCAATAATGAAGGCCAAAGATTCAAAGAGGGGCTCTTATTCTTGGAAAAGTATATTAAATGGTAGGGATGTCATTGCACGGGATGCTTGTTGGTGGATTGGTGATGGTAAGTCGGTGAAAATCTAGAAACATCTTTGGTTGCTAGTTAAGCATCCTACTATGATGTCTTCCCTTGTTGTGGAATCTTTGTAGAAGGCTACAGTTGACTTGTTAATTGATCCCTCTATGAGACAATAGAACAAAGGTATGATTGATGACATCTTTGTTCCACAGGAGACCGAAGCTATCAAGAAAATAACCTTAGCCTACCATACAACAACTGATTTTCTCTTTAGGCATCTAGCATAGGATGGGAATTACTTTTGTAAGTCTGGCTATTGTTTTCTTAGGATGGAGACAGAGCTTGACCATAGAGTGTATCCTCATACACACGATACTAGACTTTGGAAGAATATATGGGCTTTACATTCTCCAAACAAGGTGAAGAATCTTATTTGGAGAGCTTGCCGAAATTCTATGCCAAGCAAAGGTAACCTAGTTCACAGGATTGTGATTGATAGTCCATCTTGTGACTGATGTAACTCGGCCCTAGAAGCTCCACTTCGTGCTCTTTGGTCCTATCCTATGTTAGATGATGTGTGGAACGCCTCTAACTCCTGGGATTTTTGCATCTCCACTTGCTTTTCGAACTTCAATGAATTGGTCTCTTGGATTATGCAAAAGTAAAAGAACTTAGAATGGTTTACTATGACAGCATGGTCAATTTGGACTCAAATTAAGAAACTAGGTTAGACTACACCAACCTAGTTGTAGCATTGATCAGATTGCTTGGGTTTCAAAGGAAAGGTATGATGAATTCATAGCAATCCAACCTCCCCCACTCCCTTTGCCTCCTAAGCCTCATGTCCGGTGATGAACTCCCCTAGCTTACTTATATAAAATAAACTTTGACAACATCGTGTTCCAAGTTGAAAATAAATTGGGCATTGGTGTGATCATTAGGGATAATCAAGGTATGGTCATAGCATCTCTATCTTAACAAGTTCCTCAAGCTATGAAAATTGAGGCTTTGGCAATTGCTCGGGCTCTTGAGTTTGCTCAATCCATTTTGGAAGGCGATTTGAAAGTGATAATAAAGGGTTTAGTTAAGAAGGGTAGATCTTTGGCTCCCTATGATCTTTTGGTTCAAGATGCAAGGATTTTTTCTAGGTTTTTTACTCAATTGCTTTACCCTCATGCTAAAAGAGAAAGTAATAAGGTTGCTCATAGTTTGACTAGGTATGTTATAACTAGTTCAGAATGTGTTGTGTGGATGGAAGATGTTCCTTCACCACTTTCTTCTTTAATTCAGGTTGATATAGCCGGTTTTTCTTAGTAAAATTTTAGTTTTGTTCCTAAAAAATAATATTGATCCCACCCCACATCACAATTACAAACGAACAAAACTTAGGCACAATACCTTAGGTGTTTTTTCTTAAGCATCCTTCTTAAAATTCAGTCATGTGGCTTTTTTCTCACGGAATGAAAGTGTATTTTAAGTTAAGTAGTCATATGACTGAATTTTAAAAGATAAATTTATAAAACAAAACCTAAATATTGTACCTAAATTTTGCTTTACAAACAATATCTTTGTCAAAAATCTTTGATTTAGCACGACGCTTTTTTGGAAGTAAAAACAAATAGTGCTATGCAGGTCATCACCTTTTTAAAATAATTTAATTATTATTATTATAACTAGTCTCTAACCCGTGCTATGCACGGGAACCTACCTATTTGTAAGGTAGGCTAAAATAATTTTATAAAGTCTTAAATTAATTAAAAAACTACACCATTACATGATTCGTTCTTGTATAACTTCAATTTGTGTTACAATTTGATGAAGAAACCATTACTTGAACGTGCAATGGCTTATAAAAAATTTGTCAAATAATTTCAAAATTTTAAATATTAAAACTTTTGAAAGATAAAAAAAATATTAAAGAATCAAATAATTCATTGCTTAGAAATTATTGAAACAAAACAAAATATATATAACTAAAAAATAGAAAAATATAAGAAAAAGATTGGGTTATATTCAAAAGAATAATCCATGGCTATAGGTTAGCACCCTATCATAAAATATCACATTAGTGAAGTAGAGAGATAATAATAATAATAATAACAACATCAATGTTTGAGTTTGAGTTTAAGTTAGACTTGTTAGAGAGATAAAGTTTCTCTCCTTATTAAGTTTGGATTAAACAAAAATAATTTTGTTTAAAAAAAAAATGATGAGTTTGAGTTTAAGTTGGACTTATTAGAGAAATAGAGTTTCACTCCTTGTTAAGTTTGAACTAAACAAAAATAATTTTATTTAAATAAAATGATAATTCTATTTAAATATTGTGAGAGTTTCAAAAGCTTATGATATAAATATATATATATATATATATATATATATATATATATATATATTAAAGTGGCTGGTTTTTCTCAAAAAAAAAAAAAAAAAAAAAAAAAAGGTGGCTGGCTAGCCCATCTTTTCATTTTTTATTTTTAAATATAGAGTTGGGCTAATCCGCTAATTTTTGTAAAGGGGTCTAATTACCGTAAGTTTTTTTTTTTTTTTTTGCTAAGCATTACCGTAAGTTATTTATTTGTCCTTTCCCTTGCTCTTTTATATTTTCCTCTCTTGCTTCTCAAAAAAATATTTCTTCTCTTTCTCTATATTGGGGTCGCAATACCCATATATATCAGTCCATCCATCTTCTTCTTCCTTAGAATTATTGTTCACTGCGGTTGTGGGGCTGGTTTGTAGAGGTAACTGGTAAGTGTTCAAGATTTTGTCTTTTAGCTCACCCTTTCTCTTATTGATTTGTCCGCAGGAGTATTTATCAATCTTGGGAAAAGTTTTAGTAGGGGAGTGGGTTCTACGATGATATATAGAGTTGGGCTTGATGGGATTAAGGGAGGCATAGCAATTGCTGAGATTGGAATCATGTTGTGAATAGGAAAAAAAGAGTTTGGGTTTGTTGGTTTGTGGGTATGGTGGGTTTTCATTGAGGAATCTTTGGGTTTTTAGATGCGATGTTTTGTAGTTGGTTTGCCGTGGGTCTAATTGATGAGGAGCTGGTAGAAGAGGAAGGCAGGGAAGAGATGGCAGAGTATTGTGAAAGGGAAAGGCAGAGCATCAGGAGGCAGACATCGTGAAAGGGTGTCTTTTATTGCGTTTTTTTTTAATATTGTACTGATGTGGAAATTTGTAGGAGTTTCAAAAGTTTCGGTTTTATATATATATATATATATATATTGATAACCAATTTGGATTCACTTTGGAAAAAGCTGGTAGGTGGGTCTGTTTAATATTTTTGAGCTATGTTCATGGTCTTTAGTGGACTTTGAGTGCTTGATTTAGGTGTGATCTTGATCATAATTTTTTTATTATCTAATTTATCTCCTCTTACACCGTTAGTTCCATACTTTTATTCTAAGATCATAAACATAACAAATATGATCATTACCAATGTCACAGGTCGTAACTAAGAATTTCTTTTAGGGCCAAACTTATTTTCATAGACTATATCCTTAAAAATAATATAGAGGATTTAAAAAAAAAAAAATTTAATCCCCAAACCTTTTTTTGCAAAAAATATTATTAATTTTATTATTTATTATTAAAAATAGCACTTTGGCCTTTAGGAGAATAATTTAAGAGAGTAGTTTCATTGTAAACTACCTAAGGCAGTTAAGGCAGATGAAAACTGTACGTTTTTAGATCTCTTAAAAACACAATTGGATTAACCTAGTTAATTAGTCAAGTTATTACTTAGTCCAAATTTCATATCTAGGTTATCACAATCAAACAATCATATCATGCATAGCAGCGGAAATATAAATAACACAATGATATGATGACCCAAGAAACCAAACCGGTAAAAACCTGGGGAGGATTTAACCTAACTATCCTCAAAGTAAACCTGAATCCACTATGAAAGAATCGAAGTTTTACAATAGGACTTAGACTACTAACATCCTATTGCTACCCACTAGTAGAAACCTACTGACACGACCACGTGCAAGCTCCGAGCCCACGGACTCCTTCTTTCTTGGATTCTCCAGCAAGTACAAGCACACCCGCTTGTGTTTCTTTAAGCTTTTTAGTGCAGCAACTGAATGATCATCAAGCTCTCAATAAAATCTCCTTCTTGATAATTCTAAGCATGTGTGAAAGCAACCACCTCTAGATCTCACAAGAGATTCACACACACAGCAAATAAAGCAACCAAAAAAACTTGGCTAGGGTTTGCCTTTTATACCTAGGGCAAAACATAAGACCCAACACGTTTTAATAAGCTAGGGCTGAGTTGGAAAAATCTACAGAAAAAACATTCTATCTGAGATTCGATCGATTGAGTCTAAACTTCGACCGATTGAGCCAGGCCGAAATGCACACTTAATTCTGCAACAGCTCAATTCCAACTTTACATAAAAGACAACTTTGAGCAAGTCTAAACAAGACTAAACAACCTGTTTTGATCAAGGTTGCACGATTAAGATAAACAAGAGTCTTATGAACTTTATTTAAAGGCATTTTGAGCAGTTTTGACAAGAAATTTCTTTCCCCTTATAAAAGTTCCTAAATCCTTTATAACTCGTACAGCAGAATTCGGCCTTCGCCTTACAGACTCGTTCTTGAAGTTGAATGATGTGGGCGGACTTGAGACTTGCAAAGAGGTTTTGATAGAAGCTACCATATGGCCTAAAAAGTATCCATAATTTTTTACGAGTAAGTTCCTCCAACATCAACCATCATTGTATTTAACTTTTGGGTTTTCTAATCTTTGCTTTTAGATAATTTATCTGTATATTCTTAGTTTCAATGCTAATAAGAATGACTGTGTTAGGACATATGTGAATCATGTTAGGAACATATGTCATTATAGTATTGGCTAATCATTTGACAAAACGTACTTTACTTGTAATTGGGTAGATCTAGGATGTGTTTAATACTTCAAGAAACATGTTGTTCAAGTCAAGTATTAAAGCTATGAAGATTGGACCAAGAAACAAGTGAAGAAGGGTTGTTCATTAAAGCTAGATAGATTCCCAACAACTCTCGATAGATAATATCTATCGAGGTTTAATGAGTCTCGACAACTCTCGACAGATACTATCTATCGAGGTCTCGACAGTTGCTTGACAGATGTATCTATCGAGAATTACGACATGTATGTGTAGGGTTTCTTTTCTCACAACCCTGGACATATATAAGACTTATTTTAAAGGCTTTCATATAAGAGAATACAAGGAGAACACATGCAAAAGGTGACCGAGTGCCTTATTTTCTCTTAAAGAAGCTACTGCACATTTGCGCCTTAGGGTTTTGTAACCAAATGCTTCTTGATCTTAATTGTTGATGAAGTGATGAAGTGAAGAACTTTGCAACCAACATTTTCTTCAAGTTGATGTGTTAGTCATGTACTGGGAGCCGTGCATCTTTAGTTAGTCACGTACTAGGATCTGTGTAAAAGGGTAGCGTTCATATATTGAAGAGTTCAGAGGTTCTAAAGCGGTAGAAGGTTTCTGTTGTAAGTTCATCTATGGGAATAGTAGAGTCTAGGGACAAAGATTTTATTCTAGATCTAAAACTTCCCTTTACTATAGTGAATTACTTTTCGGGAAGGTTTTCCTCCAGGCTTTTTACTGTGAAACTAGTTTGTTTCATTGGTTTTCTTGGGTCATCATATCTTGTCTTATTTACTTTTCTGCTGCATGATATTGATGATAGTTTGTTTTAACAAAGTTCATTTATAATAAATCTATATGTTTTTAGACCCCTTAAAACACAACCAGATTAACCTAGTTATTTAGCCAAGTGATTAACTTAGGTAAATTAACAAATCTAGGTTAACACAAATATATGATATTATTGTAAAGTGCGAAAAATAAAGAACACAACAATATGATAACTTAAGAAAACCATACCGGTAAAAAACCTAGGGAGGATTTAACCTAGCTATCATCAAGGTAAAAAGCAAATCCACTATGAAAGAATTGAAATTTGTATAATAGAACTTAGACCACTAACATTCTATTGCTACCCACCAGTAGAAAACTTATTGACACGACCACGTGACAGCTCTGAGTCCATGGACTACTTCTTTCTTTGGCCTTTGCAAAACACAAACACCCATGTTTGTGACTTTGAGATCCCACTCAAAGGTTTAGCAAAACAAACTCTCCTGTTTGTGACTCCAAGACCACCTTTGAAGGTTTAGATCATCAGCACCTTTGATGACTAGAGAAGGCAGCAGCTTCTACAATACCGGATCTTGAGATTCTTCAAGTAATGACACCGGTAGAAGATATGAGAGAGCTTTTTAGGAACAAAACCCTAAATACAAAAGAGGACACTCTTCTCTCTCTAAAAAGTTTCATAAAAACATGCTAAAGGTTTTCTTTATATACTGGGAGAAGTAGATCTGAAACCCTAATCCTTAATGGGCTTGAACTGCTGTTTGGGCTTAATTAAAATTTTGCAGATATGACTTTCGATTAGTCAAGCCTGTCTTTCAATCGATCGAAACAGGTAAATTATGAAATCTTATTCCTACAACTTGTATGTTCTTATGTGTTCACGATTTGCCAATTGTTCTAAACTTTTAGAACCTAACAATCTCCCTCTTTGGCAATTCGTGACAAAACTTTTATACAAAATGAAATGCTCAAATACAAGAACAACCCAATACAATAAAATACCCAATTACATCACAAATCCCAATCTATGACTCCTAACCTAGAAGTTGCAAGAAGAGGTAGAAAGTCTTGATCAGAATGTACCTGTCTTTCCTAAAACACTCAACAAACACATCGTCGCATGTGTGGAAAGAAAGACATATAAATAATAACATGAAACAGAATATAAAAAACAAAAGTAAATTCTAATTTTCCCCCTAAGTTAGATACGACAAAAAGTTTTTATATTGTCTCCCTTTGAAAAACAATGTTAACTCCTCCTAAACAAAACAAATAGAATTCTCACATATCAACTATTTCTCCCCCTTTTTGTCACGTACTGACACAAACAACTCAAACAAAGAGTAGAGTGACAATAAACATAAGAGAAAAAAAAAAAAAAAAAAAGAACCAAGGGAACAAAAACCAGTTTAGCTCTATAAAAAATAGAGGCAACTCCCCCTATGAACAACAATGATGAAAGACAAGCTTCCCCTCCTATAAAAATAGGAAAAACGAAATAAGTTTTGAAAAACAGTTTTGGGGAAAATTTAGGAGGTGGGGAAAATAAAAACACACAAACCAAACTTAAAAACTAAGTTGCTAAGTTGAGGATACACAAAAAAAAAAATATTCTCTCTTTCAATAAATGCGAACTTGACACTATGTGACCCATAAACAGTTGCGTGAGTAGAGAAAATATTTGCACATTGATTATCCATCATATCTCTTAAGAGAAATATTTTCTGCAGTTCACACATAAAAATAGCATATACTAAAATGTACAAAGGACTCAAAAAATAATCAATCAATTTTTGAATCAAGTTGAGTACCCAATTTAGCAAAGTATATGCATGTTATGTGTGAAAACAATGAGAGATATGACTGCAAAACTACAAGATGGATATAGAACACAATGCAATGCATGAGAATCCTAAACATAAATGACGCATGAAAAACAATTTGGTCAAAAACTTAGAAACTAAAAATTTTTCAATTTCGATCAATCGAGTATCGATCGAATACCAATCAAGCCAAGCAAATTCTAACAATAAATTGTTATCGCAATTTTGATCAGTCGAGAGACAGATTTGATCAATCGAAAATCTGAAAAAAATCAATTTTTTGAGAAACAGAACATTTTAATGCATAAACTCCTCAAAGCACAATATTTTACGAATAAAATGCATGAGTATGAAATGAAAAGTTTTTCAAAAACCCTTGAATTTAACCTAGATCTTCCAAAAACAAGATTTTTAATCAATTTGTCCTCAAATCTCAAACTTTAAACACATTTTGCATCAAAATCAAGGAATTTTCAATCTTGGATAGCCAAAATAAAATCACACACAATAACATGTACAAAGTTTAGCAAAGAGTAACTTGTGTAGTGAGTGCAACTAGCAAAACTTGAGATACATGTGAGGTGATATGTGAATAGTAATGAAGCACAAATTCTACAAAATTCATCACATAGAATTTGAAAGAGACTATCACCTAAAGAGTTACATTATATAACTCACACATCTCCTAGAAAACAAGCTTGCAATCATGTAAGTTTCTTGATTTGCCTCATAATGTACATACAAATTTTATTTAATTAGAAACTTATTAAAATAGCTAGAATAATGTACACACCAATTTTATTTGATTGATTTAACATTAAGTCCAATAATGTACACATCAATTTTAAAATTTGAACCGAGGCTACACCTTATGTTCTTTTTGTGCATGTGCTACACTTTCTCGAGCACAAAATCTTACGATATGCACTAAGGTGTTCATGATTGGCTAGTAAACAGTGGTGAGATGGTTATTTATACCTTTCTCAAAAGGTTCAAGTCCGATAGTCAAAGACATGTGACTTCAAGATCAAGACAAAGTGATCAAAAACTATAAACATCTCCCACACAATATACACTACAAAGCTCAAACTAGTAAAGTGTAATAAAAGAAGCTCATTCAAGCTAAACAAGGTACATAAACATGTTATGTAAAGATAATATGGTCAAACCTTGATTATAAATCCAAGATGTGGAATACAAAACACAAAAATCTTTTTGGTTTTAAAAAATTTATGACCAAAAGCAAAAAGCACACATTATGCTAAATGAACAATGCAAATGCAATGCATGACAGTGCTTAACTAAGCTATAGAGGGTACACAAACAATGAATATCAATTTCTTAATTAACCCAGGAGTACATATCCAACTAGTACATACACATACAAAATTATAAATAGCTTAGCACTTATATAACAAATACTATTCAAGTTTCTCCACAATGTCAAGCATGTTCTAAATCAAGAAAGAGATATCACAATTCATGTAATCCTCAAGAAAAATAAAACTAGACAAAAAATAAAATATTTTTGTCTTTTTGAAAATTTTCAATGTTTTTGGATTTTAAAAAAAAAAAAAAAAGAAAAAAACCAAAAACAAAATATGTCCACAAACAATTGAAAGAATTAAATCAGGGACAAGTCAGCAACACTCACCTTGGAGAATCTTTTCTCACCCATATAGCACGAGTCTTCGGCTTTGTAGGTAAAAATCCATGAGAAGCAGAGTGTATTTGAGGGATTACACCAATCTTCTGAGAAAGACTAAAATCCTGTAAATTCCTTTCACAAGCCAACAAGCTCAAATTTCTCAAAAGAATATGAAACAATTTATATGGACTTATGGCAAAAGAAATATCATCACAAATCCTAGACTAAAACACAAAATGCTTAAATTTCAGTTTATGACAATTAGTACGAATGTGACCGAAGACACCACAAAAGTGACAAATAGGAACAAATTTAGGAACATCAGTATTCCTAACAACAAATCTAGTCTCAGATTTTGGTTTTTGCCTCAACAAAGAACAATTTGGTCTAATATGACCAACAACACCACAAAGGTGACAAGTAGGCACAAAAACAGATTTATTATGCTCTCTAACAGTAGGTTTAAAAATAGGTTTAGAAACTTCAGTGTCTACATCAGAACTTTTACCTTTGTCTATCCTAGCAAAATAAGCCTCTTCTTTATTATTCCTCTTGAAAGAAGGGATATAAACTTTCTCAGTTTTAGGCTTAAGAGAAATAGAAACACTTCTATTATCAACAACAGGCTTGGTACTAGTCAAATTATCAATTTTAGTTTTAAATTCAACTAACTCTTGTTCCAAGCTTTTCATCTTCTCATCTTGAAAGGAAATTTGATTTCTCAAAAATTCATTTTTTTATTAGATTCATCGAATCTAACAACCAATTCCTCTTTTTCAAGATTAGCCAATTTTAACTCTTCCTTGAATTTCTTAGCAATTTTCATAGATTTCAATAATTCCTTATGGAGAGTTTCACAGGCATCAATAAGATCAACAGAAACATGATCAGAAAGACACTTCAAATTATCCATGACAACAGGGGTCAAGGATCATCTCTTAGATCAAAAGATCTAAAACAAAAGAGCTACCCGCTCTGATACCACTTGTATATTTTTAGACCCCTTAAAACATAGCTAGATTAACCTAGTTATTTAGCCAAGTGATTAACTTAGGTAAATTAAAAATCTATTATTGTAAAGTGCGGAAAATAAAGAACACAGCAATATGATAACCCAAGAAAACCAAACCGGTAAAAACCCTGGGGAGGATTTAACCTAGCTATCTTCAAGGTAAAAAGCAAATCTACTATGAAAGAATTGAAGTTTGTACAATAGAACTTAGACCACTAACATTCTATTGCTACCCACCAGTAGAAAACTTACTGACACGACCACATGACAGCTTCGAGTCCACGGACTACTTCTTTCTTTGGCCTTTGCAAAACACAAACACCCACGTTTGTGACTTTGAGATCCCACTCAAAAGTTTAGCAACACAAACTCTCCTATTTGTGACTCCAAGACCACCCTTAAAGGTTTAGATCATCAGCACCTTTGATGACTAGAGAAGGTAGCAACTTCTACAACACCGGATCTTGAGATCCTTCAAGTAATAACACCGGTAGAAGATATGAGAGAGCTTTTTAGGAACAAAACCCTAAATACAAAAGAGGCACACTCTTCTCTCTCTAAAAAGCTTCATAAAAACGTGCTTAGGATTTCCTTTATATACTGGGAGAAGTAGATCTAAAACCCTAATCCTTAATGGGCTTGAACTGCTGTTTGGGCTTAATTAAAATTCTGCAGATACGACTTTCGATCGGTCAAGCCTATCTTTCGATCAATCGAACCAGGTAAATTATGAAATCTTCTTCCTACAACTTTTATGTTCTTGTGTATTCACGATTTGTCAATTGTTCTAAACTTTTAGAACCTAACAAAATCTAATTAACAACTTAGGTTTAAAACTTGTTAATTCTATCAACCGAAGCCTAAATTTCTCAACAAGTGGTATCAAAATGGGTACACATTTATTGGATTAATTTCCTGAGTGTGATCCTTGACCCCTGTTGTCATGGATTGTGGACAATCTCTTTTGATTCTTTCTTAATTTGATGGTACTAATTATATGTACTAGAAATTTCGTACAATGTGATTTGGTCATCACAAGAAATACATGTGTTAATGTATGCTCACTAAACTGTCTTGACTTATTTTTGAAATATAAAATTGGCTAAACTTGTTTAGTGTGTGTGTGTGTGTGTGTGTGCGTGTTTGGGATCTAAATGCTTGTCATTTTTCTTGATGAGAGATGATTTTGAGAGTTTAAAATGTTGTTTGGATCTTTGGTTGAGTAGCATATTTGATTGCATTTATTTTTATGTTTTTCTCTCCTTTGAAAAACTATTTTTGAGCAATCTCGACAGCTTCTCGATACCTCTCGACAGCTAGGCTATCTATCGAGCCTCTGATCTTCCCTTCTTGATAGCTGTTATCGCAATTTCGATCAATCGAAGTTTTTGAGGATTTTGTCTCGATAGCTTCTCGACAGCTTATCGATCCATCGAGAAACTTTCTATCTGGCGGATAGATCCTCGACAGACTCTCGATCCATCGAGGTTGGCTTGATAGCAGGTCGATAGCTCTCGATCCATCGAGATCCTCTTGCATGCATTTTTTTTACATGTTTTGCATCTTTCTTTAATCTTGTCATCCATAGCATCTTGTTTCATTAGATTCATGTTTTTCTATGGATTCCTTATGCCCCCTTAATCATCCTTGATTATCTTTATGTTTCTCGAGTGAAGCTTTCGAGCTTCTTGTACCCTTTGTCAATCATGACAAAAAGGGGGAGAAAATGTGGTTTCTTTTTAAGATTCTACATGTTAGGGGGAGAAATACATGCCTTTGTAAGGGGGAGATGTGTTTCATCTTGTTAGGGGGAATGTTTACCTCCTTGCTGTTGTAGGAGCTTCTTTTAGCTTCTTCTTCTTGTACACCGGTCTTGTGACCATGTGTACATACATTGTGCTTATCTTTGATATATATATATATATATATATGTGATGTATGTCTTCTTCACCTACACCTACATCTACATGTGTTGTTTCTTTTCTCTCTTTATACACATGTTTCTTTATTGTATGCAATCTTTTATTTCTGTCTCACACTAAGATGCCGTGATGAGTTTTGTTTAAAGTGTTTCAGAAATACAGATTGTCAAAGTCTTCTTGCCATGAACTCTCTTCTTGCAAAGTTTTTCAAGAGTTTATGTTAGGATAGATTTTATTATAATCAATAAGTGAGTATAAGTTGAGTGATTTATGACTTCTCTCATATGTTTATTTGTTTGTTGTGGTTTTGTCACGGATTGCCAAAGGGGGAGATTGTTAGGACATATGAATCATGTTAGCAACATATGTCATTATAGTATTGGCTAATCATTTGATAAAACGCACTTTACTTGTAATTGGGTAAATCTAGGATGTGTTTAATACTTTAAGAAACATGTTGTTTAAGTCAAGTATTAAAGCCATGAAAATTGGACCAAGAAACAAGTGAAGAAGGGTTGTTCATTAAAGCTTAACAGATTCCCGACAGCTTTCGACAGATAATATCTATCGAGATTTAATGAGTCTCAACAACTCTCGACAGACACTATCTGTCGAGGTCTCGACAGCTGCTTGATAGATGTATCTATCAAGAATTATGAAATTCAGATTTCCAAATCTGATTTTTGGCTCATACTGACATGTATGTGTAAGGTTTCTTTTCTCACAACCCTAGACATATATAAGGCTTATTTTAAAGGCCGTCACATAAGAGAATACAAGGAGAACACATGCAAAAGGTGACTAAGTGCCTTATTCTCTCTGAAAAAAGCTACTGCATCTTTGCGCCTTAGGATTTTGTAACCAAGTGCTTCTTGATCTTCATTGTTGATGAAGTGAAGAATTTTGCAGCCCACATCTTCTTCAAGTTGGTGCGTTAGTCATGTATGGGGAGCCTTGCATCTTTGGTTAGTTATGTACTGGGATCCGTGCAAGAGAGTGGCATTCATATATTGAAGAATTCAGAGGTTTTGAAGTGGTAGAAGGTTTCTACTGTAAGTTCATCTATGGGGATTGTAGAGTTTAGGGACAAAGATTTTGTACTAGATTTGAAACTTCTCTTTACTATAGTGAATTGCTTTTCGAGAAGGTCCCCCCTAGGTTTTTTACTGTGAAACTAGTTTGTTTCATTGGTTTTCCTAGGTCATCATATCTTGTCTTATTTACTTTTCTGCTGCATGATTTTGACATGATATTGATGTTAGTTTGTTTTAACAAAGTTCATTCATAATAAACCTAATTAACAACTTAGGTTTAAAACTTGTTAATTCTATCAACCGGAGTCTAAATTTCCCAACAGGCTGGACTTCAAGGGACCACTAATGTGGATATTGTATTGTTGTTTTGGAAAAAATAATCATTTGTTGGCCTATTTAGGGAATCAAATACCATGAAGGGTTGTATCACTATATGGTCCACCTGCAACAGGGAAGAACCTTGTAGCAAGGGCAATTGCAGCAGAAGCAAAATAAACTTTCTTTAGGTAATATATATTCATATATTTTTACCAAAACCAATACCAATACATAGCAAGCAATTGGGTTACAATAATTGATGATGAAAGCATTATACATGGCAAGAGATATAAAAGAATTATGCATATATATATTTTGTATGTTGTAAACGTGAAGGGATTAGAATGGTTAAACCTTTTTCTTTAATTGACTTTTCGTGGTTGCCTTACTTGAAATAATTTTACCACTAGTGCAAATTCTATAATTGGTAGTCACAAGATTTTATAAACGGATGATGATAAAAATTGCTTTCAGCATATAAAAAATAAAAAATAAAATGAGTTACGATGATGATAGTATGTTCACTATCCAGTTGTTTATGTATCATTTGTGATTAATTATATACACCATCATGGTGTTTTCTCCCATCATGAACTTGGGAATATAGCTTACAAGTAACGTGAAAAAGATCCTGAGTGGAAAATTAAGAACAAATACTATTTCTAGTATTCTAAGGCCGCATTTTAGGGACTCGTTATCCGTCATTTTGACACAGCTGAATACATGGATATATAGTATAGTATTGAGATATATGGAATTTGTTTTTTCTTCTTTTTTTCTCAATGGTGTTGCCTTACGTTATTCATTTTGAGTCACCAAAAATCTTTCCATCCTAAATTCCTAAATACCTTTTCATATCTGTATCTATAGACTTCATGTCATCCAATGATACATATATGTTACTTATTGTTTCTCTAACATTTTCTGGAACAGTCCCATGGCATCACATGATATGGAATATTGATGTGCATGAAATATATACAAAAAAGTACTCTCATATTTGTATTTTAGCCTCACTTTTATGCAATTTTGTGACTGATTATAAGTTGTCTTTGTTTATAGGTAATAAAGGATTTACATACAAAGTGAGACTAGGCAATTTTCAAGCAAAGTTAAGACCCAGGTGTGAAGCATGAAGTAAAGATTCAGCCCAAAGTAAACATCCAGCGGCCAGGCGTGAATTCAAGAGAAGACCAAAAAAAAAGAAAGAAAAAAATAAGAAGTCCAAGATTCAATTCAACATGGATGAAGTTTGCAAGGAAATAACCTCCTAAAATCAAGCAATGGGGCGTGTCACAAAAGAAATAGAAGTCAGCGTTTAAAGCAAGAAATCCCTTGCATGTGCGTGGCTTGGAAATATGAATTCGTTGTTCTACTTGTATTAGGATTATAGCATAGTGTGTCAAGCGGTCTTTTCTTGTATAAGTCCCTAGGTCAGTTTGTACGTTAACCAGGGAAAAAAATGAAAAAAAGAAAAGAAAAGAAGGCAAGGGCTGTATTGTGATTATCTCTCTCTATTTTATATGTCTAGCTTAATTCTTAGTATTTTATTTTTGTGTTTTATTTCAACAAACAAGAGTAGCTAAATTTTCAATTAGGGTTAAGATTATCAGTATTATTTATGTAATTTCATTTTTCCCACAATGGTTGTTTTTTAATGGTTCAAATTATTCTTGCTTCATACCAATTGGCTATGATAAGATTCTTAATATGAGTTCAATATAATCATGTTTTTCTCATGATTTTGGATTTATCTTAATTAATTGAATACTTGGTATATAATCGTTTAATTTTAAAATTATATATCTTTTGTGATTTGTTGTTAACTTATATAATTGATGATTTGATTTTATAATTAGGAAGCGAAGAAGAGCATGATTTAGATTTTTAAAATAAGGGTTTTAATGATAATATTTTCCATGATAGTAGGATGGACTTCTAGATTATCATGCAATGGGTTAGAAAAAATTAATGATCATGAATATATATTTATATGAATTAACAAAGCGGATTTTGAAACCTTAATTCCTTTATCTTGTGTAAAGTTGAATTTATTCAACTATGTGTTGGCTTTATTCCGTGCTAAATTTGCTTGTAATTCAACATTTAGAAACCCTGTATTTAGGTGAGAATAATGTAAGGGTTCTGTGTGAGAGAGTGTGAAGATTTGATCAAGAGTGTGCAACAAGAAGGTGACTTGCGACTGATTCACGAGTGGTGACTCACCAAAATGAAGCACGCGTGTGAAGCATGCAGGAAGATGAAGAGTCAGGATAGTTGGATCACTACAGAACAAAAAATACAATCTGGCCTAGTCTGGTAACTAGCAACTGGAACTCGCGACTCATCCCAGTCACGAAGTGACTCGCCAGTGCACCCCGTTTTGCTGAAAAGTGACTTTTCACATTCCATCTCATACCTTACTATAAATACCTTTATACCCACGAAATGTAAAGAGCTTCTAAAGAGAATTTTGAGAGAGAAACCCTAGAGAAAAATAAGATTGATTCATCCACAATCTTATACATTTGATTCTCCAAATTCCTCTACTCTAACCCTCTCCATTGTCATACCTATGAGAGGATTATAAATCAAATCCTTACCTCACCAAATTCAGAGTAGTGAGAAGGTTCTTGGTGTTTGGAAAGTAGTTCAAGAGAGAACCAATTCATATTGGTTGATGCAATGGGCTGATTGCAGGATCTGGAAAGCTAGAGAAGACACGGTTCGACGTAACCTTGTTGAAGCAAGAAGCTTAGAGGGCTTAGGTGCATTGGGCAAATTAGGCTTGGAGGGTCTATTGTTATTCATGTATTCCAACTGATTTTCTAGTGGATCATTTACCGCTTGGAGGGCGGCGGAGAGGTTTTTCGCAAAGTTCTTCAGTTTCCTCTTCAATAACACGTGCTGGTGTTATCTTATGTTTGCACCTCTCTTTCCCTTACTCTTAGCTTTTAATTTCTGTTGGTTGCAATTAATTAATTGCTTAAAGTAGTTTGCAAATTTGATTATTGCTTATATTTCATATTCCACACATATATTATTTGAATATAAGCTTGTATTGAAAATTTGTATTTGGAGGTCTAAACATTCACAAGTGTTCTATACATTAAGTTAGTGTAGACACTCTATTTTGCACCCGTGATTTAATCAAGGAAGATGGCTGGAATGACCATCCATGTACCCAAAAAATCATTTTTGCATTACACACATCAATTTGTTCTTGCATTACACGCATCAATTTATTCTTTCATTGCATGCATTAGTCTATTCATTGCATATCATAACAATGATCTTGAGATTCTAATGGTTGCAACAGTGTGTTCGGTTTCTAAATCGAATCATCAGATCGAAAGATATCACATGATCAAGTTTGCACGGTCCATATGAATTGTGTCTAGGAATAGTCGACCACACACGATTAATTTAAATTAATTCTAATTGGTTAAACAGTTAAAATCAATTAAATAATTTTGTGATTGGTTGATAATTAGTGTTTAAAATAGGATTGCATGCATAGGAATAAAAGGGATAATTGAATAACAATAAAATTGTGGATAATCTAAACTTTATCAAGATTTATTTTAGGATATTTATCTACAAGATAATTGTTCTTAAAATGCCTAAATTATCTAGAAAAGAGATAATAAAAAAAAAAAATTCATGGATGGAGGATGAAAACAAGTCTAGATACAAGGACCAGATAAAAAAACCCTAGAAGGAGAGTCCAAACGGTACTCGAACACAAAGTGGGTTTGACATCCAAAAGCACCATTGGGCACTTTTGGAGTGCCAAACGGCACTTTAAAAGTGCCAAAATGGCATCTTTTGGGCTTTGGCCCAATGGCTTTCGGATGACGATAAGGCACACCTTTTTCAATCTTTTCGCAAAAGGATGCATCTAGATTCACATCCTAATCATCCGTGCCTATTTTTTAGAGTCTTCTAGCCTCTATAAATAGAGACTGGGTCTCATAATTCAGCACTTTTTTTTACGCTTTGAGAGGCACACGTTTTAAGGCTCTCAAATTGCTGATACTTGTTAATCCTCTCTGAGATTTGCTGCTTAAATTAGGGTTTTTAGGTTTCAAAAATAACTGAATAAGTTTCTTTGAGCCCTAAAATATACTCTCAACAACAAGGAGTGCTCATGCAAGAGGTTGTTGTCAATCACCCTTTCTTTTCCTTATACTTCTTGTTTAAAATGATGAATGTTTTGTTATCTTTGAATTATTAATCATTGTTATGTTTAAAGCATGATTATTTTTCTATGTGATTATTGTAATCTCATTCTTGAATGTCAATAATCTGCATGTGAACAACTCTTTTTCTTAAAATAAAAATTGATTTGCATCTTCATTAGATGTAAATCTGACTTTTTCTTAAAATAAAAATGGATCTGCATCTTCATTAGATGTAGATCTGACTTTTTCGTAAAATAAAAACAAATTTGTATCTTCATTAGATGTAGTAGATTTGACTTTTTCTTAAAATAAAAATGGATCTACATCTTCATTGGATGCATATCTGAATTTTTCTCAATTAAAAACTGATTTGTATCTTTCTTAGATACAGATCTTATTTTTCTTTAACATATGCAGATTTTTGAAATAAAGAAAAAGATAAAACATATGTTTATTTTGTTTAGTCCATGTTGCATGAATTTAAATTTTGAGTGAAACTCTCTTCTTAAAATTAAAAAAAAAATAAATAAAATTTATTCTTTTAAAACATATAAACAATAGATCTGATTTTTCTGTTATCAAAAACCATTTTTTTATTTATTATTCAAAAAAAAATATATGATCTTTTACAAATCAAAAAACATTTTTCAAAGTTCTTAAAAAAAACAGATCTTATATTTTTCAAATCAAAAGACTTTATTTCATGTGATACACACAGATCTGAATTTTCATCTCCAAAAGCCACTTTTTTTCTACATACTACAAAACAGATCTGGTATTTTGATAAATCAAAATCAAATTTTTTTTTTTTTTACCAACTAAAATAGATCTGATTCTTTTCAAAAGAAGAGACTTCATTCATAATAAATTTGTGTGGCTTAATTTTAATTTCACATGTTCAACATATCATTCATGTCATGCATAAAAATGGTACATTGGTCACAAGAGTCTAGAAGACCAGACTTTGTCTGGGCGGAACGGGTGCCTAACAACTTCCTATTCCGTAACCTAACCTTCGAATTTAGTGTCTTTGGATAGGTAGACCTAGGCTTTATCTTTGTTTTTATTTTTGGGTAGATTGTAACTAGGACAAAAGGCCATGTATTTTTGGTAAATTGTAACTAGGACCCAAAGCCATGTTATGTTCAAACTTTCAAATATGTATCCTCTTTATTCAATCAATGAAACGAAGCAATTTTATTATGTATTTTTTATTTAGGTTTTCTTATTTTTTGTACATAAAGAATAAGTGGCCACTCCACACTACTTACCCAAAAAGAGAGGTGCCCTAAAAAGCACACCACAAAAATCTCTCTTTTTTTAGAGCACCCTAATTTCGAGGTGTCTCAAAGTGAGTTTTCAATAAAAAAAGATTGATTCATCCATAATCTTATACATTTGGTTCTCTAAATTCCTCTACTCTCGCCCTCTCCATTGTCATACCCATGAGAGGATTATAAACCAAATCCTTACCTCACCAAATTCAGAGCAGTGAGAAGGTTCTTAGTGTTTAGGAAGCAGTTCAAGAGAGAACCAATTAATATTGGTTGATGCAATGGGCTAATTGCGGGA
The DNA here is from genome assembly GCA_011696235.1 of Quercus mongolica. Classification (NCBI taxonomy): domain Eukaryota; kingdom Viridiplantae; phylum Streptophyta; class Magnoliopsida; order Fagales; family Fagaceae; genus Quercus; species Quercus mongolica. Next base: position 79,826,060 of record CM022236.1, read on the forward strand.
TCTGGAAAGCCAGAGAAGACACAGTTCGACGTAACCTTGTTGGAGCAAGAAGCTTGGAGGGTTTAGATGCATTTGGTAGATTAGGCTTGGAGGGTCTATTGCTATTCATGTATCCTAATTGATTTTCTAGTGGGTCATTTACTGCTTGGAGGGTGGCAGAAAGGTTTTTTTCCGAGTTCTTCGATTTCCTTTTCGATAACACATGTTGATGTTATCTTGTGTTTGCATCTCTCTTTCCCTTACTCTTAGCTTTTAATTTCTACTGGTTGTGATTAATTAATGGCTTGGAGTAGTTTGCAAATTTAGGTATTGCTTATATTTCATATTTCGCACATATATTGTTTGAATATAAACTTGTATTGAAAATTTGTATTTGGGGGTCTAAACATTCACAAGTGTTCTATAGACTAAGTGAGTTTTCAGTTGGTATCAAAGCGGGTACACTTTGACGAATTTCTATATCCTTAGTGTGATCCTAGACCCCTTGTAGCTATGGATGAAGCTATGGAAAAGGCTATGTTGAATTGTGGTGCAAATGTTTGTGATAATGACTCTACGAGTATTTTTAAAGATTGTCCTAACAATGAACTCCTATAGTTATTAAAATTAAAGAAACATGCTAGAATGTTTGTTCACATGCTAAAGTATCTTGAACACAAGAACCATGGTTTACACAATAGTCTATGTAAGTCAAATTCATTGATTGAGAAGTATAAAAGAAGAAATAGAATATTGTGTGACAAGGTTGATCACCTTAAAAAGAGAATTCAATCTAGTAAGAGAATAGAAAATGAAGATGATTTTCTTTTTAAAGATCAAGAATGCCTATCTCATGCTTGCTTGTTTGTGTACACCGCTATGAAAGTATTCAATTCTTGTTTATGGTATCTTGATAGTGGATGTTCTCATCATATGACAAGGGATAGATCACTATTTAAGTCTCTCAAAGAGAAGGTTGGTAACTATGTAACATTTGGGGATGCAAGCCATGCTCAAGTTCTTCGCAAAGGGACTATTAAGATACCGGGGCTACCTCTATTGAAAGATGTTCTATATATCAAAGGGCTTAAGGCGAATCTCTTGAGCATCACTCAAATATGTGATGAGGACTTTCTTGTTCAATTCTCAAAGAAAGGGTGTGTGATCATAAATGAAGTAGGGATTCAAGTCTTTGAGGGATATAGGACCACCGACAATTGCTATGGAGTGGTTCCTATGCCAAATATCTCTTCTAGGAGTGCCCAAGTCGATGTGTTGGAACATTGGCATCAAAGACTCGGCCATGCAAACTTCAAACAAGTGGCGAAAGTGTCCAAACTTGAAGACATTATGGGGCTCCCAAAATTCGGGAAGGTGGAGAAAACCATTTGTGGCACTTGTCAAATGGGAAAACAAACAAAGGAAAATCATTAAAAGGTGTATGTGACCTCTACATCATGTTGCTTAAAGCTTCTCCATGTTGATTTAATGGGGCCCACAAGAACGGAAGGCTTAGGAGGAAAACGGTATATTATGGTCATTGTCGATGATTTCTCAAGACACACATGGGTGGAATTTCTTAGAGAGAAATCAGAAGCATGTGAGAAGATGAAGACTCTTTGTAAGAACTTCAAAACGAGAAAGGTGTACCAATTGTCAAGATAAGAAGTGACCATGGCAAGGAGTTTGAAAATGCAAAATTTGAGCCTTTTTGTGAGAAGAATAGGATCAAAAAAGAGTTTTCAACTCCTAAAACTCCTTAACAAAATGGGGTGGTCGAAAGGAAGAACCGGGTGATTTAAGAAATGGCAAGAGTTATGCTACTCAACAAGAAAATTCCTCAAAAATTTTGGGGGGAAGCCATGAACACCTCATGTCACATTGGCAATAGAATATTCTTCCGAGTGGGAACAAAGAAAACCGCATATGAAATTTGTAATGGGAAGAAACCAAAAGTGAAATACTTTCAAGTCTTTGTGAGAAAGTGTTACATTCTAAATGATCAGAAGAACCTTGGAAAATTTGATGCAAAGAATGATGAAGGTATATTTCTCGGGTACTCAACCACTAGCTGAGCATATAGAGTCTTCAACAAAAAAACGAAAACGGTGATGGAGTCCATCAATGTGGTTATTAATGATGCCATAACAAATATAGCAAATGATGATAGTGGAGAAGGAACAAGCTCCAAAGAAGCTATCATTGAGATTGAAGCCCAACGTGTTAAAGAGGAAGAACGTTCACCGGAAAGAGAATCTACTCCCATGAACTTTAGAATGGAGACAAGATCATTGTCTAGATCCCCAAGCCCTCTCACCCCTATGGAAGTTCATCCTCATATCTCCCGAAATGATGAAGTGTCCACCTCAAAGAAGCCATCATCTAAAGTGGTTAAAAATCATCCGGAAAGTAACATTATCGGTTCTTTGGATGAAGGTCTTTGTCTTAGAAAAGGGAGCACGCTTATTATTTTTCCCAAAAAAGTGTATATATATAACATAAATAGATATTGTTTTAAATTACACTTTTAAGTTTCAAATGCCCAAAATAGTTACTAATGGTGAACCAAAAATCGGCCTATCTCCAGTTTGTCCATAGTGTCGTCCAAGGCGAAAAATGTTAACCCAACATAATAAGGTCGTCCACCGTGGGGAGGTCATCCATGGTTACGAAGGTCGTCCATTAGGGAAGCACCTAGACAACCCTTCAACACTTAGAAAATTTCCAGAATGGATTTATGTGCAAAATCTTATAATTCAGACCACATTCCACTATTTTGAAGTATGAGCAAAATCCTCACTCATCGCTCTTGTTAGGTTCTAAATGTTTAGAACAATTGACAAATCGTAAACACAAACTTGTCTAGATATAGATCTTAGAGTCTATAGGTTTTCTTAGACAATGTTCAATGTAATTCAAGTCAAGATTCAAGAACATACAAGCTGTAGGAAGAAGATTTCATAATCTGTCTGGTTCGATCGATCGAAAGACAGGCTCGATCGATCAAAAGTCGTATCTGTAGAATTTTAATTAAGCCCAAACAGCAATTCAAGCCCATTTAGGATTAGGGTTTCTAATCTACTTCTCCCAGTATATAAAGGAAATCCTAAGCACGTTTTTATGTGGCTTTTCAGAGAGAAAAGAGTGTGCCTCTTTTGTATTTAGGGTTTTGTTCCTAAAAAGCTCTCTTATGTCTTCTACCGGTGCTATTCCTTGAAGAATCTTAAGATCCGGTGTTGTAGAAGTTGCTGCCTTCTCTTGTCATCAAAGGTGATGATGATCTAAACCTTCAAGGGTAGTCTTGGAGTCACAAATAAGAGTGTTTCTGTTGCTAAACCTTTGAGTGGGATCTCAAAGTCACAAACGAGGGTGTTTGTGTTTTGCAAAGGCCAAAGAAAGAAGGAGTCTGTGGATTCGGAGCTTGCACGTGGTCATGTCAGTAAGTTCTACTGGTTGATAGCAATAAGAAGTCGAGCGTGGGGGCTTGTAAGTCTTATTGTATGAACTTCAATTCTTTCTAGTGGATTTGCTTTTTACCTTAAGGATAACTAGGTTAAATCCTCCCTAGGTATTTTACCGGTTTGGTTTTCCTGAGTTATCATATCATTGTATTATTTATTTTTCTGCTACTTTGCATGATATGATTGTTTGATTGTGATAACCTAGATTTGGAATTTGGACTAAGTAACAACTTGGCTAATCACCTAGGTTAATCCAATTGTGTTTTAAGGGGTCTAAAAACTAACAAGTAGTATCAGAGCAGGTTGCTCTTTTGTTTTAGATCTTTTGATCTAAGAGCTGATCCTTGACCCCTGTTGTCATGGATAATTTGAAGTGTCTTTCTGATCATGTTTCTGCTCATGCCTCTATTGATTTTATTGATGCTTGTGAAACTCTTCGTAAGGAATCATTGAAATCTATGAAAATTGTTAAGAAATTCAAGGAAGAGTTAAAATTGGCTAATCTTGAAAAAGAGGAATTGATTGTTAGATTAGATGAATCTAATAAAAAGAATGAATTTTTGAGAAATCAAATTTCCTCTCAAGATGAGAAGATGAAAAGCTTGGAACAAGAGTTAGATGAATCTAAAGCTAAAATTGAAAATTTGACTAGTACCAAGCCTGCTGTTGATAACAGAAGTGTTTCTGTTTCTCTTAAGCCTAAAACTGAGAAAGTTTATATCCCTCCTTTTAAGAGGAATAATAAAGAAAATGCTTATTTTGCTAAGTTAGACAAAGGTAAAAGTTCTGAAGTAGACGCTGAAGTTTCTAAACCTAAGTCTAAACCTACTGTTAGAGAGCACAATAAATCTGTTTTGGTGCCTACCTATCACCTTTGTGGTGTTGTTGGTCATATTAGACCAAAATCTTTCTTTGTTGAGGCAAAAACCAAAATCTGAGACTAGATTTATTGTTAGGAATACTAATGTTCCTAAATTTGTTCCTATTTGTCACTTTTGTGGTGTCCATGGTCACATTCGTCCTAATTGTTATAAACTGAAATTTAAGCATTCTGTGTTTCAATCTAGGATTTGTGATGATATTTCTCCTGCCATAAGTCCATATAAATTGTTTCATACTATTTTGAAAAATTTAAGCTTGTTGGCTTGTGAAAGGAATTTGTAGGATTTTAGTCTTTCTCAGAAGATTGGTGTAATCCCTCAAATACACTCTGCTTCTCATGGATTTTCACTTACAAAGCCGAAGACTCGTGCTAGATGGGTGAGAAAAAATTCTCCAAGGTAAGTGTTGCTGTCTTGTCCCTGATTTAATTCTTTCAATTGTTTGTGGACATGTTTTGTTTTTGTTGTTTTTTTTTATTAAAAAAAATTCCAAAAAAAAAACATTGAAAATTTTCAAAAAGACAAAAATATTTTATTTTGAGTCTTGTTTTATTTTTCTTGAGGATTTCATGAATTATGATATCTCTCTTGATTTAGAACATGTTTGATATTGTGGAGAAACTTGAATAGTATGTGTTATATAAGTGCTAAGCTATTTTTTATTTTGTATGAGTATGTACTGGTTTGTACATGCACTCATGGGTTAATTAAGAAATTGATATTTCTTGTTTGTGTACCCTCTATAACTTAGTTAAGCACTGTCATGCATTGCATTTGCATTGTTCATTTAGCATAATGTGTGCTTTTTGTTTTTGGTCATAAATTTTTTAAAACCAAAAAGATTTTTGTGTTTGTCACATCTTGGATTTATAATCAAGGATTAGCCATATTATCTTTACATAACAAGTTTATGTACCTTGTTTAACTTCGATGAGCTTACTTATTGCACTTTACTAGTTGAAGCTTTGTAGTGCATGTTGTGTGGGAAAAGTGTTTATGGTTTTGATCACTTTATGTTGATCTTGAAGTCACACATCTTTGACTGTCGGACTTGAGTTCACTAGCCAATCATGAACACCTTAGTGCATATCGTAAGATTTCGTGCTCAAGAAAGTGTAGCACATGCACGAAAAGAACATAAGGTGAAGCCTCGGTTTAAATTGCTTAATACTTAAAATTGGTGTGTACTATTAGGCTTGATGCCAAAATCACATGATTTAAAATTGGTATGTATATTATGAGGCATAATTCAAGAAGCTTACATGATTGCAAACTTATGATCTAGGAGATGTGGGAGTTATATGATGTAACTCTTTAAGTGATAGTCTCTTTTAAATTCTATGTGATGAATTTTGTAGACTTTGTGATTGATTGCTATTCACATATCACCTCATATGTATCTTAAGCTTTTGCTAGTTGCACACACTACACAAGTTACTCTTTGCTAAACTTGGTACATTATATTGTGTGTGATCTTGTTGTGGCCATATAAGATTAAAGTTCTTTGATTTTGATGCAAAATGTGCTTAATGTTTGAGTTTTTGAGGAAAATTGGTTGAAAAACTTATTTTTGGAAGATCTGGGTTGAATTCAAGTGTTTTTGAAAAACTTTTAATCTCATACTCATGCATTTCATTCATGAAATATTGTGCTTTAAGGAGTTTCTGCATTAAATTGCTTTATTTTTTTTTCAAAAATTTGATTTTTCCATGCATCATTTGTGTTTAGGATTCACATGCATTGCATTGTTTTCTATATCCATCTTGCAGTTTTGCAATCATATCTCTCATTGTTTTCACACATGACATGCATACATTTTGCTAAATTGGGTACTCAACTTGATTTAAAAATTGATTGATTAATTTTTGAGTTATGTACTTTCTAGTATATGCTATTTTTATGTGTGAACTGTAGAAAATATTTTTCTTAAGAGATATGATGGATAATCAATGTGCAAATATTTTCTCTACTCATGCAACTGTTTATGGGTCACATAGTGCCATTTTTGCATTTTATTGAGAGAAAGAATATTTTTCTTCATGTGTATCCTCAACTTAGTTTTTTTTTTAAACTTAGTTTGTGTCATTTTATTTATCCCCACCCCCTTTATTTTTCCCCAAAATTGTTTTTCCCAAAACTTGTTGTGTTTTTCCTATTTTTATAGGGGGAGAAGCTTGTTTTTAACCCTTGTTGTTCATAGGGGGAGTTGTTGCTCTTCGTAGGGAGAGTTGTCTCTATTTTCTCTTATTCTCTGTTGCGTATGTTTTCTGTCGACCTTCTGATTGAGTTGACTTTGTCAATACGTGACAAAAAGGGGAAGATGAAATGTGAGAATATGTGAGAATCCTGTTTGTTTTGTTTAAGGGGAGATAAAAAAATTTTCAAAGGGGGAGAATATAAAAAACTTTTTGATGTATCTAACTTAGGGGGAGAGTTAGTTTATTTTTTTTATATTCTATTTCATATTATTGTTTATATGTCTTTCTTTCCACACATGCGATGATGTGTTTGTTGGGTGTTTCAGGAAAGACAGGTGCATTCTGATCAAGACCTTCTACCTCTTCTTGCAACTTCTAGGTTAGGAGTCTTAGATTGGGATTTGTGATGTAATTGGGCATTTTATTGTATTGGGTTGTTTTTGTATTTAAGCATTTCATTTTGTATGAAAGTTCTGTCACGAATTGACAAAGGGGGAGTTTGTTAGGTTCTAAATGTTTAGAACAATTGGCAAATTGTGAACACAAACTTGTCTAAATATATATCTTAGAGTCTATACATTTTATTAGACAATGCTCAATGTGATTCAAGTCAAGATTCAAGAACATACAAGCTGTAGGAAGAAGATTTCATAATCTGTTTGGTTCGATCGATCTAAAGACAGGCTCGATCGATCGAAAGTCGTATCTGTAGAATTTTAATTAAGCCCAAACAGCATTTCAAGCCCATTTAGGATTAGGGTTTCTAATCTACTTCTCCCAGTATATAAAGGAAATCCTAAGCACGTTTTTATGTGGCTTTTCAGAGAGAAAAGAGTGTGCCTCTTTTGTATTTAGGGTTTTGTTCCTAAAAAGCTCTCTTATGTCTTCTACCGGTGCTATTCCTTGAAGAATCTTAAGATCCGGTGTTGTAGAAGTTGTTGCCTTCTCTTGTCATCAAAGGTGTTGATGATCTAAACCTTCAAGGGCAGTCTTGGAGTCACAAATAAGAGTGTTTCTGTTGCTAAACCTTTGAATGGGATCTCAAAGTCACAAACGAGGGTGTTTGTGTTTTGCAAAGGCCAAAGAAAGGAGTCTGTGGATTCAAAGGTTGCACGTGGTCGTGTCAGTAAGTTCTACTAGTTGGTAGCAATAAGAAGTCGAGCGTGGGGGCTTGTAAGTCTTATTGTATGAACTTCGATTCTTTCTAGTGGATTTGCTTTTTACCTTGTGGATAGCTAGGTTAAATCCTCGCTAGGTTTTTTACCGGTTTGGTTTTCCTGGATTATCATATCGTTGTGTTATTTATTTTTCCGCTGCTTTACATGATATGATTGTTTGATTATGATAACCTAGATTTGGAATTTGGACTAAGTAACAACTTGGCTAATTACCTAGGTTAATCCACTTATGTTTTAAGGGGTCTAAAAACTAACAGCTCTAACTTCCCACTAAGTTCTTAACTTCTAAAAGCAATTATTAAAAATAAGTCTGAGCTTTCTAACTTCTATAGCAGTTGTATAAGATAAGACTAAACCTTCTAACTTCTATAGCAGTTGAGGAAGTTAAGTATGAACCTTCCAACTTCCATCCACATAGAGGAAGTTATTAAACAAGTAACCGCTCCAAAGTTCACTATAAAAGGACTCATACATATCAAATGAAGGTAAGTTTCCACCACTCCTAAAAGTTGGGATTCTTGAGTTCTTGAGAGAAAAACTAACTTATGCATCAGAGGGTTCTTGGCCGGTTCAACCCGGTCACCTTTGATCTTGTACTTTTTTTTCAGACCTTCCAGACATCCTCGAGTCCATTAAAGCCCGGAGCATTCAGCTTACTGATTTTTTATGCATCATCAGTTAGCACTGTCTGTGGGAAGTTAAATTTGTATTTTGCAATTTATCTTTCTTAGACAAAAAGTTGTATGGTCCGGACAAGGTCAATGGCCACTAGTCTAGGCCACCAGGAGAGTAGAAACGCTTCCAGCCATCCCAACCGCGCTCACCAGTTAGCATCTATCATGCAACCGCCTTCCGTCCAACAAATACAGTCTATGGTAGCCACCATGGTAGAGCTAAGCCGTCAAAACCAAGAATTGACTTAGGAGATCAACCAAAGAAGGCAACGTCATGAACGGCGTATAGAAGGACAGGCTTAGAGTCAAGAAGTTAGAGAAGGAGAAAATGTGGAGCACAATAATCAATCAAGGGGTACCGCTTCATGTAGAGTGCCACACTTGGAAAAGGAAATGGATCAAACGAGGAAAGCCATGGACGAGATGAGGGAGAATATGAGAAGAGCGAATCTTGTAAAAGAGTTGGTTCATCGAACTGATTCCCCCTTCATAGCTTTCATCAACAATCATCCTTTAACTTCCAAGTTCAAGATGCCTTCCTTAGACTCTTATGATGGAACACGCGAACCATGTGACCACATTGCAACCTTTAAGACCACAATGCACCTTCAAGGAGTTCCAGATGAGATAATGTGTAGGGCCTTCCCAACCACCCTTAAAGGGCCAGCACGAGTGTGGTTCAATAAAATACCTCAGAATTTTGTTGGTTCTTTTAAGGAGTTCCGTAAGTTGTTCGTTAACAACTTTATCAGAGGACAAAGGCATAAATGCTCCTTGTCCAGCTTGTTGACCATAAAGTAAGGGGACAAAGAAAGTTTACGGTCCTTCATTACTTGTTTCAACAGGGAAGCCTTGACGGTAGACGAGATGGACGACAAGCTGTTGTTAACAGCCTTCTACAATGGAGTTAGTGCAGATTTATTCATTCACAAGCTTTATGAACAAGAACTACAGACCATGGCTGAACTCGTACATTCAACCTAAAGCTTTATGAATGTGGAGGATGCAATAATTGCCAAGAAGAGGAAGAAAGCAGAACAGATGGAAGCAAAGTTCCCTCGTCATCCAAAACAAGGACCTCGTCCAAAAAAGGCCCGAATAGGAGGGAAGAGGGATAGAGATAACAAGAAGGCAAGTTCATCCTCAGGACGAAGTCAGCATTATACGCCTTTGAATGTCCTGCTTGACCAAGTGCTTATGCAGATCAAGGATGACCCATCCTTAAAATGGCCAAAGAAGATGAAGGGAGATCCTAACAAGCGTAACAAGAATAAGCATTGCCGCTTCCACAAAGATCACGGGCATGACACGGACGAGTGCTATGACTTAAAGTAGCAGATTGAAAATCTCATCAGACAAGGAAAGTTGTAAAATTTCCTTGGATGAGATCACAAGGACGAGAAGTTTAAAGGAAAGGTAGAAGAGCCATCACGACCCCCACTTATGGAAATAAGAGTTATTGTAGGAGGAACTTCAGTAGGGCAATCTTCCAAGTCAAGGAAGACCTACTTGAAAGTAGTGCAAAACATCCAACTCTCTAGACGAATTTCAAGGACGAAAGGGGCAGACGAGCAGGCCATTACTTTCACAAGCTGGAAGGGTCCATCATCTACATAACGATGCAATCGTCATCACTTTGCTCATTGCGGATTACACGACTAGAAGGGTGTTGGTAGATAATGGGAGTTTAACAGATATCCTATATTACTCTGCTTTCCGACAGATGAGGCTTGGACGAGAACAATTTTGTCCAGTGAATTCGTCCTTAGTAGGACTTAGAGGAATGAAAGTACAACCAATGGGCACTATTACTCTACCTGTAGTGGTGGGGGCATATCCACAACAGATAGCCAAAGAAGTGAATTTCCTTATTGTGATTGTTCATCTTCCTACAATGCCATCATTGGACGACCAACTTTAAATAATTGGAAGGCAGTGACATCTACCTACCACTTATCTGTCAAGTTCCGAACTAAGTATGGAGTAGGGCAAGTACAAGGAGACCAGTTAGCTGCTAGAGAATGCTACTTAGCCATGTTGGCTATGGATGAGCATGTACAAACGATGAACATAGAGGAGAGACGGGTTACTGCAGAGCCCACTGAAGTACTAGAAGACGTTCCTCTAGACGAGGGTGACCCTGAGAAGTTTACCAAAATAGGGACAAGTATGGAGAAAGAGACGAAGCAAGACCTCATCCAATTCTTAAGGAAGAGTACTGATGTTTTCATGTGGAGTCATGAAGACATGCTAGGAATTGACCCAAGTGTCATTACTTATCGCTTGAATATATATCTATCTTCCAAGCCTGATCGTTAGAAGAAGTGGGTCTTCGCTCCTAAGCGAGATAAGGCTATCAAAGAAGAAGTCCAGAAGTTAACTACAGCGAGAAGGCTAACGACAAGTGGAGGATGTGTGTAGACTTCACTAATTTGAACAAGGCTTGCCCCAAGGATAGTTATCCATTGCCACACATTGACCAACTAGTGGATTCAACAACAAGTCATCAGTTACTTAGCTTCATGGATGCCTTCTCAAGTTACAACCAGATTAGGATGGACGAGGCAGATCAAGAGAAAACATCCTTCATTACCAGTCATGGTTTATTTTGTTATAAAGTGATGCCCTTTGGTTTAAAGAATGCGGGGGCAATTTATCAGAGATTAGTCAATCACATGTTCCATCCACAGATAGGACGAAATGTAGAAGTTTATGTGGACGATATATTGGTGAAGAGCTTGGACGAGAAGAAACATCTGGAAGACCTACAAGAGAACTATGACACACTTAGATGATACACTATGAAGCTGAATCCAAGTAAGTGCGCCTTTGGGGTTTCTTCGGGAAAGTTTCTAGGATTCATGGTTTCACAGAGAGGAATTGAAGTGAATCTTGATAAAATCCAAGCTATATTAAACATGGAACCACCAAAAAATGTCAAGGAAGTTAAGTCCCTCACTGGACGAGTTGCAGCTTTAAGCAGGTTTGTTTCAAAAGCTACAGATAAATGTTTGCCTTTTTTCAAAGTTCTCAGGGAGGCATTTGAATGGATGAACGAGTGCCAAAAGGCCTTCCAAGATCTTAAGGTCTATCTTACTACAGCTCCCCTACTAAGCCCGTCCATACCAGGTGAGGAGTTGTATTTATACTTAGCAATGTCCCCACATGCTGTAAGCTCAGCATTAATCAGGGAAGAAAAGAAAATGCAGAAGCATGTGTATTATACAAGTCGAGTGCTAAGATAAGATAAAGGACGATACCCAATGATTGAAAAGTTAGGGGAAACTAAGGCATTACTTCCAGGCACATGTCATCAACGTCATGTCGGATCATCCACTCAAGAAGGCGATGAACAAGTTGGAAGCCGTAGGATGATTGATCCAATGGGCTATAGAGCTAAGTGAGTTTGATATCAGGTATCAACCTAGGAATGCAATAAAGGCTCAAGCTCTGGCAGATTTCATTGCGGAATTCACTCCAAGTCATGGTGATCTAGACGGAGGGGAATAGGCTAAGACATAGATCGTCCATGCAGATAGGTCATCTACACTATATGCAAGAGGGATAGGAGTTGTATTCTAATCCCCAAAAGGAGTTAAGCTAAAGTATACGGTTCGTCTACAGTATCAAACAACCAATAGTGAAGTTGAATATGAAGCCCTTCTTTAAGGGCTACAATTGGCTAAGTCTTTAGAGGCAGAGTCAATAGTCATCCAAAGAGACTCTCAGTTAGTCATGGGCCAAGTAAATGGAACATGTGAGCCAAAAGAAGAACGGATAAAAAAGTACCTTAGTAGGGTGAAACGCCTTATTAAGAAGTTTAAGGAAGCCAGTTTCTTTCAAATCCCAAAGGAAGAAAACATGGAAGCAGACACCTTGGCAAAGGCAGCATCTGTAGACGGATGGGTGGACAAGCTTGATGAAGTCCAATATATGCCTAGCATAGATCTTCCAAAGGTGCAGCAGATAGAAGGTGAGAATTGGATGACCCCAATAATAGCTTACTTAAGGGATGGAAGGCTTCTAGAGGAGAGAGACGAAGCCAGAAAGCTAAGGGTCAGATCAGCCAAGTATGTCCTTATAAACGAGGTGCTATACAAAAGAGGCTTCTCTTAGCCTTACCTAAGGTGTTTAACTCCAGATGAAGGAAACTACATTTTGAGAGAAGTTCATGAAGGAGCATGTGGTAACCATCCAAGAGCTAGAGCACTCGTCCACAAAGTCGTCCGTGCAGGCTATTACTGGCTGACCATTCAAGCATATGCTAAGGCTTATGTGAATGTGTGTGATCAATTTCAAGGCTTTAGTAACGTCCCTAGACAACCATCGGAGTACCTCACCCCGATGATGATCTCATGGCTTTTTGCACAATGGGGATTGAATATTTTGGGTCCCTTTCCAATTAGAACCAGGTAGATGAAGTTTTTGGTGGTGGGGATTGATTACTTCACTAAGTGGGTGGAAGCTAAACCCTTAGCAAAAATCACACAGCAAAATGTCAAAAACTTCATCTGGAATAGTATTGTATGTAGGTTTGGGGTACCTAGAGTACTAGTGTCAGACAATGGACGACAGTTTGATAACACACCCTTTAGAGAATTCTGCAAGTAGCCGGGAATCAAGAATCATTATTCCTCACCCTCCTACCCACAAGCAAATGGACAAGTAGAAGTAGCAAACCGATCCTTGTTGAAGATTGTCAAGACTTGGCTTGAGGGGGCAAAGAGAGCATGGCCAGACGAGCTACCAAGTGTGCTATGGGCTTACAGGACGATTGTGAGAACCCACAAATGGGGAAACTCCTTTCATGCCAGCCTATGGAAGTGAAGTAGTCATACCAGCAAAAGTGCACATGGCCAACCACAGGGTGATGAGGTATCAGGACAAGGAGAATGAAGAACAACTTCATCTTAACCTCGATTTTATAGACAAGGTAAAGATGGATGCAGAGCACAGGACAGCAAGATACAAAATCTTATAGTTAGATAACATGATGCAATGGTGAAACCTAGGCACTTCAACATTGGGAACCTCGGTTTAAAGAAGGTCTCCTTGGCAACTAGGAACCCCGCCCATGGAAAGCTGGGACCTAATTGGGAAGGACCCTATAGGGTTATCAATTGCAAAAGACAAGGATCATACTACTTGGAAGCCCTAGATGGATGGAAACTAGAGCAACCCTAGAATGTTGAGCATCTAAGAAGATACTATCAATGAAGGTTTAGCCTGGACAAGCATCATCATGGATGAAATTGAAGCTATATGTTATTTTCTCCATATTTATTTGTGCTTATTGCTAGTACTATATGTCTTTAATCCCTAAAAGTGTATTAGTTTCCAACTTTTGCGCTGTCTATGGACGAATTTGTGATGGACGAAGTCATGTACTTAGTCTGTCTGTTTGTATATAAATATTTTTAATTCCTTGAAGGCACTAGCTTCTAAGCATGTGCTATGCTTGTGGATGATTTTTATGTTGTGTATATACAGTTTGGATTCCCAATGTATATAATGTGTGAATTTCTAATTCTTATGTTATTTTCATTCAAACTAGTCCACAAGAAGGCTAAAAGCCCAAGACGAGTAAAATCTCTAGACAGAGGGATGTAACGTCTATAAGCTTTCCTTGATACAAGGATTAAGCAAAGAAAAATAAACCTAAGGTATATTCGTCTAATCAACGGACAAGGTAAAAACTTAGGTTATATTCGTCTAACCAATGGACGAGGAAAAACATGCACATAAAAATACTTAAAATCCATGGTTGAATGTGACTAGCCAAACAATCCGATCTTTGGACAAGTAAATGCTGGAAATGTCTTACCCAAAGACAAATAAAGGACCGTCCAGCCTATGGACAAGAAATAATGCAAGCTATAAGTCAAATTTAAGGACGAATAAAGCTAGCAAAATAAATACCATTCATAGACGAGTTATACTTGGAAAACATAAAGAATAGTAAAGGTGTTGAGCATGAAAATTTTATTTTAACATGAATGATATGAGCAAAGGAAATTCGTTCATGCAAACAGGACGATATAAAATGTCTTCATGAGTGGACGGACCACAACATGTTCAACATCAAATGAGGAATGAAAATAAAGGTAGACATTCATTCATAAAATTTTAAAAAGGGTAGACGACCACCATCCAAAAACCCTTGAGTTGTTCAAAGCCAATGAAGGCAATTGTATTTGTTTCTCGTCCATAAACTTGGACGAGGGAATTGTACTTAAATAATTTTGAAATAAAGACCAAAACAACAAGCATCCTCAACAAACGAAAATAAATAAATTCTCTAAAAAAGAAATGAATTACTGGGATAAACCATTGGGAGCATCACCCCCAAACTTTGGGTCATCCTTGTTAGCAGTAATGGCAACTTTGGCAGGCTCTGTTAGGGCATCGTCCACAATGTTGACATCCTCAGAGCTCTTTGGAAGCAGGAAACTCTTTGTGGCAGTGGGGATCTTGAAGGAGTCAAAATCCATCTCAAGGTAAGTCTCCTTGGCATTAGCATGAAAGTTCTTAAAGCCAGCAGCATAGTTGCGATCTAGACAAGTAGTAAAATCGTTTGACTTCATGAAGACTGCAATGGCTTCCTCCTTAGCCTTCTTCAAAGCCGAGGTATGCTCTTGGAATTTCACCTCAAGGTGACTTATGCGAGACTCCTTAAAACAGTCTGCCTTGATCCCTTCCACCTCATTCTTTAGCTTTGTCTCAACTACAAGAAGACGAGTGACCTCCTCACTCTGCCTGATTACTTCCCCTTTCTTCAAGAGGACCTCATTAGCTAGCTCCTTATTCTTCTCCTTAGCAGCCTTAGCCTCATCACAAAGCTCCTTGGCTTAGGTAGACGCAGTGTAAAACTTCGACATGGCCAAAAAAATGGATAGACTAGGGAAAGTTAGAAATTTTCTCTAAATTTCTTAGAAAGGGAACTAGAGATAATGAAAAGCTACTTACCTTAAAAAGGTCATGGATGGCAGAACGTTCAAAGTCCTTTACTTGTTGTAACAAGCATTCACCTCATTATCAGTGACGAGTCCTTTGAACGACCTCTAAGCATAACCCTCGTCCAACACCAAGTTAGGAGGACGCTTGGCTGGTTCTGAAGGATGAGTCTGTTAGGTTCTAAGGATTAGGAACTAATGTATTAGAATTCTAATTTGTATTGTTGGCAAACCATTATCAAAACAAGTTTTAGTCTTGTTTAGATTTGCTCAAAGTATATGCGTTTTATGTAAAGTTGGAATCGAGATACTGCAGAGTTTACTATGCAATTCTGTCTGGCTCAATCGATCGAAAATTAGGCTCGATCGAAACACAGGCAGAATATTTTTCTACAGAATTTTCCAACTCAACCCAAGCCCATATGACGTGTAAGGTTTTATGTTTTGTCTTAAGTATAAAAGGGAAAACTCTAGCCACGTTTTTGGTTGTCCATTATGCTGTGTGTGTGAATCTTTTATAAGATCAAGAGGTGGTTGCCTTCACACATACTTAGAGTTTCCAAGATTCAAGACTATGTCAAGAACTTGGTAATCGTTTCAGTTGCTGCATTAAAGAGCTTAAAGAAACACAAGCGGGTGTGCTTGTAGTTGCTAGAGAATCCAAGAAAGAAGGAATCCATGGTCTTGGAGCTTGCACGTGGTCGTGTCAGTAAGTTTCTACTGGTGGGTAGCAATAGGATGTTAGTGGTCTAAATCTTATTGTAAAACTTCGATTCTTTCATAGTGGATTCAGGTTTACCTTGACGATAGCTAGGTTAAATCCTCCTTAGGTTTTTATCGGTGTGGTTTCCTAGGTCATCATATCTTTGTGTTATTTATATTCCGCACTTTACATTGATATGATTATATGTTTGTATGTTAACCTAGATCTGAAATTTGGACTAAGTAATCACTTGGCTAATTAACTAGGTTAATCCGATTGTGTTTTAAGGGGTCTAAAAACAAACAGAGTCCTATGAGGAGCTTTGGCTGCAGGAGGAGTAAGGTTTTCAGGCTGGATGGATGGAATGGTCTGGACGGGTACCAAGTTCACTACCGAGTTGTCCAAGTCTACCGTCGAAGGAGTAAACTTTGGAACCTTGGGAGGAGGAGTCTTGTTAGACTTTTGTTTCTTGGAGCCTCGATGACTTGGAAGGTCACCAAGGTCTATAGAACTGGATATGCCCTTCCTCTTCCCTAACTGGATGACAATTTTCTGGACGACCAAAGGAGTTGTATCGTCTTGGACCTGGACGTCCTCTTCACCTTCAGTACCACTGGCAACAGCCTTCTCCTTGTTTTCCTTCACGGAGGCCAACTCTATGGTGAAGAAGACAAAGTAAAAAATATAAAAAATATATAAAAAAAAAAAAAAAAAAATTAGAGGAATGGATGATACTTACTTCGACGAGTGGTCTCCTCGTGAGCAAGATTTTCAGCAGTAAGCTCAGGACTAAGTCCCCAAGCGGCTAGATGACTAAAAGTCACCAAGCTGTGAAAAGACCTCTCAAGGAAAGCACGAACTCTATCAATGGCTCTAAATGAAAACTGTCCAAGAGTGGACGAGTAACAGCTGCACCAATAAAAGAGAAGGTTAGACGAGAAAAAAGTTGGATAAAATAAATAAAAGAAAAAGGCAGAAAGACATACCCTCAGAATGAAGACAACCTAGGGGGCTGGTAAAAGGAAGGAAGATGGCACTATTTACATCAACTAGGTCCCCAGCCCAATTTCCAAAAATAATAAAGAATTCTTTCTTCCAAAACCTATCAAAAGAACTACGGTCCTTAATCAAACTAAATTGAGAGCCCTTAGACGAGAGCTGGTAAAAACCAGCAGGTTTTTTAATCTCTGAGGGCTTATAACAATAAAGGAACTCGTTCATTATGATTGGACGATTCTCCTCAAGTGCCTCACGCCATAACACTTGCAGGATAACTATCGTCCTCCACCCATTAAGATTGAGCTAGTTTAGTCCAATACCCAACTTATGGGGAAGACCTCTACAAAAAGAGTTTAAAGGAAACCTAAGACCTGCTTGGAGATAAG
Organism: Quercus mongolica; assembly: GCA_011696235.1. Classification (NCBI taxonomy): domain Eukaryota; kingdom Viridiplantae; phylum Streptophyta; class Magnoliopsida; order Fagales; family Fagaceae; genus Quercus; species Quercus mongolica. Next base: position 79,843,472 of record CM022236.1, read on the forward strand.
AGGTATAAACACCTAAACCAACAGAAGGAGAACAACACCATTCCCCCTCTTCGGGTAGACGAGGTCTAAACTCACCAGGAATTTGGTATCTACCTACAAGGGTATTTAATTTAATTGCGTCCAAAGCAGACACCACCTCAGGGGCACAACTATAGATTAAATTTTCTTCTTCCTCTTCATCTTGAAGAGGACAAGGTGACTTTCTGGATGAGGTAGCCTCAGCCTCAAAAGCCAATCTACGTTGCATCTCCTGGAAATCCTTTAAGGGAAAACCAGGGACCCCAGACAAATAATGCTCATCTGAGGAACTACTATCACTACTATTACTTGTACTACCATCACCACTCTCATAACTACTGCCACCACTTCCAGTGGACACGTCCTGGTACTCGTCTATCTCTCTTTCTAGACTACTACTAGAGGCAGACATAATTAGAAAAATGAATAAGATGAAAACCTAAGGATGAAGGAAAGGAAGTACCTAACGAGACTAGAAGACAAGGACTAGACAAGGCTCTTGGATGAGATGGCAGAAAAGTAATTATCAGAAAAGTGAGGGGTAAGAGAGAGAAAGCACATATTTATAGGGCCTAGAGGTGAGGTCAACAAAGCGACGCGGACCAATTAGAGGCTAACGCATGGCATTTTACTTGAAGAGATGAATTGACGCAACAAGTCCACTAATGATATTATGACACGTGGCACAATCTAGAACAATAAAATTCAACCAAGGTAAAGATGACACATGGCGCAACTATTAACCATTAAAATGTTGACACGTGTCAAAAACCAACAATTATACTACAATGTTCTGGACGACCCTTGGACAAAAGGGGCAACTGATGGTGAACCAAAAATTGGGCTATCTCCAGTTCGTCCATAGTGTTGCCTAGGGCCAAAAATGTTAACCCAACATAAGTAGGTCATCCACCGTGGGGAGGTTGTCCATCAAGGAAGCACCTAAACAACCCCTCAACACTTAAAAAATTTCCAGAATGGATTTATGTGCCAAAACTTATAATTTGGACAACATTATACATTTTGAAGTATGAGCAAAATCCTCACTCATCTCTTTAACTTCCTACTAAGTTCTTAACTTCTAATAGCAGTTATAGAAGATAAGTCTGAGCCTTCTAACTTCTATAGCAGTTGTAGAAGATAAGACTGAACCTTATAACTTCTATAGCAGTTGAGGAAGTTAAGTCTAAACCTTCCAACTTCCATCCACGTAGAGGAAGTTATTAAACAAGTAACCGCTCCAAATCTCACTATAAAAGGACTCATACATATCAAATGAAGGTAAGTTTCCACCACAACTAAAAGTTGGGATTCTTGAGCTGTTGAGAGAAAAACTAACTTAAGCATCAGAGGGTTCTTGGCCAATTCAACCCAGTCACCTTTGATCTTGTACTTTTTTCAAGCCTTCTAGACAACCTCAAGTCCATTGAAGCCCAGAGCACTCAACCTACTGATTTTCTGTGCATCATCAGTTACTATATATGTTTTCAAAAAAAAAAAAAGCTACTAAATAGTTCAAAAATTTTTATAGTTTAATCATTTTATGAGTTTGATAAAACCCGATAAGTTGTACTTAAGGTTTATCTAATTACTAAAAACCATTATATAAGAATTAAAAGTGGATTTTTTACCATGAAAAATAATTACTAAACAACCTATTCAGATATATAAAATAAAATATAATAGATATGCTTATCGGTTTTCTAACATTAAAATACCGCACAATATTTACATATGTCATATACTCATGTTATTGTACAAATTGATCTTAAGTATCGTATAGATATTGGAAATAAAAATGTGAAATATTACCTGAGCTTTCTTGTGATTCAAGGATTGTTTTTAACGCCTTAAATGATTCCAGTAAAGCAACTACGATTGTTAATACAATTGATAGGATTTAACACAAGTTTAGAGACTCTTGCCTAGTTCTAGTTACACTTATTAAAAGACAAGGCAATCGCCTTGCTCATTTGTTAGCTCTGCATGCCAAAAATATTAGCAATTTGTTGTCTAACATTTGAATTTATTATTATTATTAATTTTTTTTTTTTTTCAGTGAGGTCAAATTTTATTAGGTTCTAAAGTTTAGGATTTTATGTATTTAGAACTCTAATTTGTATTATTGGCAAACCATGATCAAAACAATGTGTTTAGAAGTGTTTAAAGCGAGCTCAAAGTTGTATGTCAATGTAAAGTTGGAATCGAGTTTAAAGCAGGAAGCACTGTGGCTTTTGGCCTGGCTCGATCGATCGAAGCTTAGGCTCGACCGATCAAAGCTCGGGCAGATTGCTTTTCTGCAGATTCGTCCAACTCAGTCCTATTTGTTTTAAAACGTTTTTAGGGTTTCTTATTTGTCCTAAGTATAAAAGGCAAACCCTAGCCACGTTTTAGTGTTGCTCATATTGCGGTTTGGGTAAATCTCTTGTGAGATCTAGAGGAGCTTTCCTTTACACAAACTTAAGGTTTTCAAGGAGAAGATATTTTCTACACCTTGATGATCAATTCAGTTGCTACTATTAAAGCTTAAAGAATACATAAGCGGGTGTGCTTATAGCTGGTGGGAATCCAAGAAAGAAGGAGTCCGTGGATTCGAAGCTTGCACGTGGTCGTGTCAGTAAGTTCTACTGGTTGGTAGCATTAGGAAGTCAAGTGGGGGTGCTTGTAAGTCCTTTTGTATGAACTTCGATTCATTCAAGATAGTGGATTCAAGTTTACCTTGAGGATAGTTAGGTCAAATCCTCCCCAGATTTTTACCGGTTTGGTTTCCTAGGTGATCATATCTTGTGTTATTTATTTTCCGTTGCTTTGCTTGATTTGATCTTTATTATTGTGATAACCTAGATTTTTTTAATTGGACTAAGTAACAACTTGTCTAATTGCCTAGGTTTAATCAATTGTTTAAGGGGTCTAAAAACTGTCAAGTGGTATCAGAGCGGGTAGCTCTTTTGTTGTTGATCTTTTGATCACTGAGCTGATCATTGACCCCTGTTGTCATGGAACACGGACACTCTCTAGTTATTCCTCCTCACTTTGATGGGAATAATTATGCTTACTAGAAAGTAAGGATGAAAGCTTTCCTGAAATCCATTGATGAGAGGGTGTGGAACTCCGTTGAATACGGATGGGAGAAGCCCACTACTCCTGTTAGTGAGTGGCAAACTTCTCAGAAAGAAGCAGTTTCGTTTAATAGCAAGGCTATGAATGCGATTTTTAACGCTGTTTCTATGGAGGAATTTAAAAGAATCTCGAATGTTGAGATCGCTCATACTGCTTGGAATATCCTCCTGACTGTGCATGAAGGCACAAAGGCTGTCAAAATAAATAAATTGCAGCAATTGACTTCTAAATTTGAAAGCATTAGGATGTCTGATGATGAATCTTTTGATGAATTCTATGCTAAACTGAATGACATTGTTAATTCTGCTTTTAACTTGGGTGAAATCTATGATCAACCTAAAATTGTTAGGAAGATTCTTAGAGCTTTGACTGAAGACTTTAGACCCAAGGTGACTACCATTACTGAAAGCAAAGATGTGGACTCCATCCCTGTTGATGAGCTTGTAGGATCTCTTCAATCCTATGAGTTGGATCTACCCAAAACTACCAAATTCAAATCAATGGCTCTTAAGTCAGTTGATGATGTTGATAGTGGTGGATTTGATGATGAGCTCTCTGCTACAGAGATTGCCTATCTTGCCAAGAACTTTAGAAACTTTCTCAGGAATAGCAATAGAAAGGCAAGAGGCACAAACACTGCTGAACCTAGAAATTTTAGGAAGCATGATCCCACTAAGGTTAACAACAATGATAAGCCTAGAGAAAGAGTAGGTCAAGCTTCTAATAATTCCTTGGGCTCTCAGTGTTTTGGGTGTCAAGGGTATGGACACATGAAATCTGAATGTCCAACCTATTTGAAGTCTAAGGGTAAGGGTATGGCTATAACCCTTAGTGATGGTGAAGTTTCTGATCATAAGTCTAATTGTGATGAGGATGGAAACTTTATTACTTTCACTGCTACTGCTGTAGTTGATGAGAGCATATCTGTTGAAGAGAACCCTTCTGATGGGGAACTCTCTGAAGATGCAGATCTTCAAGAGGTCTATAACAAGCTTTGCAAAGTTGCTGCAAAGGATGCTATGAATGTTGAACTTGGCCTAAAGAAAATTGAATCTCTTGAGTTTGAAAAGAAAAATTTGCTTGTTAAATTATTTGATGCTAATGATCTTTTGAACAATGTAAAAACTGAAAACATGCTTTTGCTTGATAAAGTTAAATCTTTGGAACTTGATTTATCTGTTGCTAGATTTGCTAGTTCTAAACTTGATCAAATGCTGAGTGTTCAAAAGTCATCTTCTGACAAAACTGGTTTAGGTTATGTTGATAGCATCGGTGTGTCCGCTCCCCATTCCACTAAGTTTGTTCCTTCATCTTCTTCTTCTGAACCTTCAGTGAGTGAGATAGTGAGTGAAACTGTCAAACCCTCTGTGAGTGAGGCTGCTAAACCCTTAGAAGGTTCATCATCTAGGAAGATTAGAGTTGATCTGAAAGAATCTAAGCCTAAGAAGCCTACCCTGTCTAAGGACAAGACACATGATAAACCTGCATGGGTTTGTCATTTTTGTGGAAAGACTGGACACATCCATCCAAATTGCTACAAGCTGCAAGCTGCAAAGAGAGCAAACAAACCAAAAGTACCTGTGCCTCAAGCACTTGATCCTATGATACTTATTGGTGATTTGGTAAAGGCTTTAAACCTATATTCCAATCCTAGAGTTGGTAATCATTCTCAAGTGAATAAGAACTCCAATGCTCGTGGTGCATCTAAAAAGTTTTAGATGCAAAAGACTCAATCTAACTGAGTCTTTCTGACATGGTCCTTGTGCTTCATTGCTCTACCCTTTGTGACCATTGTTTTTTGGTTTTGTTTTTTTTTTTTTTTTTCTCTCTCTCTCTAGGATTTGCATAGCATAACATTCATGCATTTCATTCTAGGTGTTTTTTTTATTTTTATTAAACAAAAAAAAAAAAGGGAAACCGCATTTTGTTTTGCACTATTCTTCTTGGTTTTTGAAAACAAGGTTGATCAATTTATTTTCACATAACATGTCTTTTGTACCTTATTTAGCTTTGATGAGCTTATTTATTGCACTCTACTAGTTGAAGATTTGTAGTACATGTTGTGTGGGAAAGATGTGTATGGTTTTTGATTACTATGTCTTAATCTTGAAGTCACATGTTTTTAAATGTTGGACTTGAACTTTTAGAGAAAGGCATAAATAACCATCTCACCACTGTTCACTAGCCAATCATGAACACCTTAGTGCATATCATAAGATTTTGTGCTCGAGAAAGTGTAGCACATGCACAAAAAGAACATAAGGTGAAGCCTCGGTTAAAATGCTTAATTCTTAAAATCAAAATTGGTGTGTACTGTTAGGCTTGATGCCAAACTCACATAACTTAAAATTGGAATGTATATTATGAGGCACAAATACAATAAACTTACATGATTGCAAGCTTATGATCTAGGAGATGTGGGAGTTATATGATGTAACTCTTTAGGTGATAGTCTCTTTTAAATTCTTTGTGATAAATTTTGTAGACTTTGTGATTGATTGCTATTCACATATCACCTCACATGTATCTCAAGTTTTTGCTAGTCGCACACACTATACGAGTTACTCTTTGCTAAACTTTGTACATGTTATTGTGTGTGTTTATGGTCTGACCAATCAAGTTTTTGCAATCACTTTGAATTATGTGCAAACTAAATTCGTTGCTTGAAAATTTGTGAAGAATGCAAAATTTTGTTTTTGGGAATTTTGGGCTTAAAATTCTTGATTGGAAGATCATATCATCTCATACTCATGCATTTTTGTTCTTAAATTTTAATGCTTTGAGTTAAATCATCTCGTTTTTTTTTCAAAACTTGTGTTTTTTCAAAAATATGGTGAGCCTCTGCCTGATTCAATCGGTCCAGTCTGTTTTTCGACCGATCGAAATTTTTTAAAATTTTAAAAATTTGAGAGAGGGAGTCTCTGTCTGTTTCGACCGGTCGAGGCTGATTTTCGACCGATCGAAACTCGTATATCAGGTTTTTTAAAAAGCTGAATTGGACTTTTTCAAAGTCACTATCCAAACTTTTTCTTGCTTTTCTCTTTCTCCGCGTTGGCTCAAGGCTCCACCATTCAAGTTTTTGTCGTTTTCCTTCAAATTTTTGCAAGGTTTTTGTCCTTGGAAGCCGGTAAGTCCTTTTTGCCCTTCTTTTTCAAGTTTTGTTCTCTTTTTCATGCATTCTCATGGCTATTTTTGGCATCTTCAAACTTTTTGGGGTTTTTGATGATTCAAGCCTATTCTTGTGAAATTGATCAATGGGTTTTTGTGCCATGATGTTATATTGATGTTCCCTATAGTTTAATTTGATCAATTTTGTGGTTTTTGAAAAATTGAAAATTCTAGGGTTTTGAATTTGATCCGAATTGGGGATTTTGTCAAATTGGCTCAAATTGATGAAATTGGCTTATCCAATTGATGTAATTGGTCATTATTGTTGTTATTATATCATGTGTAATGATCAACTCGTCAATTTTTTAAAAATTGATCAGGTGGTTTCCAAAATTTTGGGGGTTTTTGTGTTAAAACTCTTAATGTTCAAGCCAATTTTGTAATTTGAACCTCTTTTGGACTTAATTCACTGCATTAGAACATGCATCATGCAATTTAAACTTGTTCATGCATCATATAGATTTTTGTTCTATATTTTGTTTTTGTGCTAACTTGCAGTCTGCCCTTGGTTTTTGTTTGTGTTTTTTTTTTGTTCTTTTGCTCTGTGTTTTGATCCTTATCTTAGCACCATGCCTAGGAAAACTAGAGCTCATAGGACTACTTTCACTTCCTCTGAGTCTCCACCTAGGGTTGAGCTGTTTAAGAATGATAAGTGTAGAGAAGCCTATGACTCTCTGAACTACAAGTGTAAGATCTGGTCTGAGCGAGCAGTTGTTTTAGATCAGCTTGATTCGGCCATTAGGGCCAATTTTGAGTCTAGAGGTTGGTTGCCTCTCTTAGAGATAGATCATCCACCCCCAACCGCCCTGATTAGAGAGTTTTACTCGAACCTCTCTTGCCACATCTATGATTCCAACACCCTTGTTAGGAGTTGGATACGAGGTGTAGAGTTCACCATTACCCCTCGGGTGGTGGCTGAGGCTCTTAGGGTGCCGGTTGTTCGGGATACTGACTATCCCTATAATGAGTCTCCCTCATTAGACGTTGTCATGTCTTACATCACTGGGTCATCTATCCAGTGGGGTACTGATCCTCGGATCACGTCCGTTGAGCTTACCTTGTGGCCTATTTCTCACTTCCACACCATCCCTTTAGAGCGATGTGTGTTTTTGTATGCCTTTGCTTCTGGAGCGTCCATCAATTTTCCTCACTTGTTCCTTCGTTCTTTGAACGAGGTACATAGGAGTTCTGCCGTAGGGCATGCGCTGATTCATCCTATTTTCATTCATAGGATTCTGCTCTACTTAGGTCTAGATGGTTTTCCGTTGGGTGAGCCTGTTCATGTGATAGCTCCCATAGGTGCCACCTTTCTTCGTCAGAGGGCTGCTCAGTTGAGAGTTGCTCCTCCTCGTCCGAGAGTTGCTCCTCCTCATCCTAGAGTTGCGTCATCTAGTACTGTTCCTCCTCCTCCCTCTTCTACAGGTACAGCTGCTGCTGAGACTTCAGGTGCTGCTGCTGATGCTGATGCTGCTGTTTCTCCACCGACTGCTTCGGATGATTCAAACATTCGTCGCACGTTGGATCATGTCTTGACCATTCAGGCGGCTCAAGGACAGATTTTGGTGGACGTACTTGATGAGATCCATGCCTTGCGTGCAGAGTTGGCGCAGTTTAGACCACCTCCCTTTTGATGATGGATATCTTGTTTACCCTTTGGCATTCTGTCACAAAAAGGGGGAGTACTTGTAGGTTTTTTGTTTTCAGGGGGAGATTTTTTGTTTTTGGTTGGAGCTTATGGAGTTTTAGATTGTATCCAGGTGCTTCACTGTGTACTTAACATTTTTAGCTCTTACCTTGTTTTTGATGGGATATTCATGTTAGGGGGAGTTATATGTTTTTGTTGGTACTTTATTTGTTTCTTGTTTCAAACTGCTTATTGATTTATATTTATGAGTTATTCATTGATATATGTCTTTATTTGTGTGTTGTTTGAAATCAAGAAGTTATTTTGTTTACTTGTATTATTTCCACACATGCGGTTATGCATTTTATTTAGTGTTTCAGGAAATATACAGGTTGATTCAATTGAGTTGTTGTCTACCTTGCAACTGATGGATAGTAGTTAGGATTGAATTTGGTTTATGAGCATTATTTTATAAAGGGTTTTTCATTTTTCAAACTTTGAGCTCCTAAGTTGTGTTTTGTCACGGATTGCCAAAGAGAGAGTTTGTTAGGTTCTAAAGTTTAGGATTTTATGTATTTAGAACTCAAATTTGTATTGTTAGCAAACCATGATCAAAACAATGTATTTAGAAGTATTTAAAGCTAGCTCAAAGTTGTATGCCAATATAAAGTTGGAATCGAGTTTAAAGCAGAAAGCACTGTGGCTTTCGGCCTGGCTCAATCGATCGAAGTTTAGGCTCGACCGATTGAAGCTCGGGCAGATTGCTTTTCTGCAAATTCGTCCAAATCAGCCCTATTTGTTTTAAAACGTTTTTAGGGTTTCTTATTTGTCCTAAGTATAAAAGGAAAACCCTAGCCACGTTTTAGTATTGCTCATATTACGGTTTGGGTAAATCTCTTGTGAGATCTAGAGGAGTTTTCCTTTACACAAACTTAGGGTTTTCAAGGAGAAGATATTTTCTACACCTTGATGATCAATTCAGTTGCTGCCATTAAAGCTTAAAGAATACACAAGCGGGTGTGCTTGTAGCTGGTAGGAATCCAAGAAAGAAGGAGTCCGTGGATTCGAAGCTTGCACGTGGTCGTGTCAGTAAGTTCTACTGGTTGATAGCATTAGGAAGTCAAGCGGGGGTGCTTGTAAGTCCTTTTGTATGAACTTCGATTCTTTCAAGATAGTGAATTCAGGTTTACCTTGAGGATAGCTAGGTCAAATCCTCCCCAGGTTTTTACCGATTTGGTTTCCTAGGTGATCATATCTTGTGTTATTTATTTTCCGCTGATTTGCATGATTTGATCTTTATTATTGTGATAACCTAGACTTGTTTAATAGGACTAAGTAACAACTTGGCTAATTATCTAGGTTTAATCAATTGTTTAAGGGGTCTAAAAACTGTCAAATTTGATTTCTGACTGACCCAATGCTAATATGTTATCATGGAGATGGCCGACTCCATCTAGTGTTTGTTTGTTTCTTAGTCTTATGTTAGTTTTACAAATGTGAGATTACGACTTAATTTTGTTATTTATTTTTTTCATAACCTTATATAATTCTTTTTTCTTTTTTTACTAAATAAAAAAAATGGTAAACATCAGAGCAAGTCATGTCCTATTTAATAAGATATACCATAGGATTCTCACATTAGCCAACAACCCTAGTGCTAATAAGTCTCATATATATGATTGCGATTTGGTCATGGCGCTAGACCACTAGACCCCATACTAGGGTTTTATAAAGATTTTACATTCTTTTCCCAACTTTAAGAAGGCCTCAAAAATATTGGGCCAATAATCCAACGCAATTGTTTCACCAAAAAAAAAAAAAAAAGAGAGAGCTTAATTATTATGAATATGTCAAATAATTATTGACAATCAATTTTCCTAAAAACTTGTAAAAAATGATATTAATAAAATCTAAATAAAAAAACTATAATTAGTAATTTTGTATCTTCAAAAGCAAGAAGAATGGGTTCAAAAGAAAGAAGAATGGGTTCAAAAGAAAGATATATATAATTGAATAATTACTATTTAAATATTAAAAAATTTACTAAATTTATCACCTTATATTGCAATATGTATTGGGTCATCCCATTTAGTTAAACTAGTCGCTAACCCGTGCGATGCACGGGAAAGCTATTAATAACTTAATATGAAAATATATATATATATATATATATATATATCATGGTATAAATTATATACCAAACCAATAAAATCTATCATTTACAAAGTAATAAAATCTATCACATACAATGAGATATCATGAGATCATATTTAGAAAATATATAACTGATATAAGTACACTCTAATACAATTAATTACACGAATATAGTTAATTCAATACTCATTCAATCAAATATCTTTCATAAATTACATTAATCATTCTTGATGTCCAAGATGTATCTAAATTCTAACATTGCCAGTAAACAAAGATGCTAGACCTCAATGGGATTAAAAAGGCAACATAATGCCAATTTACACAATTTCTGAAATCATTATTTCCACTATTGAGAGAGAGAGAGAGAGAGAGAGAGGTGACTATTGTGTTGCATCTCTTAAGAAGAATCTATCATGTACATTTTTTTTTTTTATATGTAATCGACAAATAACAAAATAGATGTACCACATTTAGAGTATGCACATTTCTGAGATTAAAAGTAAAGGAAAATAAGAAAATGAACCCACCTAAAGTTTTTTGCTTTCCCTCTTGATATTGACTTTTCCAACATCTTCCAAAATCAAATTTATGTACTCCTCCCTGTAAGGCATAAAAATTAATATTTGACCAAATTTACATGTATTTTAAAAACAGGTACATGGAAGCAAAACACAATTAGTGAAAACAAAAAATGCTCTAAACCACAAACTATATATTTGAAACCGGTTTGAATTTCAAATAAGTAATTACAAAAGCATCAGTATGTAGCTTTTCAATTTTACCTTCATGACTCTTTTACAATTTTTTGCTATATATATAACCAAACTTAGTCATTTATAACATATCATTGATATACGGTTTACTAAATACTCTTCTTAATAGGAATTGTTAGTCGTGTCATCTAGCTAAAACTTCCATTTAAATTATCATCTCCAATCACCCTTTGAAATCTCATGGTTGCCTTTGCTTCTTGCCTAGTAGGACAGCACAAATTTATTATCCCACTTGCATCCATATTAAGACACACAGTAAACAAAAGCAAACATACAAAACACATAATCTTTCATGTAGTTGTTTAATTTCTCTAAACAAATGCCAAGTTAATGTTAATGTCTCAAATTCAATTAGTAAACACTATGATACACACCTATTCCAAACTTAAACACGCAACCAGTTCTACCAATACATGTAACCTTGCATAACTCAAGTTTGTGTCCATAACTCTCAACTTTCTTGGCCCTAAAACCCATCCCAACAATTTGCATTAAACAATCACCGCCCAGAAAAATTATCTATTATTATTAGCAAAATTTTCCCATAATTTCTATCTAAAAAATGCTTCCACCATTACCATATATTTCCAAATAAGTTCTCACGCAACTTGTAGGCTTATTAATCAGTAATTAGCTATCTGCATATATGATAGAATACTTTCAACCTAGCAACAATGATAACACAAATCGTAAGAAATCCTACCTAATTATGCTGCTATTTGAGGGAGTACAAATAAACATAGATCTTGTGTGACTTCCATGGAGAACTTCTCTGCTAGAGTGCTAGTGTTCTTCAAAATGGGCTTCCAAATTCTTAGATGTGTCTGTAACATGAACATTACTCTAAATAGGTGAGTAAACAAAGCATCATAAACAATAAACTATATGCAAAGTACATACGATATAGAAAACTAACCATGGCATCAAGATTGACCTCAATCCTAAATTCGAATCTGCCACAAACATCACTACCAGTTATTTTTCACAACAAAAGTTTCAAATTGAAAGCTTTAAAGGTCCAATGGAAGAACAAATTTTTTCAATTTTTTTATTTATTATAAAAAAGAAGAATGCAGTGCCAATTTAACAGGATATATCACTACTTGTAATTTGGAAAGCAAAAAATAACAAATTATAGTCTAACTCATTTATCCTAAAATTTTCAAACACATGCTAACAAATAAATATTGATATAAAATATTCACCTTGTAACAAAACTTAATAAGTCTCAAACACACATCTTTAATAGCTTTAAATGAATTTGTCACAATTGTATTTAAGCTATGGCTCAAGCAATAAGAGGCAACAAATATGATTCCATAAAAAACTATTCTCTTCTTGGCTAATAATGTTTAGGAGGGTTGTCGCCTTGAATTCAACTAAATTCTCTCAAATCATATTTAAAAACCAAGAACGAAACCCTGAATCATATTTAACAACAAAAAACAAACCCTAAATCATATTTAACATCCCAAATTATAGAACAAAATAAAAACTTACCGGTAATGTTTGCGAAGAGAATCTGGTCAGATGGTAAAGTCTCAAAATCAAAAACTTTCTGCCACTAAAGGAGTAGGTGGCTGGCGCCTGCGGACTATAGTTTAGGGGTTTGAAGGTAGAGAAGGGACAAATATTGGAGGCAGGGGAACGTGTATGTAGAGAGAGGCATGGAGGAAATTGTGCGTTTGAAGATGGAGATGGGACTGTGTGAAGAAGAAGAGAGGGAGTTTGATGAGTTTGCGTTACTGTGTTTGCGTTTAAGGGGGAGAGAGTTTTTTTTTTTTCATCGGGTTTTGGTTTTGGGGAGAACAAAATTTTTGGTTTTAGCCTCTTTTTATGCTTTGAGCTTTGTTTTTTAAGGGCTGAAATTTTTGGGTTTTTTTTTTTCCTTTTTGATAATGCCGGTTTTTTTTTTACTCTTAAAAAGTTTTTTTTATTTTTTTTTTTTAATATTGTGCTGACGAAATTTTTGGTTTTAGCCTCTTTTTAGGCTTTGAGCTTTGTTTTTTACAGTTTGAAATTTTTGGGTGTTTTTTTTTTTCCTTTTTGATAATGCCGGTTTGAAATTTTTGGGTGTTTTTTTTTTTTTTCCTTTTTGATAATGCCGGTATTTTTTTTAGTCTTAAAAAGTTTTTTTTTTTCCTTTTTGATAATGCCGGTTTGAAATTTTTGGGTGTTTTTTTTTTCCTTTTTGATAATGCCGGTTTTTTTTTTTAGTCTTAAAAAGTTTTTTTTTTTTTTTAATACTGTGCTGACGTGGAAAATTGTGGGAACTTCAAAAACTTCGGTTTTATATATATATATAGATTAAAACAAACGTTTTAATTTCATGAATGAGTTGAATCGAAATTAATATGCAATACATACAACATCCAAATAAAGAAACAAAAACAAAAAGAATTGATATTTTTAGTGGCTTCAAAATTTTGATTTCTACTGGTTTCAACTTTCAAGGTAGTTAAAGAATTGCACTTAATACATGTAACACAGAGAATTCTTTTTGTTTGTATTATATATTGGCTCAATTTATTTGAAACATTCTTTGGGTGATTAGCAGCCATAACTATAACTGTCTAAGAATTTCAATTTCCAAGAGGTATCATGATCATCCAATAAGAGGTCTTTCAACTTTTTCAAATCAACTATTTGAAGACATATTGATTCTAAAAGACAACTTCCTCCCCCACACCCCACCCCCCCCCCCCCTCTTCCCCTTCCCCTTCCTTTTGATATTCCCAAGCTAATGAATTGCACTTAAGGCGTGTAGGGGTAATAGAATTTGAAACCCCTACAATGCAAAGTTTTGGAAGTCGCTATTGAATAGAAGTGTGAAGTGAGGGTAAATATGATCACATGGAATAGTGTCATGTTAGAGATGTAAAGCTTTTTACAATTTATTAAAGTGATAAATTGTAATTAGAATAGGTAAAGCATGAGTTCAGTGCTTCAATGCATTAGATTGAAGTCAAGTCTGATTATAGTAACATCACTTTCACTAAGTTTACTATTAACACTAATTTTACAATGCATTAAACACAATGAAATTCACTAACAGAGGGAGGGGGGGAACAGGGTTTAAAAAAATTTCTTGTTAATTATGTCAATTTTTGCATCATTTTGATTTATTGTGGGTACATGCTCTAATACGTGTTTTTATTTGTTTTACCTTTTTACGTGCAAAGAAAAAATAATAATAATAATAATAACAACATATATCAATAATCTCTCTATCGGGTGGATCATCTAGCTCCAATTTTGGTATTTGAATAGAAGTTCTACTCTTGATAGGTGAAATAGAAACTTAGCTAATTTGAGTTTATATATATTAATTATTTTTAGGCTCAAAAGACTATCATTTATAAAAGAGAAACATTTACATTAAAGAATAGAGCCTCCAAGGCAAGAGAAGGAGGATCTTTCATCCAAGTTATATCATTAGAGATAAACTAACAAATTTAGCTAAAGAGTGTGCCACTGAGTTACCAAATCACTTGACACATTAGAAATAGTAATTGTGAAGATCAGCCACTAATGTCTTTATTTCTTCCAAAATATTTCCAAGTAGTGAATAATCTATACCCGATAGAGAGAGTTTGCTCATAACATTAATATTATCACCCTTAATGTGGGTGAGTGATTTTAGGATATACGTGATTCCAAATGTTACTATTTAAAATATTCTTGCTTTCTTGGTTAGGTTGACAGGGACAAGTTATTTTTTACCTTTATTTTTATAGCTCTCATTGTTCTCAAGCAGGGGTGTGCATGGATCAAGTTGGGTCGGATTAAGGAGATTTTTCGACCTAACTCACCATGATGGGTTATAAAAAATACAACCCAACCCAACCCATTACCGGGGTTCAACCTAACCCACATGGATCAGGTTGGGTTGGCTTGAACCCATGGGTTGGATAGTTTTTTTTAATACTATTTGATGGGAATCAATTAAGTATAACCTGTCCTTGGTTGTCATCCACGACCAGACCACGCCTAAATAAAACCATCCAAGAATGACAGAATGCATGAAGAAGACCCTTCGTTAGGAATAATAAAATCCAGTTGAAAGAACTCGTCCATAAAAGACTATATTCATAGACGACTAGATCCATGGATGACCAAATTATACTTAGTAAGTTCTACAAAGAATTCTCCATAGGTTCTACATGAGCAAATCATGACATGTTGCTATTAACACATGGAAGAGATTCCTCGAACTACGCTTCACATACCCCATTTTCTCTAAAAACCGCCCACATTACCCACGATGGTAGTGGATCCAAACAAGTAGACCCATATCTAACTCTCTATAAAAGGAGCAAATCTCATTCACCCAAGGTAAGTTCTAACCATTCACTATTTTCTATCCTTGTGTCCTAGAGAGAAAACTGACTTAACCATCAGAGGATCCTTGGCCGGTTCACACCGGTCACCTTTAACAGTTCTTTCTTTCTTTTTAGGACTTACAGCTAGTACCATAGCCCAAAGTATTTCAGCCTACTGATTTTCATACATCATCAGTTGCCGCCGTCTGTGGGGAAGAAGAGAGTTAAAAAGTTTCTAAGTACTAACTTTTTCGCTTTCCAAGACAAAAAGGCTGGATGGTTCGGACTAGGTCAATGGCCACTAGTCTAGGACACTAGGAGAGTGGGAACGCCTCCAATTATCCAAATCATGACCACCACCCCCCATGACCGTCAAACAACAGTTACAGTCCATGGCAGCAGTGATGGCAAAACTGACACAACAGAATCAGGAGTTAACTAGAGAAGTCAACAGACAACGTCAATACCATGGTGGAGAATGAGGCCAAAATTCAGGAAATGAAGGTGCTGAGAATAACGGTAAAGGAGACCAGTCTAGGGGTACCGTCACTCGTAAGGTATGGATTCATTTGGAGAGAGAGATGGACCAAATGAAAAGAGTCATGGAAGACATGAAGGATTCTATGAAGAGAGCAAATTATGTGGATAATCTCGTCCACAGGACTGATTCCCCCTTTATCGCGTCCATCACAAATCATCACCTCCCTTCCAAGTTTAAAATGCCTACCCTGGATTCATATGATGGGACGCTAACCCCTGCGATCACATTGCCACTTTCAAAACAACCATGCATCTTCAAGGTGTTCCAGACGAAATTTTGTGTAAAGCCTTTCCTACCACCTTGAAAGGTCCAACCAAAGTGTGGTTTAGTAAATTACCACCAAACACCATAACTTCGTTTCAGGAGTTAAGTAAGTTATTTGTTAACCACTTCGTAGGCGGAACAAAGGAAAAAACTTTCTTTGTCCAGTTTGTTAAGCATAGTACAAGGAGAGAACGAGAGTCTGTGCTCTTTTATCAATCATTTTAAAAGAGAAGCCCTATTAGTGGACGAGATAGATGACAAAATTCTCTTAGCAGCTTTCTACAATGGAGTCAGTTTAGACTTATTGATCAATAAGTTGTATGATCAGGAGCCGCAAATGATTGCTGAATTGATACATTCAACCCAGAGTTTCATGAACACAGAAGACACGATTATTGCCAAGAAAAAGAAAAAAGGTGAACGGCTGGAGAATGGGTATGTACACCACCTAGAGCAAGGTTCTCATCAGAAGAAAGCCAAATTAGGGGAGAAAAGAGATTGTGATGGCAAAAAAGCAAGATCGTCCTCAAGATGATACTCTAACTACACTCCCTTAAATACTTCGCTTGACCAAGTGTTAATGCAAATCAAAGACGATCCCTCCTTGAAGTGGCCCGAGAGAATGAAAGGAGATCCTAGCAAGCGAAATAAAAGCAAGTATTGTCGTTTTCACCGTGACCATCGATATGATATGAACAAGTGTTATGAGTTAAAGCAGCAGATTGAAATCCTCATTAAGCAAGGGAAGTTAAAAAAAAATTCTTGGGCAAGATCATAACGACGAGAGACAGCCAATGAAGGGCAAGGTAGAAGAACCAGTGTGTCCACCATTTGGAGAAATAAAGATCATTGTAGGGGTCATGTCAACAAGAAGCTTGTTCAAAGCCAAGAAGACTTATCTACGGGAAGTTCAAAATGTTCAGATATCTGGACGACTACCTAGGATGATCAAAGACGATGAGCCAGCCATAAATTTTACAGATGAAGATGCAAGACGACTGCACCACCCTCATGATGATGCTATTGTCATTACTCTGACAATTGCAAATTATACAACTAGAAGGGTATTAGTGGACAACAGGAGTTCGACTGATATTCTCTACTATCTAGCCTTCCAACAAATGAAAAAACAAGGAGTTACTTCATCTAGTAAGTGTGTCATTGATCAGCTTTGGAGGAATGAAGGTTCTACCAATAGGTACTATCTCCCTGCTAGTCGTGCTTGGCTCTTACCCACGGCAAATCAATATGGAAGTGAATTTCTGCCATTGACTGTGTGGACCTATATATATATATATATATATATATTCCTCCTAGCTTGTGTGTTGCTACTTTTTCCAATTTTAAAAACTTATCTTGAAGAAGTTAGAGGGCAGATGTTTTTCATTAAGCTTAAATTTTGGGTCTCAAAGAAGTCCACATAGAACGGGTATTTTGAATCCCTTTTTGGTAAAATCGTAACTGTTTCCACCCTGTGGTTAATGCTTTCTTTCATGAACAAAATATTTTTGAAACTCTTTTTTTTTTTTTTTTTTTTTTTTTTTTTTGTGCCCTTCACAATTGGTGAGCATTTGGATCCCACGTCCACGTCCACGTCCACGTATTGCGTTTTACACCCTTTTTTTTTTTTACCAGCGCCTCTTGCACTGTTCATGTGACATAAACAGTGCATTAAGGTAAATGAACAGTATTTTATGAGTGTGAACAGTAATCGGAAATTATTTTTTTTATTGTTTTAAGTTTTCAATTTTCAACAAAATAAGTGGTATCCAAACGCACCCTTGATATATGTTTTTGTATGAGTCCTTATTAAAGTTGTTTTTTGTATCACATTTTGTTGTTCTGGCTCCTGCTCTAATTACATTACCCTTAAAACTAATTGTTGATTATGTACTTTTACAGCATAGAAAACCTGCTGATGGCATTCTCGTGGGCTATAGTTCTCGCAGCCCAGTTGGCGAGGGGCCTGCTTCCCCCAAGTACTCTGATAGACTTTCTCCTGCAGTTAACAATTATCTATCTGAGGCATTAAGAGAAGAAGTCAGAGAAAGTTAATTTTACTGTTAAAGTTCGGAAAATCAATGTTTCAGTTTAAAGGTGTGCCTTTTGTTATTCATTCATTGATTGTAATGTTGACTTTACATCCATTGAATATTTACCTTCATTGGTCAGTAGTTTCTTGGTTATTCTTTGTGCAATTTATTTATAGTTATGATATAGAACATATTCAATGTATCCTCAATACTCCTTGAAACTCTAATGCAGCCTCGGGCAAAACCTGAAAATGGTTATTTATGGCAGAGAGTGAATTCCCAATTAAGCTCCCCTAGTCGAGAAAGTATACTATATTTCAGTAATAACAACAGCATCTATTTTAGTGTTCAAAAGACCACATCAAACTACTCTACTAATCCAAACAAAAAGACCATCTTGACCCTGAAATTTTTTCAAAACCCCGCCCTATGACTCCTCTCTTTCTCCTTCTTCCGCTTTTTGGAATCTAATTCCCAAATCAACTTTACTCTTCTTTAGTCCTTCCCTACCTCTCTCAGCTCTCTCTCTCTCTCTCTCTCTCACCCAAACTCCATTCTACCTGCAACTACAGCTTCCATTTCCTCGCCGCACCACTCTCCCCAACCTCCAGTTATGACCACCACAAACTACAGCCATTACCTCCAGTTCCAACAACCACAAAGCACCGTCCCTACCTGCGGTTCTGACCACCTCTAGGTATTCTCTCTTTGTGGTAATTTTCTTATTTTTCTTTTTCTTTTTAAAAATATCCATATACACTGATAGCCCTCATCTTTACCTCCAAAATGTATTCAAACGTATAGATGAAGAAAATAGCAATTTGTGGGTAGGTTCGGATCAGGCCAAAATTTTGAAGTTACTATGCTTATCTATTATTTTTACCCATTATATTTATATGAATGTGTAGTCTAGATTTGTAACGTAAAGATCCTTTCATGGTATTGGAGAATTAGAAGACTAAAAGTTACAAAGAAATAATATAATCTGGAATTCTAAGAACAAATTACATTTGTTTTTACTATAATTTTTCTATTAATTTTGTTTCCATTATCAGTTATGTTAATAAAATATTTTTTTCTGTTTATTTATTTGGATTTTGAAAATTTAAGGAGTGGACTATCAACCTAACGTGGTGTTAGGCTCAGTAGAGTTGTGGTACAAAAGAAAAGGTGGTTGCAAGGAAGTTTTGTATGCAGAGAGCTCACTGTAGGAGAAGGTGGGCAGTCAATGGATAATTTTGATAAGAGGAATTAGGCATATTCTTTGACAGGTACAATACTTTGTCGTAGTTTACTGTTGGTAAAGGTATGATATAACACATAACGTACTTATTAGCACGTTTGATGTTCTTAATTGTGTCTTCAATGTCATTGTTGCTGGTGATTCTTACTACACAGTTATTACCATTTTCTTTCATGACTGTTTCATTGGTGGATATCATTTTCATTTTACTGAATTTATACATTTCATTTAGTAAAAGTTTGGGGTTTAATTATTCCCAAAATGAGTGAATGAAATTCTGTTTTCTTTCTTTGAATTTATTTTTGATACCATCAGCTTTGTTGGAAATTTGTAGTGACAAAGCTATTCATATAGTTTTTGTATTTTACTCTGCAATTACTAGTACTGTTTAATGCCTATGATTGTGTTAGGTACTTTAATTTCTTATTCTTATGTGAGTGCCTTCTTTTTTCTTTTTCTTTTTTTCTTTTTTTTGCACAGATAAATCTCCAAGGCTGGAGCTTAAATGCTGTAAAACATTGAAAGAGAATATCAAGCTTATGCTGGGTTAATGATGGAAGATGTGATTTGCAAATTGTCTCACTATCTATATTTATGAATGTTGAGAAAAGAAGACATTTGAGGTCTTCTACTTAGGCAATTGTATGCTTGCAAGTTGTTTTGAGAGCCATAATTTAAGAAAAAAGTCTTATAAGTAGATTGTTTCATTTCATGTTTGTCATACAACTTTCATATATGAATAGGGGACAATTATATTGTTTTCAGGTTTGTTTTTTGCTGAGATATTGTTTTCAAGTTTTGTAATTGCAAATATTATCTTCAAGCCAATTAGGATACAACAAAGCATGCTTGAGTTTTCATCATTATATATAGAGGTGGACCTCGCCCAAAGGTGAAAAAAAAATTATGAAGTAAAGACTGATCTAGTTTTAAGCAGAATTTTATGATTGCACAACAATTTACTCATAAAGCTCAAATTCAAATTTGATGTATTAAATTGTTTTGTAAATTGATTATAATTGTTGGATTTCAGAAAAATTGAAGATTGAATGGCTAAACATTTTGGCAACACAAATTAGAGAGCACATCAATGTATTTAGTTCATCTTAGCATGAGTTTGGATACAGATTATTTGGTGCACATTTGTGTTTGCGTTTAAAACAGTGGATCCCGTGCACTGTTCACGGGACCCGTAAACTACTTTTTTTCAACAAAAACAACTTTAAAACTGGGTCTCATGGCACTATTCACTCATTTAAAAATTATTTTACTACAGTATATTCGGTTTTCAGTTTTCAGCAATAAGCTATATCCAAACAGACCCTTAATACAATTAAATTTTGCTCGTATTGAACAAAAGTCCTTTGTAAGGTTAATTTTAAGCAAAATAAAATGAGAACTCCAAAGTCATCTCCAAGACTATTTGCAAATTGTCTAGTTGGGAGGAACTGTAATCAGCCTCCAAAATTATCAGCCTCTCCCTTAATGAATTTTATGACCTTCATCCACAATTGTCTTATTCAAAGATGCACATATAGAAATGAACTTTACCATTACATTTAAAAATATTCATCATTTTCATATAGAATCTAACATTTTTGTTTAGCCACATTAGTTACAAAATGTATCCAAAAGAGTTGTTACAAAAGATATCAGTTGTCCAAATTGTTAGATATCCCATCTAAAAAACTGTCCAAGTCAAATATGTTCCCAAAAATATTGTCCACTAGTTGTGCATATATCTGTGCAGTTTGCTATTCCAAAAAACTGTCCAAAAACGTTCTCCATCATTCTTCAGAATCTTGAAGCAGGGCCCTGGAAAAAAAATTTATATGTTAAAAGGCCTTTTTTTTTTCTTTTTTCTTTTTTCCCTAATGTAAAAAGTTTATAAAGTAACATATTGTACCTACCTCATGTGTGACATTAAGGTACTTTCTTGAAGCATTCATGTATAACTAAACATGGGATAAGCAATAGACAACTCCAGGGAAAATAATGATGATTGAATATCTCCTAAGAAAAAGAGATAGTAACAAATGGTTTAACTTAACAAGCAAAGCTAAGAAAAAAAAAAAGAGAGATTAAAATAGTAATTTTGAACATACCATGAAACATAGAACTACCTTGCTGAGCTAGTGAACCAGTTGCATATTTTACACTTCTCATCTTTTCCACTTCTTCTCAATAGTCTCATCTGTTAACAAGGCACAACCAATTAAAACATTTTTCCAATGATGGTTGATTCCCACAAATAGTGCACATATTAAGTTATACTTATTAGTTCAATAAGTGGTATAAAAAATAGCATTCTCAAAACAGTCATAATCTAATTTTGATCCACCATCTCCCCTTTTCAAATGCCAAACCCCTTGTTTAAAGCATACTTATTATAAATGTTATATGCTTCTCCTTAGAAACTCACTAGCATTCCAAGTTTAATTTCATAGTATTTACCCAATATTATATTTCATGATTTTCACTTTTTTTTCATTGTCACCAACTGTATCAAGAGCATTTTCTGAAAAATCCATTACTAGTCTAGCCTAATCATGAAAAAGAATATTGAATGAACAAATTGAATAGACAAAACTCATAGTTTTCCATAATTACACAACCAGAGACTTAAAACTAAAAAAAAAAAAAAAAAGGAATAGATAGATTGAATACCTTAGCGGAGACTTTTAGAAAGAGACTAACTATTGGAATCAATTCCTTTAGCAAATTGAATAGAACAGAAGCATCACATCCATGCACCAATGCCAAATTCAAAGAGAGACAGATCAGTTTCAATATTCTGATGAGTTTCTTAAACTCTTTGTTTCACAAAAACTGGGATATATATCAAAAATAAACTTCTTGTTTAGGCTATCACATATACAACAAGTTTCAGGTTCTAGTATTCCTATCTATCTCTTTTCCACGCTAAAATGAGCCATTGCATTATTTTGTGTGGTGATAAGTGAAAAAAACCCATTTATAGTTGTAAAGAAATAAAAAGAAATTGAAAAATCGATCTCCTTTCCACACTCAAATGTGCCTCCCATCTTCTAAACTTTTATCAGAAAAGAAAAAAAAATGTCTCCCATCCATAGTTGCAAAGAAATAAAAAGAAAATAAAAAATTTGTCTCCTTTCCACACTCAAATATGCCTCCCAGCAGTAGTTTGCAAGTAAATAAAAAGAAAATGAAAAAGATGTGAAAAAGTATTGAAAAGAAGCAGATAAAAAGGAAAAATTACCCCTTTACGTCTTTGGGTGTTGAAATCGATGACTGAGAAAGTGGTGCGGGTTCTAACGATGATGCTAGAAATAGAATAAAGATGATTTTCGAGGTTTTCAGAGGATATAAATTCCAATCTCGCTGAACCAGCAATGCACGGCAATGGCTGTATTTGGCAGCGAGGTTCGGGGTGAGAGAGAGAGAGAAATAAGAGGGAGCATTTGAGACAAAGAGAGAAACAAATGGGTTTTGCAATTTCAGGTTTGGTATAGTGTGGAAGAAAGTGGCACTGGTTTGAAATTTTTTAGGATAAAATTGGCTTTTGCTTTGGTCCAATGCAACAGGTTGATGTGGTTTTCTTGGAACATATGTCACCCATTTATTAAATAGAAAATATTAAAATAAATACTGAGTTGGTATTACTAAAATATAGTATACTTTCTCCCAAACCGGATGACCCATGACCCATTTTTTTTTAACTCTTTCCCAGGTTAGGTACTTTACATTTGCTTTATTTTGATTTTTTTTACTTTACTTTTCATTGTTTTATTTTTTATATTCCTTATAATATATTATTTATTATTATGGGTCAAAAAGAGCTACCATTTACTTTGCATTTGCTTTATTCCTTAGATAGACAACTTCCTTGCGCAAAAAGAGCTGCCATGGCTTCTACCATCTCCACTGAAAAAGGAAGAGGAATCCTCTGGGACAAAGTAGCAATGATCTCACTATCTGAGTCTCGAATCGCCACCCCGATACCTGCGCAACTTGAATTCTCAAACATAGCAGCATCAAAGTTCACCTTATATATACCTTCTGGAGGACGAGACCAACGCACATGAGCAGCAAGAACACTCGGCCCAGCATCAGACTTGCATGCATCAAAGAATTCCCTCACTAAGACAATTGCCCTTTCACCAACTTCCTTCAACGGCCAAGTTGGTTGGTTCTCTCTCAATCTATTCCGCCTCTGCCACAGACACCAAGAAATAGTAGAAAATAGAGCCACCTGATACTCCGAAGCGCTACATAATACCTCCTCCCATAACTCGAAAATGCTCCAATATTGTTTTCTGTAGAACCTGACAAAACTAATATTAGATTTCCAAACTGCCTAGGCATGATCGCACAACCATAAACAATGGATTAAAGATTCCGTATGCTCATCACACGTTGAATAGGAGGCTTCAACAGGGACATGTCGATGTCGAAGATTCTGTTTTGTAGGTAGAGAGTCACGTGCAACTCGCCAAATAAAATGACGAATTCTATTTGGAGTCTTGATCTTCCATACCTTGCTCTGCCCATCCAGTGAAAAAGAACCTGGATTTAATCGTCTTGCATTTGTCTCCAACATCTGATAGGGGCTCTGCACACTATAATCCCCAGTAAGAGTTAGAGGCCAAATCAACAGGTCTTCAACATACTCTTCACTCACTGGAATCCGTTGGATCAACTCAGCCTCCCACGGCAAAAAAATCCTTTCCACTAAACCAGGATCCCACACCCTTCTATCTTCCAAAAACAGGTCCTTCACAAAGAGAGCATCAGTGTTAGTCCTTGGAGAAGCAACCTTACTGTTGGAATGGTCTGGCAAACAAGTATGCTCCAAAATTTTAATAGACTCTCCATTCCCCACTCTCCAAACAGCACCTTTATTAATGACATCCCTTGGCTCTAAAATACTCCTCCAAGGAAAAGAACATTGTGGATGAACCGGAGCTTCCAGGATGCTATCATTAGGAAAATATTTCGCCCTAAAGACCTTATAAAGTAAACCAAGTATTGGAAAGACCCGTCTCAAAGAAAGAGGCATGTTTATTGATGAATATTTGTATTAGGTTTGTATTGCAACACTGCTGGTTTTTCTCTTTGTTTTAGTGTGTTTTCATTACATTGAAATCATAAGCAGATATTTTCTGTTCTTACATTGGCTTTTCATACTGCAATAAGATCCATGTGGTTAGTGGGTGACATTATTCTTAATTATGATGGTTAGTGGACAAAGTTATTTGGTTTTCATAGGAAGTAATGTCACAAAAAAAATTCTGAAACACAATGTTTGTGCTTTGTTTTTGTTTGTTTGTTTATATATATATATATATATATGATATAGTTAAGTTCTTATAGCCGTCCTATCTCTTCCCTTGCCTTTTCACTCCAGCAGGAGGCTAGAGACAAGCTTATTTGGACTCCAAGCTCCAAAGGGATATTCTTGGTTAACTCGACATTCAAGCTCTTAACCAACCAATCTGCAACACCTACTTCCCAAGAGCTACCATGGAGGAAACTGTGGAAAATCAAAGCCTCTGAGAGTAAAAATGCTACTATGGAGGATTGGGGCAGATGTTCTCCCTGCAAAAGAAAACATGCAAAGAAGGATGGAGATAAACAACCCAAGTTGTGCACTATGCCGTCAAGAAGTGGAATCCAATTGCCACTTATTTCTTAACTGCTCAGTCGCAAAGGCTCTGTGGTTTACCTGCTGCTGGGGATTCAAAGCTATGCATGGCATCTCCAATTGTGAAGATATCGTCAAGATGATCTTAGACCCTCCTGAGGCTAGCTGTCCTAAGGAAAACCAATGGATGATCATCCTCAATATGGCCATTATTCTAGATGAAATTTGGTATCTCAAGAACCAAGTTTTATTTCAAAATATAAGCCTTGACATTGTCACTTCGATCATAGGAGTTCAACATAAGCTAGCTGAGTACACCTCAACACTTGCAAATGAGAATGCCCCCTCCTGCCCCGAACCAGCTAGTCTGGGAATGTTGACGCTGTCATTGCTGATCCCATCTCCTCTTTAGCAGCTATAACTTGAGACAACAACGGTGAGGTTCTTAAAGTCTGGTCTAAACTACATCAAAAAAGTTCACCTATAATGGCTGAAGCCTCGGCCATGCTTTGGATTGTGCAGCTTGCTCTCTGTGAAGGTTGAAGATATGTCAGATTTGAAAGTGATGCTAAGAATCGTCTAGACCCACTACTCTCTAATGACGTCTCCCCTGAGTGGTCGATCAATAATGTAATTAGCAATATTTTGGGTTTTAAATCTCGTTTTTTAGGATGTCTCTTTCGTTGGTCAGAAGGGATTGCAATGTAGCTGCTCAAGCAGCAGCAAAATTCTCTTATAGTTTTAAATAGTCTTTTGTTTTCAATAAGGACAATCTAGCAGAAGCCTTAGCTGCTGTCTGTAAGCTAGACTGTCCATCAATTTCTTCTTCATGAATGGAATTGCAGGTTATAAAAAATAAATAATAAATAAAAAAAATGAACTGACTCTTGGGCTAACTAGGAAAATCATATTGGAAAATCAAAGTTTTTTATTTATTTTTTTTATATTAAACTTCTAAGAAGCAAACATAAACATGTTATAATTGTAAAAGTTTCATAACAACCTAGTTATCTACCTATTTGAAACCTTGGAATTTATTATTGTTCGGTTACATGACATGACATAAAAATTTATTAAACACAATTTTAAAATTTGATATTAAAAAAAAAAAAAAAAAAAAAAAAAAAAAGTCATATAATGATTATACAATAAATCAGAATGTTAATAGTTAAGGGAACTATTTTATCATTGCTAAAGAAGATGTAATATTTCCACCTTGGTATTTTGTCCATTCTGCCATTACAAGGAAAATGTATGAACTGAATTTTCATATCTTATGATCAAACCACTGTAAGGATGACTGACTTTGAAGTGAATCAAACAATGAAGTTTGGCTTCAGTAAACAGATGATGGTGGCGGGATGTGAGAGGGTAGATGATGGCGGCAAAAAGGGTAACAGCTTGAGGAGGCGGGATGTGAGAGGGTAGATCATAGCAGCGAAAAGAGTAACAGCTCGAGGATGAGGAAGGCGAGTGGGTGGGGGACGAAGGCAATAGCGAGAGGGGTATGACAATAATAATGGAGGAGAGGGTAAAATAATTTTTTTAATTAATTTTGATTGAAAGAATCGTTTAAAAAAAAAAAAAAAGTAAACCAGTTAAACTGTAATTAATTTCACATCAAAGATTAAAATTAGGTAGATAAAGTAAATAAAAAAGAAAGTATGTAGCTTAAAAACAGAATCAGACTCTAGCAAGCATTTGCAAATGCAAAAGTTAACTAACTCCAATGCCATCCTTGAATTCTGATTTAAATGTGAATTAAATCATTTAAAAAAAGAAGGCATTTTGAAATGTTCATGCAGTAAAAATTTTAATATTGGATCAACAATGTAAGAGTATAAGAAAAATCATTGGATGCAAAATTACGTTGCTATTCACATATTATTGGATCATCAATGTAAGAGGATAAGAAATATTAGTTAGCTAACATGTCAGTCGAGAACTAAAATAAACGTCAGTTAACAAGTATCGCCAAAAACAGAAACTAAAGTCCAAGGCTGCTGCTCATTCTATTGAGAAATTTATAAAAATCACCTATTGAATGTAATTACAATTGCCATCATGGCCATATCAACAAATTTCATATTCAAAATTAGTGGTTTAACCAACAATCATATTATTTGCCTAACCTCAAAACAAAATACGGTACATTAACCTTTCATACCACACTCTGGTATCCAAACCACCTACATATTTGCACCATTGAGCTACACCACCTACATATGTAGTTTTCTAAAAGTCTTTTCGAGGTAATTATATGGTTGAGTAGTTGGATCAATAGCTGGCATGATCGTCCATTTTATAAATTCCCACCATGGGAGTGCAAAAAAGAACAAGTGAAGAACGGGGCTTTCTGTTTTTGACAATAACCTTCCCCAAGATAATTGGCAAACAAAATATCCGGCTACCAGTAATTGCCACAAATCCTAAGGTTCTTGAAAACCCTAATTGTGGCTCCTAGAGGAATCTTCATAAGCCCAAAAACAACCACAAGCTTCTCACTATGAGTTACAAGACAGAATCCTTGTGCTCATACTCCATATTGTGCAGCACATACTTTGTGTTAAGGACACACCCAAGTTTTCTCATTTCAAATGCCAATTGCTCAAGATAATTATGCACAGTATCAGCAACCAAGAACACATGAACCTTGCTTTAAACCTCAATCCATCTACAACCAGGCTCTTTCTTAATCCCCCAGTCCCCCATTAATTTCCGCACCTTAGCTGCATCAATCAACCTGCCTGCAGTGGCATATATGTTTGACAAAAGTACATAGTTCCTATCATGCTGTGGCATTAGTTCAAAAAGTCGTTCAGCAGCTTGAATCCCCAAATCCATGTTCCCATACATCCAGCAACCAGCAAGAAGAGGCTTCCAAATTGGTGCACCTGGCTCAAAAGGCATTGATTCAATCACATCAATTGCCTCTGAAAACTTCCCAGCTCAAACCAACAAATCAATCAATCGAGCATAATGATCTTCACCCAGGACTATATCGTAACAAACATACATTGAATTGAAATAACAATGTCCTTCTTTGACTAAACCAGCATGGCTAGAAGCAGAGAGAAATGTGAGAAAAGTTATCAGATTAGGCACTATATCTTCCTTCAACATCTGTTCAGAAAGTACTATTGCTTGCAGACCATGTCCATGTTGCCCTAAAGCAGCAGTCATGGCATTCCAAGGTACTCAATCCAGATAAGGCATTGTAAGGAACACACAATTTGTAGCCTCAACAATGCCACATCTCACATACAATGTGATAATTGCATTTCCAGCTGAGAGGCTTGTATCATGCCCTAGCTGAACTAGTTGAGCATGGAGTTGACGTCCATGCTCCAAAGCTCCCAGCACTGCACAAGATGTAATTTCTCCAGCAAATGCAGAATCATATGGCTCAAAGCCCTCTATTCTCATTTGGTTGAATAACTTCAAACCTTCTTCCCCAAAGCCATTTTGTGCTAAACCAGATATCATCATTGTCCATGCCAGAAGATTCCTCTCAGGCATCTCCTTTAAAAAGGACTTAGCTTCCACAATGTGCCCTAAATTAACATATGCAGACAAGATTTCATTCCACGAAACAATATTTTTTATGAGCAAGTTATCAAAAATCTTCCTTGCTTCATCAACTTTACCACATTTCCAGTATAGTGTAACTAATGCATTATCAGCAA
The DNA here is from genome assembly GCA_011696235.1 of Quercus mongolica. Classification (NCBI taxonomy): domain Eukaryota; kingdom Viridiplantae; phylum Streptophyta; class Magnoliopsida; order Fagales; family Fagaceae; genus Quercus; species Quercus mongolica. The sequence goes on from CM022236.1 coordinate 79,872,041, forward strand.
AAATTCTGGTTCAGGATTCTCTTCTGTTTTAAAAATGAAGGCATGCACTTGCTTTCCATGTTTGAACAATCCAGCATTAGTGCAAGCACTTATTACACTCGTGTGGGTAAACTCATGAATAAAACCATGGTGCACATAACCCGAAATCATTGGATTCCATGCAACCCCCAATATTTTCAGTCATGTCATCAAGAATTGCACGGTCTGCATCAAGATCACCTTTCCTCACATATCCTGTAATAATTGTCGTCCATGTTAACTCATCCTTCTCTGTCATCTCAAATAATATTTTAGCTGCACCCATTAATAAAGAATATGATACTATTGGTGAAGATGCACACCGAACATAAGTGGATATAAGCGCATTCAACACTGAACTAACAGGACCCTGTTCCTGGCTTTAGCACGGCACAACGCATTTTCATTGGCAATGCTTTTCATCCTCGACTATTAGCACCAACACTCCAAGAACACTAGTGAAAGTGAAATTGTCAGGCCTAAGTTTGTCTCACCTCATATCACGAAAGAGTTGAATAGTTGCAGTTGTGCAGTGTAACAATTGGCCACCGTATGGATGTCCAATGTGTTCCTCAAGCTTAGAAAGCTTGCAAGTCATGGTTTTCTGTTAAACTCAATGAAATTAGATTTAACAAATAAAATTATTTTCAAATAATTTTAACAGGATACGACATTTTATTAAAACTTATATCACCTTCAAAACCCTGCATGTGTGCATGTCTGTGTGTTATTTACATTAAAATTTTCGATTTACAAAGAAAATTTAAGAAAACCAGACTACACATAAATGCAAAATGCAAAACAAACATGGACCAAAATGAGAAATGGTGCATTTTAGCCACCCTTGGAGCCAAAATCCCCTTCCATTTACACAATCAAATAAGAGAGAGAAAGAGAGATTGTGGGTGTTGAAATTAGATCCTTCTAGAGTTTTACGATGTGTATTTTGCTCTGGACAGTAGGAGATTTACTCTCTCATCAAAGGGATCTTTTTTTTCCTAAGCAAAAGGTTTGGTCTCTAAGTCTTTTGCTTTTGGGAATGTAACAATAAGCAATAACTTGTTCACCTTAATTTAGTTACCATGCCTAATAATGGTATTTCAATCATAACGTAATGATCACAAATGCTTTGATAAGCATATCAAAGCATTTTGCAAAATAGAAGTTTTGGTAATGATGTGAAAAAGAATGGCTAACTAATGGGTAGATAAAGTCACCTACTTAGGATTACTAGGTAGTAGCCAATTTGATCAACAGAACATTGCAGAATATAAGACAACCCATCTGAATAATAGTTGTGCACAAAACTGAAAGAAGCAATCTTTTTAAGCAGAATTTTTTTAATGTTACTGTGTGCTCATGCTCATAATGTTGAGCATATATTAATCGTTCCATTAATAAAATACCATCGAACAAAAGAGTAATAATTTTTTATGTAATTATTCAGACTATCTTGTGTGTTTATTATTTACAAGAGATAGTCTTTTTCCTTTATCAATTAAGTTACTTATCCAAACCAAAAAAAAGACCGATTGAAATGGTGAAAATTTCAACTGGGTCTGGGTTTCACACTGCAAACAATGATGCATGATTAAAAGCATAGACACAAACACAAAATACACACACATATTAGACGGCATATTGTGCATATTTTGAGAAGAATTTTATCAAACAGCTGAACTGCATTGATCTGAGAAGCAAACTAGTTTGAAAACCAATGTGTTCGCTTTGAAGTCCAAAACTATTTCAATTTATTAATGCTAAAAATTAGTCACAGACAAAATATTATTTACAGTGAACAAAGAGAGTCAGAGAGTAACATGAAGCAAACCTTCGAGTCTGTCCCAAATTGGTAACAGTCTCAACTGACCGAAACCTGATCATCCTAGATTAGCCGCCACATCCTTAACCGAAGCAAAAGCTCTTAACCCGACCCATTGAAGAGAAAATAACCCAAGCCCATTCTAATTGTCCAACAACAACCCGACTCATTCAAAAACGCCCAATAATATCAGCCCATCGAAGCCCACACTTTGAGATCCTAGAACCCAACAATGAGTCCCGGACTCACAGTCAAGTTTACCTTAATTTTCAGCAGTGCAAGGCCCAACCTATGAAGCCTACTACGTGCCTGTTTTGTTAGAGCTTTTTTTTTGGGGCCAAAATCATATTGGTAGTTTTAAAACGTGACCATAGGGCATTTGGTGAGAAAGTGTATTCTTATGCTACAATTGCATAATTTGCATCTCCTAAGCAGCAATTACAAAGCGCCACTTTTTCCAAAAATCCAAAATCAAAAGGTTGAACCAAACAACCTCTACATCAGTTTGAAGCCTTGGGGAAGCTACCTATAGCCAATAGTTTGAGATTTGAGATACAATTGAAATAGTTGTTTAATGGCTGAGATAGAAAATTGAAAAGTTTATCTTTGATCTCAACAATTGGATCATAACTTTTTCACTTCTTCTTCTTATTATTATTATTACTTTAAAAAAATTTCACTCTTTTTACTTCTCTCACACACATTAAGGGGTAATTGCACTGTGCAATAACTCATCGAACCCCAAATCCACAACAAATTGGCCAATGACAACTCAAGTTCGCTGGTTTAGGTTCTTATTACAATTTTCTTTTGAGATTTATTATAGAGAATCACAATAATGTTGGAACCAACACCTTTTTTAAGGTTATCTAGAGTCAAACTCATGAAATTTCAACAATGGTTTTGTGGGAACACAATATTTTGTCCGCTTTGGGGATTTTCACCTCACCTCAGGCCAAGGGCTAGACCTTGGAGCCGATGTTGGATTTTGGCTTGACACCCGCACGGTTTTGTTCTCTTAGCGAGTGTGGGCATGCTCATTGTGCAAGAGTCCCACATCGCTTAGAGAAGCGCTCCCCCTATGCCTTATAAGCTTGCGCTGAAGGCTATAGGGTACCACTACAACACATGTGTTGTAGTGGTACCCTATAGCCTTCAGCGCAAGCTTATAAGGCATAGGGGGAGCGCTTCTCTAAGCGATGTGGGACTCTTGCACAATGAGCATGCCCACACTCGCTAAGAGAACAAAACCGTGCGGGTGTCAAGTCAAAATCCAACATCGGCTCCAAGGTCTAGCCCTTGGCCTGAGGTGAGGTGAAAATCCCCAAAGCGGACAAAATATTGTGTTCCCACAAAAAGGCGCTTTTGATGGACGAGGGGCCGCAACCCCGTATACCACTCAAGAGTATTGTCCGCTTTGGGGATTTTCACCTCACCTCAGGCCAAGGGCTAGACCTTGGAGCCGATATTGGATTTTTGGCTTGACACCCGCACGGCTTTGTTACCCTCGAGGGGCACGCCTCTACCACTACAACACATGTGTTGTAGTGGTACCCTATAGCCTTCAGCGCAAGCTTATAAGGCATAGGGGGAGCGCTTCTCTAAGCGATGTGGGACTCTTGCACAATGAGCATGCCCACACTCGCTAAGAGAACAAAACCGTGCGGGTGTCAAGCCAAAATCCAACATCGGCTCCAAGGTCTAGCCCTTGGCCTGAGGTGAGGTGAAAATCCCCAAAGCGGACAAAATATTGTGTTCCCACAGGTTTATTTTGTTAGCTTGCCCAAACCAGAAACTCGATGGTAATTTTACTAAAACAATCAATTTATTGCCATGACAATCAATCAGCAAAATTGTATATTTTATTAGCTAGTCAACTATTCATTCTTTTTCCTGAAATAAGGAAATTCTTTTTCTTAAGAAGTATATTTTTTATGATTAATGCATAATAAAGAAGATTTTATGCCATGTGGTGGTTAGTAATTTTGGGGTGGGGAAAGGATCTTGGATTCAGTCCCAGATAGGGAAGAATTATATGTAGGGTAGATCAAAATTTCTAGGTCAGCTCAAAAAAGAAGAAAATCTTAATAGTGGACTCCTTTTAAAATGATGTTCATATTATAATTTATCATAACAAGTTATGGAAAAAACTTCAAAATAGTTGAGTCTCTGTCAATGTCATAACATATATATGTGTGTGTTTTTATATAACATAAATATGAATCTTAATGGTTATATTAATAAATTATTTATTAAAACTTTAAAGTTGGTAATTCTTTTACCCAAAAGAAAGAAAGAAAATCTTATTTCATAAGAGCCATGCATGCATATGCTAGGAGCATGCACATGCATGGTTTTAGATGCATAAACCTCCAAGTTTGAACATGTTGGGAGACTGCAGATGTATTCTGATCGGAGCACAGTTAGGGTTAAGGTCATGTTGAATTGAGTTGAGTGTCTAAGATGATGAGAGCTTAGGCACCTGGTTGGGATTGCTTTTGGTATTTAAGGTTTGGAATGGAATGTGTGGTGAATAAATAGATAAAGGGAGTCACCACCTTCTAAAGGAAAAAGTGATGATTAAGAGAGTAAAAGAGATTCATAAATAAATAATTAATAAAAAAAATTTTGAGAAAAAAATACACATAACAAAGAGGAAAATTGGTTCTAACATAAAAGCATATTACAAATTTCATTCAAAAATCATAGTAAATAACTAATCATTTAAAATTTTAAATAAAAGTGAAAGAGGAAACTTTTACACTGTTTGACAAAACGGAATACAAGGAAAGTGAAAACAAAGGGAAGATGAGAGAGGAAAAGAAAGAGAAAGAGAAAGAAGAATAGTTCCCCTTCATAGTATTTGGGTTTGCAAGATTTTAGAAAAGATGGGAAAGAGGTGGGCCTCATATTGTATATAACTCACTCTACTTTCTCATTCCCTTACAATTTGGAAGGAAATAAAAATGGTGGACCTTATGGAAATTCATTCTCTCCATTAGATGGGAGAAAAGAACATAAAGATGCAATTAACTTTCTTGTTATGACCTTCCACACTTACAATTACAGGAGAGTTTATATACACTGGCATATTTAATTCTTATTGGTTGATTGATTGATTGCACATATGCCTAACCTAACTGAATTTAATTAACTAATTAAGCATGTGCTAAATATAATAGGTTAAACTCTATACTAACCAGTAATCATACACTACTATGATTAATAAACTTGTAGTACAAGTATATATCAGTGACTTATACACAAAGTAGGACTAGGCTTCGATTTACACTATTGGACTAATATATCTCTAACTTTTTCGTTACAATTCCACTGAATCTCTCAACTAAAAGTTAAGTATATGCTTTAAAGCATACACGAGATGCTCTAGTAAAAGCATTAAACATAATTTTAGCACATGTATATTCTTGAAATAGAATCTCAATGTCAAGTTCCATGAACATAAGCACAATATCTCTAGAAATTTTATCATCTTTTAAATGTTTTTCATATATTTAAGTTTGCAACAGTACTAACATTTAATAAAATATAGGTCTAAAGGCATACAATAATAATTCATTTAAAAAAATTTTATCGAGAATTAAAAAGCTGTCAAAAATATATGACAACTTTTTTAATCTCCGAATAAAAAATTTCCTGAAATAATTTACTAACATATGCCTAAAAGGTATACATTAATTTGATAGCTTTTTCAATTCTCGAATAGAAATTTTTCTAAAATGATTTACTAACATATGCCCAAAGGACATACATAAGTAAAACTCATAAAAGATTAGCCGACAGATATGATTAGTCACATTAAATTTTTTTTTTTCTTAATTTTGCTTGGTTCTAGACCTACTGGTCATGACCAAGGAGTCCAAGCAAACAGTCTCACCAATGTGTACTGCAGTGCACGGTCAAAACAGAACAGAATCTGCCAACAACCACCAATTTATTAGACACTAAGACACGTGACAGAGGATAATTGAATAACTTTTTTTTAAGTATTTTTTTTATTTTTGCTAAACATGTATTATTAAGTATTAATAACGAACTAATGTATAAGTAATATAATCTAATTACAAGTTAATACTAATGTAAGTTGTGGCAAAATATATAACCAAGTATGTGAAATAACTTTCATAAAAAAAGAAAAAAAAAATCTGAAATAACAGTAAGTTTTAATTAACTCAATTAGTAAAGTTTCTGATAGTTGAATAAGATATTTGAGGTTCAATTATTGCTATCATAAGTTAATACTCTTTAAAAAAAAATGTGAAATAACTTTGAATTGGATTGTTATATTCCAAATTGTATAAATTTGATTGAATTAAATTGTTATAATAAGTGTTTTGTGAGTATGTGTTGAGAGCAACATTTAGTGTTTATTAAATGAATATTGGTTTTCTTGGTAATTATGAAAATTTCAAATTAGAAATTGATTAGTCCTTTTAGAATATAAGCGTTTTGCTTACTTATTAAGGAACATCACAAATATGTTGGATGTTTTTTTTTTAAGAATCATTAGATTTCACATTCTAGAATCTATTATACCACCGACTTTAATATTATTATTATTATTACACATACCGTGCATGTGGAAGATAGAGAGAAGCACTTTTGGTTCTTGAATATAATTATTGCTTACTTTTTCTCAACCCAAAAAAAAAAACTATTTCTTACTTACTAAGGAACAACACAAATATTTTGGATATTTTAAACTAGTTATAATTTATGTTAGATTTATTATTATTATTATTATTATTATTATTATTAGACTATACCTTCGACTTTTATTATCTATATATATATATAAAACCGAAGCCTTTGCTCTTTTCACAATTTTCCACATCAGCATTTTTTTAATAAAAAAAATAATTAATAAACTATTAATTAATTATCTAATAGTGGGCCGTGGCTTCAAGTTGATCAGGTATTGTACCGTAGCTTCATGTTGATCAGGACACAATATGAGACTTGATTTTTAAATTAAAAAACTAATTAAAAAACCTATCTTTCTTCCCCAAAGGCAAACCTGATAGAACTCCTGAAACAAACCTAATTAAAAAACCTCTCTTTCTTCCCCAAAAGCAAACCCATTAAAACTCCTTAAAAGATTGTTATCTATCCTCTCTCAAACGCTGACCCAAGCACGACCATGGGTGTTCCTCTCTCAAACGCAGACCCAAGCTCAACCATGGGTGCCAACGTTTTCAATCTCCGACCCGGCCGTTCTCTCTGGGTATTTCTCAATTAATCTATGACTAATCTCTTTTCCTACTGTCTTCAATTAGGTTTTCTGTCAATTTAGGGATTTCAATTCCTAACCCTTTTTTCCTCTCTATTCTTTTTTGTTGAAGTCAGGGAAACACTAATAGAAAATTAAATTCTACAAGTTTTTTAAGAAAATATTGTGGATATGAATGGGTTTCGTAGTGGAGATAGTATTGAAGAGCCTCCCAACCCTCAAAATCTATCAAAAAATCCTACAGGTTTTGCTTTATCTTCAAGTTTTGCTTTATTTGCTATTTACGTTTTTTTAGCATATCCGATTTACCTTAGCTTAATCGTCTGTTTGGTTGAATAATTATTTGGCGTAATAGGGAATTAAAAATGTGTTGATGAAATTTTTATTTCTTGCTTTATAATTAATTCTTAATTTGGTTTGTATTCTAGAGTTGATTGTATTTTGTAGTTTATAATTTTGAATTTGGTTGGATAATTTTATTATTATTTGTGAATTTGAAATTTAAAGTAGTTGAGTATGAGCATATTTGTAAACCTGTAGTTTGGCTTTGTGTGTGGTTCTAATATATATCAAATTTCAGGAAGGGGTTACTCAGTATGTGGTTTGACCTATAAAACTTCAATGCTGCTCCATGATGGTCCTCTCAGGTTCTCACATTTTCTTATTTTGTATTTTAATTCCTTTTTCTATTTGGTTGGAGATTTGTATTTTTCTTTTTCTTTTTTTTTTTGTTATTATTAGTAGCCTTGGTTGGAGTTTCTTAATTCCTATAAGATATTGTTTGAAATACAAAGTATTTTGGCTGAATTATTATGTAAGCCTCCAATTAAGAAGTTGTATAACTGACTGGAAACTCAGATTCAGTTTGTTATTTTCTATTTGATTATTGAATTCCCTGTAGATTTTTTGTTTGGGGCAGGGTTGGAGTAGACTGTGTGTATCTGTGGGAGTCTGTTTTATATCATTATCGGTTTATTAAGTTTAATCTAAACTGTATATGCAATATTGTGGCTCTATTTGGATTTTGAAGTTTATTTTATATTAGAAGTATTTGCCATATAAAATATTAGTAGTAAATAGTGTTAGGGTATGAAAATATCAGAACACAAGTACCGTTTTACATATAATATACCCGGCTGGCTCTGGTAATTTAGTCTTTGCACATTTGTGATATCATTATAACTACGGCGTGTAGCTTTGGACAGGTGCTTCCAATAATTGGGTTATTGGATTTAATTTTGTGAATTCTTATCTGGGTTCATGTATGGCTGCCAATGTCTGAATTCTCATTGTAATTTTTGCACGATTGGGTGTTGGTTACTTGAGATTTTAAGTTTATTTTAGGTTTCTAATTGTGATGGGAATGCCCTGTTTTAAACATATTGTCTTTCATTTCTATTTGCTGGGAAATCTAACTAAATATCCAGCACAAACTTTGTGATATTGATGGCTGACAGATCGTTATTATTCTACTGTTATAAGTATGAATATTTGATCTAAATTCAATGTGTTTCAAATCCTACTGTAGTTGCATGAGCCCTTTGTTGCATGCCATAAATGACCTACGAAAATCTTAGATTAAAATGAGAGGTAGCTAACCTAACTTCTAGCTAGCACTTCAATTCTTCAAGAGACAATGGATCCTCTGTAAATAAATTGAATCTATAAATATTGAAGTTGTAATGTCATGTGTTCTGTGCATTGTCCATACCCTCCTTGCTTAAGAAGTGTCCAACAATTACATGTGATAGGAGGGTCCCTTGATGGGCCTGAAATTAACAATCTCAATTCTCCGGTTCATCTTTTCAATTTCAACGTTGACCATTACATTTTATGCATGAATGGCCTTTTTGTGATGGTACGAAAGTGTTTAATAAGGTCAGTTTAATTGGCTCTGCTAGCCCTGAGATGCAGTGTGTTTACATTGGAAGAAAGAAAGGGCCACTGCATTTCAAGCTGAATGCTAAATTGTACAATGTCATATATACGTCATAGTATTCATTATTGTACCATAGATATAAGTTTATATATAGATAATTGTTTTTTTTTAATGAATCCCGTGCATTGCAGGAGAGTATAACTTATTGTCAACAATACTATGTCTACTATCTTTATGTAATATAATAGGCTGGTGGAAAATAACCAACCAATAGTACAAATGCCAAAGCAATTCAAAGCACAAGTGACAATTCAAGAAGAGATGAACATCAATAGAAGAACCATAAGTGAAATAACAAAAGTTATGTGGGACTCTGGTAATGAGGTAAGAAAAAAGAAAACCTTGAACAATATAGACCTGCTTTTACAAAAATTAACTATAAAATTATGAATTGATTGATATCAAATTCAATTTCTAGGAAACTATCTTTACCTGTTAGGAAAAGATTATAAACATTAAGATAGATAATTCTGGTTGGTATATTATCTGTTGCAAAGTATGTCGTAAAAAGGTAAAATCAAGAGATGAATTTTTATGGTGCGACAATTGCAACAAAAAGGCATGCTTCCCAATCCCAAGGTATACAAAATGAAAATGTTTACTTTTTATATTAAAAAACACAATAACTAATATGATATTAACATTATATATGTCATTTCTCTTATCAGGTATAGAATTCAAGAGCAATGTGCAACTCACACTAACATTTGTACTCAAGGAAAACTAAAGGACATATTCAGTGACTATTACGAAGCAACAAAGGAAGAAAATACAAAAAACGCTTTAAAGTTGTCTTTCAATTTATTTTAAATATTGATTAAGTAGTTCTTTAAATTTGTGTTTCATACATTTTATGGATAATTGAGGATGTTAAAGATTTAATTCTTCATTTTATTTTAAACTTATGTTTGATTTCTATTTTTTATTATGTAAATTAATGTTTCATATCAAGATTAATATTTCATATCAAGGATAGGAATCTATAAAAGTGGAATCCTAATGTACAAGCAAAGAGGAAGAGAAAAAGAATAGCTTACATCTTTATACACTAGCTTTCCCGTGCATCGCACGGGTTAGCGACTAGTTATTATTATTATTATTATTAGACTTCATATTCTAGAATGTTGAACACCTTTGACTTTATTATTATTATTATTATTATTATTACTACCCCCGTATACCTTGCATGTTAAGGTAAAGAGAGAAGCATATTGATCTCTAGTCACCCCCTATTATTATGATATAATTTATGTTCTAGATTTCTATCATTCATATCTCATATCAATCGTTTCTCCCAAAAAAAAAAATCATATCAATTCCACCCACAGACCACAATTACAAACGATATCTTTGTCTGAACTTTGATTTATCTCAGCGATCTCTTGGAGCAAAACAAATAGCGTTCTCACTTGTCCAGGTATTAAATTATCACCTTGCAAAAAAGCTAGTAATGGGTCTGATTAGTAATATTTTTTATCTATGTTTTCCTTTAGCTAAGATCATTATTATGTTCCATATTATAGATTTATAATATTCATTCGAAGATCATAAACAAAACCGGAAAACACTACCTTTACCGTTACAAAATCACATGTCACAATTTCATTTATTTACTTTTTTTTTTTTTTTAAGTCACAGTTTAAATTAATGAAAATTATCACCCATCATCACACCTAAGAATTCATAACAGCGCCCATACCGTATGCCCCCAAACATGAAAGGAAAACCCTCATTCAATCTGAATCTCGGCCACCACACACGGTGGCTGAGAAACCTTCGACACCCAAAAAAAAACCAAACCACCCTCGCTCACGGCCATAACAAGCGGCGGCTGGGGCTCGCCAAAATTTTCAGGTCGGTTAGGTGGCCCTGGCCCAAAGAAAACCCCCCACTGACTGCGGATGAAAATGAGAGGAAGATCAAGGGAAATCAGACGCGCCGATTAGATTTATTGCTCAGGCATATCTATTGCAAATTCATATCACTGTGAATAACTGTATGTGTGCGTGTGTGTTCCGCTGATTAGATTTATTGCTCATCATGCATATCTATTGCAAATCCATTATTTTGAATAACTGTATGAATGAATGAATTGACATATATGTGTGTGTTATAGATGATTACTCTGATTAGATTTATTGCTCATTATGCATATATCTATTGCAAATTAATCGTTATGAATAACAGTATGAGTGAGTTAATTGACATATACACACACGAGTGTCTGTGTATATATATATATATATAGATGTCTACTCTGATTAGATTTATTGCTCATCATGCATATCTATTGCAAATTCATCATTATTAATAACTGTATGAGTGAACTAACTGACATATATATGTGTGTGTTATAGATGACTACTGTTACTACTGGCCAGCTCTTAGAGCTTGCTGAAAAGAATGTGAAACTGGCAGTTGTGAAGGATAAGGCCGGACAATCTGAAGAGGCCTATAAGCTTTATATGAAGGCATTAGAGTATGCCGGCACTTATCTCTTCTATGAGAACAATCCATGGCTTAAGAAGCAGAATAGGCAGTCATTTTTGGGCCATTATAGAAGGGCAACAAAAATAAGAGGCTGTCATCACTTACATGGACCCTCTTTATCTAAAAGAGCAGAAAGCGGGCTTGGTCTTACAGAGTTGAATGCGAAGTTGAGTGATGTGGGCGGACTTCAGGCTTGCAAAGAGGTATTGGTTGAAGCTGCCATAGTGCCTATCCAGAATCCTCAATTTTTTACTGGTAAGTTCTCCCTCCATCACTGTATTTAACTTTTGGGTTTTTTAATCTCTGCTTTTAGTTTATTTGGTTATTCTTAGTTTCAATGCTAATAAGAAGAGTTGGGTTATAGTGACCACTAATGTGGACAGTATGTTTTGAACTCCTGTGGATACTAATGTGGACATTATGCTAAATAATGTTTTGAACTCCTGTTTTAGGAAAACGACAACCGTGGAAGGCTATATTACTATACGGTCCTCCTGGAACAGGGAAGACCTATCTAGCAAATGCAATTGCAACAGAAACAGGATCAACTTTCTTTAGGTAATATTTATAATTTTACCAATATCAATACATAGCAAGCAACAGGATTACAATAAGTGATGATGTAAGAACCAGACATGGCTAGAGATAAGAGAACTAATCTTCATTTTCAAAAGGCAAATACATGTTGCCAATTGCAGTTAATTGTGACTCTTATATTTGAAGTCTATCTGGCTTCTTCTTTTTTCCCTCTATGTTTCAGGTTTTCTGCATAATTTCTTTTGAAAACTTGTGACTTCAGCAGCATTTTATAGTTAACATGTTGTTCTTATTCTCACCCATTTTCTGTAGATTTTACTTGTTATTAAAGGCCTAGATCAGAAATACATTGTCCAATAATTGAGATGATGGACAAAATTCATGAAATTTGGATTTAATAGATTAAATGTTCTTGTTGAAACCTAAGACGTCTGAGTTTCAGAAAATGTGGACTTGAGTTCTTAATATTTTATATTGTTGATGTAGTTTTCTTACTTCATATGGTTGGGTCTTCGAATCCTTTCATATTCTTTTTCATTGCAATCATCACGTTATTGGAATGTGTTGAATTTCTGAATTCATCATCTATGCCACTATGATTCAATTGATTCACATCTGCAATTGTTTTTGTTCTCTGCTTCTTCCTAGCAGTTATTGTTGGGTGCATTTATTACAGCTAATGTATTTCCCAAGGATGTAGATGTGTTTGCTTTCTAATGTTTTTATATAGATGGAATGCTGCCAACACATTTACATGTTTTGTGCACTGTCTGTACACAGACATTGACATGTGTTGTGTACTGTCTATACACAGTGTTTCCGCATCAGACATTGTTTCCAAATGGATGGGAGAAAGTGAAAAGCAAGTCTCAATTCTTTTCCAAAAGGCCCGTGATGCTGCTCCATCCATTATTTTTATTGATGAAATTGATTCCTTATGTGGTTCACGAGGTGAGAACAATGAGAATGAAGCATCTCGACGAATCAAAACGGAACTTCTTGTACGAATGCAGGTAATTTATTTTCCTTGGAAATGGATTAAAGTCATTTGTTCCAAGCTTCTATTTATATAATATAGTTGACATGCTTAGATTAAGATTGGGGGCATGTAGTTTGTCAATAACTTATTGTAGTTTGTACCATGCAGTTGGGTATGAATTTATTACATTTTGTGATATGAGTTGCAAAGCATCTTATTGAACATTTTTATACTTAAAATGGAATTGAGGAATTTTATGGAAAAATTTAAATTGAAATGTTTAGTATGGGTGACCTAACTTTAAGGTATTTAAGCATAAGTAACTTGAAATCATGTATGTGGTCCAAAGAAGGCTATGATTTCCTTTGAATTTTATGTTTTATTTTTTTTTTTTTTTCTATTTTTGATAAGTAACATAAAAATTTTATTAAAAAAAAACACAGCCCAGTACATAGGAAATGTACTAAAGGGGCAAAAACATCAAGAAACCAAATTACAATGATCAAGCAAAACAGGAAGGGAAAGCGTAGAAATACTTTAATACTTTTCTACAAGAACAGTGGGGATATTCAAAACTGTACAAATTACCTTGGAATTAAACTTATGAGTCACACTATGAAATAATAAACTTGGGAGAGAATGATTGAATATAGGTTAAGATATGAAATAATAAATATTGGAGAATCAACTTGGTTTTATGCTAGGAAAATCTACCATGGAAGTTATTTTCTTACTTAGATGTCTAATGGAAAATTATAGAGGCCTTTAAAGATCTTCTTCATATGGTCTTTATTGACCTAGAGAAAACATATGATAGGGTCTTCAGATGGCAGGCTAAATGACCAATCATTTCCTTGTTGGCCTTAAAATGGCAAGCTAGTTTGCAATGCAGTTAATAATAACTATATGTTTTATTAGATAGTTAATACATAGCATTATCATACATTGTTTCCTTCCACCTACATATTTGTAATCTTAAAATGGAAATTCTTTTAATACATTTCAGGGTGTATGCAACGATGAGACAAATGTTCTGGTTCTTGCAGCCACAAATACTCCTTATGCTTTGGATCAGGTGAGAAAAAATACATCCTTTTTAACCTACGGCCAAGGCTAGCAAAAATTTCATGATCTAGATTGCTTTAGGGTTGAGGCTAATGCAAAGTTAATGTAGGCCATGAGGAGGCGTTTTGACAAGCGAATCTATGTCCCTCTCCCAGATTTGAAGGCAAGGGAACACATATTTAAGGTACTTCAATTTTCATAATGCAATGCATTTGGAATATCCAGGCAATGTAGTTATAAACCCATTGTGATTGATGCTTTTGTAATTTATGTCTTGTTTAATATCCTCTATTTTTTTATTTGAGCAGGTTCATATTGGGGACACTCCTCATAACCTTACTGAAACTGATTTTGAGCATTTAGCTCGCAGAACACAAGGTTTCTCTGGTTCAGATATATTCTATTGTGTAAGTGTCAATTTTACATTGTGTCAATGTGTCTCTAAAGGGACCATATGGCTGAAAATTGGTGGTTACTTTTTGATAGGTTAAAGATGCACTATATCAGCCTGTTCGTGCAACTCTTAATGCTCAATTCTTCAGAAAAACCTCTAAAGGCATGTGGGTCCCTTGCAAACGGACTCGACAAGGAGCTACTGAGATTACCTTGCAGGAACTTAATGCACAAGGCCTAGCTTTAAAGGTATGGATTAGTTAGGAAACTCATGTTCAACACAAGAAACAATTCCAAAAATACATGTTTGTGGCCGAGGATTAGTTACTCACGGATAGAATTCTTGAAGATATGTAGACTGCTGCTTACTTTAGTAGTTAGTTAATTTATGGAAAATAGGATAAAAGAAAATTGAAAAGAGGGAAGGCCTGGGAGGGGGTTATTGTACTGGAAAGAAAAAAGAAAAAGAGTATGTCTCATTCAATTGCATTGATTTGTGTTTGGTATTGATTTTCTCTTTCATTAACATAGGCGGATTCTTTTATATTTTCCTTTTTAAATAAAGTTTGTTTGTCGTAATATTTTTTTAGACCCTATGTCCATCTTGAATTTTCATATTTGTGTCTCTGGGAATTGATGACTTGCAGATCCAGCTACCACCCAACACAAGAGCAGATTTTGATAAAATGCTTGCTAGACAAAAGCCGACTGTAAGTGAAGCTGACCTTGAAGTGCATAAGAGATTCAACAAGGAGTTTGGCAATGAAGGTTGAAAGATGTAGAGGCACATATTATTATTAGTTTCTTCATATTGTGTTTCTATATATATATATATATATATATATATTTTTTTTTTTTTTTTTTTTGGGGGTGTAAAAGTATTTTTTATCCATATGCTTGTTATGAACAAAGTTTTGGAGAGAAACCCTACAAACTCCTCATCTATTTTTATATTGAATATGAATTTTGAAAATCTAACTATTTGATTGCATATTCTTATTATATTCTCCATGTTTGCAAAATTTCAAGAAGATCAAAAGTCAATTGCTATGTCATCATATAAATGTTAACATTTCAAATTTTTGTGATCTAAAATTGTGTATAAAAAATAAATTAATTGATCAAATAGTGAATAACATATGATTTGAACAAAATTTGATATATGTGTTAAAAACATAAGAAACATAAAATTCAACGGTTAAACTTGTTCGTTATTCTAAATGTATATTTGGGTTAGACATAATATGTCACTCTTTTTTTCTTTTCTTTTTTGATAATCTAGACATATGTCACTTTGGTTAGAGGCTTTCCAGCCTCTCTTTTTCTTTTTCTTTTTCTTTTTCTTTTTCTTTTTTTCTCTTTTTATCTTCTAATAAGGAACTGTGGGATGCCAATGCCATGTAAGATACTGTGGGATGCCATAGTTAAGTTTTTGAATATGATCTGCCATATCACGTGATGTCACGAGCCTGTTCCAGAAAAGGTTAGAGAAACGACTAACATATATGAAACATTGGATTACAGGAAGTTTTTACAAATACAAATACGAAAATGTAGTTAGGAATTTAGGATGGAAATATTTTGGTTTTGGCGACTCAAAATTAATAACATAAGCTAACACCATTGAGAAAAAGAGAGGGAAAAACAAATTCCATATCTCCTCAGTAGAGTCAGTACCACTTAGAACTAGAAGTAGTATTTGTTCTTAATGTTCCACTCAGGATCTTTTTCATATAACCAGTAAACTATATTATCAAAAAAATATAACCAGTAAACTATATTACCAAATTCAAGATGGGAGAAAACGCCATGTTAGTATGTAATTAATCAGAAATAAAACACAAACAACTAAATAGAACCACCAAAACTATCCATAATAAGTCATTCTTTTCATGTTTTTATATGCTAAAAGCAATCTTTATCATCATCCGTTTACAAAATCTTGTGACTACCCACTATAGAGTTTCTAATTTCAGGTAAGGCAACCCCAAAAATTCAATTAAGCATAGGTTTAACCATTCTAATCCCTTGAGGTTTGCAACATACAAATATCCACAATACTTTTACAACAAATCCTAAGTGGTGAGTTGTTAATGGTTCAAATTTGAATCCACAACTTAAATTACTTTTTTACCCACCAGTAATAGTTAGTAACAACCTGTTATTTAGTATTTGTTGTAAAAAAATTTCGTGAACATAGTATTTCTCTAAAAATAAATCCTATTTTAGAAAGAGAAAAATGAACCAAAAAGAGAAAAATAAAAAATAAAAGGAGGAAATAGACAATCAAGTCTTAAAATTGAATATACCCAAACAACAGGCCTGCAACTCAAGTATATGATATGAACTTTCTCAACAAAGAAAAGAAAAAGGTCCATGATATGAAAAGTAAGAGTGCAAAACAAAATGAGATAATGTTGTTTGCCTTTTGAGTAGGGGTGTGCAACTAACTCGCCTATTCGTCAAAATCGACCCGAGTTAACCCAACCTGTTGGGTTGGGTCAATTTTTAGGGGTTAATGGTTGGATTGGATTTTTTTTTTTTTTTAATTTTTTACGGTGGGTGGGGTTGGGTGCGGGTCAATAGATTCACAAATCCGCCTAATCCAACCCGAACCACCTATATTTAATATATATATTTTAAAAAATATTACATGATTTTATTATTTACTCTTCTTTTTATCAATTAAGTTTCGATAGAACTATATAATATCCTACTAACTATAGAATAATAAAACTAGTTCACGTTTTTTTTTTTTTTTTTCTCTTTTGAGATGAGATAAAACTATTTGATATCTTACTAACTAAATGAAATATCATTTGGTTTGATTATTTGTGTTGGTTTGATGCACTACCAATGTAAATTTGTTGTTATTTGTATTGATTTAAACCTTGAAACACTAATAAAATAGTTTGTGTTGGATTAATGCTATACTCATGTTTATTAGATTATAAATTTGTTTTTATTTGTGTTGGTGTTGTACGAATGCTCAATTAAAAAAAAAAAGTCCAACCCATGGATCCAACCCGATCTGGGTGGGTTGGACTAGGTTGGGTTAGACTCTAGTCATAAGTTGGGTTGAATTGAATTTTTTTTTCAGTCAGACCATAGTAGGTCGGATTCTAAGACCCTACAAAATTCTAAGATGAACATACCTAGCTTACTAGCTAGGTCTGCTAACAACAACATGACTAGTTTTTTTTTTTTTTTTTTTTGGTAT
This sequence comes from Quercus mongolica, assembly GCA_011696235.1. Classification (NCBI taxonomy): domain Eukaryota; kingdom Viridiplantae; phylum Streptophyta; class Magnoliopsida; order Fagales; family Fagaceae; genus Quercus; species Quercus mongolica. The sequence continues at coordinate 79,889,755 of CM022236.1, forward strand.
GAGAAAAGGTCAAATTTTGGAAATTTTAGTCATTGTACTTATTTTAGTGTGGCTATTCAGAAAGAGAATTCAGATTGTGTATGGTTAGGCGGTTGGTTCTCTCTGAACCCAATGATTTCATCAATTTAGCCCTTCAAATCAACCACCCATGACCCTTCTCTTCTAAGTTTATACCCAAAGATCAATTAAAAAAAAAAAAATTGTCCAGTGGAGAACTATCTAATTTATTATAAGAGATCTATACATTATGAGATAAAAGATGTAAATATAAAATGTATGAGACATTTTTTTTTTATTGAATTGAAGATTTTTGTTTTTGTTTTTGTTTTTGTTTTTATTATAAAAATAAATAAAAAAGAAGAAGAGAAGGCTAGTAATCGAACGGCATCAGTTCGGTCAAAGTTAACACTGTCCACCATTTCTAGAAATCACTCGGACACGTCATCATTTCTAGAAGACTAGTAAAAGCTAATGAAGCTAGCGTGATGAAACTGCTAATTGCACGAGTGTAGTGGCATTCAATTCCCATAGAATTTTTGAAATATATATATTTATATATGGATTTTGCTAATTGGAAAGTCTGAGTGTTCGAGTGTGTGGCTGGCATTATATCCTAATTTTGGTCGCAACTTTGCAGGGCCCACAAGTTGATGTATACGTGACGTGCTCTTCATTGGTGACTAGTTATCTGAGACCACACATCTGTGGGTCTCACACGCCGTGAAAGGAAGGCAAAGATATGAGAATGAGAATGAGAATGAGAATGAAAGGAGAGAAAAGATTAAAGTTGGATTAGATACATGCTGACGCTGCCGTTACTTTAAACCATGTTGGACTCCGAGAGCGATCCCTAAGAGTGTTTCATAGTTTATTTTGAATAATAATTTTTAGTGTTTAAATAATAATATATTTTTTTACATATTTTTTTATTTAAATATATTTTTAAAAAATACAAACAATGTTACTAGAACAATATTATCAAACGTACTAACAAAGTAAAGAGGACAAATCATATATTTAAATATATTTATTATTTGTAATATAAAAGGTAGAACTTTATTTTTTTTAATAATAAAAAAGGTAGAACCTTATTGATTTTCAAAAGTAGTACTAAATATACTAGTTTGTTGGACCTAAACTCATTTAAGAAATATAAAACAGCTCTTAAACAACTCGAACATGGGGGCCATCTGTAAAAGTTTATGCAATGACCACGACTTTTGAAGTTAAAATTAGAATCATGGACTAGAAAAAGTACCTACTCACTAGGTGGTATATCCTGTGCCGGGTATAGGATATACAAAATCACTCACTAGAGATGGTCGATAAGAGTATTTCCAGCAGATTAGGCAAATTTTTATATTATTTGAAGAATGAATAGTAACTTTTATCTTTTAGTTACTCACTTTTTCAAATATATTTTCTAACAAATTCTTTATCTCATTCTCTATTTTATTTAAATATTATTTCTTCATTCATTATTTATTCTTTTTTTAATAACTACACATCTTCTAACATTTTTTTATTCAATACCTTATTATTATAATAGAAAAAAAAAATTTGAAGAATGAATAGTAGCCCATCAGACTTGATGAGTTACTGTTCATGAGCTAAAAAAATTTTCAAGTATAGAGAATCTGTTGAAGAGTCATTTTGTGGGTTTACTCTCTATAATAGAGAGCATTTTCTGTTTAAAGAGCCTATTGGAGATGCTCTAAAGGAATGAATATATAGGTATTGATAAGGGATGAAACTGGCAAATGGGTTGCAGGATTTGCGAGAAAAATTGGGAAGGCTAATAGCTTCCTTGCGGAGCTATGGGCTCTTCAAGATGGCCTTTTGCTGTGCCAACAGATAAATGTGATTGCTCTTGTTATAGAAGTAGATGCAAAAGCTCTAGTTGATGCTTTCACTAATCCAAGCTATTCAAATGTTGTCGTTTCTGGTTTGTTTGACGATTGTAGGCAGTTGGTTAACCGTCTTCCCCATTATTGAATCAAGCATGTCTTCCGCGTGGCCAACATGTGCGCTGATCAACTTGCTAGATTAGGCTGCTTACTAGTTTCAGATTTCACCTTGTATTCCTGTCCGCCCGTGGACATCATGAAAACTTTTGAGGCTGATAGCTAGGGTCTGTATTCAAGCAGGCTATGTACTGATTCTTTTTAGTTTATTGCAAGTTTCCCTTCTTACCAAAAAAAAAAAAAAAATGATATCTACATAACTTTGGGTTTCTTTTACTTCTTATGTTGAATATGTCTACTTTTTCTTTGAAGTGTTGTAACTTGGAAATTGCTCCAATCATCGAATCATTTATATCTCTATATCATTCGCTTGTAAAAGTTAAATGTATGTCTTTCAAAAGTAAAAAAGCTTGAAAATTTTCAGAAAAGGCAAAACAAATCCACAAGCCCAACGTTTATGAAATCACAAAGAAGTACTTGGTGGAAGAGGAGGGGAGGAAGAAGAAAGAAAGACCTTGAGACAATGGTATTTATTGGAGAGGAGGAATGTCATATGTTTAAAGTTTTATTGATATATTATCGGAAGTTAATATTTATTTTTATCTATTTGGAAGTTTGTCTTGTCCAAATTTAGATGTTGACAATGAATAAAGAATAGTCATGGTCCTCATAGATTTTTTAATGACAAATTATTAGCTAGTCTAACTTTGAGGCCAGGACTTTCTCAAAGTTTTCCATTTATATCAAAGTTTGAGAACTTAGTCCCCACAAAGCAAATAATATAAAAGTGGGTTTCAATCGGTTCACAAGTAATATCTCTTCATAGAATAAAAATTTTCTAGTTCATATCTCCTTTACACCAAAAATAAATGAATGTTTTAACTAAATAATAAAAAGCAATCATGATACAGTAGAAAAATGAAAGGTTGAAATTTCATCAATTTTTTTTTATATAATTTTAAAAAGTAATTATTCTATTATTGCTTGGTTGAGCTCATATGGTGGGGTACAATTGGGAATCTTGGGCGTCAAAGCCTTTATAATTAAACTTTAAAGTCGTCCACATCACTGATTTTTATAGAATTTCTAGAAGCAATATAAAAATGAAAAAATCCAACAACTATCTGAAAAAGATCTAAGTTGTTGATGTTTAGAGCATCTTGATTGGCTTTTACAGCCACCAATTTTGGAACTTTTCAAAGTTGAGAAAAAAGCTTCAAAACTTTCATGATTCATGTTGTATTTCTGTGGTGTTGCAGATAAATTTGTGTGTTAATTAAGCTACATGGTTGTTTTAGGCTTTCCAGAATAACTATGGCAGTCGACAAGAAAGAATACAACAATAAAAAACTTGGAACTACAGATTTTTTATGTTTTACTGAGGAGGACCACCGTCACTCTGCCACTGGAGTTTAGGGATGGTGGCAGCGATGGCAATGGTGGTGGTGAAGCCTCCAGCAATAGAGGGTGAGGATGAAAGTGAGTTTTATTTTTATTTAGAAAATTTTGAAATACAGCAATCAAGCTTACTGTGATGCAGTGGCGACGCCACGTGCAACTCAGGGTGTTTCTAAGAACACCCTGACCTGAATAAATAAATAAATAAATAAAATTAAAAAATTACATATAATAATTAAAAATTTTTATATTTAATCTATATTAGGAACACCTAAATCACAAAATTAGGAACACCCTGAAATTTTTTTTAAAAAAAATTTATTTGTTCTACTTTCAAGCCAAAAAACAAAAAAAAAAAAGCCCAAAATAAAAAATTTGAACTAAAATTTGAAAATAAAAATAAAAATAAACTTTGTAAGAGAGCCAAAAAAAAAAACCAAAAGAGCAAATCACTAAATCAGACAGAAATCAAACCCACGGTCACATCGTCGCAGAGCAAACCAAAACCAAACCGTAATACGAAGCAAACCAAACCGCAATACAAAGCAAACCAAACCCACGGTCACATCGCTCGCAACTCGCTCATCGTCGTCGCTTGTCGCTCGTTGCTCAACCCTTATCGCAGACAGCAGATCGCAGATCGCTCGGCTATGGGCTGCTTCGCCGCTCCAGTGCTCAGTGCTCCCTCCCTCAAGGTATTTCTCTCTCTTTTTCTCTCTGACTCTCTCTCTCTCTCTCTTTATCTCACTGAAATGAAAACTATGAAATGAAATTAATGAATGAGAGTCTCTCTCTCTTTATTCTTTTAAGAGTCTAACTCAGTAACTCTCTCTCTTTTGAACTGTGAGTCTGTGATTGGCTCTTTACTCTTTTGCTTTATTAATATTTTGCTTTTTGCCTTTTTTTTTTTTAATTTACTTTTTCAATGCTTTATCTTATTCGTTGGTGTTGATCAGTGTGTGTTGGTGTTGGTGTTGGTGTTGGTGTTGGTGAGATATTGATTGTCTTTTAGTGTAATGTTTATTAAGATTTGTGATTGTGAAATTTTCTAATTGGCAACTGGCTATTGTGATTGGGGGCATCAGGCATGAAGCTTGTGCTTATCTGTTGAGTGGGGTGGGGGTAGATGGGCATATAAGGCCGGGTAAACAATAATTAAAAATTAAAGCAGTATAATTAATGATAAATAAATTAAAGCAATATAGTTAATTGTTGCGCTAAACAACAATAATTAAAGTAGTATAATTAACCAATACATTATAAAAGACAAACAAATTAAATTATGTTAGGCTAAACAACAATTAATAATTTTATAATTAATGAGACAACAATATAATAAATTATAGTTTATAAAAGACAAATAAATTAATGAAACAACTAAACAACAATAATTAATAATTTTATTAATATTTCAAATGAACTTATATTTTATTGTACAGGTACATTTGTTCATTTCTTTTCTTTTTATTTTTTTTTTTCCTTTTGAGGTTTTTCGGTGTATAGAATGCAAATTTGTTTTGGTTTTAAGAACATTTTTTTTTTTAAGTACAAACTTTATGCCGGCCAAATCTTGAATTTCGGCCGGTATTTACCGAAACGTCTCGAAACACCCAAAATAGACCAAAATGACCCAAAAAATTTTCAAAGTGGAATAGGAACACCCTAGACAAAATTCCTGGAATTGCCACTATAATGATGCTGACTAGGCTGGTGACCCAGTTGATCGTCGCTCTACCACTAGCTACATTGTTTTTCTAGAGTATAGTCCAATTACATAGGTTTCTTAGAAATTGTTTCCAGGTCTTTTACAAAAGCTAAATTCCGTAGTTTGGCTTCTACTGCTGCTAAGTCATATTGGTTGAGGATGCTTCTTAAAGATCTAGGCATTTATCTTTCTATTCCTCCTCTTCTATGGCATCCAATCTTATCTTTCAAGCACGTACCAAGCACATTAAAATCGACTACCATTTCATTAGGGAAAAGGTTTTACATCATGATATCATTATTCAATTTGTCTCCAATGTAGATTAGCTTGTTGATATTCTTAAATGCCATGCTTCTCCTGCCTATACCAGAGTAAGAGCCAATCTCTTACTTCCTATAAGGAATTATTCGATTGAGGGGAATGTTAGAGTGTAATCACCCACACGTGCTGTTAGTGCTATTACTAATCTAGTCAGCACTCACATACGTGTTATTTAAGACAATTAGAGTTAGTTACAATCACTAATCTGTCATGTAACTGTTAGGCTTGTAATTATATATGTATTGGAACATTCATTAGAATAATATAGATTAGAATACAAGATTCAATTTTTTACTCTCTCTCTCTCTCTCTCTTTTCCCCAATTCTTGTTTTAGGTTGTTGATGCTCATTTTGAAAAAGCACAACAGCAGGAAGAAGCCCAGCAATATGGGCAGAAAGGAGTTAGCAGGATTGAGAGAAGGCCCATTAAGCTCGAGTGGCAGGAATAATGGGTCATGGGCCTATAAAGCAAACAAATGGGCCTAAAGGAGCCCAGAGAAATAAGTGGTAAACCTATGGACACTATGTGATGTAGAAGAGTAAGAATGGGCCACTGCAAGCTAGAAGTAATGAATTAAGAAAGTAAAAGGTTGATGGAAAGCCCATGAACCCCAATGATAAAGGATATGATAATTGGGCCAGGGAAGCCCAAAAGAATTAGTAAAAACCCATGAGAATGCAGAATTAAAAAATGGGCCGAGGATGCCCAAGAAAAGCAAATAGGTAGAGGATGCCAAGGAAAAAGAAATGGGCCAAAGAAGCCCACAAGCAATGTAGTGGGTCAAGAAAGCCCAAAGTAGCATAAGTAAAAACCCAACGACCAAATTGGGACATAGTAACCAATTGAGAGAAGAGTATACGGTAGGCCTGAAAGAGGCCCAACTGGCATGGATCAAATGGCGCTATAAGAGATCAAGAATGAGCAACAGAATGCATAAATGAACCTCCAGTCCATCGCAAACACATGAGCAGCAAGCAAGTTTTGGACATACACGAAAGTGGAGCACACATAAGGCCCAGGCACCACCAACCTGTACCCAGCCAATACAGGAGTAGTGGGTCATGGGTCAGAGGTAATAGAGGGAATGGTCTAGCGATGGGGAGAAGGGGAAAGTCTATTCTGGGGTTCCCGCTCAAACTTTTTTGGGGGAAATGTCCTGCTGGGATGACATACCACCCAAAAAATGGAAGGATGAGTTGGAATCACTAGGTGCATGCCATGAGGGATAGCAAGAGAGAATACCCAAGCTGTGGTGGATAAGAATGCCACAGTGAACAAGCAAACAAAACAGTTTTTTTTGTCTGGTAATAGGGAGTGGCATAACTAGCACAGGTAAGTGGTGGTGGCTGGGCAGCTGACAAACTAAAGGGTGGTCAAGAAGGACACCCAAATCTAGACAAAGTAGTTAAAGGGTAAAATGGTAAAAAACAATCATGGCATGCAATATATAAAGGGCCTTTGTTGTGCACAGTATCATAATGGCAACAGTAGCAACCAATAGGAGAGAATTATAGCACCCCCATCACTATAACACTACACGAGTAAGCACCAAGAAAGAAAGAAAAGAGTGGGAAAGAATTAAAGTAAAAAAATGGAGAAAAAGGAAAAGAGAATCAGGAAGAGAAATAGAGAGTGTAGAATGGCAAGCATGTACCAATAGGCTAATCCATTTTCTCCCTCTAAAAGCCTATCCTCTGTTGAGGATAAAGGATTCATTTGGGCATAAGTCATTCAAGCCCGTTTCCTCAAAGTGGATAATTTCTACAGCAGGATCCTCCTGCGAGGTTACCCACTTTGAGAAAGTGGTTCCCTCCTTAGTTTTAGTCTCGTAACACAATTGAACATGGCAGGCTAACATTTCCCTTCTTTGATTTCATTACTTATCATTATTTTTTTTTTCCTGACTTTGTAATTTTGCTTATAATGTGTTCCTTGTTGCTATGTCGTTCCTTTCCTTATTAAGGATCCCTTATTTGTCTTGCCTGGCAATAAGCACGTCTCTTTTATTATTGTTTTATTATATTTATTTGCCATAACTCTTTTGCAATAGTTTCGTTTTGTCTAATAGTAAGTGTGTTGCCTTTATCATTGTTCCATTATATTTGTCTACGATGACTCTTTTTGTAACAGCTATGCCTGCCATAGGCATGTGATCAAAGTTTCAACGAAAAAGAGACATAGTTTGTGCACAAGCCGAACTAAGGTGAGTTGCAATTAGACCGGTCTTAACACTCCTACCCAAAACACTTGGGTTTCAGTGTGGCAGAAGATAGCAGGAGGCAGCCAGCCCAATGGTGCAAAAAGACCCACCACATAGGTTAAACTCTTTCATTGTTTTCCACAAAGAAACGAATACAAAATTGGGTCCATTACATAGTCATTTTGTTAAAATATATTAGATTAACACCGTTAACCTCCATTTTAAACTAATTTTTCACCTAAAAAATCAATCAAACTAATTTCTCCCAAATCAAACGATAGACCCAAAATAATCAGTTACCCAAAAACATGTGAGTACCAGCGTTGCTTTTGTTCAATATATACTAGGTAGTGGGTAGCTGGGTACCGTTGGCAATCTTAGGCGTCAAGCCTAGAAAGGAAACTTCAATTTGGGTTCTTTAATTGAACTTAAAGTTGTCCACATCACTGTTTTTGCCACAAATTTGGAATCTATTATAAGTTGAAGCCCACCAACTTGATCTTGATAATGGATTAAATCACTCTGTGGGGGGGGGGGGGTGGGGGGCACTAAAATTTATAGCAGATATTGACATATTGGATAGTCCGGTCAACAATTCATGCGACGAAAGCCAGGTTTCTTGTTTTAGGGAAAAAAAAAGTTTGTTTTGTGGTTTTTAAAGTGAAAAATTAGTTTTAAAAAATGCCATTTAAGGGGGTTAAAGTTAATCGTACTAATTTAACCGAAATTAACAAAGGGATTAAATTGACAAAAACTAAATTTCATAGACTAATTTGACAACTGGAATAAAGTGAAGGTACTAAATTAGATTTTAGCTTGTTTTTAGAAAATTATGTATGTACGCATACATTACCCATATTTACTAGCTGAGCTTGGGACAATATGTTAGCCCAACAACAATGAATACTCAACATTTGTTTGCGCTCTACAACAGGCCAACAGCCCATTGTTGTTTTTAATGGTTAATAACATAGGAATTTTGTAGTGATTAACTGCGTATAAGATGCAAATGTACAAGGACATGTCACTGCATAGTATGCTAGGAATACTCAAAAGTACATGAAATATTGAACAAGGCAACTCATACTTTGCAGCTACCAGCACTCAAGCTTGTTACATCCTACATCTATGGTGGCACACTAAGACACAAGCAAAGAAAGATACTAGTGAATGCAAATCAAGTTGAGAAACAGGATTTCATCTAGCTTGACCTAGTTGGCAAAAACAACACAGTTCAAATCTAACTATCATTGACAAACCCATTTATGATTCCCAGCTATGCCTCAAACACTCACACAACACACGATTATTAAATAAACAACAAAGCGTGGAAAAAACTTAAATGACATTAGGGATTGTCGGCCTACATAACCAAAATTCTCATCAAAGTTGTAATACTCAGTCATCCAAAACGCTTAACATTGTTCCATAATACAAGCACATAATAGTATATAAACTACTACCATCCAATAGCATAGACCCCCAAGTAAGGATTGATGAAACTGCGCGGTGGCTCTGAATTTTTTGTGATCCATCTACATAACAAAACCAAAACAATGGAGTATTAGAATCAATACAACATTCTCTAGTGCCCGAAACAAATACCAAGCATAGTAGACTACAATGGACATGTGATTATTGCATTTTACAAACAAAAAGAACCAAATTGCTGATGTGTTGATTATCATGTAGTTCAAGCATTTGGGAATAGGCCAAGTCCTAGATTTTGTAGTTTTTCCCTCACCCCCAGTTCTGTTTTGGGGTGTTTTGTAATGGATAATTCAGCAATGACTTGCTCTCACCTTGTTCTGCTTTCTTAGCTTAATATAAATCCGTATTTACCAACAACAACAACAAACATAGTTCAAGCATTTTATCATGTAACATCCACTAGAAATGAAATAAATCAATAAAATGGAGCTCCAAACAGAGAATTAAGTCAAATAGATATACAATGGCAAGTTAGCAATACTATTCGTTATTGTTAGCTCCTAACCTCAAGAACAAACTATGAACCTCAACAATGCAATAACAAACCAATACAGAACAGAGATAAGAAACAGTTCATTCATTCCCTTAAACAACTAGCACGCATGAAAAAAAAAAAAAAAAAAAGACCTTGTTCAGAACCGCAAATACCCATGTTAAATAACCAAAAAAAAAAAAAACCATTACAGAAACTCAAACACCCAAATAGTCAGATCAGACAAAATGTTAAAAACTGGAAAAACAAAATCCAAACAGATGGGAAAAAGTAAGTTCACACACACAAAAATAGAACGCAAAACGCAGCCTAAATCAGAATCTCTAAATTGTAAACTACACAATCCGATCCCATTTTGATAAATCTTAATCCAAACCAAACAAACATGTAAAGAAAGAAAAGGAAATTACCTTTCACTACTTATACACCGACACCCTCACCGCAGGAGCAGGACTCTTGATCGGCTCCGGCAGGTCTGCAACCCAATTAGATTCAGGCCTCACAGTCACATCGCTCAATTCGTAAGGCTCCGGTACCCTTCGGTTTGAGTTATCCGGCTGAGATAACCTCTCCAGATTCTCCTCGTTACAAGGCCCGGTTGTAGCGAGCAATGGCAACGACGACTAACAGGCCGCCTGTTAGAGTTAAGATACCCAACAACGCGAGCGGCACGAGTGGTGGTCGACTTGGTGGTGGTGGTGTGGTGTCTGGTGGTTGCAGAGTTTGGGGTGGTGGTGGTGGTGGCGATGGGTGGAAAGGTGGGAATGGAGGAAACTTTAGCGGCGGCGGCAGCGGTGGTGGAGTAAGGGGGGATGGAGGTGGAGGTGTAGGCGAAGTGAGAGGAGGGGTAATAGGGGGTAAGGCGGGTGGTGGTGGTGGGGGTGGGGGTGCGATGGTAAACAACGTCAACAACAAGATAGCCATGGTGAAAGTATATTTGGATTTTGGGTGTAGAGGTTTTACTCGTTTGCTCTGAAAATGAAATAGCCATATAAAGGCAGGATTTTATAGTTGCTTGTAGCACCATTTTTTGGTAGACGGTGGTGTGAGACTCAGCTACAGTCAAAGCAAGAGGAGAACGGTTTTCCATTACAAACTTTGCCGACCACTCCACCCAGCTGTGTTATTGTTTTACTAGTTTTTTTTTTTTTTTTACACTACTAAAAAGCCTAAAATACCCCTACTCTTAGTGACTACATCACATAGCTAGTGTAGTGGCTATATCGACAGCTTTTTCTTCACGCTGTGATCTTTTTCGTGGAGGACTTCGGCTTCTCCGCAACAATTTTTTTTTTTTTTTCCTATCTCGTAATCATACTTATCTCATCCTAGCGGATTAGAGTAATGTTAAGTAATGTGTTTTTGGGTTTAGCAATGTATTTGAACTTCATGAAAAAGTGTAATTAAGTATATGTATTTTTTTATTCTCAAAAAAAAAAGTATATGTATTTTTAACAATTAATTTGTCTAAAAAAAAAGTAAAGCTACCTTAGAAATATATTAGAAAAATGATTATGCATTTATTATTATTTTTTATGCAAAGTTATTAAAAAAAAAAAAAAAAAACAGATTACAGATCACATGTTCAGCTACTGGCACTTGTTTATGAGTGTCTATTTGTTTGCTTTTATCCTTGTATCATTGAAAAAGAGGACAAGTACATTGGAAATGTTGGCATGTTTATTATTATTTTTTTTTTGAAGAGTTGGCATGTTTATTATTATTGGTCTCTAGGTCGAAAAACTTTAAATTTTGTTATTTTAGTTAATTTAATTGTTGGTTAAAAAGCTCACAAATTTTCTAAAAGTTTTTGTTAAATCATTATTCTTAAGACATCTATTAAAATTTTCTTTTATTATTTACAGATAACTAAATCAAATTTTTTCTGGAAAAAAAAATTAACCTCAAATACTATATTTCTATTCCATTTAAAAATTAAATGTTTTTACTCTCTTCAAATATCACTTAAAAAATAAAAACTCCATATCAAACAAATAAAAACTCAGATCAACCACAAGCCCAAGCGCCAAGCGCCAACCTTGCCTCCATACTGCACATAACCTTTTTTTTTTTTTTTTTTTTTTTTTGACAAACAAAGATGTTCAGACTTCTTCGAGTATTTGATTACTTTGTGATTAATTCGGCCTTATAATACTCTTACATCTAATCAGTCACAAAGGACCCTCTTTCATCCTCGAAGAAATCTGCAACCCTCTTTTTTTTTTTCCTATCTCGTAATCATACTTATCTCATCCTAGCGGATTAGAGTAATGTTAAGTAATGTGTTTTTGGGTTTAGCAATGTATTTGAACTTCATGAAAAGTGTAATTAAGTATATGTATTTTTTTATTCTCAAAAAAAAAAAAAGTAAAGCTACCTTAGAAATATATTAGAAAAATGAGAAATTTGAAAAGTTTTTCTCCAAAAACTTTGTTCATCTAATAATCTCATCAACTTAGCCCTTCAAATCAATCACCTATTACCCTTCTCTTCTAAACCCTATACCCATAGATCAATATTAAAAAATAAATAAATAAATAAAAAAGTGTCCAATGAAGAATTATCTAATTTATTATATGAGATCTATACATTATGAGATAAAAGATGTGAATATTAAATGCATGAGACTTTTTTTTTTTTATTGAACTGAAGATTTTTGTTTTTGTTTTTATTTTTATTATAAATCAATAAAAAATAAAAAAGGAAGAAGAGAAGAGAAGATTCAATCATACTTCTAGTAATGAAATGAAATGAATGCCATCGCTAGCTACGTCAATAATCCAACGGCATCAATTCGGTCAAAGTCAACACTGGCCACCATTCTAGAACCCACTCGGACACGTCATCATTTCTAGTAAAAGCTAATGATGTCACTGCTAATTGCACGAGTGACGAGTTAGTGGTATTCAAAATTGGCAAGTTTGAGTGTTCGAGTGTGTGCTGGCATTATATCCTAATTTTGGTTGCAACTTTGCAGCGCCCACAAGTTGATGTATACGTGACAGGTGTTCTTCATATGTATATTGGTGACTAGTTATCTGGGACCACACATCTGTGTGTCTCACACGCCGTAAAGAAACGAGAAAGAGAATGAGAATGAGAATGAGAATGAGAGGAGAGAAAAGATTAAAGTTGGATTAGATTCATGTTGATGCTGCTATTATCTCAAGCCACGTTGAACTCCCAGAGAGATACTAACAAGGTAAGAAAATAAGTTTTAAATGGGAGATTGTTATTGGTCTTTATTATTAGGGTAAAAAAATAATCTTAATATTAGGTTCAAATTTGAATTATTAATAATTAATCACCTATGATTTATTGTGAAAATATTATAAAAATATTATAAACTTAACACTTTTCCTATATAAATATACATTTTTTGTCATATAAAAAGAAAAGGTAGAACTTTATTGATTTTCAAAAGTACTACTAAACATACTAGTTTGTTGGACCTAAGCGCATTTAGAAAATATAAAACAGCTCATAAACAATTCGACCATGGGGGCCATCTGTAAAAGTTTATTCAATGACCACGAATTTTGAAGGTAAAATTAGAATCAAGGACTAGAAAAAGTAACTACTCACTAGAGATGGTCAATAAAGGAATGGATATATAGGTGTTGAAAATGATATCTACATAAATTTGGGTTTCTTTTACTTCTTGGGTTGAATGTCAACTTTTTCTTTATAGTTTGAAGTGTTGTAACTTGGAAATTGCTCCAATCATCGAATCATTATGGTTTAGTACAAATACATTTGCATAAATGCAAGATACTCAGAAACAGGAATAGTGTCTCTTACTCTGTATATTATTATTAGTACAAACTACAAGGTATCAAAACAAGAAATTAGGGAATACTATATATATATATATATATGGCACACATTACACTTTTCATTTTTGGAAACATTTTCATGGGAATTGTTTCAATTCCCGAGAAATTTTTTTTCAAAAATGATTAATTATTGTGTGCCCTTAGAACACACATTAACAAAATCCATATATATATATATATATATATATAAGATAAAATGCCAAGGGCAATGGAGGGAGCACAAATTATTGGCAAGGATTGCAAGTTCACACAATCCTTTATATCTCTATATCATGCACTTGTGAAAGCTAAATCTATATCATTCAAAAATAAAAAGCTTAAGCTAAATGTATGTCATTTAAAAGTAAAAAGCTTAAGAAAAAACAAATCCACAAGCCCAACATTTATGAAATCACAAAGTACTTGGTGGAAGAGGAGGGGAGGAAGAAGAAAGAAAGACCTTGAGACAATGGTATTTTTTGGAGGGGAGAAATGTCATATGTTTAATTTATTTTAATTAGTTTTGGATAAATAATGATATAATTTTTTTTTTACAAATAAATTAGCTTGGTTTAGAATTACTTAGTTTAGTTTGTATTAGGATTAGTTTTATTGATATATTATTGGAAGTTAATATTTATTTGGAAGTTTGTCTTGTACAAATTTAGACGTTAAAAATGAATAAAGAATAGTCATGGTCCTCATGGATTTTTTTAATTACAAATCATTAGCCAGTTTAACTTGAAAGCCAGAACTTTCTTAAAGTTTTCCATTTTTATCAAAATATGAGACTTTGGTCCCCTCAAAGCAAATAATACAAAAGTAGGTTTTAATTAGCTCACAGATAATATTTTTTGTCATAGAATAAAAGATTTGTAGTTCAAATCTCTCTTACATCAAAAATCAATGAATGTTTTAACTAAATGATAAAAAACAATGATCTTACAGTAGAAAAATGAAAGGTTGAAATTTCATCAACTTTTTTTTTTTTTAAATAATTATAAAAAGTAATCATTCTGTTATTGCTTGGTTGAGTTCATATGGTTGGTGGGGTACAATTGGGAATCTTGGGCGTCAAAGCGTTCATAATTAAACTTTAAAGTCGTCCACATCACTGATTTTTATAGAATTTCTAGAAGCAATATAAAAATGAAAAAATCCAACAATTATCTGAAAAAGATCTAAGTTGTTGATGTTTAGAGCATCTTGATTGGGTTTTACAGCCATCAATTTTGGAACTTTTCAAAGTTGAGAAAAAGGCTTCAAAACTTTCATGATTTATGTTGTATTTCTGTGCTGTTGTAGATAAATTTGTGTATTAAGCTACATGGTTGTTTTAGGCTTTCTGGAATAACTATGGCAGTTAACAAGAAAGAATAAAACAATAAAAAACTTGGAACTACAGGTTTTTCATCGTGATATTGTTATTCAATTTGTCTCCAGTGCAGATCAGTATGCTGATATTTTTACAAAGTGCCTTGCTTCTCCTGCCTATACATGATTATGAGCCAACCTCTTACTTCCTGTAAGGAATTATTCAATTGAGGGGATGTTAGAGTGTAATCATCCACACGCGTTGTTAATGCTATTGCTAATCTAGTCAGCACTCACACACGCGTTATCTAAGAAAATTAGAGTTAGTTTCAGTCACTGATCTGTTATGTAACTGTTAGACTTGTAATTATATATGTACAGGAACATTCAATTTTTTACTCTCCCTTTCTCCCTCTATTTTCCCCAATTCTTGTTTTAGGTTAAACTCTTTCATTGTTTTCCACAAAGAAACCAATACAAAATTGGGTCCATTACATAATCATTTTGTTAAAATATATTAGATTAACACTGATAACCTCCATTTTCAAGTAATTTTTCACCTAAAAAATCAATTAAACTAATTTCTCCCAAATCAAACAATAGACCCAAAATAATCAATAACCCATAAGTCCACAACCAAAAAACATGTGAGTACCAGCGTTGCTTAGTTTAGTTCAATATATATCGGGTACTGGGTAGCTAAGTACCATTGGCAATTAGGGATGACAATTTTGCCCCACCTTGCCCTACCCCACCCCGCAAAGGTGATGGGGCGGGGATGGGGCAATATTTTGTCCCGCACCCCGAGGCAGGGTAGGGATGAGTTTAGTATTTTTATCCCCAACCTGCCTCGTCCCCACCCCATACTAATAAGGACTATAATTGTAAATTTAGTAAACTCTAAATCACTAATATTTAAAGTGAAACACAAGACGCGGGACAAAATATTTTTTATTCTAATACCTACTACTACTGAAGCTCTCTAACCCTTCTCCCTTCTCTATGTGTTTTTCAAGTTTCAGGCTAGACTCCACTCCTAGACATTGCTTTTTAGGTTCATCTCATTCAATATCTTCCCTTTTGTTTTAGTGTTTCTTAAATTAGTTTTTTTCAATTTAAATTTTGGTTCTTTTTTTCTATCTAAAATTGGAATTTTTGTTTATAGCTATTGAAGAAGCACAATTGGAAGGAAAAAAGGTACTAGTCACTTAGTGCTTCTAGTAGACAGTAGGTTTGTTTCTTATCATGCTCCAAATGTTTCTTCTTCTTCTTTTTTTCTTTTTTTTTTCTTTTTTTGCACATTGTTTCATGTTTTTCAATCAAATGACTATAATATATTTGTCTCTTGAAAGTTGTTGATATATTCGGCCCCACACTAAGATTTCATTATGTTTATTGGGTTATATTTGTATTTTTATATCCAACTTATTTTTTTCTTTACTATGTGATAGAGTCACAATTTTTAAAATTATTTGATTGATAATCTTAAAGATTTTATCTTTGTTAATGTGGTTAAATACTTATATCTATATCTTCTTATCTACATTATTTTTCCTTGAAATGTGTGAAAGAATCACACACGGTTTAATTTACTTGAATTTTTTCATAAGTGATATAAGTTTATCTTTTACATTGTTCTACATTGTTTGTGTTGGTGACTTTTGGCTTAGGTTTTGGTGTATATTTATTACTTTTTTAGGATTGCTAAGTTAATAAATTATCAAAAACAGTTTTTTTAGGAATGACTTCAAGTGAAAACAATGGTAGCTCCAATCCATCTATCATACCCATTGACAACTATCAATCTGCAATGATGGTAGATGAAGATAATACAACCCCCTGTTCAAATTTGTTGGATAGGACAGAAGATGCCCAAGCCCAACCTAACAATGAGATAACTGAGGAACAAGGGAGGTTGAAATCAATTGTATGGAATCATTTAAAAAAAGGAAAGTTGATGGGAAAGACAAGGCTGAGTGCAAGGGATATCCTAGCCATTCTAATGTCAACTGTTGCTTTAAAGTCAGCATTTAGCACAAGTGGTAAGCTGCTAAGTCCACATTGCAGTAAACTTCATGCAAAGACTGTGGAGGCATTGATGTGTGCTCAAAATTGGTTATGGGCTGAAATCAAAGGTAATCAAATTTACTAGTTAATCTATTTAATGATTTATGTTGCTGCATTCTTCATTGTATTTTTCAATTGTTTGATTGAATTTGTTTTACTTTTTTTAGGCCTTTCATCTATTGTAGATGGAATTGAAGCTAATACATTCCAACACATCCTTGATGATTCTGCTGATAAAGAAGAAAGTGGTGTCACTACATAGGTAGAAAGCGAAAATTATTGTTAAAGAACTAGTCAATTTTTATTTTGTTATAAGACAATGTTTATTTTGTTAAAGAACTAGTTAATTTTCCTTGATGATATCGCTCATGCAAAGACAATATTTATTTTGTTATAAGAAGTTTTGAATTATGTTGTCATGTATTAGACTATTTAAGTACTTGGTTTATTTAAATGCTTGGATTTTAAAACATTTTGTTTTGTTGTGATTTATATTATTGTAGCAAATAATTTATTTATATATATATATAAAATTGTATTAGGGGCGGGGCAGGTCCCTACGGGGCCTCGAGGGGCGAGGATGGGCCAAGGTAGTTTGCCCCACGCACCGAGACGAGGCGAGGATAGAGACGAAAATCCCATCCTCCTGACCCGCCCTGTTGCCATCCCTATTGGCAATCTTAGGCGTCAAGTCCAGAAAGGAAACTTCAATTTGAGTTCTTTAATTGAAGTTGAAGTTGTGCACATCAACTTCAATTTGTGTTCTTTAATTGAAGTTGAAGTTGTGCACATCACTGTTTTTGTCATTTG
Source organism: Quercus mongolica (assembly GCA_011696235.1). Lineage (NCBI taxonomy): Eukaryota > Viridiplantae > Streptophyta > Magnoliopsida > Fagales > Fagaceae > Quercus > Quercus mongolica. The sequence continues at coordinate 79,907,334 of CM022236.1, forward strand.
GAATCTATAATAAGTTAAGCCCACCAACTTGATGTTGATAATGGATTAAATCACTCAGTGTGGGGGACACTAAAATTTATAGCTGAAATTGACATATTGTACAGTCCGGTCAACAATTCAAGCGACGAAAGCCATGTTTCTTGTTGAGGAGAAAAAAAAAATGTTTGTTTTGTGATTTTTAAAGTGAAAAATTAGTTTTAGAAAATGCCATTTAAGGGAGTTAAAGTTAATCGTACTAATTCAACCGAAATTAACAAAGGGATTATATTGACAACAACTAAATCTCATGGACTAATTTGACAGCTGGAATAAAAGTGAAGGTACTACATTAGAATTTAGCTTGTTTTTAGAAAATTATGTATGTACATATTGCCCATATTTACCAGCTGAGCAGGAGACAACATATTAGCCCGACAACAACGAATACTCAGCATTTGTTTGCGCTCTACAACAGGCCAACAGCCCATTGTTGTTTTTAATGGTTAATAACATAGGAATTTTGTAGTGAGTAACTGCGTACAAGATGCAAATGTACAGGGACATGTCACTGCATAGTATGCTTGGAATACTAAAGTATATGAAATATTGAACAAAGAAACTCATACATTGCAGCGACCAGCACTCGAGCTTGTTACATCCTACATCTATGGTGGCACGCGAAGACACAAGCAAAGAAAGATACTGGTGAATGCAAATCAAGTTGAGAAACAGGATTTCATCTAGCTTGAGCTAGTTGGGAAAAACAACACAGTTCAAATCCAACAACTATCATTGACAAACCCATTTATGATTCCCAACTATGCCTCAAACACTCACACAACACACGATTATTAAATAAACAACAACGGGGAAAAACTTAAATGACATTAGGGATTGTCGGTCTATATAACTGAAATTCTCATCAAAGTTTTAATACTCAATCATCCAAAACGCTTAACATTGTTCCATAATACAAGCACATAATATTATATAAAACTACTACCATCCAATAGCATAGCCCCCCAAGTCAGGATGGATGAAACTGCGGCGGCTCTGAACTTTTTGGTAATCCATCTACATAATAAAACCAAAACAAAGGAGTATTAGAATCAATACCACATTCTCTAGTGCCTTAAAGGCTGAAACAAATACCAAGCATAGTAGACTACAATGAACATGTGATTATTGCATTTCACAACCAAAAAGAACTAAATTGCTCATATTTGATTATCATGTAGTTCAAGCTTTTGGGAATAGGCCAAGTGCTAGATTTTGTAGTTTTTCCCTCGCCCCCAGTTCTGTTTTGGGTTCTTTTGTAATGGATAATTCAGGGATGACTTGCTCTCACCTTGTTCTGCTTTCTTAGCTTAATATAAATCCGTATTTACCAAAAACAAAAACAAAAACAAAACAAAAAGTTCAAGCATTTTATCATGTAACATCCATTAGAAATGAAAAAATCAATAAAATGAAGCTCCAAACAGAGAATTAAGTCAAATAGATATACAATGGCAAGTTAGCAATACTATTCGTTATTTTTAGCTCCTCAAGTACAAGAACAAACTATGAACCTCAACAATGCAATAACAAACCAATACAGAACAGAGATAAGAAACAGTTCATTCATTCCCTTGAACAACTAGCACGCATGAAAAAAAAATGACCTTGTACAGAACCACAAATACTTATGTTAAATAAACAACAACAACAACCAAAAAAAAAAAAACCATTACAGAAACTCAAACACCCAAATAGTCAGATCAGACAAAATGTTAAAAACTGGAAAAACAAAACAAAATCCAAACAGATGGGAAAAAGTTAAGTTCACACACAAAAATAGAACGCAAAACGCAGCCTAAATCAGAATCTGTAAATTGTAAACTACACAATCCGATCCCATTTTGATAAATCTTAATCCAAACCAAACAAACATGTAAAGAAAGAAAGAAAAAGAAATTACCTTTCACTACTTATACACCGACACCCTCACCGCAGGAGCAGGACTCTTGATCGGCTCCGGCAGGTCTGCAACACGATTAGATTCAGGCCTCACAGTCACATCGTTCAATTCGTAAGGCTCCGGTACCCTTCCGTTTGGGTTCTCCTCGCTACGAGGCCGGTTGTAGCGAGCAATGGCAACGACGACTAACAGGCCACCTGTTAGAGTTAAGATACCCAACAACGCAAGCGGCACGAGTGGTGGTCGGCTTGGTGGTGGTGGTGTGGTGTCTGCTGGTTGCAGAGGTTGGGGTGGTGGTGGCGGTGGTGATGGAGTGAAAGGGGGCGATGGGTGGAAAGGTGGGAAGGGAGGAAACTTTAGCGGTGGCAGCGGCGGAGGCAGCGCTGGTGGAGTAAGGGGGGAGGGAGGTGGAGGTGGAGGTGTAGGCGAAGTGAGAGGAGGGGGAATAGGGGGTAAGGCTGGTGGAGAGAGGGTTGGATCTGGCCAGAAATGAGTGATTGGTGGTGGCGGAGGCGACGGTGGGCTGGTGGTGCGATGGTTAACAACGTGATCAACATGACAACCATGGTGGTGAAAGTATATTTGGATTTCGAGGGTAGAGGTATTTGAAAATGAAATAGCCATATGAAGGCAGGCTTTTATAGCTGCTTTGGAGCACCACTGTTTGATACTTGGGGGTGTAAAGAACAAGAAGAAAGCGGTTTGCCATTACAAACTTGGCACCGACCTTTTACGAGTTTTACCACTCTGCTATCTTTTTATTGTTTTGGCCTCTCCAACTATAAAAAGCCTAAAATACCCCTACTCTTAATACCTACGTCACATGGCTAGTGACTACTAGTGGCTACTCCTACTGCTTATTCTTCACGCTGTGATATTTTTCGTGGAAGACTTGGCTTCTCTGCAGCATTTTTTAACTCATACCGGTCATACTTATCTCATCCCAGTGGATTAGAGAGTAAAGCTTTCTAAATTAGAAAACTATCTCATACCGCTGAATTAAAAAAAAAAAAAAAAAAACATAGGTTATTATTAGTATTTTTTAATATTGAATATATCAATTTTCATGTCAAGATCTAAGGAAATATAATTATAAAATATTTTAATGGTGTTGCATATCAGTTTTATATTTTAATCCCTTGGTTTTTATGGGTCACGAAAAGCACTAAGTTGATGGCACCTACCACCTAGCCAAAATGTCAAAGTTTTCAAATTGGGTTAACGTAATTGTTTCTTCTTGGTAGTGGCCACACAATTGCAGTATCATACTTTAATGACGGAAGTTGTTGATTATGCTATATAGATGATCTCAATCATCGCAAATTTAAACTTGCATGTAATTAGTTATACACATCTATTAAAAATAATTATAACATATTTCTATTTAGGAAGACTATTAAATATTGTAATGTTGCAAATTGGGTTTTGATTATGCAAAGTTTTAATGTACTAAATTGCCAATGATGGTATGCCTAAATGCACATTAGAAAAAATGAGACCATCAAGGTCTACTCAAACCAAGAGGCGTAAAAAAATAAAATAAAATAAAACAAACAAACTTATCAAGATTTGGCACAAACCATGAAGTTAATTTAAACCGATAGAAGAGTGAGATATTTTGTCAAATACATAATGTGCATGTTCCCAAATTTCTAATTGTATTGAATGTTTTCCTAACTTTCCTTTGGAGTTTGGATGTAGAGCGTAAAGTGAAATATACATGTAAAAATTTAAAGAGACAAATAATTATATGTATGTAGAACATAATCATATCACATGTGTAAGGAAGAAGAGGGGTGGAATTGTTTTATAATGTTAAAAGAAGAAGCCTTATATGTCCTTCCAAACTCTGTCTCTCTCATCATGAACCCATCCAAAGAGCAGCCAACCAAAACCATTAGAACTGTTGTCATACACTTTGTCCATTTGTGGATTGCCCAACCTTGGATTTCACATAATTTTAGATATAGTGGACCATCTTAGTTGTGACAAACTGACAGTAATGAATGAGTTTCGGTGTTCTTGGAAGTTATTTAAGCCAACATCAAGGAGAGAGGTAGTGATCCAGTGGGAAGTAAAGAATTTAAGAAAAAATTAAATTTAATGATGTGTAAAAGTGTGGAGGTTAAAACATAAAGAAGTAAACTACAGCTCAATTGTCTTTGGTAATAAAGTATTTATAGATGATGATTATGTGTTTTTTTTTTTTGGATGCAAAACGGAATTTTATTTAAAAGAAAACAGATTACAAATCACATGTTCAGCTAGTGGCACTTCTCTATAAGTGTATTTGAAAATTGTCCATAATATGTTGCTCATAAACAAAAATATTCTTTATTTGTTTGCTTTTATTATTGTATCATTCAAAAAGAGGCATGTACATTGAAAATTTTGGGATGTTTATTATTGGTCTATAGGCTATTTATTTGTTTGCTTTTATTATTGTATCATTTTTTTTTTTTGGAACATATTATTGTATCATTCAAAAAGAGACAAGTACATTTTGAAAATTTTGGGATGTTTATTATTGGTCTATAGGCTATTTATTTGTTTGCTTTTATTATTGTATCATTCAAAAATTTAGCTAATCTAATCGAAAAACCTTAGATTTTGTTATTCTAGTTAATTTAAGGGAAATATTAAAGAATAACTTAAAGATATTGGTTTAGAAATTATTTTTAAAAATATTTCGTGGAAAAATGAGAAAGTAATTAATTTCATTGGTTAAAAAACTCAATTAACATTTTTTTCCCATAAAAAATTCTAAAATTTTTTGTTAAATAATTATTCTTAAGATATCAATTAACTTTTCTTTTTACTATTTACAAACAAGTGAATCAACCTTTTTTTTTTTGGAAAAAAAAAAAAACAAAATAAATAAATCAACCTCAAACACTATATTTCTATTCCATTTAAAAATTAAATGTTATTTTTTACTCTCTTCAAATATCATTAAAAAAAAAAAAAAAAAAACTCCATATCAAATAAATACAAACTCAGATCAACCACAAGCCCATAATTGTGCATAACTTCTTCTTTTTTTTTTCTTTTTCTTTTTTACACAAAAGAGGGTATCTAGATCTCATCGAGTATTTAACTATTCTCTTGCGAATGCTGTCCCCTTATCCCACATGTACCAGGTTATTACATGGAGGGATTTCATAGATATTATGAGACTTTAGGAATCAATAAGCCAATTCCTTGGATTGACTATAAATCACTTTCATTGAATTACAATCTATGACTGGTTTATATTTAATTTTTGATTGTTTTTTATAATCAAATTATATTTTGTTTGTAATCCTTTTTAATGTTGGTCTTTAGATGAGGACTTTAAACTAAATGGGAAATCCTAGTGAATTGTCAAATTGATAGCTTCAGTTTATTATTATAGGATTTATTTCTTGAAATACTTTTTATGTTCTAATTTATTGAGATAGGTAGAAATGGTTCTTTTAAGGGTGAATGTGGTTGTTGGTGACTGTCTGATAACTTCGTTTTGTTCGTCAACAATTTTCAACTAATCGTGAATTAATAATTAATTGGACAATCACAGTTAATTTTCAACTAAAAAATAATTGTATGTTCCATGCTTGAAAATATTCAGGAAAATTAAAGATCAATAGTTATGCCATCAACGACATGTTTAAATTTCAAGTTTTTGTGGTAAAAAATTATGCATAAAAAATAAGTTTATTGATCGAAGGGTAAATAACATCCCAATTTGAACAAAATTTGACATGTATGTTAAGAACATAAAAAATATGCAATCCAATGGTTAGATTTTCAAAATTTGTATCAAATAAAATAATATAAGAGAAGTTTAAAAAATCTTTCTCCAAACTAATTTAAAGAGAAACCTTGTGCGACAAATCACCACCCTTTCTAAATTTAATTTTGTTAATAATAAATATTTAAATTTTTTTTTCATATCACAAATACCTCCTTGCATCCTGCACGTACACCAAACCTGTGCCGTCTCTTTCTTTTGTTCCCAAACTTAAATAGTTTTTAGTTTTATAATAAATTTTTAATTTTTCCTTCCTAAATCAGTTAGTCCAAATAGGTTTTAAAAACAAATATTGATGGTTTAGCCTAACGTTAGCCATCCTCTCAATAAAGTAAAAAAAAAAAAAAAAAATTTAACATTTTCATCCTTTAGTTTATTTTATTTTCAAAAAATAAAAAATCTATTTTTAATCACAATAGAAAATTGAAGACAAACAGAGAAATAAGCTACTATAGACTATAGAGTAAAGATATTCAAGCAAAAACACATTTGCCTTTTATGTTTTTTTATCAATATAATTTATGTGGTTAGTTTTTCTTCAAAATTTTGATACAAATGATATTTATATGTTTTTTTTTTTAATTGTGTCAAATGGTTACTAAGAATTAAAATATCAATAAATTACTAACTTGTTTATAAAGTGATTTTACGTGTAATTACTCTTTTAATTTTTGCTATAACGATATATTATATTACAATGGATACATGTTTACAATGTTTACTAAGAATTAAAATATCAAAAAAATTATAAGTCATACATGTATTATATTACAATGGATACATGTTTACAAAATTATCTTAGTCATTGTACTTCTTTAAATGTGGCTATTTGCTTTGCTTCTCCTTCTTTCTTTTTTTTCACACTCTCAACAATTTTAGAAAAAGGATTCAAATTGTGTATAATATGGTGGTTTCCCCTCTCTGAACTCAATGATTTCATCAATTTGGCCCTTCAAATCAATCACTCGTGACCCTTCTCATCTAAACCCTATACCCAAAGATCAATATCCAAAAAAAAAAAAAAAAAGGTGTCCAATGGAGAACTATCTAATTTATTATATGAGATCTATACATTATGAGATAAAGGATGTAAATATAAAATGTATGAGATTTTTTTTTAATTGAATTGAAGATTTTTTTGTTTTGTTTTTATTATTAAAAAAATAATAAATAAAAAAGAAGAAGAGAAGAGAAGATTTATACTTCTTGCGAAATGCAATGAAATGAAATCAACACCATCTCTAGCTACATCAATAATCCGACGGCTTAAATTCGGTCAAAGTCAACACCGTCCACCATTTCTAGAACCCACTCGGACACGTCATCATTTCTGGAAGACTAGTAAAAGCCAATGACATGAAACTGCTAATTGCACAAGTGTAGTGGTATTCAATTCCCATAGAATTTTTTTTTAAATATATATATATAAGTAATTGGCAAGTTTGAGTGTACGAGTGTGGTACTGTGTATTTTCGTGATGGCAGTTAGGTTTTGTTAATGCATTATCCTTTACACCAAAAAAAAAATAAAAAGTGTTCGAGTGTGTGCTGGCGTAGATTCTGGTTGCAACTTGACAGGGCCCACAAGTTAATGTATACGTGACACGTATTCTTCATATATTGGTGACTAGTTATCTGGGACCACACATCGGTGTGTCTCACACGCCGTAAAGATATGAGAATGAGAATGAGATGAGAGAAAAGATTACAGTTGGATTAGATTCATGCTGATGCTGCTGTTACTTTAAACCACGTTGGACTTGAGAGAGCTATGGTGATTGGTGCATACACTTAAATATTGAAAACTATTATTTAAAAATATGTATAAAAATATCTGTGAACGAAAAAGTGTATAAAAATACATGTAATGTTATTTAAAAACTGAAAATTATTATTTGAAAACATATACCAAACATCCCATTAACCAAATAGAAAGACAAGTCATATATATAAATATATATATTTTTTTGTAATATAAAAGGTATAACTTTATTGATTTTCAAAAGCTTTTTTGGATAGATTTTCAAAAGTAGTACTAAACATACTAGTTTGTTAGCCCTCTACTCTCTTAGAAAATATATAACAGCTCATAAACAACTCGACCTTGGGGACCATCTGTAAAAGTTTATGCAATGACCACGAATTTTGAAGGTAAAATAGAATCAAGGACTAATTCAGCCAAAAAAAAAAAAAAAGAAGAATCAAGGACTAGCTAGAAAAAGTAACTACTCACTGGAGATGGTCAATAAAGGAATGAATATATAGGTATTGAAAATGATGTCAACATAAATTTGGGTTTCTTTTACTTCTTATGTTGAATATGTCAACTTTTTCTTTGTAGTTTGAAGTGTTGTAACTTGGAAATTGCTTCAATCATCGAATCATTATGGTTTAGTACAAATACATTTGCATAAATGTATGATACTTAGAAACAGGAATAGTGTCTCTTAGTCTGTGTATCAGTACAAACTACAAGGTATCAAAACAGGAAATTAGGGAATGCCAAGGGCAATTGAGGGAGCACAAAATTATTGGCAAGGATTGCAAGTTCGTGCAATTCTTTATCATATTCTTTATATCTCTATAATATTTTTTTTTTTTGAGAAGTTTATATCTCTATAATATCATTCACTTGTGAAAGCTAAATCTTAAATGTACGTCGTTCAAAAGTAAAAAGCTTGAAAATTTTGAGAAAAGGCAAAACAAATTCATAAGCCCGACATTTATGAAATTACAAAGAAGTACCTGTGGAAGAGGAGGAGAGGAAGAAGAAAGAAAGACCTTGAGATAATGGTATTTTTTGGAGGGTAGGAATGTCATGTGCTTAATTTATTTTAATTAGTTTTGGATAAATAATGATATAAATATATATATATATATATATATATATTTACAAATAAATTAGCTTGGTTTAGAATTACTTAGTCTAGTTTGTATTAGAATTAGTTTTATTGATATATTATCGGAAGTTAATATTTATTTTTATCTATATGGAAGTTTGTCTTGTACAAATTTAGACGCTGACAATGAATAAAGAATAGTCATGGCCCTCATGGATTTTTTTAATTACAAATTATTAGCTAATCTAACTTGGAGGCTGGGAATTTCTCAAAATTTTTCATCTATATCAAAGTTTGCCTTAGTCCTCACAAAGCAAATAATATAGAAGTGAGTTTCAATCATCGTTGAATAAAATATTTGAAATTTAAATTTCCTTGCACAAAAAAGTAATAAAAGTCATAGCCAAATGATAAAAAGCACCATAGAGTAAAAAATGAAAATGAAAATGAAAAGTTGAAATTCTATTGTTTTTTATTTTTAATTTTAAAAAAGGGGTCCATATGGTGGGGGTACAGTTGGGAATCTTGGGCGTCAAGCCTTTATAATTAAACTTAAAGTCGTCCAGATCATTGATTTTTATAGAATTTCTAGAAGCAATAGAAAAATAAAAAAATAAAAACCGACAATTATCCGAAAAAGATCTAAGATGTTGATGTTTAGAGCATCTTAATTGGGTTTTACAGCCACCAATTTTGGAACTTTCCAAAGTTGAAGCCCACCACCTGGATCTCGTTAAAGGATTACAAGGGAATCAGCGTCAATGTGGGGGAACTTAACCTAAAATTTATAGGTGATATTGGACAAATCGGGTAGCGACTAAGAAAAGAAAATCAGGGTTTCTTTTTAAAGTGAGAAATTAGTTTAAAACAATGCCATTTAAGATGGTTAATAGTATTAATTTAACTGAAATTAACAGAAAGACTATAATCTCTATTTTTAACAAAGGGATTAAAGTGACAAAAACTAAATGCCATAAACTAATTTGGCAAATAAAAGTGAAGAGACTAAAATATATTGGTCTAATAAGTAATAACAATAAATGCTCAACATTTGTTTGGGCTCCACAACAGCCCATTATTGGGTTTCTTTTTTTTCGGCTATCAGCACTCAAGCGGTCAAGCTTGTTACTGTTTATGTTGGAGCAAATTATAAAACTTAACACATCTTCATCTATAGTGGCACGTGAAAACAAGAGCAAAGAACCAAACTAGTGAATGCAAAATCAAGTTGAAATAGTGTTTCATCCGGCTTGTGCTAGTTGGGAATGAACAACGCAAAAGTTTTGTATGTGCCAAGCACATGAGACCCTTGTCTCACTAGCAGGTAGGCCCTATACTTATGAGGCCCGCCCTGTCAGTGAGACAAAGGGCATAGAGATACCTTCTCATAAACAATATAGTTCAAATTCCGCTGCTATCATTAATAAACCCATTTATGATTCCCAGAATCCCAGCTATGTCTCAAACACTCACACATGACACAACACATGATTATTAAATAAACATGGGGAAAAAACTTAAATGACATTAGGGATTGTCAGTTACACAACTGAAATTCCAACATTCCAATTCCCATCTTGGTAGACTGCATTTTCAGGGAAAACTACTACCACATTCTACTACCATCCATATTTTAATACATAATCTTCATAAAACGTGCCCATGATAGTAGAATATAATAGTACTACTAAAATCCAATATTATAAGCCCCCGAAGTAAGGATGGATGAAACTGCGCTGCTGCTCTTGATTTTTTGTCATCCATCTATGTAACAAAACCAAAATAATGGAGTATTAGAAGCAATTGCACATTCTCCTGTGCCTAAAACAAATACCAAGAGTAATAAACTACAATGGACATGTGATTGCATTTTACTAACCAAAAAGAACCAAATTGTTCATGTTTAATTATCATGTAGTTTGAGCATTTTATCATGTAACATCCACTAGAAGGAAACCAAAAATCAACAAAAATGGAGGTCCAAACTGAGAATAAGTCAAATAGATATCCAATGGCAAGTTCTCAATACTATTCCTTATTGTTAAATAACAAAAGAACTTCCAACTTTTATTCACAGCTAACTCTCAACTCAAATTTTCTTTTCTGTTTCTAGCTCAAAAGGTAAACACAAACCCATGCACACACACACATATATATATATATATATATGAATTCCTAATCTTGGAGATTTCCTACTATTAATGGTGTTTACTAGTTTGAGATATAATGCAATGCAATATAAAGTCTTTTATGCTATGTTTGGAAGTTTAGAGGGAGAGGAGAGTAGAGGGGAGTATAGGAGAGGAGAGTAGAGAGAAATGATTATCTTCCACTTTATTTGGATATTTTTAAAATTAAGTAAGGGGGAGGGAAATAATTAACATTTTCATAATTTGTAATTTTGTTATTATGGTAAGGGAAAATTTGGTAATTTATTTGGTCAAGCATTTCTATGATCTACTCTCCCTCTAAATCTCTCCAATTTGAAGAAATTAAAAAAGATGAGTTACAACCCGTCCAAATTCCTCCCCCTCCTCCCTTAAAAAACATTCAAACAATGTAATTTAACTTACTCTCCCTCTCTCTACTCTACTCCCCTCTACTCTCCCTCCATATAAAGAAGCTATTAGTATAATAATCACTCTTAGCTAGGCTTATAGAAATATCCATAAAAAAAAATGGTGTTAAGTTATGATTAAATGCAAGGTAAAAAAAAAAGAGATAAAAGCACAAATAAAAGCACAAGCTGATTGCGGGAAGCTCTGTGGGGTTCTAATTGCCAGTGTTTTTACAGTGGACCCCAAAAATCATTCAGACAGAATGGTTTAACAGAGATGCACAAAAAAACAACTAAAAACTAAGAAGTATATCGACATTGTCCGTATCAACAGACAAGTACTACTAACTATTAGCTCAAAATTAGATTGTTTTCCTTATCTCTTTCCTTTTTCTTTCCTTTCTCAGAATCAGCAAATACCCTTTGCTAAAATAGCAAAACAGAGCGTGTGCTAAGTACAAACATACATACCCACTATAACCAACAAGAAGACCACCCAAATACAAACGCAGGCTGAATCAGATTCTATGATTTGTCAACAAATTTATCAACTACACAACCCGATCCCATTTTGATCTATGTTAATCCAACACCCAAAACAAACATTTAAATAAAAAATTAAAGAAAAGAATAAGAAATTACCTTTCACTTCACTACTATTACACCGCCACCCTCAACGCAAGAGCAGGACTCCCGATCGGATCCGGCAGCCTCGCAAGCCGAGTAGGCACATTCGTCACAGTCACACCGCCCAATTCGTGAGGCTCCGGTACCCCCCCGTTTGTGTTCTGCGGCTCAGTTGTCCTCTCCGGATTCTCCTCCTCACTGCGAGGCCGGGTGTAGTGAGCAATGGCAAAGACCACTGCGAGGCCGATTGTTAGAGATAAGATACCCAACGGCACGTACAGTGCTGGTGATGATTTACTTGGTGGTGGTGTGGTGTTTGGTGGTGACAGAGGTTGGGGGGGTGGTGGTGGTGGTGGTGGTGGGATGTAAATGTTGAGGATGGTAAAGAACATGAACAAGGCAGTTAACATGGTGAAATATTTGGATTTTGGAGCTGTGGGTGTTACTTGCCATAACCATAAGGCTTGCTTTTATAGTTGCTAATTGGATCCCCGTTGTTTGGTAGGGGTTCTCAGCTACAGTAAGGGTATCACAATTATCCATTACAAACTTCGCCGACCTTTCTCTCTCTCTCTCTCCTCCCATGGATTTCTTCTTCTTTCTTTCTTTCTATTTCTAGAAACATATGTGGCCTTATCTTAGTAGTATTGTTTTGCATTAATCATTATAGCTCCTTTTTTTCAGTCTCCACTACTTAAAAAACCTAAAATACACCTTAAAGAGCTTCTTCTTCACGCTGAGTCGCTGACCTTTTCGTGGAAAACATTTCCTCTGCAACATATATATATATATATATATATATATTTTAATCTATAAGATTACGTCAAAACTGAAGGAAAGTCATTGACAATCAGACTTATTTTGGCCTAACATATTGTTATTAATAATAACCCTCTCCCACACTCAGTTAAAATTTGTTTAACTGAGTGGGTTAATTATCTAGGATTTAGATCATGTAGTTTAGGCGTCCGGATTTGATAACTACACCCAAACCCAAAGAAAAATATCTGACTTAAATCTGAATTTTTGACTTGAAATAAAAACAATAGTGACTCAACCCTTTTTTCGGACCAAGTCAGGTCAACCCGACTAACTCGTGACTCAATTCATTTTTTAAATAAAATCCATATTTGTTTTGAGCTTTATAATGTACAACTCAAACTCAATTGACAAAACCCTAAACCCTAAAAATGAGCTTTTTATAATGTTTTTGGATAGTGCCATTATATATATAATTGTATCTATGTATGTTTTAATGCCATTTAGATACAATGAACTTAAGAATGCAATTGAAACATTCTTCTCACTTGAAAATGCAAGAAGTAAAGTTTTCAAAATCAAATGACAAAGTATGCCAAGATAAATAGATAATATGATTGCAATAGGGTCAAAACAAATATTTCAAATTATATACATACACATACGAGAAGCATTCACTAGTGTAAAAGAGATCATGTAAAAATAATTAAACAAAATCAAACTTTGATATATGTTCTCAAATTGAAATAAAGTGTCAACCACCATGCATCTAAAATTAAGCACAACTATTAGATTATTTTTCAATATATTAGATTATGAAACAAGTTTTCAAGATTGTAAATTTCTCTAAATCTTTTTATTCTTTTGTCAAATTAGCTATCTATAAAGCATTTGTAATTATGTTCTCAATTTTGAGATGTTGATATTATGTGAAAAGTGAAACTTGTGTATTATATCTTCAAAAAATAGATTACACTCGTTTATGTTTGTTTTGCTTTTGTTAGCATTGCTAAGATTTTGTATAATTTTATTATTAATGAATAAGTATCGATTTATTGATTTATGTTCTTTCTTGACATGGGTGAATTAAAATTAATTCACTTCACAATTCACACCAAGTAATTTGATGCATAACTTACAAAGTGACAAATACGTGTTTTTTTTTTTTTTTTATGTGAAAAATACGGGTTAACTTAGACCTGACCTAACCCAACTTGTTTGCCATGTCTGTAATTTGAGAACTGGGGTTTTGTGTACTCAATAATAATTGGCTACTATGAGTCTATGACTTGTAATTGAGACCCACTATTGATCGTTCATAACTTCAATTGGGCTATCCTCTACGACTGATTTAAATTTAATTTTTGGTTGTAATTCTTTTTATTTTTGGTCTTTAGATGAGAAAATTATAGAATATTTTGCGAATACAACAAATTCATACTCCCTCATCTTATATGAATAATATGTGATCTCACTATAAATTTAATTAGTGGAATCCATTTTTATGTGAGAGAAAAAAAATGCAATTATTGTATAAGAGTATTATAATCACCCCTTTAGACAAGGATTTTAAACTAAATGGGAAACTCTAAACTAATTGTCAAATTGATAACTTCAGTCTATTATGATTTATTTCTTGAGATACATTTTTGTTGTTCTAGTGTATTGTGATAGGAAGAAATAGGTTTTTGTGGGTATATGTTGCTGTTGGTGAATTTTTGTTTTTTACTTACTGTACGTGGTTGTTTGATAGCAACGTTTTTTTTTTTTTGGTCCTTTGAAAAATGAAAGAAGATAACTTCGTTTTGTTTGTCACCAACTTTGTTTTGTTCGATAGCTTCGTTTTGATTGGACAATAACAAACAGAGACGTCCCCATGTCCCCAGTCCCCAGTCACCTGCGCCCTAAACTCCCATCCCTTTCCAAATTAATTTTATTTAACAATAACCCTAGCCCCACTAATCCTACCTTATACCAAATGTCCAAACCCCCTTTGGCCCTATCTTTCTTTTCTTCCCAAACTTCAAATAGTTTTTATAACAAAAAATATTTAATATTTTCTATTAGGGTGGGAATCACTTATTTAGAAACTTGAGTTTACATAAAAATAAAATTATGTTTCATGAACGCTCTTTTTATTTCAGTGTACGTATTTTACCTTGTTTATTTTGTTATAAAATTTGGTTAACTTTAAAATATTTTACACTCTTTTAAGTGTAAAATTGAGGCAAGTAGAAGTAAAATGTTTTACACTTAAAACAAGTGTAAAACATTTTACATCTCACAGTCTCACTCACACTCACATACTCTCAGTTGGTTCTCCTTGTCCCAACTTCTCATTAGCCATGTCGACCACCTTGGTCGCCTTTGCATCTCTGCTTGCAGTGGTGGCTTCCTTCACCCACATGGCCCTCTCTCTCTCTCTCTCTCTCTCTCTCTCTCTCTCTCTCTCTCTCTCAGCAAAGCTTCCATGGTCAAGCTCCTCCAAACCCCAAACATTGCCACTTACCACTGCCACTAGAGGTGGCAGGCTCCTCTCATCTCACCCTTTTTTGATCTCACCACCACCAAAGGGTCTTAAGTTTTAATCTAAGTTTTTTGGTTTGTGGGTTTTCAATCTAGGTTTGTTAGTTTTTTTTTTTTGGGTGGTTTGGTTAGATTTGTGTCGATTTGGTGGTTTTATGTCATATTTGTGAGTTACTGGTGGTTAAATGCTCATATTTTTGGGTGGTTGCTAGTAGGTTATGATTGGTCATGGTGGTGGCTCTCCTTTTTCCCCCTTTCTAATCTTGTTTGTGGGTGGTTGGTGGTGGTTTGTGGATGCATTTGGGAGTGGCTAGTGGTGACTTGCATTTTTAAGTGTTTAGGAATACCAAACATTTGAAAATATTTTCATGGTAAAATATTTTACACTTGAAAATATTTTATTTTGAAACAAACAAAACTGTTGTCCAAATGAATGTTTAAGGGTGTTTTTAGGCAAGCATATTTAAGGGTGTTCACCCACCGATCTAAACCACCTCACCTTGCTGAATCCGAGTTGATCATGCCACCGAAGAAGACTATTGATAACAACCAAAGTGGTGGTCAATGGTGTCGCTGGATTTCAATCGTTGGCTGATATGGTGGGTCAATGGAGATTTCATATTTCGACCAAGACTACATCAACATCTAAGGGTTGTATCACCTTCTTCTTTAGATCTTAGGTTTATATATATATATATATATATATATACACACGCACACACATCACACACACACTTTCTTCTTCTTCGTCTATAAAAATGCTCCTTCTTCTTCTTTAGATCTTAGGC
Organism: Quercus mongolica; assembly: GCA_011696235.1. Taxonomy (NCBI): domain Eukaryota; kingdom Viridiplantae; phylum Streptophyta; class Magnoliopsida; order Fagales; family Fagaceae; genus Quercus; species Quercus mongolica. The sequence continues at coordinate 79,923,159 of CM022236.1, forward strand.
CTTTGAAGCTTTGACTTTTGTGGAGACAATGGTTGACATTTTCAGGCCACCAATGCTATCGGTGCAGCTAGTTGTAAGGAAAAAATGTCCACAATTTTACAAATTTATTGGCAAAAATGCAAAATTGACCCTCTAACTTTCAGCGTTTTTCATTTTAGACCTCTAACTTTCAGTTTTGTCATTTCAATCCTCTAATTTTCAATTGTTGTCAATTCGGTATTCTGTTAGACTTTAGTTATCTATTGCCGTTAAGTGAACCAAAATGACGTCGTTTTGACTATTTTTTTTTTTGGTAATTAAAAAAAATTAAGAAAACTGTTATTAAAAAAAAAAAAACTTTTTTTTTCTCATTCTCTATCTCTCTGTCTCACTCGTCGGATTCTCTCGCTTTCTCGTTCTCTATCTCTCTGTCTCACAGTGCACGTAGGTACCGGACACAGTCGCCAACTCGCCATTAGGTTCCGATGAGTCAGCATCACTCCTTTGGCTCTCCTGATGGTCACCAATGAGTACAATATCGCTGCCAAATTGGATTGGCTCACTTCAACACGGTCGATTGTTTGTATCAGACTCCTTATCGTTGAGTCGAACTCGGTCGAGCCGAGGACAATGGTTTTGAAATGGAGAGAAATGTTTGAAAGTTTGTGAGTGCTTGATGATGTGGCAAATGCGATCGCTGGGTTGCATAGTTGGATAGGCTTGAAATCTCAGACTTGGTGCTGAGTGGGTTAGCTTGGGAGATGATTATCCCAAGAGACTTTGGGTTTCAGATTTTAGTGGAGTGAGTGACGAAGAGAGAGAGATGGAGAGGTGGAGGCCGGTGGTGGCAAGAGAGAAAATGAGAAAAAAAAATGATTTTTTTTTTAAAAGCAGTTTTCTTAATTTTTTTAATTAAAAAAAAAATCAAAACGACGTCGTTTTGGCTCACTTAACGGCAATAGATAACTGAGGTCTAACGGAGTACCGAATTGATAACAATTGAAAGTTAGAGGACTGAAATGACAAAATTGAAAGTTAGAGGACTGAAATGAAAAATGCTAAAAGTTAGAGGGTCAGTTTTACATTTTTGCCAACTTATTATATAATGCTCTATTTGTTTTGACCTTAACATTTTTGAGAAAATGAATTATTTTCCAAAAAACATTTTTTATAAAACTATCTCATTTTCCTATATTTATTAGGGTTCGTTTGGATAAAACTTATTTAGTTGAAACTGAAAATTTATTGTTGAAAGTATAAATAAAAAAAAGTTAAAAGTTAACTGAATAGTACAATATGACCCATGTATAATACCAAAAAGTATAGTGAAATCTACGAATAATACAAAAAAGAAGCTAAAAACTCAAATAAGCTAAAGAAAATAAGCACATCCCAAACGCAACCTTAGTGACCTTAAAATAAATTAGAAAACTATCTCTTAACTTCTCTTATATAGTTTCGCATGAGATAGAATTATTTTATAGAAATTTTTAGTAGAAAACAGTGTTATTTCAAACTAAGTTGAATAAAAGAAGTTAAGAGATAGTTTTCTTTTGATCAAATTTTTTTTAATGATATTACGAAACGCAGAAAAATGTGAAAAACAATCTCTACATCAGGTTTTTATTAAAACAAATGAAGCAAATAAAAATTTCCCCTCACATCACAAAACAGATTTCACCTCCCACCAAAATTCCTCTCACACATCCCTACTTCGTTTCCCTCAATCCTTCCATCTCATCTTAAAACCCAACACATAAGCTAGCCACATATACTAAAAATCCAATTGCAATCTCATGAGAAAAAAAAAATACACTTAATTCTCATAGCAAAAAACCCAGAAATTCAACTTACACACTGAAACTTTCTTCACCTAAAACTCCCTAGGTAAATCCACAACAAAAACCCAGCAAACTTCATTGTAAAACCTACAAAGAAACCCAGAAAAATATACAGCAAAAATAAAAGAACCCGAAAGCCTAAGCAAGCCCAACAATTAAAACCCAAGATAAACCCATAAAAATTAACCCAAACAGGCCCCCCCCCCCCCCCCCCCCCAAAAAAAAACAAAAAAAAAGCCCAAAAAGACCTATAGAAGAAAACTCACAAAAACTCAAAAAACGTTCACAGACACAGTAACAAAGGCACCATCAACAAATCTCAAAAAGCACAATATATATAAAGAGAGGGGAAGCAAAAAAAGAACAACAGCAAGCGAGCAACAAGAAGGGCCTCATTATTCAACATTCAATGATGATTAATTAACCATGATCTTTACTTATCCAAATTAAAAAACGCAACTTGGATTTTTATTTTTATTTTTTGAGAAACCAACTTGAATTGATTGACCATGAGTCAGTCATCCACCCAAGTCAAAAAGATTTTAAAGAGGATTAACTAACCATCATTTTTTTCATCAAAAAAAAAAAAAAAAAAACCCAACCATGATTTAATTATCCAAATTAAAATTCTTCACTTGGATTAATTGGTCATGAATCAATTATCCACAAATTTAAAAAGGCTTTAATGAGGATTAATTAAACAGGATTTAATTATCTGAATTAAAAAACTCAACCCGAATTGATCGATCATGATTTAATCATCCACCAAATTCAAAAAGAGTTGAAAGATAATTAATTAACCATGATTTATATTTAATTTAAAATTCTCTACTCTAATTAATTGGTCGTGATCCAATTCTCCACAAATTTTACAAGGATTAATTGACCTTGGTTCAATTATCGGAAATAAATTCTCTAACAGACAATCTGAAATCTATCAAACATTTTTCAAATCCCCAGTGAAGGAAAAAAAAAAAAAAAAAAAAAAGACTCCATAAAAATCAAACCACAACACCACATCATCCAAAACCACATCCACGAGGTGTTGCAGGGATGACACAGCTAGAGCCAATAACAAAGAATGACAAGGACCAACTTGCACTCTGGGGGTTATGAAATGAGATGAGAGGGCAATTGCCCTGCATACCTTTTAGCTCAGTATGCTAGGAGTGTCGTTAGTTTTGTAATTTGGATAGAGAAAAATCCTATTTTCATTGAGTTTGCTTTGATTTAAGATGTAATGTTTTTAACTTCTTCTTAATAAAAGTTAGGCATTTCTTATATAATAATAATAATAAAAAAAAAAAAATGCTAAGGGGGTGTTTGGTTTGTGTTTTCAAACAACTATTTTTCAGTTTTTAAACAACATTACACGTATTTCTACACATTTTTTCACTCACACATATTTTCACAAATATTTTTAAATAACAATTTTCAGTTTTTAAACACATATACGGCTCTAAGAATTCCAACAGATGGTAATGTAGGTAATAATTGAGCGTAAGTTTTGACACTAACCGGATTTTGAACTAGAGAGTCAAGAAATGACTTCTATAAAATTAGGGGACGACATAATACAGCATCTTGCTCTTTGTCCAAATGTCTTTTGTTTCAACGAGACATTGAACAAAGAAGGAGCATCTGTTGACCAAATTTGATGAGGTTTAGTTAAAATTTAATAATTAAATCGGACTAGTTTTAGTACCATAATTAAATCCGATAATTAAATTTGCTTTAGTTTCTCGTTTGAAATGCCATGTTGGATTTTTCTGGGATGTTATTATGATTTTTGTATTTTTGGGTAATCGTATGATTTAAAAACTCTGGACGAAGATGTTTTCAAAAAAAAAAAAAAAAAAAAAAAACTTTGGACGAAGATTAACTTGCAATTGTGCTGAGATGTGTGCCCTAAAACTACAATTCATTAAGGAAATTAATTGATTGTCCTTAAAAGTTAAAACAGGCGTAATTAATTTTATTGGGTCCAAATTAAAAAAAGGATTTCACATTTTATTTGAATTGTTCTTGCAATTTTATCAGAAAATTTACGTGTCTAGATTCTTTTTTGATAAACATGTGTCTAGATCCTTATGGACATATCCAAATTCAATCGATCCCGGTCCATTCTTTGGTTAAATGCTCACTAAATTTCAATGTGGTTCACATTATCACGTGGCAGTCCATGACTGTGCCAGATGGGAGTCCATAATTGAGACGAGTGTCTAGCCTTTCAATATATCATAGATATTTTAGGTTGTGTTTGGTTGCTGTAAAACGTTTTCTGGAAAATACATATTTTCTGGAAATGCTAATTTCCGGAAAAGGCAAATATTTCTATGTGTTTGGTTGCATTTAAAAAAATTTTCCGGAAAATATTTTCTGGTGTGTGGAAAAGAAGAAGGAAAACACAAATCCAGAAAAACACAAGCCACAACCCAGAAAAAAATCATGCGATCTCGCCTGCGCGAGATCGCGATCAACATCGCGATCTCGCCGGTGCGATCTCGCGTTCGCGAGATCGCGATCGACGCTTCACGAGATCGCGCCGTTGATTGCGATCTCGATCCGGCGCGATCTCGCGAAGGCGAGATTGCGATCAACGGCGATCCGGCGCGATCTCTCTCTCTCTCTCTCTCTTTCCGGAAATCCTTTGAAGTGAAAATGGAAGTGGTAATTGATTTCCCTGGTCAAAGGCCTTTTTTTTTGGGTCAACGGATTTCAATTTTCGGAAAATAGAATTTTCCGGACCAACCAAACAGCCTCATTTCCGGAAAAGCATTTCCGGAAATGATTTTCACCCAAAACAAACACAACCTTAATCTACATTATTACATAGAAGAAAGATGCTACGTCCACAATATTTTTATAATATTTTCACAACAAATCATAGGTGATTAGTTGTTATTAGTTCAAATTTGAATCTTACATTAAAATAACTTTTTTGCATTAATAGTAACAACTAGTAATAACTTATCACTTAGAATTTATTATAAAAATGTTGTGAAAATATTTTGTATATATCATTTCTCCTCCATAGAATGCAGTAGGGGTGTCCACGGGTCGGTCCGGGTCGGGTTTGTTCCCAACCCGATAGAATCGGGTTGAGAAAATCCTGACCCGCCGCCGACCGGCGAGGGAGTCGGATCGGTGTGGTCGGTTTTGCGCCGGAAACACGGTCGGTTCGGTCGGAATCGTCCACGGTGAAAAAACCAGCCAAAATAGTTGATTTCAGGAGAAAAACGACAAATCCGGCGAAGATCTAACCGGATCTAGTGAGATCTCGCTAGATCCGGTGAGATTTCACTAGATTTGGACGAAATATCACTAGATCTACTTGATAAGTCGCCGAAATATGAAAGTTTATTGCCGGAATCTAGAAATTTGACGCCGGAATCTAGAAATTTAACGCCGGAATCTGGAAATTTGTGCCGAAATCTGGAAAATATTGCCGGAATCTGGAAAATATAGCCGGAATCTGGAAACTTTTGCCGAATTCTAGAAATTTTTTGATGGAAATCTTAGTATATCGGTCGGATCGGGTTTTTTCGGGTTTTGGGGAGGAAAACCGAGACCGACTCGTCGGAGTTGGTTTTTGGAACAAATGACCCGCCGCCAACCGGTGACTTGATCGGGTCGGCCGGTTTTCGGGTCTGATACGGTCGGAATCTTCGGGTGGATCGGGTCTTCGGATTGGATGGACAGCCCTAGAATGCAGAGATTTAGATTTTGTCGGGCATAGGAGAGAAGACACTTGTCTAAATCCCATTAATCGTGAGAATGCAACAAAGTTAAATCTGGCCTCTTCCCCAAGTCATAACTCAAAAACAGATAAAAAATAAAATAAAATTGCAAGCTGGCCACAGGGCAAAAATGTCCTAAAGTTTCCCATACACTTCTTTTCTCTTAAAAATGAGAAATTCCCGTCTCATCACAAAAATTAGTAAACCAAACATAGCCTTAACTCCCCCCACAAAAATTCCTCTCACACCGTTCACACGTCCCAACCAAACATAGCATTAGCAAACCCAGCAGGCAAAACACCAGATGCACATAGAAAAATTCACCCAAAACGCAGCAAAAAAACCCAAAAGAAAGAAAACCCACAAAAAATCTCAGAAAGAGAATGGGAGCAAAAAAAGGAGAGAGCAGCAAAACAGCAAGGATCTCATTATTCAACATTCAAAGACCAAACCAGAAAGCAAACCAGAGAGAAGGACGTGGAAAAAACAGTAGAGAGAAAGAAAAGTGACGAAATCTATTTATACATCATCCATACACATTCACAATACACTCGGAGACACGACACCAACACACAGTTACACAAAGCTTTCAAAATTTCGCCCACACACAGACCCATTTCACAATTTTCACTCACAAAGAAAATTGACCCATTTCACAATTTGTGTAAATTCACACTCACATACCCATGAACACAAAATTACATCAACACACACACCGATCTATAACCCACACGCCCCTAGAGCCTATTTTAGGGCCAAATCGAAGAGAGAGGAGAGGTTTGGATTTGGAACCACAGCCGGTGTTTCCGGTGGCAAAATGGTGCTGGTAGAGGCGCTTGGAGAGAGAGAATGTTTTGGCTAGGGCAAATAGATGTTGGGTCGGGTTAGCCCGACCTATTTAGGAAATCCAAACTGGTCCGCCAAGCCCAACTAAACCCAATCCATTCAAGCCCATTTAATTATTAGCCAATACGCACCGTTTTTTATATCATTGCTGACACCAAAACTCAACGTTTTTGTCCTTAAAGTACAAGTCATTCAGCCACCTAAAGAGATAAGAACGAGAAAGAGAGAGCACTCTTTGTTGTTAACGCAATAAACAAAGACTTTGTTGACGACTTTTCAAAGCCGACCTCTAATTTTCATTCTAAGGTTTTGTTGTTGCTGTTGTTGTTGTTGTTTTTATTTTTATCCTTGTTTAATGTTTATGCAGTAAACAGATGAATGAGAGGGTCAATGTCTTTGTTGTTTGTAGTTGCTGTTGTGACAAGACAAAAACTCTCTCTCTCTCTCTCTCTCTCTCTCTCTCAACCTTATGTTCTTGCTCTTATCACCATATATTTTTCTTTTTCTTCTGGTTAAAGGATTAATCTTTGCCTCTGTTTTTTCTTAGGTGATTTTTCGAGCACGAGCTGGATACAGATGGACCAACAGATAGGCTAAGGCTAATGTTGGGAGAAGCAGAGAGGTAGATCTGGCAGTGATGACATTTAGAATTTAGATCTCTCTGGTGATCAAGACGCAGTTGACAACCTTCCAAGGCAGAAATGTTACCACTGACACACACCTCAGCAACTCCAAAAGCTCGAACTCTTGAAGCCTATGATTTTTCGATTTTTCATTTTTAAAAGGGAAATTTTTTCCTTTTTTTTTTTTTTTTTTTTTTTTTTTTTGGGTTTTTGTTCCGATGATGAGAAACAAAGTTCAATCAGCTTTTTAATTTTTGACTGGTAGGCTGTTATTGCATAGTCCCTCGTTATACTCCGTCCTTCCCACAGAGGTAGTATATCGTGTACCTGACATATATGCTGGGTACGAGATATAATTTTTTTTCCTCACAAAGGTTGAGTTCTTCTAATTTGGGCCCACCCCTCTACAGTGAGAGAGGGAGTATAATTCAGGGCTATACAATAATTTTTAATTCACTGATTACTTGTCCATGTTTTTTGAGCAGGTGGTATCTCTTAGAGCATAATTATAAAAGAGTTAATGACATGTCCAGTACCCATCTTTTGAGGCTTTTGGGACAGGTCAGGTTTTATTAAGAGATAATGAATATAAATGATTAAATTTCCCACTTGTTTTTTATCTTTTGATTTTCTGGACAAGTTATTTATGATGACATCAAAGGGGTGGTTGGTTATTTGAATCTTGTTTCAACTTTATTTCTCCCACTGATGTTAATAAGGGGAATTGTTTTGTAAAAGTAAAGATCAAATGGTTAAAATTTCGTGCTTCATATCGTTAATCCTTCGTGATTAATAAGTCTTTAGTATTGATGTAAATAGATTCTACTTGTTTAAATTGATAATATAACCATTAAGGAAACCATGAATTAGAAAGTTCAATGTTAATGGAATTTAGATATTCTTAATTTGTCTACATTGTGGGTTTGAGTGACGATTTCCAATGCCTAATCAATTTCGAAAAATTCTACTTAATGAAATTGAATAATATCACAATTTATGGACCAAAACTTTCTAATGGAATTTAGATATTCTTAATTTGTTTACTTGGTGGATTTATTTTGCTGGTTTGAGTGTCATTTTAAGTACAAATTAAGGATTTAACTTGCACTTTTGCTAGATTGATCGATCTTTTAAGGCTAATGCTTATGGAAACTTACATGTAACAGATGATCCCCATTCTTTCTATTTTATTTATGTTAATTGGCATATATTGATATGCCATTAATTGTAACATTAATTTTTTTTTTCCAAATTTTTATACAAGATAGAAATTTTACTCTAATTTTAATCTAAGTGTATAAATGTGTGTAGCTTTCTTATAGAGACTTGAACTCCGGTTCTTATCTCACACCCCACAAGCCCTCATACTTGTGGAGTGATATCCTTACATTGTAGCATCATTCCTAAACAGGGAGAATAGGGATCTCATGAAGTCTTGTCTTATGAGGTCATGCTTTCAAACACTGTTGAAATTTTTACTATAATATGATCGTGTTTTAACCAGATTCTTTACCTAAATTCAATACAAAAGGAAGACTTATGTTCTTATTCATATTGCATTGATTAGGCATGTTAGTGTACCTCTTCTATTATATAATTTATTTATTTTTTCTCCCCCTTTTTTATTTTTATTTTTATTTTTTTCAGGTTCTCCTGTCCTGTTTATGGTGCTATATTTCTTGGTGTTAGGTTTGTAATGCTATCATACAAACTAGCAAATCATACAAAATCCCAAAAAAAAAAAAAAAAAACGTAGCAACTACTATTTGTTTGAATTGAATTTTATATTTTCAAAAATACTGGCCAACCATATGCTAAATTGTGTTTTTGACTTTGTATCAACTTCTTAATGGATGTGATGCTTTGAGATATACTTTTTATTTTTATTTTTATTTTTTTTTATTTTGCTGCCTAGAGGAAGAATGAAGAATATATTATGGGTTTAAGAGCCACTGATTTGAGTTATAACTTTGCTAGTAACTGAAATTTTACAACAAACTTCTTATTAAGTACTACTGTTTTCAATGATCAATTCTCAAAAGTTTCTCATCCAAATCTATATTTTTCATCAATCATGTCATAGATTGATAACTACAATGATTTTCACCTTAAACAAGAAGCTTAGACCTCATCCAAACTTTTTATTTTTTATTTTTTGAGAAATTGACTTCATCCAAACTTAAATTGATGAGATAGCTACAATTGGGATGTTTCTATTTGTGTTCATTTGCATTAGATTAATAGGTTGTGTCAAGGTTGTTTACAGGCCTTAATTATGATTAGGGGTCCCCGTCCTCCCCACCATAAACAGTCAACGCTAGATCGTATTACACTTGGAGGTAGTACCAGTAGCTTCCCCTACACCTGTCCTCCGCTTTATCCTCATAGTCATGGCCACAGTTTTGGACCTATTTGGTTTTGGACTCAACTAGTCCACTAAAAATATTCATGAAATGATTTAAAAAAAAAAAAGAAAAAAAAAAAAAAGGACAAATTTGTAAAATAACAGCCAGAGGTTACACTCTTTGGCTTCTATAAAAGCCATGACAAACTCGATTTCTTCCACCGCCGCACGAGTTCGAGAGACCTAACACAGTTGATGTTTTCTTCATCTCCTTCGATCTGGAGTAATATGACTGTGAGACAGGTTGTTAGGGTTAAGATACCCAACCTGACACACTTTTATGGTTGTGAAATTTTTCACTTTCACAACCGGACTGTGAAGTGTGTCAGTTTGGATATCTTGACCCTGACACCCAGGGTCACAATTATCCCCAGTTTACACGGGCTCTCATCCACCATCTTCCAGCCCAAACCTGTTTGCCTCCCAAGAAAATAGATAAAGAAAAACTTAGTTTTTTATTTTTTAATTCTATTGTTTCACGGTACTTTGAATTTCGTTAATGTTTGGTGCACTTTTTTTATCTTTTTAATGCATATTGGGTTTATACGGGAGGGGTTGATTTGCTTCTTTTCACTCTGTTTTTACCGATGAGCTAACTGAAACGGGCAGATTTACTTGAGAAGAGATTTTTAATTATTTTAATATTTTGGCTCCTAAGTGGATGATAAATATGAGATCTCGTTCCGATTTTATTAGCTGAGGTAATTGGAACTAGTAGATTTACCAGATTTTAATTATTTTTAATATTTTCTTCCTAAGTGGAAGAAAAGTATGAGAACCGTAATTTTTGTATTTTAATTTTTTTTTTTTTTAGTTGAGAAATAGAGTCATTCTTTGGATATTAATAAAAAATAATAAGAAGAATAGAGAGGTTAATGTAACTTAAAGATGGTTAGTTGAGTGAGTAGTGAAGGCTATATTAGATAATAGAATAATTGGTTAATATTAATTAAAAAATGATCTATTAATATAATATAATTTAACCCGTTGATTTAAGCTTTTGGGGTAGGTGATGTTTCTATACCTAATTATAAGTACTACTAATTTGTTTTGATAGTTCGAAAGAGTGGATTTTCTTTGTGTCTTCTATCTGTTTATAGAAATGCTTCATGGTTCATCTGAAAGTGCTATAGATAAAGGTAAAAGTTAGTTGAAATAGTATCGTAAGACTTATAAATACTACTAAAAATTGCAATGGGACCCATAAATATTTGTAAAAATAAGTTGAATAGTGAAATAATTTTCATTTTTCATCCGATTGGGCATACTAAGTATGCTTAAGTTGAAAATTTTGTTCATAGCTTCAGGGATGGTTGTTAGTTCCAGATTTGAAATGTATCCTTGGCTTACAATTACTTATTTGTAATACTTGGCCGGTCCATATTCCCCTAGGCCCTCATTTCTTTGAGAATATATCCAGTTTTGGAGTTGAAGTACATCTCCTTCATTAGTGTCAGATCCATTACTTGCTGAAAGTTGTAATGTCATTACTGCGTGGAATATTGATTCTGTGGCCTATAAGGGAGTCTGTGTTGCTTCTACACATCATTTCTAAGCGTTTCCTATATAAAAAGTATGACCAGCTCTTTGTCACATGGCTAATGCAGAAAATACAAGCTGGTAAATTTTTTAACTCTGCTGTTTCCTTGCTTTTATCTTGTCGTAATATAAATCCTCGAAGTCCCATACTTTTTGTGCTCAACCAGCCAGTAGGAGATGTCGGTGACACAAAATCAATGTCCCAGTGGTATCAGGTGTTGATGATTGGACCTTCTCTATGAGTTGATTTACATAGGAAATCAATGCAGTATTGTGAATAAGGTGTGAAATTTGTTTGGGTAACTATTTCTAGTATTGTGAATATAGAGACTTCTATATTTGATCTGTTCCTTAACTTATAAAAATGCAACAGAAAGATAACCAAGAGACTTGTAACTTGTTTGGTTGGCATCTCCTACTGTTTCCAACGGAGACATTTAGATATCAAATCCCCTCTCCTCCGTTGTAACTATCCAAAAAAAAAAAGAAAATTGTAATGGTAAGATTGTTTATTATGATTGTGCGTGTAACAGGGTGTTCTTCTTTCTGGACCTCCTGGAACTGGGAAAACACTCTTTGCAAGGACATTGGCAAAGGAAAGTGGTTGCCCTTTGTTTTTGCTTCTGGTGCAGAGTTTACAGATATTGAAAAAAGTGGTGCAGCACGGATCAATGAGATGTTTTCTATTGCAAGGAGAAATGTAAGCATTCTTTCATCCCACTAGAAGTTGGGTCCTTTTCAAATCTTAGGTCCTAATAGTTTTTTCATATAGGACTTTCTTCATCAACATCTAATAACCATTTATTTCTCTATTTGTTTATATCATGTTAGCTTCCTTTAAACCCCTCTCTCTCTCTCTCTCTCAAACTTAAGATTTGGGTGTTTTCTTTCTAATAAAAGATTTGGATGTTATAGGTCCTTAAAATCTAAGCAAAAGAAAGCTTTGAATAAGTTTGGTTGGTAAAGTTTTGGGTAGAAGAAATGTGAGTGTTGTTGATTGATGAAAGTGCAAAAGAGATTTGGGTGTTGTTGAATGATAGTGTATCAGATTTTGGGAAAAGTAATAATAATAATAATAATAATAATAATAATAATAATAATAATAATAATAATAATAAAAATAAATAGTAAAGAAATAATATTTAAATAAAAGATAGAGCTTCAATTGGAAATATATTTGAAATAGTAAGTAGATAAAACTATTTGCTCTCATGAGATGAAAATTTGGCTAAGTTGCTAGAGATTCTTTTGAATGTACGTACTCATAATAAAAGTAGGGAAAAGTTAACGGATGTTTTAATGGTATTAGTTTGGGAAATATTTAACTTTTATGGGAAAAAAGAAAAGAATTAATTGTTTTGACGACTTTTTATATTTTCCAAGAGGATTCAGATCTTCTAGAGTTCTTAGGGAAATCTACCAAGTAAATTTCTTTAAATCCTCACCCCTCATTTAAAATTAATGGTTTAAGATGATGTCACATCATCATTCCACTAACTTACTCTTTTAAAAACACAAAAAAGGAATAAGTTTAGGAAGCAGCCGTGATCTTTTAACGTTAGCAAACGGATCCAACTTTTTTTTTTTTTTTTTGTATGGAACAAATCTCAAGCCCGGGAAATTCATCATCCCACAAATTACTCCAGCCATTTTTCCCATCTGAATCCAAAAGACACTCCTGGGCAAGAAGAAAACCGAACTTTCTTTTACAACTCTCCTAAAGTCTTGAAATTTTCAGTTCTTTCAATCACAAATGATGGATCCACCCAGCTCAATCCCTTCAAACCGTCCATGGATGACCATTGAAAGCCCAATGGAGGCCAGGTATATTACCCATCCTACTCTCTCTCTATCCTCTGTTCTCTATCTATTGTCTACTGACTATTAGTTTCTTCCTTTCTCTTTCTTTTTTTTTTTTTTTTTTTTTTTGGTTTTTTTGGTTTCTTTATTTCATACCTATGGTTGATATTAGATTTTTATTGTTTTGCAATTTCACTATTGCAAAACTGTTTAATGATTGCTCAAGAAGGGCTGTGTTTTTTTGGGGCTATATCCTCTGCCTGCAAGGTGTTTGATAAATGTTCAAGATAAGAAATAGAGCAGACAAAGAAGCTAGTTGTACAGTTTGTTACCTTTAGTATAATCTTAGACAAAGAGCAAGGCCACCATAATCAGAGAGAAGAAAAGAATGATTCAAGTTGAAGATATATACATAGGCCTAAATTATTAATTAATTAATTAGGATGAAGATACGTAGGGCCATTATAATAATTAATAATTAATTATATATATATATATATATAGATACACTCTTTGACAACGTCACTGAAAGTTGGCCATGCTGCCGCCGAGACCTTCTTGATCACCTGTTTGAGTTTGAAGCTCTTGAGATACCTGGGGTACAATCTTGCTTTATTTTGTTTTTTGTTTATTGGCATTGGAATTGGCTGTTGATTGCTTGGTTGTTTCAGTTTTTATTAGATTTAATGTGGAAAGTTGAATTCTTGTTCATATAGGTTGTCTTTGAAGGTTGATTTCTTAAGTAAGAAATTTAAGATCTTTGCATCTCAGAGAGAGCTTATTTGAATACGTTTAGCTGGAGGAAATGGAGGGAAAATTAAATGATGCCAACCGTTAACAGAGAGTGCATATTATGTTTGTTGATCTGGATGGTTTTTTCTTTCCAAAAAAAAAAGTTTCTAATAATTAATAATTAATTTTTAGATGTCACATGTCTTTTAATGCTGTTTTTTACTTTTTATTTACATAATGTTAATCCTCATCTGCTCTTTAGATATCCTGTCTTTCAGTTTTAGTCTTTACGTTTTTGGTTTTAGTACCTGACTGAAGGTTTATTATATGTCCTTTTATCTTTGCAGCCCTTTTTTTGCACTCTTCTTCTGCTTGTAAGCAATGTTGCATGTGCACCACAGAAAACTTGAACTCCATTCATTTTTATTTTACTTTTTGTTGTTTTTATTGTCTTTTAGAAGCCAATATATCTACAGGTGTAATCAATTTGCTTTGTGTTTTTGCTAATTTTTCTAATGATTTGCAAGTTGTTGGATTTGGAAATCTATTTGGTGCTTTTCTTTTCATGTTATTGGGTTTTGCTATTGCGATGATTGTTTCAAACTTGTCTATTTAGTTTGAGTATATTATTAATGGGACCTTGGTATATTAGTAATATTTGAAAATTTCAATTTCAGTTAATTGGAATTGAGTTTTATTTTTTAATTTTTTTGGTTGTATTTTTATAGGATGATGGACAATTCTTGTCAAAACAAGGATACCATGAATGATTGCACCCCAAAGGTTGGTATGGAGTTTGATATGTTAGAGGCAGCTTGGATGTTTTGGAAAAATTATGGAAAACAAATGGGGTTTAGTGTTCGAAAGCATTATACAAATAAAAGTAAGATAGATGGAGAAATAACATCGAGAAGATTTTTGTGTTCTAAAAAGGGTACTCGTAAGCCTGATAAACGAGATCATCTGACCAGTCAACCTCGACAGGAAACAAGGACTAATTGTCTAGTACGATTGGGTGTTTCATTAGTTCATGAGACTGGAAAGTACAAGGTGTATGATTTTGTATCGGAGCAGAACCATGTTCTTCATCTTGTAGCAACTACTTTCATGATGCGACCAGAACGAAAGATTTCTGATGTCCAAGCTTTCGCTATTGATGTAGCTTATGCTTCTAGAATTAAGCCTAAGGAGATACATGAGTTAATGAGTAGAGAGGCTGGTGGAAGGCCTAATCTTGGCTACACTAGAATTGATAAAAAAAACTATCTTCAAACTAGACGACAATGAAGCTTGATATATGGTGAAGCCGGTAGTTTATTAAGGTATTTTCAACAACAATTGGTTCATAATCCATTGTTCCATTATGCTGTACAGTTGGATATCAAGAAGCAAATAACTAATATATTTTGGGCTGATGCTAAAATGATAATTGATTATGCCCATTTTGGTGATGTTTTTAGTTTTGACACTACATTTGGCACAAACAAAGAATTTAGACCTTTAGCTGTGTTCATTGGTTTCAATCACCATAGAGAGATGGTGATTTTTGGGGCTGCACTTTTATACGATGAGACAGCTGAATCATTCAAATGGCTTTTTGAGAGTTTTTTAAATGCACATGGTGGTAGAAAGCCTAAATCTATCTTTACTGATCAAGATTTTGCTATTGCAAAGGCATTAGCTGAGGTGATGCCAGAGACGTGGCATGGATTATGTACTTGGCACATAATGCAAAATGGAATCAAGAAATTGGGAAATTTGATGAAGGATGGCTCATTGTTCCTTCGAGACTTTAAAGATTGCATGTATAAGTATGAGAATGAGAGTGAATTTGAAGAAGCTTGGAATAAAATGATTCAGACCTATACAATTAAGGATCTTAGTTGGTTAAATGGTATATACAAATTGAAGGAAAAATGGGCTAACTGTTACATGAAGAGGGCAGTTACTTTGGGAATGTGAAGTACTCAGCTTAGTGAAAGTTTGAATGGGGATTTGAAAGATTACTTGAAATTAGATTTGAATATGGATGATTTTTTTTGAGCATTTTGAGATGGTAGTAGGGCAGAAGCGAGATAAAGAATTAGAGGCTGAGTATAATGCTCGGGAAAAATTGCCTCCTTTGTGCTTGAAGAATTCACCTTTATTGAAGCAAGCATCACAGGTGTATACCCCTACAATATTTAAATTGTTCCAAAATGAGTATGACTATGCATCAGCTGCAATAATAAAAGATCGGAATTGTAGCCAGCCAGTGCATGAATATACTGTTGTGCTTCTTGAGAAAGTTGGAGAATATAAAGTATTGTGTAGTCCTATTAGTAGGACAATCTCATGCAGTTGTAGGAAGTTTGAAACATTTGGGATTTTATGTTGTCATGCTTTGAAGGTTTTCGACATACTTGATATAAAGATAATTCCTGATGCTTACATTTTGAAGAGATGGACAAGAGAAGCAAAAAATGGGTATGTCATAGATAGTATTGGGAAGGATGTCCATGGGGATGTTAACTTAAAAGTTACACAACGATATAGAAGATTATGTCCCAGGTTAGTTAGATTAGTCTCACGAGCTGCTGAAATTGAAGAAGCATATGCTTTGGTAGAGTGTGTTACAAAGGAATTAGAAAAGCAGGTTGAAGATATTGCCATGAAAATTTTCAAGTGTGAGTCTTGATAATTCTAAAGATCAAATGTCATTGGGTGGTAGTGAAATTGTGGATCATGGAGAACCTATAAAGAATTTAGTTGAAAAGGTTAAAGGCCTCAAAAAGAAAGAAGGTCGTAAGGGTCGAAAAAGATGTAAAAGTTAGGTTGAACAACAATCAAGGAGAAAGAAAAAAACTTCAACGAAAGATACTAGACAACAATTATCCAAGGTATGCTCTTGATGCAAAAAATATTGACAAATTTACATGCACTGTGTACAAACAGTTTATTTTTTTATTCTTGGTTAAACTAACTCCTTATATCTTACCATACAAGAAAACAATAGCTCTTTTCTCATAAATTACAATAACT
Source organism: Quercus mongolica (assembly GCA_011696235.1). Lineage (NCBI taxonomy): Eukaryota > Viridiplantae > Streptophyta > Magnoliopsida > Fagales > Fagaceae > Quercus > Quercus mongolica. The sequence goes on from CM022236.1 coordinate 79,939,684, forward strand.
CTATCTCATCTGTGCAATGCTATTCACATAAGGTGAGCAATCTTGTGAGTTTGTAGGTAAGCAATTTTAAAGAATTTTTACTGCTAAAAATCTAAAAGTTTTAACGAGAACTTTTTGTGATTTGTGATATAGGAAACAGATCAGGCACCTAATTCAATGGCATGGATGACATATGAAGGTCTCCAAGGAAATAGATGCCAAAACAGTTTCATTAAATCATTAACGGTGAACTTGTTCATTCAGCTTTTTTAAGCTATTAATAAGTAGCATGTTCTTTTATGCAATGACATAGATGACAACAAATCATTATAATTTCTTGTAGGGAATGGATGTTGGGTTTGATCAAGCACAAGTTCCTTTGGGTGACAGAACAAATAATTATGATGCTCACATGAATTTTCTTGGTAAATGATTAACAAATGATGGAAATTTTTTTTTTTTTCTTTTTTCCCTTTACTAAGTTATCAAAAGATAACCTTGGGTTTTTGAAATATGTATAGGTATGTGATTTTGATGTTGGCAATGCTATGGACGTTGTAAAAAGAGAAGAGGAGATAGGCCTTTGTTAATGCCGCCAATGTTACATTTTTCTTTTGTTAAGATTGTCCTTGTTGTGAAAGAGAAGAGGGGATAGGCCATTGTTAATGCTGCCAATGTTACATTTTTCTTTTGTTAAGATTGCCTCTGTTGTAAAAGAGAGGAGGGGATAGACCATTGTTACTGCTGCCAATGTTACATTTTTCTTTTGTTAAGATTGTCCCTGTTACAGAATAAGGGATAGGCCTTTGATATGTAGCATTTTTCCTTCTTTAAAACAATTGTACCTTGTGCAAAGTTGAAACTTCTAGATTTTAAATCAATATTATTGGCAATTTGAATGTTTAGCAATAAATTACTTTATATTACATGTACAGTTTACAAGCATCTATGAAATAACAAAGTAAGATAAGAGTGATAAAACTGATATTATTGCCAATAACTATTCATTACATATCTATAACTATTGAAACGTTAGCCATTATTGATACATATTCTTCTTAAATATTGTGATCTCTACTACTGCCTTTTTTCCAAAGAACTAAATCCTAAAAGCCACTATGGATGCTACTCAATGATAGCCACTTGCATAATTTAGTGTGCAATCATAGATCATCAACATCCAAGCTTTCAAGTGAACCTGAAATTAGAAGCTGGAAAAAAAAAAAAAAAAAGTGTCAAAGTGGGACCATAAAGATCAATATGATACATTAAAATAAGTGTCAAAGTGTCAAAGAAGACTCAGAATTATCATTTGAGTGAAAATAAAGGGTAATAAGCACTTATCAAAAAATTTCATCATACAAATTTCATTGAATCCATGTGAAGAACCAGTCAATTCAAAAGTTCTAGATTTAGGCTATTTCCAAAAAATTAAAGTTCTAGTTTTGAAGAACCAGACTTTTTCCATGTGAAGAACCAGTATTCCTTCTTCCAAAATTAATACTCTTTAAGTAATGAGAACTTTCTCCAGAAGCAATAGAACTCCAATTCCAGCAAACAGAATGGCTGTAATCAAAGAATAAAAATGTTATATGGTGACATGAGAGTAACTTAAACTATCTATTGATAATGTCTTGAGCCTCAATAAAATTGCATTTTTCTTGTGGTGACATGAGACTAACAATAGAGAAGAACATGCTAAGGATGACATGGCATCCTGTACCTTAAAGCAGTTCAAGGGAGTTAGGTTTTTATTCACAGGAGATAGGGAGCCATGGAGAAAAATTATGAACTATAATAATTTAGTTACAATATCAATGGATTTCGTACATTGTATAGGATGATAAAAAAAATAGAGTAAATGGAGTTACCAAAACTGATAGCAGAAGCTACAGAACCTTATATCATTGCATGAATAATACTCTAATAATTTGATAATTAGATGACACACCATAAGAAGGGTAAAAAAAGGGCTCATGAGTCTATGTTGAAGACACACGACCACTTCCATATAGAATCATTTGAATTCTATAGGATATCCTGCCCAAGCAAACACATGGATATTAAAATCAACAAAAATTTTAATTAAAGAAGTATAATACCCATCACCATCACTTTCAATCTTTGACTCCCTATATCAGAAGTTGCAAATTAAGGGAATGGCATAGCAAACTTGGTATCAATATCAACAATATATTTAACAAAGAACAATAAAGATCGGTATACATATATCTGATATAGATTTTATATCAAGAAAGTGTATTCTATTTCTAGTAACCTAAAAGGAAAGACATTGACATTGACCTCCTGTACCATGACAACTGCGACAAGCATCAGATACTTGCACTTCAAGGTTGAACTCAGCACTTAAGAGTGAAAACAGGCATTGGCCTTTTAATTGTAAACGTAGTGGGGCAAACACAAAGTAAAGACTAAGAATTTTAATTATAAACACCTTGCAGGCAGAGGATATAGCCCAATTACCCAAGTTCAACATAAAAATTTCATTGAATCCATGTGAAGAACCAGTCAATTCAAAAGTTCTAGATTTAATTAAAAGTCATGAAAAGCATGTTTTTGTATAGATTGAGAAGACTGAACCCGGGTCTAAGGTTGAAATGCAATTTTCAAGTCACCACATTGACAAAAATTGCAAAATAGTTCCCTCCAAATCTTTCACACAGCATGGCCCACACCATGGAGCCCAAAACTCAACAATACGTAAAGGGGTCCCAATTGTCAAAACTTATCTTGAACATTTATCAAACACCTTGCAGGTAGAGGATATAGCCCCCAAAAAACACAGCCCTTCTTGAGCAATCATTAAACAGTTTTGCAGTAGTGAAATTGCAAAACAATAAAAATCTAATATCAACCATAGGTATGAAATAAAGAAATGAAAAAAACAAAAAAAAAAAAAGAAAAAGAAAAAGAAAGGAAGAAACTAATAGTCAGTAGACAATAGACAGAGAACAGAGGATAGAGAGAGAGTAAGATAGCTAATATACCTGGCCTCCAATGGGCTTTCAATGGTCATCCATGGACGGTTTGAAGGGATTGAGCTGGGTGGATCCATCATTTGTGATTGAAAGAACTGAAAATTTCAAGGCTGTAGGAGAGTTGTAAAAGAAAGTTCGGTTTTCTTCTTGCCCAGGAGTGTCTTTTGGATTTAGATGGGAAAAATGGTGGGAGTAATTTGTGGGATGATAAATTTCCCAGGCTTGAGATTTGTTCCATCCAAAAAGAAAAAAAAAAAAAAGTTGGATCCGTTTGCTAACGTTAAAAGATCACGGCTGCTTCTTAAACTTATTCCTTTTCTGTGTTTTTAAAAGAGTAAGTTAGTGGAATGTTGATGTGGCAGCATCTTAACCCATTAATTTTAAATGAGGGGTGAGGATTTAAAGAAATTTACCTGGTAGAGTACCCTAGGAACTCTAAAAGATCTGAATCCTTTCCAAGAATATGGTGTCAAAACTTTCCTAAAATTATTTATTAACATTTGCCTTAAGGGTACCCGTAAATATTACCCTAAAGTAAGCCTACCACAAAGACTGCTTCTTCCAACTTACCAAGGGTGTCTCTGATCTCCATCCTTTCAATGAAAGAATTATAAATTGAGGTAAGCTTAAAAGGGACCTAATAGCATACGGTAGTAATTCTTGGGAAAGAACCCACTTTAGGACACAAAAGACCATCCAACTTCTCCACACCTTGTTCTTCTCAAGAGTGACTAAAACATCCCAATTTGATCTAAACACCCTTCACCCCAAAATGAAATCTTCCAAACCCACACCATTTCAACCTAACCCACTCTACTTGAATAACACTACAAATACAACAGTTTTCACTATTTTTCATTAAAGTTAAGTTGACAAGTTTTGACTCGTTTGCATCTGGACCAATAATTGGCAACACATTTTATTCTATCAATAACAACTCGTCACTTAAATAGTTGTGAATATTTTTTTTCAAATGATTTGTGTCTTTAGACTTATTGCTCTTAGTTAGCACCCAACATAATTCCTATATGAAACCTATTCAAGTCAAACCCAAATTCTCCACAAGCCCACATCTAAATAGATTTAGCCCACTCAAAATTAAAAAGCCCAAAGTCAGTCCAACCATAGCCCAATCTGAAAGCATATTAAAAAAGCCCAAAAAACATCAAACTTACCCACCTAATTTTTTTTACCAATCCAACCTCATCTAAAGAGCCCATCAAGCCCATGTTATTGAAAACCAGCCTAAGTCCTTCACAAGAAAACGAAGCCCAAAACCTCCTCAAAAATCCCATACTAGATTTTAAACCCACATAAATAAAAAGACACGGCAAGCATTACTCACTCACAATCGGTCTCAGTCCAACCCCTCTCAAGCCCAATTCAAATAAACAAGCTTCATTCCACTCACATTTTAAAACCAAACCCAACCTAAATTCAAAACAAAGCCCGGTCTTAAAATAAAACAAAAAAACCCAAAATTAACTAAACCCCACCAACTACCACTTCACAAAAATCAAGCAAATTACGCCACACTTTCTCAAAATTACATTTAAATCGCAAAACTATTCCAAATTTACATATTAACCCCAAGCTCCAAAAATTAATTTTCAACCCAAAACTCCCAAAAATCACATTTTGACCCTCCAACTTTCACAAAATTACACTTAACCCAAAACATTCCCAAACATGCATTGTAACCTTAGACTTTTTTAAAATTATATTTTGACCCAAAACTTTCTCAAAATTACATCATATCCCTAATCTTTTCCAAAATTATATCTTGATCCTAAAACTTTTCCAAATTACACATTTACCACAAAATTTTGTAAAATTACATTTCAACCCTTAAACTTTTCCAAAATTTCACTCAACCTCAATTTTTTTCAAAAATTATAAAAAAGGCCCTTAAAGTTCCAAAATTTCACACATTTCCCGAAACTTCAAAGAATTGCAAAATCAGCCCCATCTTCCTCATGGTTACTATCCTCAATCTTGCCACCTCAACTATATCATTTGTGTCATTGATTTCTTGCCTAGATTTATTTGTTTGACCATCATGCATCTACATGCATGCCCAAACAAAAAGCATAAATTATGTCAAATGAGTATCAATACCCAAGATCAACCAAACCCCCAATCACCCATAGAATATTAAACTAAAAATGAACAAGAAAATTACAATTTTAATACCATTTGAAACCTCATTTTGATTTATCTATTGGAATGAAATATTTCATTACTAGCGTATCATTTTGGAGTTACCACTAAAATTTTGAATACCGATAAAGTTATATGTGTGTGTGTTACAAAATTTATATCTAGACTCTGCATCACATAATATTATAGCATATCAAATTATTAAAAATCTAATGAGTACATTCTTAGTATGATCATTACATAATAGTATAAAACTCTACTACCATCCAAAAGTATAGCCCCTATAGTAAGGATGGATGAAACTACGCCCCTGCTGTGATTGTTTTGTTATCCTACGTGACAAAACCAAAATAATGGAGTATTAGAAGCACATACCACATTCTCTTGTGCCTGAAACAAATACCAAGCATAACAAACTACAATGGAAACATGATTCATTTTACAAACCAAAAAGAACCAGATTGTTGATGTTCAATTATCATGTACTTCAAGCATTTTATCATGTAAGTGTAACATCCACTGGGGAAAAAATATCAACAAAATGGAGCTTGAAACAGAGAATAAGTCAAATAGATATCCAATGGCATTATGGCATGTTAGCAATACTATTCTTTATGTTAAATAACAGTTAAATAATAAAAGAATTTATAGCTTTTATTCCCATTTAGCTCCAACTCTCTCTCTCTCTCTCTCTCACACACACACACACACACATGAATCCCTAGTCTTTTAGGGTGTGTTTGGATACTGTTTATTTTGCTAAAAATTAAAAAATAAAAACTGAAAACACTGTAACAAAATAATTTTTAAATGTGTGAATAGTGTCGTGAGACCAATTTTTAATGAAAGTTGTGATGAAAAAAAAGGTTTGTGGGTCCCATGAATAGTGCACGAGACCCACTGGAAGTGCATTGGTTTTGTTGAAATGCGTTTCTCCCAAAAAAAAAAAAAAAGGCAGACGCAGGATAGTGCTTTTCAGCATTATCCAAACACACAATTAGTATGATAATAACTCTTAGGCTTATAGAAATTGTGTTAGATTAAGTTATAAAAAAATGGTGTTAGTTATGATTGTGAAAAAGGATAAAGATAGAGAATTCCTTGTTTGAGCTCACAATTAAAACCACAAGCTGATTGCCAGAAGCTTTAAATGGGGTTTTATTTATTTATTTTTTAAATATTTTTTTTGCTTCAAAAGAAAGATTTTATTGAAAACAATAGAAAAACTACATAGCCCAATACCCTTTCAAAGCATTGAAGATAGAATGGGGGCAAACAATAAAAGAAACAAGGTTTGCGAAATTACAAAAGAGTGCTCATTTGGCAAGAGCATGAGCTGCAACATTAACGTCTCTTTTGACCCAAAGAAAATAGACAGAGGAAGAAATTGATGAAGAGCATATATCTTGCATAAGCCCTTCAAAACATTGTGTGTTTGTTTTAATTAGATTTTCAAAGAGCAAACTAAACAACTTTGTGTTTGTGCTATTTTGTTTTGGTTAGCAATATTGGGATTTGTATAATTTTTATAAATATTGAACAAATATTAATTTGTTGAGTTGAGTTCATTCTTGATATGAGTGGTGAATTGAAACTAATGCATTTTATACAAAATAATTTGCTGCATAACTTACCAAATGAAAAATAAATATTTTTTTTTAAATACATATTGGCCCGATTCGCAATTCGATTGACTTAACCCATTTCTAACTAGATTAAAATGGCCCATATTTTAACCAAACCTAATTTGCTCGATTTGCCCATTTTGCCATGTCTAATTGACATCCTCTTCAATCTCTCTATCTTTATGAATTATTGATCCAAGGTATTGAAAGCTCTCTCTCTCTCTCTCTCTCTGAGTTTCTACTTTTATTAAACTTACAGACCATGTACTTCATTTTAGTCCTACTTAAATGAAAGCCCTTTTAGATTCTAGAGTGTCAAACCAAATTTCTAACTTCACATTAACTTCACTTCTAGTTTCATCCACTATACCTATATCATATGCATAAAGGGACTTTCTTTTTGAATTGATTTTGTGGGCTCATCTAGTGCAAAGAGATATGGGCTTAATGCAAATCCTTGATGGTGACATGAAACTCACTTGTGATTCCTCCATTTGTTCTCACACTAGCTACAACTATGTTATACATATCCTTATTCTACTTAATATACTTTGAATGAACCTTTTTCTTCTCCAAAACACACCACATAATCTGTCTAGGGACCCTATCAAATGTTTTCTCAGGATAAATGAAAACCATATGAAGGCTATTATAGGTCTCTCTATATTTTTTTTATTAGATGTCTAAGTAAGTGAATAGCTTCTACAGCAGATCATCCAAGCATAAAACCAAATTAATTCATTCTTAACCTATGTTCAATCACTCTTTCCCAAAGTTTTATAATGTGACTTAAGTTTAATTTCCTAGTAGTTTGTACAATTTTGGATATCCACCTTATTTTTGTAAATAGGTATTAAAACTTCTCCTCTATTCATTAAGCATTTTATTAACACTGAAGATCTTATTAAAAAGGTTTGCCAACCAAGTACTTCCAAATCTCAATGGAGATTCCATCCGATCCAACAGCTTTTCCCATTTTCTTTCTCTTTAGTGCATTCTTTATCTTAGTGTCGAGTATACACGAATGAGTGAAGTCTTACATTAAATAAAAATGACAAAAGAAAGTAGTTAATATAATATTATTGGGACCAAATTCACAAACTTAGGGCCTGTTTAGTAAGGCAGTCCAAACAACATTTTTCAATGTTTAGACACTAAAAATTGTGGGCCAAAAAAAAAAAAAAGCGTTTGGTAAAAGACTTCATTTATGAGTGTTTGAGTTATTTATCTCATTTTAGGGTGTTTGAACACTAAGGGGTGTTTGGTACAAATACTTAAAAACTGAAAACATGTGTTTGAAAACATGTGTAGAAATACGTGTGGGTGAAAAAATGTGTGAAAATACATATAATGTTGTTTAAAAACTGAAAATATATGTTTGAGTAGGTGTACCAAACAGAGCCTAAATTTAGAGAACTCCTTCTACTTGTCTTCAATTTTCTAATAACCTGCTCAATAACACTTATAAGAGCATCCACAGTAGGTGTGGCAAATGTGCCAAATGCCAAATATTTAGCACATTTGCCACACCAAACACAAAAAACACCAAATATCAGATGTGCTAAATTTTCATCATTTTTGCAACATATGAACAGTACCGTTGCAAATTTGCAATAGTACGGAACGGTGTGGTATAAGTTTTAATAATTTTTTATTCATTTTTCTCTCTCCTCTCTCTTCACTTTCCAGTTTTTCTCTTCTCTATCATTCTTCCTCAAACATCACGCCTCTCCATTATTTTCTTCTTTCACTCTTTTTTCTTCTCAATCTCGTTGTTTCTCTCTTCCTCTCAAACATCACTGTTAGTTTTTTCTTCTCACTCTTTTCTTCTTTCACTCCAATTTTGAGCTGTGGTTTTTTTTTTTTTTTTTTTTTTTTTTTTTTTGCAGTGATTTGATACCCGGTTCGACAGTGGGTGGGTTGAGATGGTGATTGGCGGATCACTGGTGGTGGGTTGCGATGGTCAGATTCAGTGGTGGGTGGGTCGGCTGGTGATGGGCGAATTGGTGGTGGTGGGTTTTGTTGTGCGAAATCGGTGAATGGGTTCCGAAGGATGGGTCGGCGGTGGGTGGGTTGTGGCTGCAACAATTTTTCTAGTGTTTTTCTAGTGTTGTGGGTGGGTGGGTTGTGGGTTCTGTTGTTTTTTTGGTGGTTGTGGCCACAACAATTTTTCTGGTTGTGGGTTTTTTTATTTATTTATTTATTTATTTTTATAAGGTGGTGTTGGTGGATGTGGGTTTGTACCAGTGGTGGCTGTCGGCGTTGTTGCAGCGGAGGTGGTTGTGCCGTTGTTGTTGATGATGATGATCAGGTTTGGGTTTGGGTTGATCGGGTTTTGATTGTAGTGTTTGTTTGAGTCTTTTTTTTTTTTTGGTAGTAGTGGCTGATATTGGTGGTAGGTGGTTGATCTGTAGGGGTGGCCGGTGGTTGTGGGCTGTGGCGGTTGATCAGCGGTGTGGGTTGTTGTTGATGTTGCTGTTGTTGATGATAATAGGGGAGGGGATAATATATTATTTTAATGTGTAGTAAGTATTATTTTAATGTATAGAATTGAATTATAAAACATCTGATAAATGAGATGTTGCAAAACAGGGGTGGATTCAGGGGGGGTCGAGAGGGGGCACTTGCCCCCCCTGACCTGCCCAAAATTTTTCTTTTTTTATGTGTGTAATAGTAAAAGGTGGAGATTTAATTGAAACTGTGATAAGTAGTGCGTGAGTAATTGAGCTATATTGAAAATCTCTTCAGCTAAGTGTTTCAAAATTAAACTGTAAAGTGCAGAGCCACAGTAAACAACCACATACATCCTTTTTTTCTTTGTGGGTATATATATCTCCCTATCTTTTTGAAAAGTCAAACTCAATTGATATATCATATATCTTCATATCTTTTTTTACTTTATCAATATTTTTTAAAGTTCAAAATTTATAAAAATAAACTTAAATAAAGAAGAAAAAGTCTTAATTGAAGAGACGAAAATAGCACCCAAAAAAAAAAGTTTCCTTTCAAAAGTATTAAGATATAAAATTTGGAAACAATTACATGACAAATTCCATAAAATATATTAGGGGATTATTTTATTCGCTATATATTTAAAAAAAAAAACACTAATAAACTATACACAATATAATGATATGCAATGATTTTAGGGAATCTTTCAATATTGAATGATCACTTACTATTCATATTATTGGCATTTAATTGTCAAGTTTGGTTAATATTGTGTATATATGATGCATATGTTGTATGCTACATACACAATATGTATTTGTTTATAAAGACACATGTATATTAGTTATAAATTTTGCCTCCCCTAAAGTCGAATCCTAGCTCCGTCACTGTTGCAAAATAATGTGGTAAAATAATAAAGTAAGCATTTGATGTGATAAAATGGCATAATTTTTGCACTATCTGTTACGGATGCTCTAAATATGTTAAAATAACACTTTTATAAATATGTTAAAAACTGTAGTTGCTACTTCATTAGGCCACTCGTAAGAGAACCTCTCTCTCTCTCTCTCGCCCCTCTGGGACTTCTTTTCTCTTTCTTTCTTCTATCATTCACGCCCAGAAGCTTCTCTCTCACGCAGAGTCCTCTTCAAACTCCTCTCTCTCCCTCTTTCACAACAGATTCATTTGGACTCTACCTCATAAATTTTCATAAATTATTCAGATTTATATTTGCTCCTCTATCTACCACCGGCCTGTTCTCATAAATGAAGTCTTCTAATTCAAATCCTACTTCAAATGCTTCCCAGCTTTCTTTCAAATACTTCCTCACTTTCTCTCAAATCACATAAATCCAGATCTTCTCAACTACTTCTGTAAACCTCATTAATCCTTATAATCCCTCGGCCACAACGTATTATATATGGAATCAGATACAGATGTTCTTCCGCCTCAATCCTGCTTGACACAATCGCTGTGAGTTGTTTCTCTCTTCAACTTGTTCATTGAGTTTTAAGTAATTTATAACAGTGACCATTATTTCTGTGTTTATCAATTTCTCTATAATTTAATGGTTGTTGTATTAAAATTTCTTGTGTTTTATGGGTTGCTGATGAACTATAGTTCTTGTTACTGTCTAGGTTTTTGTTTTATTTTGTTATATACAAGTTTTATTAAGTTTTTGTTATGTATGTTTATTAGTTAACAGGCTAGAACGACTTAAAAAAAAATTACATGATTTTAATATATTTTTGTCTTCCTCTGTTGTTGTTCTTGTATTAAGTCCTTCCATTTATTGTTTTGTGTTGGCATTTCAGTTTTTTGTTTCTCTTTGTTAGACTGTTTTCTATGAGTGTCATAAACGTGTTGAGTTTTTGAAACTGTCATTTGAGGAAATTTGTTATTGTTTTGTCCCCTTTCTGTATTCCAGATATTTTCTGGGTTACTGTTTTCTGGGATTGGATTTTGGTCTGCCGTATTCTAGCAAGTATTTGGTTTTGTTTGAAAGTACTTTTCCCTTGCTGTATTTCAAAGGGGTCAGATATTTTCTTTTGGTCTGTAGGTAAGCTTTAGGGGATAATTAGCATATTCTGTTGCATATGCTGCAAATGAGTCCATTTTTCTTTACTTTCAATTCCCATTTAGCTTTTGTTAAATTTCTGGAAATGCCAAAGCAAGCACCTATATGATTGTTTATTGTAAAATGCTCATGTGACCATTTCAATACCGTGTTATTTGCGTTTGCATTGCTGAGAGTATGCCATGGCAAATTAAAACTTTTAATTTTTTGAAACTAATAAACTGATATGAGAAGCCAATCCATCTTATGTAACCAAGGTCTTGAAAAAAGCCCAAACCACCTTTCTACATAACATGATTAAAACATTAGGTACAATCCATGGACTGGGGAGGGGATAAAGGTAACCATGTGGTCAACTATTAAATTTGATGAAAAAATTAAATAAATAAAAGAAGATTTGGTGCAGAAAATAACTGACTTTTATAAGGATTTCTAATTGTCAATCAAATACCAAGTTTCCTCGTGGTCATCATGACACTTATGTCCTGGTTTTTTTTTTCTTCCTAGAGAAGTGTTGACTTTAGAATGACACCTATTTGTAGAATTAGAAAGGCACTTATTTGTGGAATTAAGTATTATTGTGTAGTTAAATTGGTAGTTTGGTTTTTGGTTTCAATTCACAAGAATATTGTTTTGTCACAGGAAATGTGTAAAGAGAAAGCTGAACTGCTTCTGTGAGACTTTTTTCTACTGTTCACAAGTCACAAATAGTTTTTTTTTTTGCTCTTTGCTCTTTTCTAGTGTTATGAACTCCAACATCAGGTTTTGTATTGGGGGAGAGAGAATTATAAGTTTCTGTTTTCTTTTGTTACATATGAATTTTATATCTTCTAATTAGCCTTGCTCTACCCTTTCGTTATGTACCAATTTTACATGGTTTTTTTTTTTTTTAAATGAATGTTTTATGTGTTAATAGGATACTACTTGTTAAAAAAAATGATATATATATGCTTCTACAATATTTTGTGTTCAACTATCTAATTTAATCTAATCCTATATTTACTATATATAAAAGTAAAAACCTTTAAAGAAGTGCTGCCACTTAGGGAAAATAATCTAATACTATATATAAAAGTTTCCCTAATCTAATACTATATATAAAAGTAGAAACTTTTAAAGAAGTGCTGCCACCTAGGAAAAAAAGGTCACTTAAAAAACATCCACGTAAAGAGTTTAATCTTTAAAAAATCGCAAGGTACACCGTTTAAGATTCTTTTTTTTTTTTTTTGGACCGACCGTTTGAGAGTCTTCCTATCAAACTTTTTTATAAAAACACAAACCCAAATGCCACATTCCCAATGAAAACTTCAAAGTCACTCTAACTGAGATCTGCTCTTCTACCCTGTTCCGTTTCTTTACACCGTTTGAGGGCTTTAAAGTTTATCCCACACGGTTTAAAACAAAATTCTGTTAAATTGAAAAACTGAGAGAATTTGAGAAACAGAGGGAGAGTCGCAAAGAGTGGAGAAAGAGAAAAAACTGAGAAATCTGGAGAGAGAGAAATCTGAGAAATTTGTTCGCCAACTGCATCAAGCCGTAGGACAATCCAAGCCCAGATTCTTACCGATTGGAAGGATCACGTATCATTTTAAACTTAAAGACCTGTTTCAATCTTTGTTTTCAGACATTCCGATCAAGAAAAAAGAGAACTACTTCCTTGTAAAACGACCTTTTTGGTTTTTGATTTTTCCAAAAGAAGTAGAAGAAGAAGAAGGCATATGAAGTCGACTAAAAAGAGTTCCCTTTGACTTTTTGGTTAACAATGACTCTGACGGGTAATTCTTTCTCTGACTTTTTTTCCTCCATAAATTTAAAGTTAAATTAGTTCTGTCATATGTTTTCAACATAGGGATAATTACACTTTACCCATCTGTGGTTTGCCTCTAATTCTATGTGCCTACCCGTGGTTTCAATTTTGACACTTTACCCACTTGTGATTCTCACCGTGAGTGTGCCGTAACCCACCTCTCCACTTTTCGTTACTCTAACACAGAATAAGTAAAAAACAAACCCCAAAACGGATCAAAACACTCTCACTCAAATCTTGAACATGAAGAACATTCCCAAAAATCTGAAGAACATAATATGTCTTGCGCTTTATCTTTTCCTATTTGTCTCTTCAGTTGGCTCACTAGAGCAAGCCCAGGTGTTGTTCTTTTCTTTATATTTGTATACGGTTACTCTTTTACATTAATATAGTTCTGTTTATTATCTCAAAAAAAAAAAAAAGTGAAACCCAGAATTTTTGAACATAAACCCAAACCAAAAACTAAACCTAGAAATCTTAAAGATTAACCAAAAATTAAACCCATAAATTTTGAACATAACCCATAAAATTTTAATAGATTATCGTTTACCTTCACCCCTAAAGCAATTGAAAGTTGAAACCCTCCCAGATCTGGCTTTTCTCTTACTCTTCTAGCGTTCTTTTCACCCACTACGAAGCCATGGCCGAAGCAATCCTTTATGGCGCTACACAGAAAATGATCAAAAATTTGGGATCCCAGATTTTCCAAGAGATTGGATTGCTCTGGGGTGTCCGAGACGAGCTTGAAAAATTGAAGAACACAGTTTCCACAATCCAAGCTGTTCTTCAGGATGCAGCGGAGAAGCAAAGTCAAAACCATCAAGCCAGGGACTGGCTCTAAAAGCTCAACGATGTAGTTTATGACGTAGGGTGCCGTTTTTGTTTTGGTGTTTTAAAAAGTATCAAAATTGGTGGGTTTTCTGAGATTATTGCTTTGAAAGCAAAATAATGTTGCGGGTGAGAATAATTGTTTTTGTTTGTTCCTAAGCTGTGGTGTGGGAAGACAATGAAATTTCCTAAGCTTTTCGTTTGGTTTAACATTATATCCATGGTAACAAAATTCAAAAGGTTTGCACTTTTGTTCATTAACCCATAATTTTGTTGCACAGACCACAGCCTTCCTTCAAGAGGTCTAAAACTAGTTGGCTATAGGAAAGGGATTGGGTTTCAGATCTGAAACGTAAGCTCCTTCATTGTGCTACTCAAGCGCTACCTAGACCATACAGCTCCACCACTCCGGCGAAAGACCTCCTTAATCGAAAGCGCCTCCAAGTTTAAAAAGGGTTCACATCTAAGTTTTTTATTTATTTAAAAAAAAAAACCCAGATGACCAAACTAAAATAAAATAAAAATCTGATGTGTCGATTTTAAAGAGTTGTGACATGCTAATCTTACAGCTTAATGATTTTTTGAAGATGTTTCATTAAGTCAGTGATAGGTTTTTTCTTTTTTTTTTTTTTTTTGTTTTTTTTTTTGTTTTGTTTTGTTTTTTTTTTTTTTTGTTTTTTTTGTTTTTTTTTTTTTTTTTTCTGGGTATGTTCATCATGTTCAAGATTTGTGTGAAGGGAAAGAGAAACAAATACCACTTTTTGATCTTCTTTCTCTTGCATTTTTGTGCTATTTTTTGTTTTGGGAGGAAAGAGACATAAAACTTGTACAAAAATACCTATTTACCCTTAATTTTAACAGAGGTGGGTTACGGCACACTCACGGTGAGAATCACAGGTGGGTAAAGTGTCAAAATTGAAACAATGGGTAGGCACATAGAATTAGAGGCAAACCACAGGTGGGCAAAGTGTAATTATCCCTTCAACATATATATATATATAAAAAAAAAAACTATTTATCCCTATTTCTCCACCCGATACTTATTCTAAAAACTAAAACAAGAGCCCGATAATAAAATTTTTTTTTCCTACCTATCTCCTTCTCCTTTCCCAAAAAAAACTAATCAACTCTCTCTTCCTTTTATCCCCATCTCTATCTCCATCTCCTTCTATATCACAACAGCGTAAACCAAAACACCCCATCTCCGATTTCGTCATCTTTCTCCTCATCCCATAAATTTCTTCAAACACATTACACACCAGCACAAACCAAACCCATAAATCATCAAAACCAAAATAATCTCATCTCTTCTTCATCATCTTCATCTTCATCCCATAAATTTCCTCAAACATAGTGCACAAGCAGCATAAACCAAACCCATAAATCACAAATACAAGCCAAACCCACAAATCACAAAACCTCCTTCTTTGCATCTCAGTCTCTTTCAGACTTTGCACTCTCTCTTTCCGCTCTCAAATCTTCCATTTCATGTCTCTCTCCGTAAAATTTGGGTCTTTTTTGTTCAAATGAAAGAGAAGAGATAGCGAGATGAGATAAAGAAAATGAAAGAAATTGTTGACAAAAAAAAAAAAAAAAAACAGGGGAGGTAAGATGGAAAAAAAAAGAACAGAAACTCACAGGCACGGTGGAGGAAACTTAAGTTTTAGCCGTTGATAATTTGATTATACATGGTCTGAAACTTTCAAAGATAAAATAAAGAGAAAGTTTGAAATTTTTTTTATCCAAAGAAAATAAAAAGGCCAACTATGAAAGTTTGAAGCACTTTGCGTGGATGTTGTGCTGCCAACACATTCTTGGAACTTGATCACTTTTCATTTTATGTTAATATTTTTTACTTTTCTTTAGTAGCTTCCTTGGATTGTCCGCCCACTTAACTGGAGACTCTTTGGTTAAGGAAATAAAATCCTATGACAACAAGTCAAGAGCATCTCCAGCAGCTTCTCCAAATTTTTGTACTGTTTGAAGAATGAACAGTGATTTTTACCTTTTAGTTACCCACTTTTTCAAATCCACTTTCCAATAAATTTTCTATTCCATTCTCTATCTCATTTAAATATTATTTCTTCATTATTTCTTTAACCTTTCTTTATTCTTTTTTTAATATTTTTTTTATTATTTCTCTATTCATTCTCAACAACTATATTTTTCAAATTCTCAACAGTTATATTTTTAAATCTCCCAACAATAATATTTTCAAAGCTACACACACAATTTGAATGAAAGCCCTTGTATATGGACACACACACACCCACACACAGCAGCGCACACACACACACACACACACAGAGCAACACACACACAGCAGCCACTTTCTGGGCAGCATAGACACAGCAGCACACACACACTGAGCAGCGTGCGCACACACACACAGCCCCTGTATATGAGTAGCACAGACACGCGCGCAAACACACACAACAGAGCACACACACACACACACATCAGCACACACACAGCAGCACGCACACACACACACATGGCCCCTGTATATGGGCAGCATAGACACGCACACACACACAGCAGCAGCACGCACACACACACACACACACACACACACACACACACACACACACAGCCCCTGTATATGGGCAGCACAGACACACACACACACACACACACACAACCCCTGTATATGGGCAACACACACACACACACACACACACACACACACACACACACACAACGGCACAATCAAAGCTTTAATACAATAAGGTTGAACACCACTTTTTTTTTTTTGATAAATTGCAATTTCATTAAAAGACTAAGAAGGATTACAAGCAGAGGCATCTCCCTTACAACTTGCCTCAAGTGAGAAGGGGGGGGGGGGGAGATTACCATCAGAAAAATAGAAGGGGAAAACAAATATACATATATAATGCAGTAGGATCACATTGTATATAGTGCAATAGGATCACATTGTAGCAAAACAAAATGAATTGTGCAACAGGATCATATTGTAGCAAAACAAAAATGAGTGACCCAATATACAAAACAAGTTTAAAGAGCTCTTTTAATCATATACAAAATAAGAGCATTAATGATGATAATAGTCTAAGAACAAGACCTTCATTTTTCAAGGATTTCCATTTGGCATTGACGAATATATTCTTGCTGCACTGGAGACAACATACTTACATCCATCATCATAAGCTTTCTTTCTTCCTTCAGCTTTTCCATTCTCAATTTCTCCATTTCATTTTCCTCTTTCATTCTTGCTATTTCAAGTTTTTTATCCTTAAGTTGAATTTGTGCCATTTCATGGTCCTGGTCTACAAGACGTCCTTTCTCAATATAAGCCGTTTTCATCTCACTTATTTTTCTTCTTTCTTCCATCATGACATTCAATATGTCTTCTATATGTGAAGTCGTGCCTTCTCTAGACTTTTGTTTCTTCAATCTTTCTTTTTGGGCCTTCACCCCTGGTGGTCTCTCCAAGTTTACAATTGGAACCTGTGGAATATCATCATCCTCTAAACTTATTGACTCTAGATTAGAAGGTGAAGATGGCTCAGATCACCCTCTTTTTTTTTGGTTGCTGACTGTTACCAATAGCCAACCATTTTGATGAGTACTTTAATGAATTCCAGCAATGTTCGTATTGAAATTTGGTATGTTGCAATACTTGATAGAGCTCTTTTGCTTCATTAAGCTGAAAAATTAACAAATAGTTTATAGTTACTATCTTGAAATAGTTGGAGCAAATTAGCAAATTAACACAAATTTCTTTATAAGATGTACCTTGTCTTCATTAGTCTTACCACTTTCATTCTTTTATTCAATTTGTGCCAAACACCTACAAAACTTATTGGTGCAAAGTTGAATCGTTGACCATCGGTTCGTTAGAGAACTCACCGTACGCTTAGAAGTGAAGGTCTTCCATTGGTGGTAATACTCCCAAATTCTTGACCAATATGTTGTGCGTTTTTGGTTAGTGCTTTGCACTGCATCTTGGTTGACATTGAGAAATACGGACACAAGAAGCACGCCTTCTTGTATGGAGAAGTTGCTACCACGTTGTAGTTTCTTAGCTGTGGATTCAACTTAGGGTGGAGACATTTGGCTAAATGCTTGAGCTTGTGGAACACTATCTTCACCACTTATATGTGAAGATCTTGACATATATTCATCATAACTATCTTCTAAAAGATTAGTGAAAGATGTGTCCCTTGGAATACTCGAATTCATTCCTAGTAACAAAAACAAAAACAATAATTTACATTCAGTTACGCAGAAACAATAATTCTATAATGTGTAAGGAATCCCTTACATTTAGTTCATGGTTTATTGGCATCAAACACCCAGTTCTATCACAGTTTCAAGCAATTAACAATAATTTATCTCAATTACTCAGAAACCATAAGGAACAAAACTACAATGATCGCCACATTCTAAAAAACTCAACCTCAAAGCTGTCTATAAATTTTTCATTCTTAGCCCAAAATATTAATAGCACAAGAGATCTCACAATTAAGATTGTACATTCAGAACCAATTTTCACAAAATCTCATGGAACCAAGCAACAGAAATTACCACATTCTAGAACTACACAACTCAATGCAACATGAACCATTAGATTAGTCACTTACATTTTCATTCATAGAATTATTTGCACACACATTTCCCAGAAAACATTTTCCAAAAACCATTCCAACCACATAGATATCAAAAACCCACCAAGCAAAAATGACAAACATGCAAAACCCAATATGAATTCATCGATCGAACATCATTGCCATCACAATTTTAGCTACAAAAAAAACCCAGAATTCAGATTCTCAATATTTCCACACCAAAAAAAAAAAAAAAAAAACAAACAGAGACATAATAAGATTAAAGTTTGGGTACCGATATTCAGATTCTCAATGTTTTTGTTTGGGTTTTTTTTGTTTTTCTTGGTTTGGGTACCGATATTCAAGGTTGAGATTAATTTATTGACTCTAATAAGATTAATTAAATAGAAAAAAAATAGAGAAAAGATCAAGAACAGAGTGAAAGACAGACAGAGAGAAAAGAACCAAAAACCCAAAACCTAAACCCAGATAGTGGTGAAGAACAATAGAAAAGGGTGAGCTTCAGAACTCGTACAATAAACTAATAAAACCTTATTAAATCAAAATTTTGGGTACTGATATTTAAGGTTGAGCTTCAGAACTCTATTCTTCGTCACAGGTGGTTAAGTGAACTTCGATTGAAAGGAACGGTGCAAGTTCTTTTGTGAAAGACACAGTGCGAGATTTTTGTGAGAGAGAGCAGTGGCGAGGGTTAATTTCGTGAGAGCGGCGTTTTTGAAGAGAGGGAGCTTTCTGAAGAGAAACCAGTCAATAGAGAAGAAGGAAAAACGTTTGGGAGAGAGAAAGAATTGTAAATTAAATGCCACTGTTTAATTTTTTAATATATAATAAGGGAATAGAGTTGCTATAGTGTTCTCTAAAATAAGAGAACTACTGTAGCAACTTCAAAAAAAAAAATTTGAGAACCTGTGCGTTTGGAGAAGATGGAGCGTGAACAGTAACATTTGGTGGTCCAAAAATGGCTTTACAGTGATTGTTGGAGATGCTATAATATGGGTTAAAAACTTTACATATTATTAGACTATCAAACATCAATATTTATATATGCTTACTTAGAATTTAATATTTTTATTTACCCAAAAGTTGTGATTTAAAAATATATTTGAAAGATAGATTTTTATATTTATTTGGACTATTTTAGTCAAATTTTCAACTTTTACCAATTTAATATATTTATTATATTTTAAATAATTATTAAATTAATTATGATTTTTTTTTTCTAAATAAATTAATTATGATGTCATTACAATTCAACTTTGGTTCGATCTTGGTTTGACCTTAAAAACTTCGAACCTCCTCTTTGTTCGGTTTGTTAAATGGTTAGATATTTATTTGCTTATGAAATATATCAAATATGATCTTCATTTTCACAAAACATAAGGTATCATATTCACAAAACTTCACTAAAGGCTTTCTTTCTTTTTGAAAAAATTTCAAATCCATTTCATGGGTTTGTCTATTCTTTATTCATTGTTGAATTTTTTTCATAGTTAATAGATTTTTTGTGCATTGCACAGGTTAGTAACTAGTACTATATATAAAAACAGAAGCCTTTTTTGCAATTAAGAGAAAAAAGGCAATCTAAAATTTAGATACCTTTAAGGCTGTGTTTGGTTCATGAAAAATATTTTCCGGAAAATAGGAAAATAAATATTTTCCGGAAATGCTATTTTCGGGAAAGGAAAATATTTTCAAGTGTTTGATTGCATTATGAAAATTGTTCTAGAAAATATTTTCATGTGTTTGGTAACATTCTGAAAATGCTATTTTCCACCACCACCCACACAAAACCCACCACCACACAACAGGAAAACCACCAAAACACCACCACCCACACCACCACAACAACAACACAAAAATCAGAGATCAAAGAGAGAAAGTAAAAAATCAAAATCACACAGAAACGTAGGTCGGTTCGTGGGTCGATCAAAATCACACAAAAAATCAAAATCACACAAAGAGAGATCGGTTTGTGGGTTCGTGGCGTGAAGGCTCTAGGTCGCCGGCGAAGTCGAAGGCTCGTGGGTCGAAGGCTCTGGGTTGAAGATCGGTTCGTGGGTTCGTAGATTGATGGGTCGAAGGCTCTGGGTTGAAGATCAGTTTGTGGGTTCGTAGATCGGCGAAGTCGAAGGCGTGATTTGGGCTCTGGGTTCGTTGGCGAAGTCGAAGGTGTGATTTGGGCTCTCTCTCTCTCTCTCTCTCTCTTTACGCGTGAGTCCGGAAATGGTTTGAAGTGAAAATTTTGATTGAAACCAATTTCTGGGTCAAAGCCATTAAAACACATGGTCAACTGAAATATTTTTTAGAAAATTTATTTTTCATACGCAACCAAACACCTACATTTACGGAAAAGTATTTCCAAAAATGATTTGAATCCAAAACAAACACCGTCTAAGTTAAAAGCCGATAAATTACATTATTTGTTAACGCTGCAACACCGTTTAAAAATGAAAAATTATAATATTTCATTGCATTGGGAGCCCTCTCGATAGAAAAGGTAACTAACCGCTTAAGAAAATAAAAAAAAAAAAACAAAAAGGAAAGATTGCTACACGGAGAAAGGAGAGAGAGATCGAGAGAAAAGAGAGACAGAGAAATAGAGAGGCAGAGATGTAGACGAGGGCGCCACCCAAATCTTCTGCCATCACCGAAAGCCTCCACTCACTACCCGACTATCGGAATCACTACTGGTAAAGTTCTGGTTTAAATTTAAAAATTTAGGGTTTTTGGTTTTTATTTGGAGAATCAATTGGGTGTTAATTATGATTTAGATTGGTATTTTGGGTCAGTTTTGGTTTTGATTAATATATTGGTATTTTGGGTCAGAAATAGGGAGAGGCGATGAAACAGAGAGAGGCCGAGAAAGATAGAGGCGATGTATTTTGGGTATGAAATGTTACTTTAGATTGAGTTTTTTTGTTGGATAGGTTTAGATTTGATTCCTTTTTGTTTTGGGTTTTTGGATTCTCTTTCAAAACGTTTTTTGTTTTTTTGTTTTTTTTTTTTCAATTTTAAATATGATTTAGTCTTTTAAAAGACTTGATTTTGATTTAGGGTTACGTTTTTGGTCCAGCACCACCTATCTCCGGCTCCATTCAACCGCAACCTCAACGTACGCGCAACAATTTGCCTCTCCCTCTTTTCTTTTCTTCTCACAAAACCTAAACCCAATGCATCAAACTTCTAATCCACTTCTTCCTCCAGCAACGTCTCCATCTGCTCCTCCTCCTCCTTACCTCTCCGGACGGTGTCCACTCACCAAGTTGAGTTTTTCATTAGTTTTGAGTGAGCTTCTGGCTTTATGGGTTTAGTATTTAATTAGGTTTTATGAGTTTTGTGTGTTTGTAGTGGAAATTTGAGGTTTTTAATTCATAGATTTACTGAGATTTATAGTGAATTATTTAATAGTTTGATTAGCTTAATTTTTACTTTAAATAACTGAAAAATTATGCTTATCACCTTAAATAACCCCTAAATCCTAGATCTCTACGGATGGAGAAAGAAGGTTCAGTGAGGACTTGGGGATTTTTACATACTAATATTGCCAATGACCTAATTTTCTCGAATTTGTCCTTCAAATATTGCTCTAATGCATGCCTTACAAGGTTCTCATAGCATAAATGTATTTAGTATATATTCTATCTCTGTACATTGATCTGTTCGTATGGTTGTCACTCATGCACAACCCATGGTTGAAGTTAGATGCATGGAGAATGGTGTTGTGTGCTATAGTGTTGAGTTTTATTGTGATGATGATGTGAAATATTGATCTCCAATCTCACCCGTTATAGTCTTAAAGCCCTCTGTTTTATTTTTCCCCACTTTACAGTGGACCTTTGAGGGCTTACGTTGAAGGTTTGTGTTTATTTTCATCTTTTCTCATCAGGTCCTTTTCTGTTTTTGTGTGTGTGTGTGGGCTGTGCTTGCGTGCAAATTTTAGTAATAAAATTGCTCAACATAATTGCATGGTGTGGTTATCTTAGTTTTAAAATATAGTCAACAAGTTGCAAGTTAGAGGAAATTAGAAATATTTCTAATTGCTCCAGTATTTGTACAAAGTGAAAATTCGTATCTTATTCTAAGTTGCATGTTTAAGAGTGATTTGGGAGGGCAAAGAGTATTTGATCTCAATCAGTTCTGATTGTGTTTGTTTTGTTTGTGAAGTTAATCTAGGTATATTAGATCGTGCTCCACTTATTTATTTGGGTGAGTTGAAGCATCCTTTCCAAGTTTGACTAAATGGTTGGTTGTCTCTGCAGAAGGTGGGTTGATTCCATTGAGTGCTTTTATTTTTCAATTGCATTTCAGTGACATTCAATTACAAACTTTTAAATTGATTTGCACTTACAGTTGATTTGCATTGCATTTAGGTGGTTTGAATTAGAATTCAACTAACATTTTGCATATAAAGCTGTATTTATATAAAAATCATTTTACTAAATGTAGGTTGTATTCTAATTTAGAATTCAGATAGTTTAAATGTACATTTAAAAAAAAACAAATTGTTTTCTTAAATGTTGCTATATAGTATATTTATATATTGGTTGCTGCATCACCATGTCATAGAAGTCTTTCCAATTGAATTTTTGGCAGCCGCATCTATTTCCCTAATTTTGAATATCACATGATAACATGTATAAGCTGCAATATCTATAATGTGTGAATGGTGATTGAAGTCTGCAAGGTTTTTTATAGTTATTACAAAGTTAACAAAAAAACTTAGAAAAATTGTTGAGATTTGCTTAGAAGTTGTGCAAACTTGATTTTTTTGCAAAACTATAATATGGAAAATGTTTCAATTTGGATTCTATTTGTTCATGCTGTTTTGTTTGTGTTTTATTAATATTGAAATGATTTAAAACCAAACGGTAGACCCTTTTGTTAAAACGGTATTTTAACCATTTTTTTTAATTGTTTTATGGGTATTTTTGTTGGATTTTTTTATTAGATATTTTGGTTGGATTGTTTTAAAGGTTTGGCGGTTAGAATTTGGTTTGCATTTGGGTTAGACTGTATTGACGGAAAAAAAAAAAATTTGATTTTTTTTTTTGTTGATGAATGGCTTTGTTATCTGTTAAAGCATAGTGGGTCACCACACGTTCAATTCCATTGCGAGGGACAGCTTAGTTGTTCAACAGTCCTTGGTGGTTAGTCAGCTATTTTTTTTTTTTTTTTTTTTGAACTGTCTATATTTGATAGATGATGGTAACCTGGCAAAGAAGTGGTCTACTAAAGAACATCTCTACCCAATCCGCAAGCTTGATCAGTCTAAAGTAAGTATTGATAGTGTATTATTTATTATTATTAATATTATTATTATAATGAGAAAGGGACTACTTTTTATTGTTTGAAATTCTCCTTCTCTACAATCTTTCTCCTGTGGTTTTTTCAGCTGACGTTAAAAGAAAAGAACTATGACAAGGTATTTTTGGTTATAAGTAATAAAGATTCAAGTAATTGGCTGAACTGTTCTAAAAAGTGATTTGGGTTTTGAAAGATTGGATCTTGAGGGCAAAGAGTAGCTGGCATCAGATCTCTAAGTTGCAGGCCTAAATCAAATGGTTGGTGTTTGATGGTTATTTGGAGTGCAGTTTAATTATATTTTGGAGGGTTTAATTTGAGAGATTATATAAGTTTACCACAATATTTATGTTTATTGTGCGTGAGTTCATATTAGTAGGTTTCTAAAATTTTGCTCAAGTTTTATTGACAAAAAACATTTCTGAATTCAAAGTAATTGTTATGATCTATGTGAAGTATTAAAACTATTGATTTTCATATACATATTTTGTGGTCTTTGGTGAACTTGCATTGGGTTAGTGATGTGGAATTAAGTTAATTAAGACCATTTGGTGTCAAAGCATATGAGAAAGTGGATTATTGATATATGGATGCATTTACAATTTCTTATAGCATTATTCTTGAGAAATCAAAAGGCATATATTACACCTTTATGCAAAGCTTTTTTGTGCAATTGGCCTTATACTTTTTAGAATTGTAAGCTTTGATTTAGAACCATTAGATTTTCCCCATGAGGATCTTCACTTGGGAATCAGATTAAATGGATTGAATTGCATATTTGAGGTTTGAAGAACAAAGCCAGTCAATTTTATTTCTTTTAGAAGAACACCTGCGCTTTAGCATCATCATTTGAACAACTAACCATCTACCCCCTTCCATATTTTACCATCACATTAGGTGAAATGGACCAGCCTTAAAAAGCAACTTTTTCTTGGAAAACCACACAGACCACAGAACTCCCAACCACCACAGCCATAAACAAGGAGTTAACAGAGCCATCCTCATATAAAGCATTAATACAATGTTTTACTCAGAATCCAATTGACTATGGTTGCAACAGATCAAGTCTGACACCACATTCACAAGCAAACCAAACTGCTCTAGCGATAGAACAAGATAAAAACCAGTGGTTTGCAATCACTTCATTCTCACCACAAAGTACACATGCAGAAGATATAATTTAATTTGTCTTTTAACCAACTTTTCTTTAACAGGTACAGCATTGTGTACTAACTTCCAAAAGAAAAGGCCAAGCATTCGAAAGGAAATTTCAGCTTCCATAACCTGGTGCTAAGTTTCTGACTGACAGAAGAAGCAGAATTCAATTGATCATCTAAGCTTTTGTGATTTATATGGATGATACTCTTTCTGCACAAAATAAATCCTAGACTGAGTGTGGTTAAATGACCTTATTCTTAAGATTCCCATTGGACAGAGGCAATTCTTAAAATCTCATCTGCCACTGAAGGATGGTAAAGGGTCTTAATGAAAAAGGTCTTCCAGCAAAATCCATCTTGATCAATCAGATCTGCCACAAAATGCACAGAAGAACTAAGACCATTATCCACCCTCTCTTTCATGATAAACCAAGCAGGGTGATTAAATGGGATAGATTTACCATCCCCTACACACCACTTAGCCTTAGTCAAAACTAAATTTCTACAATAGAGTATACCTTCCCAACCCCAAAAATTGAAACATCTCATCCTAACACTGAATATATTATTTTGTCTACAATTTTTGGCCTGCAACACCTTAAAGAACAAACAATTTTGATTCAAAGCAACTCTCCAAAATTGTTTAGCTAACAATTCTTTGTTCAAATGTCCCATCTTCCTACAACCCAGCCCCATTCTCTTTTTTGGAAAACAAATTGTGATCAAATTCATAGAATGAACTTTCTAACACCTTCTAAATGGTCCCAAAAATGATAGAGAGGCAGTGAAGTAAGCACAGGTTTGAGCAAAGTCAATCTTCCAGCCAGAGACAACAGTTTTGCCTTCAACCAAACTTCTAAACAGGTCAGATTTCTTCTGGCCAAAATCTAAATTGAGATCCTGGTGTTACCAAGTCTATAAGCTTCTTTAACCTTAAAAAGAGCTAAAACAGATTCTTTACACTGCTCAGGAAAAACACTGCAGATTTGTTAAAATTGATCATCTGACTAGAAAGATTGCAAAACCACTCCAAACTTTTTAGGCTAAAATGCACAACACACTATGTTTGGGGTTGCTTCTAAATCTGTCTATTTACTATTAATACTTGCAATTTAGATCCCTCATGTATTGCACCCACCACATTACTGTGCCCCTTCCGACAACATCCCTTAGAATCTTTGAATTGTGTCTGTGTCCGAATTAAGAGATACTTTAGTTCACAAGTATTTTCCTTGAGATTATTTATATACACATTGATTTTTGAGTTTATAATGTTTACATTCTAAGTTTAATTCATTAATGCATGTATGAATTTAGTTAGTTTGAAAGTAACTGACTGAAATTAGAATCAGTACAGACAAATTAGTTGTGTGTGTGTGTGTGTGTTTTATTTATTTTATTTTATTTTTAAGTAGCATTGGGACTTTTCAATTATTGTTATATGAAAATATGTGATTTTATTTAAGCTGTATTTTTATTTGCAGGTATAGAGAACTAAATGCAAGAAAATTCCCAACAAATTGCTTTGTAATATATGCCCACCACAACATTTAGTTTAGTCCCTTGCAAATAATGTTTTCTTGCATCTATTATTCTATTTTATATATGTTTGCTGGAAATTTATTTTATTTTATATTAAGGACATTGTAATATATAACTAGATTTTGTGAGAATAGTTTTATTTATTTACTTTATTTAAAATCTTATTAGTGGTTTTGTTTATTTATTTATTGATTCTAACTCTGTCCATTGCATTTGGATCCAGAATGCAATTAACAATTTGAAGTTGTTTTGATAAGCTTGACATATTAAATGGAGTGATATTGTATTTTATATGTAGCATTCCTGCAAGTAGGACAAATGAGGGGCTGTACAACATGTCCTTGATGAATTTTGAATTTTAATGTATTGTTATATTAAATTTATTGTTTTCTAATTCATAAAATGATCCCGTGTATTGCGCAGGTTAAATGCTAATTTGAATAAATTGAGAATATTTTAGACGTATGTTATTGGATATTTGGGTATTGGTTAAGTATGTGGAACTTTTGTGCCATTAGATGGCTCATGCATTAGGCAACGCTGAAGATAGGAAATTGTGGCCTCTCCCTATTGCTAAGCATTTTATTGATGTGTTGGTGGAAGAACTTAAAGGGAACATGCCACAAGGTATGTTTAAGAAAGGTCTTTGGGGTTTTATCCAAAAAGAGTTTAACCGACATGCTAGTAAAAACTACCATAAAGACCAAGTAAGGTAGAAATTTCAAAGGTTGAAGGTTAGACATCGTGTATTTTTTGAGCTAATCGGACATTCAAGGATGGGTTGGGATTCCCATACAAACATAGTGATAGGAAGTGAAGAGGTTTGGACAGATGCAATTGCGGTAAGTGTTATATGTGTACACAATAATTTTAATGTTGTTGAATTATTGTTTTACTTAAATAAATAGTACATGTGTTTAACCCATTATATATGCTTGTTGATAGCCCAACCCTAAATGCAAGGAGTTCCGGAAAAAGGGCCTTGATCACTATGACTTGTTGGGACAACTTTTCAACAAAAGCACTGCCACTGGATTCCTTCAAATTTCATCAGCCCAACCAGCCCCAAACAGTGATGAAGAGTGAGAGCTAGACGAGGGATTTCTATCAGCTAGAGTACATGTGCATTTAGAAGCTGATAGTGGAGATGCCATAGAGGAGCTGGCCACACCAATTGAAGAGCAAAGCAGGTGTATTGAAAAGCATGTAGCCCAACCAGAGCATTCCAAGTAGAAGAAGAAAGGAGAGATACTTGGTGAAATGACTGAGGCTATCAAGGGCTTCACGGAAGTGTCAAAGGTACGGCTCATAGCTAATAAGAGTAGAAAGCAAACCGGTGAGTCTTTTGTGAGGAGTGAAAGGTTCTCCATTGACAAAGCTGTTGAGGTGCTTAACTCATATGATCACTTATATGATTTCACCCACTACAAGGTTCTAAAGGTACTCCTTAATCCCAATGTTAGGGCTGCTTTAATTTCCGTGAAGTTGGAAAGCAGAAGAGCTTGGATGGAATTAGTTGGGAATGGATATTAGGCAGGATTGCTTTTGTTGGGTTTGCTTTGTTTTGTTGTTGTGTTGGGCTTGTTTGGTAGTGTGCCACATATTTTGGATATAATGTTAGTAGTTATGTTTTTATGTTAGTGGTAGAATATGAACTAAGTGGCAGAAAAATGGAAGTAGTTATAATTTTTATGTTATTACGAACTAAGTGCAGTTATATTTTTATTTTATTATAGACTAAGTGCTGTTAGGGATTTATATATGGCGTGCACTTTTATATATAGTATTGTTGACTTATGTTGTCTTAGATATTACACATATTTTATTTAAAGCTATATTCTAATATTCATGATTTATCATTGTTGTATTAATCATAGTTGTGATTCAATCATGGCCAATTATGGTTCAGACTATGATGAAAGTGATGTAGAGCCTGAAATAGCAACAAGTTATGTGTTTGAGTGTATCCAGTATGTGCAAAAATATTATCTCAAAAGTCCTAGATGCAACAGTATTTTGACTGGGAGGTCTTTCATAGTTTCATGGATGTAATAATTGAAGAAAATCCCTAAGCATTTTATGAAATGTTTTGCATGGACATTAACATCTTTCAGCATTTATGTTATGATTTGAAAATGCTATACTTGTTAGAGGAAGATATTGGAATTGTCTCAGTTGAGGAGGTTGTTGGGATGCTTTTATATATTGTTGGGCATAATAAAAACATGAGGTTGGCTGCAAACCGCTCCCAACATTCACTTGAAACCATTCAACAGAGATTTTATCGTGCATTAAGGGCAATTCATTCATTGAGATTCATGATAATTAGGCCAGATTATGGTGCAAATGAGCACCCTGGTCATTTTTGTGAAAATGGGATGTATTATCCATGGTTTAAGGTATGATACTTTTTCCTATTTATAATAAATATTTCATACTTATCAAAGATAAATAATAAATATTTCATAATATGCTGGTGTATACTCAGGTTATACTTGCATGAGTCTGTTTTTGGTAAATTTTCAATGAAACTTAAATTACTTATTAAAAATAAAAAAATTTCTTATTATATATTGATGTCACGTAATGGTTTGTTAATAACAATTTATAGGAGCTATTGATGGTATCCATTTTCAGTACTTCCAACTCCATCTCGTAACAGTATCACATTTAGAGATAGGAAAAGTAAGATAACACAGAATGTTATGTGTGCATACATCTTTGATATAAGGTTTACATACATTCATACTAGATGGGAGGGTGATGCAAACAATTCTAGGGTGATGCAAGAGGCTCTTGGAGATGCTAAGTATCAATTCCCTTGGTCTGCTAGAGGTTACAAAAATAATTATAATTTCTTACCTCATGGCCGTAGATATTAACCTAATGTTTTTAAACTTGTCTTACTTTACTCATGTTAAGACTTATTTTCGATTATTGCAGGATCCTATTATCTTAGGTATTGCATTCCTCCCACCACAGAAGTCAGAAAGACACCATGCTCGAGAATACCAAGGTGCTAACAGACAAATTACAAACCTCCAAGAATTATTTAATTATAGGCATTCCTCATTGCGAATGGTTATTGAATGATGTTTTGGTGTTCTAAAGGCAAGGTTTCCTATTCTAAATGACATGCACTCTTATTCACCAGCCAAACAACAACTCGTTGTCACAGCATGTTGTGCATTGCATAACTTCATACACATGCATAACTGGTCAGATAATCTGTTTCATGCATGGGAAGAACAAGATGTTGAAGTATCACTGTATGTGATACAAATAACTCAAGTGATGCAAGAGTTGGAAGTGGCAAGAATGAAGAAGCCTTTAATCTACAAGCACAACGAGCCATGACTTGGTATCATGATGAGATCACTGAAGCAATGTGGGAAGATTATAGAACCCAACATGGTTGAACATATGAAGCAAGTATTTGTGGATAACTATAGTCATGTATTTTGTAAACTTTTTAAGTACTTGTATTTTGTGAACTATGTTCGTTTTTTTAACAGTTACGTGAGATTATTATTTTGTTGTAGTTTATTTGTAGTCAACTATATATTCATGGCCATATATTCATGAATTATTATTCATATTGTCAGTATCATATGCTCTATTACTATTCACGAACTACTGTTAAAGTTAGTGTATTGTGCATATTTCCATACTCATTTGAGTAAAATATTAAATGTCATAGCGTGTAAAAAAACATATTTTTCTTATATTAGACTATTCTATGGTAGAGAAAATAAATAAAGCTTATGACTACATTGAAATAAACACACCAAACGCAAAGACATAAAGTGAAGACAACATATACTACACAACCACGACAATAAAATGGTTTTAAGTATCAATATCATTCTGACAAGAAGTCGTGTATAGTGTACTATGCATAGAAAGGAAAAAAAAAATTTGTCCATTACACGTTTTTACATCGATGTCATGATTAGTATGCACCATCTAACAAGCATAATCTTCATCAATCTTTTAGCCTCTACAATGAGTTGGATCTTACCATGCATGGCCTTCAATTCCTCTTTCAATACACAACTCAATTTGTAATTGTTGGAAATCCTTTGCATATGACAATGGTGCCTTCAAGGCCATACATCATTCAAAATAACAACATACATACCTTGGGTGTGAGTGCAGCGCGAGCATTCCTCCTTGAAGGAAGAAGAGGAATACACCAAGGGCGAGTGGATCGGAGTGAAGAAAAGATTAGAGTTGCCACCTAGATTAGGTCTGTGAACTATTTAATTACACCCTTACTTGGAAGGACTAAGTTTTACTACTAGAGTATGGGTTTAAATTTTACGTACAATTTTGAAAAGGTGTTAGGCACCCAAAACCACCTAACCCGTGTGTCGGCTTCCAGTCATTGTGTCTTATGTCTTAATCCTATTAAAGACACATTCAACATTGCATTTTATACTTATATACAAACTAGCATACATCTAAGCATACAACATGACTTTAATCATCTCAAAGCCCTAACATACATCTATCATGGCATCATATCATCATAAACCCTAGCATGTTCCTATCTCATTACATCTAAGGGAGCAAACAAATCATGGCATCAAGTATACATGGCAAAAACACAAACATGGCAAGATCCAAATAACCATGTGATTGCATCAAGAACAAATCATCCAATCAATCATGCTCATACTTGTCATCAAACATATACCCAATGCATCTTCATGTAAATACATGACTTACCTCACTTACTTTACTGCATCTCAGCACTTATGTATCAATGGATGGCCATGTGAATGCATGTTCATGGCATTAAAGTGAGAAATAAAAAGAAACCCTAATCTATCATGTTAAAGGCAAACAAGTAATTAAACAGGGAACAGAGACTTAGAAGGCATAAAAAAGAACCAAACAAAGGCATATGATGTAAAGAAACAAAGAAATAGAAACAGAAAAGTCAGATTAGGGTTTCTAGACACAAGTATGTGTACGCATATATAGGTCTGTGTACGTAGGCCAGTTGTATGCGTACACATATTATGATTCTGCATGAGCATACAGAATCATGCGTACATAGACACGCTTAATGAACCCTAATCTAGAAACACAGAAAACAAAGCAAGACTCAAAACAATAAATCTAACAACCTGACATGCTTTTAAACATACAAACTACTAAACCTTAGGCTAAACAAACATATCTAAGCACAAATAAAACAAAGAAACAAGATTAAAAACAAGGTTAAAGCAAAAATGAAAGAAAAGAGTTTAAAATTCAATACCTCAAAACAAAAGCTTCTAGGCTTGATTTTAACCGTTACCCTTAGTCAAATCTATTTACAATCAAATCTATTTATTAGTCTTTTCACACACACATTGCTCATACTTAGAGACTCTTCTATTTTTTTTTTCCTTAGTACAAAACTTTTCTTTCATTATAATTCAATGTTGATGCATTTTTCAATTACAAATATATTTAGGGGTGTAATGAGATTTATGCATTTTTGGATGTATTTATATTTTAGGGATAATTATAGATTACCCATTTGTGGTTTAGCCCGAATTTAACTTACCTACCCGTAGTTTCATTTTTGACACTTTACCCACCCGTGGTTCATTCCATTTATGCTCCGTAACCTACCTCTGTTAAAAAAGAAGGATAAATAAGTCTTTTTACGCTCATTTTATATCTCTCTCCTCCCAAAACAAAAGAAAAACAAGATTAAAATATGGTATTAGTTTCTCACCATTCACAAACATGAAGAACATACACAAACATGAAGAACATATGCCCAAAAAATTAATAAAAATCAAACCAAGCAATACCATCAAAGTACAAACCGTAGATCTATCAAAATACAATCCCAAATATATAGTACAACATTTGATCCCACCTTTTATACCAGATTGACTTCAAAATTAAGCCCACAAAAAAGAGTCATAAATTGCTAGCAACACATTGAAAATTAACATGCAGAGAGAGAAAAATCACAGTTTCAACTGCTTTGTTGGAAGAAAAAGAAAGAAAGAAAAAAAAAACTTAGAGAATTTTAATGGAACTTAAGAACAAATGAATTCAAACCCAGGCATATATTTGAAACCCCAATTTCAAATCCAGACATATATTTTAGGACTTCTCAAACCCAAAAAAATAAAACTCAAATCAACCACTCCATAGATCTCAATCCGAAGACCCACGGCGAGTTGCTATCCACGGCCCCATGAACCCAGGTCCACCTACAACACCACGAACCCACGCTGATGTCCATCGTGACAATCCAAAATCTTAGATCGACCACCACTAAAACCTAAATTGCAACCTACATGTCATGCTCCTTAAAACCCAGACCTAAATCAATCATGCTCCTCCTCCACAAATCAAGACCCAAACCCATAGATTGGCTTCGCCGGTGACGGATTGGAGATGTTGGAGGTGGGTATGGCTTCACCGGCGTGAGGGAGATTTTTGCCTTGGTGGATCAAGTACATGCAGAGCTCGAAAGTGGGCGGAGGTGAGAGAAGAGAAGAAAAGGGAGAAAACTCACCGGACTGGCATCGGAGTGTGGGGTGGAATTGTGACAGAGTGTGGGTGGACGTCGGACCTTCGACGGAGTATGGGGTGGAGCTGCGTCTCTCTGTCGTCGGTGCGTGGGGGTGGAGCTGAGGTGAGCTTGAGGATGAGTTTCAGGGTGTGTGAGGAGTGTGTGAGAGAAATGTGTGAGAAGTGACCAATTCGGAAATCTAGTGAAGGTAAAATGGAAAGGGAAATTCATTTACGGCATGGGAATTGGGAAGCTTATTTATTTTACAGTCAAACTGATTTCTATTTTCAGTTTGACTGTATTTTCAAGTGGTGCCAAACACAAAGCTGAGTGTAAAACATTTTCAGATTTTAGTTTACATGCAAAACAAACGCAGCTTTAATGATGATTCTTGGACTAATCAATCAAGTGGGTGCCATTGTAGCATCTAAGATCTCAGGTGGGTGAGCAAGCGTGAGAAAGTGTGTGGGAGATGAGTGTCTAATCTGGTTTCTTGTTTGATTTTTTGATGAAACTTGTTAGAGTAACGGAAAAATTAGAGGTGGGTTACGGAGTATAAATGGAATGAACCATGGGTGGATAAAATGTCAAAAATGAAACCATAGGTGGGTAAGTTAAATTCGGGCTAAACCACAAGTAGGTAATTTGTAATTATCCCTATACTTTATGTTACATCTTATTACAACTGTAGAAATTTTGATAATTGGTAAATGTAACTACTTCGAATTATGATGAATGAAAAATTCATATGTCACCTTGTCCCCCTACTAGAAAAAAGTATTAATATCAATTTTTTTTAGAGAGTTTCAACCTATATCGTCCATTCCTGATAATAGCTCTTTTATTATCAGACCAAGACACCAATCGGTTTTTGGTGTATACAGGAATTAAAGCCCAGATCTCTTATTCAACTATCAGAAATTTTACCAGTTAAGCTAACTAAAACCCGCTATTAATATCAAATTTGAATAGGTTTCTTTTCCTTTATCCTATCCATACACTTCTCTTCCCAAATTTAAATAGTTTTTATAATAAATCAAATAATAGGTTAAAAAATTATACGGACAGCATGCAAATATATTTTTCATTTTTCATTATTTTTGTGATACCTAACATACATACATACATACATACATATATATATATATATATATATATATATATATAATCAAAGTTTGGCTTAGATTCTTAGAAGTCGTAGTTGCACAAAGTGATTTCACCAAATTGCAAATTTTTTTTTTAAATCTAAAAAAATAGGTATAATTTTTTTTTGTTCTTATCTTAATCCTATAATTTCTAAGTTGATAAAAATATTAATTTGATTACAATCCAAATTCTTTATCTAATCATTTTATTATTATAATTTATAAGTTGATAAAAAATCATAATTTTATTACAATCCAAATTTTGCATCTAATCATTATTTTATTTTATTTTATTTAAATGATATTATTACACGTAAATAAAAACAACAACATAATATTTTTTGATTTTAAAAAAAATCCAAATTCTTCATCTATTCCTTTGATAATTATAATTTATAAGTTGATAAAAAATCATAATTTGATTACAATTCAAAATCTTCATTCTTTTATTTATTTATTTATTTAAATTATACTACTACATGAGAAAAATAACATAATTTTTTTAGATTTAAAAAAAATAGATATATATATATTTTTTTTGTTGATTAACAGCAACGCAATATATATATGATTTTGTTCTATAGATCTATTTTACAATTCTATTCAACTATTTTTAGTTTTTTAATAAAACATTAATGTGGCATTTGGAATGGGGTTATGTTTTAGGATTCCTAGGAATATTAAAAGATTCTCATATTTGGGTGTAAATTACGCTAGGGACTTATATGCCAGGAGTATCTAGATTCTCCCTTAATCCTTTTTTTTTTTTTTTTTCTAGGAATAAGGATTCCCTTTA
Organism: Quercus mongolica; assembly: GCA_011696235.1. NCBI lineage: Eukaryota > Viridiplantae > Streptophyta > Magnoliopsida > Fagales > Fagaceae > Quercus > Quercus mongolica. The sequence goes on from CM022236.1 coordinate 79,974,669, forward strand.
AAATAAGTAAGTATCCAGATTCCTAAGCTTAGAAGAACTTGCATTTTTTTATAAATTGTCAATTTTAACCATTTTTTCCCTATCATTTAACGATCTATATATATTAATAGGATTGGGGGAGTGAAAGTCTTCCTGTATTTTGAAGGCAATGACAATATGTCTATTTAGAATTTTGTGGTAGAAAATGTTAGAATACAAACATTTTTCCATCTTTTATTTTGTTAAGTTTTCTCATCCTAAAATAAGATACTGTATTCTTTGACATTATTACTCATTCTATTGTATAGCTAATGAAAAGTATTTTCTCTTCAATCTCTTCAAATAACGCTTGTAAGCAGTTTTTTTGTGAGCTTGTTTTGTGGTGGTTAATTCGGTAGGGTAAACTAATTTCTTTCACAACTTTTTTTGAATCATACCCATTGAATAATAGGTCAGTGAAGTGAGTGTAATATTTGTAGTACCAAATCAATTCCCTAGCCTTATTCTTTATTATGACTATATTGCTACGGTGTTTTCTTTGCTATGGCAGTGTTATTATTATAATTATTTTTTTAATTTTGAAAAAGAACTAAGCACTTTACTCCATTTAACCCATCAAAATAGGATAAATTGCAAGAGCTTATTCATTCACAACACAAACTAACTTTAATTCCCAGATCCTGTGAAGGTATCTCATGCGCATACAAGAGTTTTCCTAGATCCCAAATTCAATACAATCCATTTAATTTAATGAGAGAGTCACTTTTTGAATATGGCTAAGGATATGGCCAAGCACAACAAACTGCCCTGTTAAAAGCATTTTACAGGCAACACATATCATTGAGAAGCTTTTTCCTATTTGTTTAGATAAAGGAGAAATTCTATTATCAAAACAAACAAAATTTACAATGAAATCCAAACACCAAAACAAACCCAAAACATTTGCAAATACTAACCTCTAAACTTCCACAAATACCACTAACCTTCTTTATTACAATTCCAAATTATAACAACTATTCCAAACCACACAAGTACATCACATCGAAACCAATGTTCAAAGCTCAAAGCAAACCCACGGTTGAACATAACATTTGCAATCTTAAATTCAAAACTTTGACATCAATCTTTGCTATTAGATGATAGCTGATTCCATAATATTCGCACATGCACATCAGTTATACCAAGGCCAACCACTTTGGTAACACTGTTAATGTAAAAATAAATTCAAAAAGAAAGTCAGTGATTAAATAATTATTTGGAAAAAAAAAAAAAATACACGTAAGAATAAAATCTTGATGAAAAAGAAAAAATTGCTCTGCAGCTTTGACGAAAATTCATCATGCCTTCATTTTCATCATTCTTTTAAAATACACATCTATGAACCGTGTAAGCACCATCTTCTTTGCCATAAAAGTCTGAGATAGATCAGTGATTGTTGTGGAGTGGAAGAAGGAAACAAATCTAGAGTTTTGAGAGAAAAAGATCTCTATGGAGAGATTTATAAGGCCACTAAAACTAAATACAAACCGATGAGATTGAGCTTTTGGATTTCAAATTTATATCAAGATTTTGAATCTTGCTTGTTTATAAATTAAATTTATTTGAGTTTTTTCAATTAATTCCTTTTTTCATTTATTTTTTAATTTTTTTTTAACTAGAGTTAAATTTCTGTGGTTTTGTTTCGTTTTTTTCATTTAGGAAGTTGAATCAAAATTGTTTTAAATGTGTGGCCTTTTATTATTGGTTGGGACTACTTGGGACCTAGGTCTTAATAATTTCTCCTAAAGACCATCCAACTACTACACACCTTGTCAAACGCATATAGAACAGAGATAAGAAACATTTCTAAGACCAAAATACAAGCACTCCAAAACTAAATTCCCAGAAAGAAAAAAAAGCCCATTACAAAAATTCAAACACCGAAATACTCAGACAGAACAAAATGGTAAAAACTGGGGGGAAAAAAAATATAAAAATCCAAATAGATAGGAAAAAAATTACTATTATATTTTGTTGCTCGCATGGCTGGCAGGGCTGGCAGGGCTGGCATGAACACCCTTCGTCCCCTTTGTCCCCTTTGTCCCCTTTCGGCCCTTTGTCCCCTTTGTCCCCTTTCGGCCCTTTCTCCCCTTGGTCCCCTTGGTCCCCTTTTTTCCCGTTTCGCCGGCTAATGGAAACCGTCACTGTGACGGTTAAGGCGATTGACATTGTTAGAGCGAAGGTAATCTCCAGCACGACCGACACTGGTAATGATTGTTCTTGACATGTAGCACATTTGTTGTCATTTGGTGGTGATGGAGTGAAAGGGGGAGATTGGGGGAAAGGTGGGATTGGAGGAAACTCAAGTGCTGGCGCTGGAGTTTTTGGACGCGGAGTAAGGGAGGGAAATGTGGGGAAGGGTGGTGGTGGTGGTTCTGAAGAGAGGGTTGGAATTGGTGGTGGTGGTTCTGAAGAGAGGGTTGGAATTGGTGGTGGTGGTTGTGAAGAGAGGGTTGGAATTAGTGGTGCGATGATGGTGGTAAACAACATGAAGAACAGGGCAAACATGGTTGAAATATTTGGATGTTGTAGTTGGAGGTGAAGCTCCGTCTGCTCTGAAATACCCACAAAGCCATGCTTTTTATAGTTGCTTGGATCACCATCGTTTGGTAGATAGTCTCAGGCAGTCTCAGACTTCACCAACCTTGCTCTTCCCATGTGGGTAGATAGTCTCAGATATAGACTTCACCAGCCTTGCTATTCCCTATGTTGACTTCTCTGTCTTGTGTCTTGTTTTACACAAGTGTTTTATTTATTTTTGCATGAAGCTCTTTTGTTTATTTATTTATTTTTTGGTTTTATTCTCATCCTCGGCTGCTAAAACAATAAAAAGCTTAAAATACCTTCCAGTCATACTCCGAAAACAAAAAATAACCTCAAAAAAAAGCTAATTGCTTTATGCCCACATGGACCTTTCTATTTTTATTATATTTCTATAAAGCACAGTAGACTCTTCGTGGAAGATAGAAGTCTTTGATAATCATATTTTTTTATCCTAGCTAATTAAGAACATGTAAAAGTCCTTAAAAATGCAAATAGGGGTACACTATTCACAAAAACCCTACATTCGGTGAGTCATTTTTTAAAGTATTTTACGACATGCTGCAATTCATCTAAATATAAATATTATTGTAGCAACAACTGAATCATGTTTTCTATTTATTTATCCGCTCTTCTCTCCCTCGGACTTCTTCTCTCTCACTCCTCAGATTTAGGTCATCATTCTAGGTCATCATTTTAGATCTACGTGGTATTCACAGTTGTTTTTTGCTGGGGTGGATTGTTAGTTCTAGTGTTGTTAAGTTTGGTTTTGGTGGTATCATGGTTTGGGTAGATTGTCAATGTATGTCGTGGCAACCGTAATAATTGAAAACAATATTATGAACATTTTTTATACAATCATCTTCACACTTTATTTTTTATATATAAATTTTAATGGAAAAGAATAAATGTTGTGAAAATAAACTCACTTACACAGGATTAAAGAAGAAAGAAGGAAAAAAAAAAAAAATACAAGAAATTTAAATGGTTTAGCAATGTTCTAATCTTTGCTTTTAGATAGTTTATCTGTATATTCTTAGATAGCGTGCGTTTGCATACCAATATATATATTTTTTATTTTATTTTTTTGGTCTCAAGGTACTATTTATAAACCAGCCAACACCTAAAAATACATAAATAGTGTTTGTGAACAGTGTTTTATTTAAAAAATATTTTATTATAAAATTTTCAGTAATAAGTTTTCATGTTTCAACAATAATAAATGCTATATTAATTTAGGAACTATTCTTAGAAATTTTTTATTGGAAAAAATCGTAACTAATTTTTTTTTAATTTTTATAAAAATAGTATTAAAACTTTCTTAAAATAACTTAATAACACTCGTTAATCAGAATCATAAACAAATACATTAAATATATCCCTTCGCATTGAGCCATGTTTTTTATTACCTGTGCTGCACTACAAAAAGTGATTGCTATCTAGGAATTCTTGTTCAGCAAGCACTACTGTTATCTTCAATTCAGCCAAATAAAAAAAAATATTAGCTGTGCCTTCCGGATAGCTGTGCATGAGGAAGTGGATGGGACATCGTAGGCAGTCTATAATTTGGGGACTATGGAAAGATGCATGTTTCCAAAACATGCATCCTCCCCCTCACTAGGGGGTGGACCCCAAGTGAGGGGGAGGAAGAGGATGCATGTTTTGGAAATATGATGAATTTTCTCCTTTTAATGAGACATTAATATAGATTTTTTGTCTCTGCTCCAGAAGAATTCTTATGTTATTTATAATTTAGTTGCTTTTTGGGAAAAGTTATCTTTAAAATTATTTTAAAAACTAATACACCAGATTTAAAAGATTAGTTTTAAAATTTTTTATGCAAAATAAAAATAATTTATTTTTTAATGATTTTTTAAAGTTAATAGAAGTTTTAAAGACATTAGTTCAGAATATATTTTTATAAACTTTTTATAAAAAAATAGAAATAATAGTTTTTTTTAATAATTATTTATATTTTTTGTAAAAATAGTACTAAAACTTTTCTAAAATATTATCATTCATGTGTTAACATGGTTTATAATTTATTAATAAAGATTCAGATAATATATGTCTTTTAGGCTCAAATTAATTATTTATTTTAGAAAATTTTTTATGAAAATTTGAAAAATATCAAAAAAGTTAATCATTTTTGTGTTTTCTTGTAAATTTTTTTCTTAAAATGAGTTAGTAATATATGCCATAAATAAAATATGAAACTCTATTAACAATTGGAAAATGTTATAGTATTTGTTAAGAATAATTTATTGTGATGTCCATCTAATAAAAAAAACTTGTATAAATTGGTGAGGTGATTAAAAATAGTACTAAAATAATAAATGAAACTCAAAAATTAACTTTATTCACTCTATATTTTCTAAAATTTGCTTAAGTGGCACCTTACCGTTAACATATCCTTAACAATTATCTTTTTTTTTTTTTTTTTTTTTTTTTTACAAGATAGAATTCTACTCTAACCTAATTTAAGTGTATGTGTGTGTGAAACTCCCTCCTAGAGACTTGAACCTCGACCCTTACCTCCCATACCCCACAAACATTTATACTTGTAAAGTGAACATCGCACCTAAGATGTGCGGTAATCTTAACAATTATCTTAAAGGTACTGCTTTTGTTTTTCCCATTTTCTTTATTCAATGTCTTTCCTCAATAGTTGCATAGATCAAATCACAGTTTTTATTACCCAATGTGACGTATGATTGGGAGAAGAGAGAGACGCAACCATCGTAGGTCAATATATAATTGGTAACCTTTTTTAATAATGTTTTCATGCAAAAAGAAAACAGAAAGAAGAAAATATCTTATTACAATATCATGGGTGCCATCATTTGTCTTGTTCGGCAATCAATTGCCTCTCATCTAGCCAATCTTCTATTGGCTTAACAATGAAAGCACCCTTCTTCCAATCAACATCAAGCACCTTTATATTTGGGATAACATATTGTATCAAGCAGTTTATATCAATTGCACTTGATTCTCAAAAAAAATAATATCTCACTTGAACTCATGTGTTATATATCAAACATATATCCTCGTATCAATTGAAAAGTGTGGATGCCCACTTTTTTTTTTAATATTGTATCAAGCAGTTTTTATCAATTGTACTTGATTCTCAAAAAAAATATATCACTTGAACTCATGTGTTGTATATCAAACTTATATCCTCGTATCAATTGAAAAGTGTGGATGCCCACTTTTTTGTTTTTTTAAATATTGTATCAAGCAGTTTATATCAATTGTACTTGATTCTCAAAAAAAATATATCACTTGAACTCATGTGTTATATATCAAACATATATCCTCGTATCAATTGAAAAGTGTGGATGCCCACTTTTTTTTTTTTTTATTAAAAAAAAAATGTTGATGACCATTTGAGATAAATTTATATACTTTTTTTGTTCTTTAGTTGAGAAGTTCATATTCATCTTCATATTTCCATGTCTTACACTCTTACTAATGATTTCTTTTATTTCATACTATCGCTATCAACATAAAACTGTCCAAATTCAAGCTCTGTCCAATTTATAAAAGGTAGTTGTTTTCATTGTGTCTTTCAAAGCCAAAGTTTATTTGTGTGACATATAACACAATGTAAATTTTCTCTAAGAATTAGTAATTGTACTATCTAATTTATCTATTATCGCATTAATTCTAAAATTATAGAATTTATTTAATGGATTAAAAATATTATGGTTTCATGCTAAATATTATATAGGGCAATATTGCTAAGCATAGTCAATATTATTATATGTGACAATTTCTTATAGCATTATTCTTGAGAAATCAAAAGGCATATATTACACCTTTATGCAAAGCTTTTTTGTGCAATTGGCCTTATACTTTTTAGAATTGTAAGCTTTGATTTAGAACCATTAGATTTTCCCCATGAGGATCTTCACTTGGGAATCAGATTAAATGGATTGAATTGCATATTTGAGGTTTGAAGAACAAAGCCAGTCAATTTTATTTCTTTTAGAAGAACACCTGCGCTTTAGCATCATCATTTGAACAACTAACCATCTACCCCCTTCCATATTTTACCATCACATTAGGTGAAATGGACCAGCCTTAAAAAGCAACTTTTTCTTGGAAAACCACACAGACCACAGAACTCCCAACCACCACAGCCATAAACAAGGAGTTAACAGAGCCATCCTCATATAAAGCATTAATACAATGTTTTACTCAGAATCCAATTGACTATGGTTGCAACAGATCAAGTCTGACACCACATTCACAAGCAAACCAAACTGCTCTAGCGATAGAACAAGATAAAAACCAGTGGTTTGCAATCACTTCATTCTCACCACAAAGTACACATGCAGAAGATATAATTTAATTTGTCTTTTAACCAACTTTTCTTTAACAGGTACAGCATTGTGTACTAACTTCCAAAAGAAAAGGCCAAGCATTCGAAAGGCAATTTCAGCTTCCATAACCTGGTGCTAAGTTTCTGACTGACAGAAGAAGCAGAATTCAATTTATCATCTAAGCTTTTGTGATTTATATGGATGATACTCTTTCTGCACAAAATAAATCCTAGACTGAGTGTGGTTAAATGACCTTATTCTTAAGATTCCCATTGGACAGAGGCAATTCTTAAAATCTCATCTGCCACTGAAGGATGGTAAAGGGTCTTAATGAAAAAGGTCTTCCAGCAAAATCCATCTTGATCAATCAGATCTGCCACAAAATGCACAGAAGAACTAAGACCATTATCCACCCCCTCTTTCATGATAAACCAAGCAGGGTGATTAAATGGGATAGATTTACCATCCCCTACACACCACTTAGCCTTAGTCAAAACTAAATTTCTACAATAGAGTATACCTTCCCAACCCCAAAAATTGAAACATCTCATCCTAACACTGAATATATTATTTTGTCTACAATTTTTGGCCTGCAACACCTTAAAGAACAAACAATTTTGATTCAAAGCAACTCTCCAAAATTGTTTAGCTAACAATTCTTTGTTCAAATGTCCCATCTTCCTACAACCCAGCCCCATTCACTTTTTTGGAAAACAAATTGTGATCAAATTCATAGAATGAACTTTCTAACACCTTCTAAATGGTCCCAAAAATGATAGAGAGGCAGTGAAGTAAGCACAGGTTTGAGCAAAGTCAATCTTCCAGCCAGAGACAACAGTTTTGCCTTCAACCAAACTTCTAAACAGGTCAGATTTCTTCTGGCCAAAATCTAAATTGAGATCCAGGTGTTACCAAGTCTATTAGCTTCTTTAACCTTAAAAAGAGCTAGAACAGATTCTTTACACTGCTCAGGAAAAACACTGCAGATTTGTTAAAAGTGATCATCTGACTAGAAAGATTGCAAAATCACTCCAAGCTTTTTAGGCTAAAATGCACAACACACTATGTTTGGGGTTGCTTCTAAATCTGTCTATTTACTATTAATACTTGCAATTTAGATCCCTCATGTATTGCACCCACCACATTACTGTGCCCCTTCCGACAACATCCCTTAGAATCTTTGAATTGTGTCTGTGTCCGAATTAAGAGATACTTTAGTTCACAAGTATTTTCCTTGAGATTATTTATATACACATTGATTTTTGAGTTTATAATGTTTACATTCTAAGTTTAATTCATTAATGCATGTATGAATTTAGTTAGTTTGAAAGTAACTGACTGAGATTAGAATCAGTACAGACAAATTAGTTGTGTGTGTGTGTGTGTTTTATTTTATTTTATTTTAAAGTAGCATTGGGACTTTTCAATTATTGCTATATGAAAATATGTGATTTTATTTAAGCTGTATTTTTATTTGCAGGTATAGAGAACTAAATGCAAGAAAATTCCCAACAAATTGCTTTGTAATATATGCCCACCACAACATTTAGTTTAGTCCCTTGCAAATAATGTTTTCTTGCATCTATTATTCTATTTTATATGTTTGCTGGAAATTTATTTTATTTTATATTAAGGACATTGTAATATATAACTAGATTTTGTGAGAATAGTTTTATTTATTTATTTTATTTAAAATCTTATTAGTGGTTTTGTTTATTTATTTATTGATTCTAACTCTGTCCATTGCATTTGGATCCAGAATGCAATTAACAATTTGAAGTTGTTTTGATAAGCTTGACATATTAAATGGAGTGATATTGTATTTTATATATAGCATTCTTGCAAGTAGGACAAATGAGGGGCTGTACAACATGCCCTTGACGAATTTTGAATTTTAATGTATTGTTATATTAAATTTATTGTTTTCTAATTCATAAAATGATCCCGTGTATTGCGCAGGTTAAATGCTAATTTGAATAAATTGAGAATATTTTAGAGTATGTTATTGGATATTTGGGTATTGGTTAAGTATGTGGAACTTTTGTGCCATTAGATGGCTCATGCATCAGGCAACGCTGAAGATAGGAAATTGTGGCCTCTCCCTATTGCTAAGCATTTTATTGATGTGTTGGTGGAGGAACTTAAAGGGAACATGCCACAAGGTATGTTTAAGAAAGGTCTTTGGGGTTTTATCCAAAAAGAGTTTAACCGACATGCTAGTAAAAACTACCATAAAGACCAAGTAAGGTAGAAATTTCAAAGGTTGAAGGTTAGACATCGTGTATTTTTTGAGCTAATCGGACATTCAAGGATGGGTTGGGATTCCCATACAAACATTGTGATAGGAAGTGAAGAGGTTTGGACAAATGCAATTGCGGTAAGTGTTATATGTGTACACAATAATTTTAATGTTGTTGAATTATTGTTTTACTTAAATAAATATTACATGTGTTTAACCCATTATATATGCTTGTTGATAGCCCAACCCTAAATGCAAGGAGTTCCGGAAAAAGGGCCTTGATCACTATGACTTGTTGGGACAACTTTTCAACAAAAGCACTGTCACTGGATTCCTTCAAATTTCATCAGCCCAACCAGCCCCAAACAGTGATGAAGAGTGAGAGCTAGACGAGGGATTTCTATCAGCTAGAGTACATGTGCATTTAGAAGCTGATAGTGGAGATGACATAGAGGAGCTGGCCACACCAATTGAAGAGCAAAGCAGGTGTATTGAAAAGCATGTAGCCCAACCAGAGCATTCCAAGTAGAAGAAGAAAGGAGAGATACTTAGTGAGATGACTGAGGCTATCAAGGGCTTCACAGAAGTGTCAAAGGTACGGCTTATAGCTAATAAGAGTAGAAAGCCAACCGGTGAGTCTTTTGTGAGGAGTGAAAGGTTCTCCATTGACAAAGCTGTTGAGGTGCTTAACTCATATGATCACTTATATGATTTCACCCACTACAAGGTTCTAAAGGTACTCCTTAATCCCAATGTTAGGGCTGCTTTTATTTCCGTGAAGTTGGAAAGGAGAAGAGCTTGGATGGAATTAGTTGGGAATGGATATTAGGCAGGATTGCTTTTGTTGGGTTTGCTTTGTTTTGTTGTTGTGTTGGGCTTGTTTGGTAGTGTGCCACATATTTTGGATATAATGTTAGTAGTTATGTTTTTATGTTAGTGGTAGAATATGAACTAAGTGGCAGAAAAATGGAAGTAGTTATATTTTTATGTTATTATGAACTAAGTGCAGTTATATTTTTATTTTATTATAGACTAAGTGCTGTTAGGGATTTATATATGGCGTGCACTTTTATATATATTATTGTTGACTTATGTTGTCTTTGATATTACACATACTTTATTTAAAGCTATATTCTAATATTCATGATTTATCATTGTTGTATTAATCATAGTTGTGATTCAATCATGGCCAAATATGGTTCAGACTATGATGAAAGTGATGTAGAGCCTGAAATAGCAACAAGTTATGTGTTTGAGTGTATCCAGTATGTGCAAAAATATTATCTCAAAAGTCCTAGATGCAACAGTATTTTGACTGGGAGGTCTTTCATGGATGTAATAATTGAAGAAAATCCCTAAGCATTTTATGAAATGTTTTGCATGGACATTAACATCTTTCAGCATTTATGTAATGATTTGAAAATGCTATACTTGTTAGAGGAAGATATTGGAATTGTCTCAGTTGAGGAGGTGGTTGGGATGCTTTTATATATTGTTGGGCATAATAAAAACATGAGGTTGGCCGCAAACCACTTCCAACATTCACTTGAAACCATTCAACAGAGATTTTATCGTGCATTAAGGGCAATTCATTCATTGAGATTCATGATAATTAGGCCAGATTATGGTGCAAATGAGCACCCTGGTCATTTTTGTGAAAATGGGATGTATCATCCATGGTTTAAGGTATGATACTTTTTCCTATTTATAATAATTATTTCATACTTATCAAAGATAAATAATACATATTTCATAATATGCTGGTGTATACTCAGGTTATACTTGCATGAGTCTGTTTTTGGTAAATTTTCAATGAAACTTAAATTACTTATTAAAAATAAAAAAATTTCTTATTATATATTGATGTCACGTAATGGTTTGTTAATAACAATTTATAGGAGCTATTGATGGTACCCATTTCAGTACTTCCAACTCCATCTCGTAAGAGTATCACATTTAGAGATAGGAAAAGTAAGATAACACAGAATGTTATGTGTGCATACATCTTTGATATAAGGTTTACATACATTCATACTAGATGGGAGGGTGATGCAAACAATTCTAGGGTGATGCAAGAGGCTCTTGGAGATGCTAAGTATCAATTCCCTTGGTCTGCTAGAGGTTACAAAAATAATTATAATTTCTTACCTCATGGCCGTAGATATTAACCTAATGTTTTTAAACTTGTCTTACTTTACTCATGTTAAGACTTATTTTCGATTATTGCAGGATCCTATTAGCTTAGGTATTGCATTCCTCCCACCACAGAAGTCAGAAAGATACCATGCTCGAGAATACCAAGGTGAATACCATGCTCGAGAATACCAAGGTGCTAACAGACAAATTACAAACCTCCAAGAATTATTTAATTATAGGCATTCCTCATTGCGAATGGTTATTGAATGATGTTTTGGTGTTCTAAAGGCAAGGTTTCCTATTCTAAATGACATGCACTCTTATTCACCAGCCAAACAACAACTCGTTGTCACAGCATGTTGTGCATTGCATAACTTCATACACATGCATAACTGGTCAGATAATCTGTTTCTTGCATGGGAAGAACAAGATGTTGAAGTATCACTGTATGTGATACAAATAACTCAAGTGATGCAAGAGTTGGAAGTGGCAAGAATGAAGAAGCCTTTAATCTACAAGCACAACGAGCCATGACTTAGTATCATGATGAGATCACTGAAGCAATGTGGGAAGATTATAGAACCCAACATGGTTGAACATAGGAAACAAGTATTTGTGGATAACTATAGTCATGTATTTTGTAAACTTTTTAAGTACTTGTATTTTGTGAACTATGTTCGTTTTTTTAACAGTTACGTGAGAGTATTATTTTGTTGTAGTTTATTTGTAGTCAACTATATATTCATGGCCATATATTCATGAATTATTATTCATATTGTCAGTATCATATGCTCTATTACTATTCACGAACTACTGTTAAAGTTAGTGTATTGTGCATATTTCCATACTCATTTGAGTAAAATATTAAATGTCATAGCGTGTAAAAAAACATATTTTTCTTATATTAGACTATTCTATGGTAGAGAAAATAAATAAAGCTTATGACTGCATTAAAATAAACACACCAAACGCAAAGACATAAAGTGAAGACAACATATACTACACAACCACGACAATAAAATGGTTTTATGTATCCATATCATTCTGACAAGAAGTCGTGTATGGTGTACTATGCATAGAAAGGAAAAAAAAAAAAAAATTTGTCCATAACACACTTTTACATCGATGTCATGATTAGTATGCACCATCTAACAAGCATAATCTTCATCATTCTTTTAGCCTCTACAATGAGTTGGATCTTACCATGCATGGCCTTCAATTCCTCTTTCAATACACAACTCAATTTGTAATTGTTGGAAATCCTTTGCATATGACAATGGCGCCTTCAAGGCCATACCTCATTCAAAATAACAACATACATCCCTTGGGTGTGAGTGCAGCGCGAGCATTCCTCCTTGAAGGAAGAAGAGGAATACAACAAGGTCGAGTGGATTGGGGCGAAGAAAAGATTAGAGCTGTCACCTAGATTAGGTCTGTGAACTATTTAATTACACCCTTACATGGAAGGACTAAGTTTTACTACTAGAGTATGGGTTTAAATTTTAGGTACAATTTTGAAAAGGTGTTAGGCACCCAAAACCACCCAACCCGTGTGTCGGCTTCCAATCATTGTGTCTTATGTCTTAATCCTATTAAAGACACGTTCAACATTGCATTCTATACTCACATACAAACTAGCATACATCTAAGCATACAACATGACTTTAATCATCTCAAAGCCGTAACATACATCTATCATGGCATCATATCATCATAAACCCTAGCATGTTCCTATCTCATTACATCTAAGGGAGCAAACAAATCATGGCAGCAAATATACATGGCAAAAACACAAACATGGCAAGATCCAAATAACCATGTGATTGCATCAAGAACAAATCATCCAATCAATCATGTTCATAGTTATCATCAAACATATACCCAATGCATGTTCATGTAAATGCATAACTTACTTCACTTACCTTACTGTATCTCAGCACTTATGTATCAATGGATGGCCATGTGAATGCATGTTCATGGCATTAAAGTGAGAAATAAAAAGAAACCCTAATCTATCATGTTAAAGGCAAACAAGTAATTAAACAGGGGAACAGAGACTTAGAAGGCATAAAAAGGAACCAAACAAAGGCATATGATGTAAAGAAACAAAGAAACAGAAACAGAAAAGTCAGATTAGGGTTTCTAGACACAAGCATGTGTACGCATATATAGGTCTATGTACGTAGGCCAGTTGTATGCGTACACATATTATGAGTCTGCATGTGCATACAGAATCATGCATACATAGACACGCTTAATGAACCCTAATCTAGAAACACAGAAAACAAGGCAAGCCTCAAAACAATAAATCTAACAACCTAACATACTATTAAACATACAAACTACTAAACCTTAGGCTAAACAAACATATCTAAGCACAAATAAAGCAAAGAAACAAGATTAAGAACAAGATTAAAGCAAAAATGAAAGAAAAGAGTTTAAAACTCAATACCTCAAAACAAAAGCTTCTAGGATTGATTTTAACCGTTACCCTTAGTCAAATCTATTCACAATCAAATCTATTTATTAGTCTTTTCACACACACATTGCTCATACTTAGAGACTCTTCTATTTTTTTTTTCCTTAGTACAAAACTTTTCTTTCATTATAATTCAATGTTGATGCATTTTTCAATTACAAATATATTTAGGGGTGTGATGAGATTTATGCGTTTTTGGATGTATTTATATTTTAGGGATAATTATAGATTACCCATTTGTGGTTTAGCCCGAATTTAACTTACCTAACCGTAGTTTCATTTTTGACACTTTACCCACCCGTGGTTCATTCCGTTTATGCTCCGTAACCTACCTCTGTTAAAAAAGAAGGGTAAATAAGTCTTTTTACGCTCATTTTATATCTCTCTCCTCCCAAAACAAAAGAAAAACAAGATTAAAATATGGTGTTAGTTTCTCACCATTCACAAACATGAAGAACATACACAAACATGAAGAACATATGCCCAAAAAACTAATAAAAATCAAACCAAGCAATACCATCAAAGTCCAAACCGCATATCTATCAAAATACAATCCCAAATATATAGTACAACATTTGATCCCACCTTTTATACCAGATTGACTTCAAAATTAAGCCCACAAAAAAGAGTCATAAATTGCTAGCAACACATTGAAAATTAACATGCAGAGAGAGAAAAATCACAGTTTCAATTGCTTTGTTGGAAGAAAAAGAAAGAAAGAAAAAAAAAAAAACTTAGAGAACTTTAATGGAACTTAAGAACAAATGAATTCAAACCTAGGCATATATTTGAAACCCCAATTTCAAATCTAGACATATATTTTAGGACTTCTCAAACCCAAAAAAATAAAACTCAAATCAACCACTCCATAGATCTTAATCCTAAGACCCACAGCGAATTGCTATCCATGGCCCCACGAACCCAGGTCCATAGCACCACGAACCCACGTTGATGTCCATCGTGACAACCCAAAATCTTAGATCGACCACCAATAAAACCTAAATTGCAACCTACACGTCATGCTCCTCAAAACCCAGACCTAAATCAGTCATGCCCCTCCTCCACAAATCAAAACCCAAACCCATAGATTGGCTTCTCCGGTGACAGATCGGAGATGTTGGAGGTGGGTATGGCTTCGCCGGCGTGAGGGAGATTTTTGCCTTGGTGGATCAGGTACATGAAGAGCTCGAAAGTGGGCGGAGGTGAGAGAAGAGAAGAAAAGGGAGAAAACTCACTGAACTGGGGTGGAGTTGCGACAGAGTGTGGGTGGACGTCGGACCTTCGACGGAGTATGGGGTGTAGCTGCGTCTCTCTGTCGTCGGTGCATGGGGGTGGAGCTGAGGTGAGCTTGAGGATGAGTTTCGGGGTGTGTGAGGAGTGTGTGAGAGAAATGTGTGAGAAGTGACCAATTCGGAAATCTATTGAAGGTAAAATGGAAAGGGACATTCATTTACGGCATGGGAATTGGGAAGCTTATTTATTTTACAGTCAAACTGATTTCTATTTTCTTTTTGACTGTATTTTCAAGTGGTGCCAAACACAAAGCTGAGTGTAAAACATTTTCAAATTTTAGTTTACATGCAAAATAAACGCATCTTTAATGATGATTCTTGGACTAATCAATCAAGTGGGTGCCATTGTAGCATCTAAGATCTCAGGTGGGTGAGCAAGCATGAGAAAGTGTGTGGAAGATGAGTGTTTAATTTGATTTCTTGTTTGATTTTTTGATGAAACTTGTTAGAGTAACAAAAAAATTAGAGGTGGGTTACAGAGTATAAATGGAATGAACCGTGGGTGGATAAAATGTCAAAAATGAAACCATAGGTGGGTAAGTTAAATTCGGGCTAAACCACAAGTGGATAATCTGTAATTATCCCTATATTTTATGTTACATCTTATTACAAGTGTAGAAATTTTGATAATTGGTAAATGTAACTACTTCGAATTATGATGAATGAAAAATTGTTTACCTTGGAAAAAAAATAGAAAAAAAATAGAAAAGCCTCTAAGCACATGCAATGTGCCGGAAAAAAGGCTATAATTTGTTGTCATATGTCGCCCTGTCCCCCTACTCGAAAAAAGTATTAATATCAATTTTTTAGAGAGTTTCAACCTATATCGTCTATTCTTGATA
Organism: Quercus mongolica; assembly: GCA_011696235.1. NCBI lineage: Eukaryota > Viridiplantae > Streptophyta > Magnoliopsida > Fagales > Fagaceae > Quercus > Quercus mongolica. The sequence goes on from CM022236.1 coordinate 79,990,541, forward strand.
ATAGCTCTTTTATTATCAGACCAAGACATCAATCGGTTTTTGGTGTATACAGGAATTAAAGCCCAGATCTCTTATTCAACTATAAGAAATTTTACCAGTTGAGCTAATTAAAACTCGCTATTAATATCAAATTTGAATAGGTTTCTTTTCCTTTATCCTATCCATACACTTCTCTTCCCAAATTTAAATAGTTTTTATAATAAATCAAATAATAGGTTAAAAAATTATACAGACAGCATGCAAATATATTTTTCATTTTTCATTATTTTTGTGATACCTAACATACATATATATATATATATATATATATATAAATCAAAGTTTGGCTTAGATTCTTAGAAGTCGTAGTTGCACAAAGTGATTTCACCAAATTGCAAATTTTTTTTTTTAAATTTTAAAAAATAGGTATACTTTTTTTTGTTCTTATCTTAATCCTATAATTTCTAAGTTGATAAATATATTAATTTGATTACAATCCAAATTCTTTATCTAATCATTTTATTATTATAATTTATAAGTTGATAAAAAATCATAATTTTATTACAATCCAAACTCTGCATCTAATCATTACTTTTTTATTTTATTTAAATGATATTACTACAAGTAAATAAAAACAACAACATAATATTTTTTGATTTAAAAAAAAATCCAAATTCTTCATCTATTCCTTTGATAATTATAATTTATAAGTTGATAAAAAATCATAATTTGATTACAATTCAAAATCTTCATTCTTTTTTTATTATTATTTAAATTATACTACTACACGAGAAAAATAACATAATTTTTTAGATTTAAAAAAAATAGATATAATTTTTTTTGTTGATTAACAACAACGTAATATATGATTTTGTTCTATAGATCTATTTTACAATTCTATTCAACTATTTTTAGTTTTTTAATAAAACATTAATGTGGCATTTGTAATGGGGTTATGTTTTAGGATTCCTAGGAATATTAAAAGATTCTCATATTTGGGTGTAAATTACACTAGGGACTTATATGCCAGGAGTATCTAGATTCTCCTTTAATCCTTTTTTTTTTTTCTAGGAATATGGATTCCCTTTAAAATAAGTAAGTATCCAGATTCCTAATCTTAAAAGAACTTGCATTTTTTATAAATTGTAAATTTTAACCATTTTTTCCCTATCATTTAATGATCTATATATATTAATAGGATTGGGGGAGTGAAAGTCTTCCTGTATTTTGAAGGCAATGACAATATGTCTATTTAGAATTTTGTGGTAGAAAATGTTAGAATACAAACATTTTTCCATCTTTTATTTTGTTAAGTTTTCTCATCCTAAAATAAGATACTGTATTCTTTGACATTATTACTCATTCGATTGTATAGCTAATGAAAAGTATTTTCTCTTCAATCTCTTCAAATAACGCTTGTAAGCAGTTTTTTTGTGAGCTTGTTTTGCGGTGGTTAATTCGGTAGGGTAAACTAATTTCTTTCACAACTTTTTTTGAATCATACCCATTGAATAATAGGTTAGTGAAGTGAGTGTAATATTTGTAGTACCAAATCAATTCCCTAGCCTTATTCTTTATTATGACTATATTGCTACGGTGTTTTCATTGCTATGGCAGTGTTATTATTATAATTGTTTTTTTAATTTTTAAAAAGAACTGAGCACTTTACTCCATTTAATCCATCAAAATAGGATAAATTGCAAGAGCTTATTCATTCACAACACAAACTAACTTTAATTCCCAGATCCTGTGAAGGTATCTCATGCGCATACAAGAGTTTTCCTATATCCCAAATTCAATACAATCCATTTAATTTAATGAGAGAGTCACTTTTTGAATATGGCTAAGGATATGGCCAAGCACAACAAACTGCCCTGTTAAAAGCATTTTACAGGCAACACATGTCATTGACAAGCTTTTTCCTATTTGTTTAGATAAAGGAGAAATTCTATTATCAAAACAAACACAATTTACAATGAAATCCAAACACCAAAACAAACCCAAAACATTTGCAAATGCTAACCTCTAAACTTCCACAAATACCACTAACCTTCTTTATTACAATTCCAAATTATAACAACTATTCCAAACCACACAAGTACATCACATCGAAACCAATGTTCAAAGCTCACAGCAAACCCACGACTGAATATAACATTTGCAATCTTAAATTCAAAACTTTGACATCAATCTTTGCTATTAAATGATAGCTGATTCCACAATATTCGCACATGCACATCAGTTTACCAAGGCCAACCACTATGGTCACACTGTTAATGTAAAAATAAATTCAAAAAGAAAGTCAGTGGTTAAATAATTATTTGGAAAAAAAAAAAAAAAATACACACAAGAATAAAATCTTGATGAAAAAGAAAAAATTGCTCTGCAGCTTTGACGAAAATTCATCATGCCTTCATTTTCATCATTCTTTTAAAATACACATCTATGAACCGTGTAAGCACCATCTTCTTTGCCATAAAAGTCTGAGATAGATCAGTGATTGTTGTGGAGTGGAAGAAGGAAACAAATCTAGAGTTTTGAGAGAAAAAGATCTCTATGGAGAGATTTATAAGGCCACTAAAACTAAATACAAACTGATGAGATTGAGCTTTTGGATTTCAAATTTATATCAAGTTTTTGAATCTTGCTTGTTTATAAATTAAATTTATTTGAGTTTTTTCAATTAATTCCTTTTTTCATTTATTTTTAAAATTTTTTTAACTAGAGTTAAATTTCTGTGGTTTTGTTTCCTTTTTTTCATTTAGGAAGTTGAATCAAAATTGTTTTAAATGTGTGGCCTTTTATTATTGGTTGGGACTACTTGGGACCTAAGTCTTAATAATTTCTCCTAAAGACCATGCAACTACTACACACCTTGTCAAACGCATATGGAACAGAGATAAGAAACATTTCTAAGACCAAAATACAAGCACTCCAAAACTAAATTCCCAAAAAGAAAAAAAAGCCCATTACAAAAATTCAAACACCCAAATACTCAGACAGAATAAAATGGTAAAAACTGGGGGGAAAAAAAATATAAAAATCCAAATAGATAGGAAAAAAATTACTATTATATTTTCTTGCTTCCATGGCTGGCAGGGCTGGCAGGGCTGGCATGACGACCCTTCGTCCCCTTCTTCCCCTTTGTCCCCTTTCGGCCCTTTGTCCCCTTTGTCCCCTTTGTCCCCTTTCGGCCCTTTGTCCCCTTTGTCCCCTTGGTCCCCATTTTTCCCCTTTCGCCGGCTAATGGAAACCGTCACTGTGACGGTTAAGGCGATTGACATTGTTAGAGCGAAGGTAATCTCCAGCACGACCGACACTGGTACTGATTGTTCTTGACATGTAGCACATTTGTTGTCATTTGGTGGTGATGGAGTGAAAGGGGGAAATTGGGGGAAAGGTGGGATTGGAGGAAGCTCAAGTGCTGGCGCTGGAGTTCTTGGACGCGGAGTAAGGGACGGAAATGTGGGGAAGGGTGGTGGTGGTGGTTCTGAAGAGAGGGTTGGAATTGTTGGTGGTGGTGGTTCTGAAGAGAGGGTTGGAATTAGTGGTGGTGGTTGTGAAGAGAGGGTTGGAAGTAGTGGTGCGATGATGGTGGTAAACAACATGAAGAACAGGGCAAACATGGTTGAAATATTTGGATGTTGTAGTTGGAGGTGAAGCTCCGTCTGCTCTGAAATACCCACAGAGCCATGCTTTTTATAGTTACTTGGATCACCATCGTTTGGTAGATAGTCTCAGGCAGTCTCAGACTTCACCAACCTTATTATTATTATTTGCATGAACCTCTTTTGTTTTGTTATTTTTTATGGTCTGCTGCTAAAAGCCTTATATGTTTGATATATAGCACGAGTTCAAGTGATATATTTTTTTTGAGAATCAAGTACAATTGCTATAAACTGCTTGATGCAATATGTTATCCCAAATGTAAAGGTGCTTGATGTTGATTGGAAGAAGGGTGCTTTCATTGTTAAGCCAATAGAAGATTGGCTAGATGAGAGGCAATTGATTGCCGAACAAGACAAATGATGGCACCCATGATATTGTAATAAGATATTTTCTTCTTTCTTTTTCTTTTTGCATGAAAACATTATTAAAAAAGGTTACCAATTATATATTGACCTACGATGGTTGCGTCTCTCTCTTCTCCCAATCATACGTCACATTGGGTAATAAAGAACAAAGTTTCTAAAGTATCCACAATTTTACTGTAAGTTCCTCCTCCATCAACCATCATTGTATTTAACTTCTGGGTTTTCTAATCTCTGCGTTTAGATAGTTTATCTGTATATTCTTAGTTAGCGTGCGTTTGCATACCAATATATATATTTTTTATTTTATTTTTTTGGTCTCAAGGCACTATTTATAAACCAGCCGACACCTAAAAATGCATAAATAGCGTTTGTGAACAGTATTTTATTTAAAAAAAATATTATATTATAAAATTTTCAGTAATAAAGTTTTCAGGTTTCAACGATAATAAATGCTATATTAATTAGGAACTATTCTTAGAAATTTTTTATTGGAAAAAATCGTAACTATTTTTTTTTAATTTTTATAAAAATAGTATTAAAACTTTTTTAAAATAACTTAATAACACTCGTTAATCAGAATCATAAACAAATACATTAAATATATCCCTTCGCAGTGAGCCATGTTTTTTATTACCTGTGCTGCACTACAAAAAGTGATTGCTATCTAGGAATTCTTGTTCAGCAAGCACCACTGTTATCTTCAATTCAGCCAAATAAAAAAAAATATTAGCTGTGCCTTCCGGATAGCTGTGCATGAGGAAGTGGATGGGACATCGTAGGCAGTCTATAATTTGGGGACTATGGAAAGATGCATGTTTCTCCTCCCCCTCACTAGGGGGTGGACCCCAAGTGAGGGGGAGGAAGAGGATGCATGTTTTGGAAATATGATGAATTTTCTCCTTTTAATGAGACATTAATATAGATTTTCTGTCTTTGCTCTAGAAGAATTCTTATTTTATTTATAATTTAGTTGCTTTTTGGGAAAAGTTATCTTTAAAATTACTTTAAAAACTAATACACCAGATTTAAAAGATTAGTTTTAAAATTTTTTATGCAAAATAAAAATAATTTATTTTTTAATGATTTTTTAAAGTTAATAGAAGTTTTAAAGACATTAGTTCAGAATATATTTTTATAAACTTTTTATAAAAAAATAGAAATAATAGTTTTTTTAATAATTATTTATATTTCTCGTAAAAATAGTACTAAAACTTTTCTAAAATATTATCATTCATGTGTTAACATGGTTTATAATTTATTAATAAAGATTCATATAATATATGTCTTTTAGGCTCAAATTAATTATTTATTTTAGAAAATTTTTTAGGAAAATTTGAAAAATATAAAAAAAGTTAATCATTTTTTTGTTTTCTTGTAAATTTTTTTCTTAAAATGAGTTAGTAATATATGCCATAAATAAAATATGAAACTCTATTAACAATTGGAAAATGTTATAGCATTTGTTAAGAATAATTTATTGTGATGTCCATCTAATAAAAAAACTTGTATAAATTGGTGAGGTGATTAAAAATAGTACTAAAATAATAAATGAAACTCAAAAATTAACTTTATTCACTCTATATTTTCTAAAATTTGCTTAAGTGGCACCTTACCGTTAACATATCCTTAACAATTATCTTTTTTTTTTTTTTTTTTACAAGATAGAATTCTACTCTAATCTAATTTAAGTGTATATGTGTGTGAAACTCCCTCCTAGAGACTTGAACTTTGGCCCTCACTCCCCACACCCCACAAATATTTATACTTGTAAAGTGAACATCGCACTAAAGATGTGCGGTAGTTTTAACAATTATCTTAAAGGTACTGCTTTTGTTTTTCCATTTTCTTTATTCAATGTCTTTCCTCAATAGTTGCATAGATCAAATCACAGTTTTTATTACCCAATGTGACGTATGATTGGGAGAAGAGAGAGACGCAACCATCGTAGGTCAATATATAATTGGTAACCTTTTTTAATAATGTTTTCATGCAAAAAGAAAAAAGAAAGAAGAAAATATCTTATTACAATATCATGGGTGCCATCATTTGTCTTGTTCGGCAATCAATTGCCTCTCATCTAGCCAATCTTCTATTGGCTTAACAATGAAAGCACCCTTCTTCCAATCAACATCAAGCACCTTTATATTTGGGATAACATATTGTATCAAGCAGTTTATATCAATTGCACTTGATTCTCAAAAAAAAATATCTCACTTGAACTCATGTGTTATATATCAAACATATATCCTCGTATCAATTGAAAAGTGTGGATGCCCACTTTTTTTTTTAATATTGTATCAAGCAGTTTATATCAATTGTACTTGATTCTCAAAAAAAATATATCACTTGAACTCATGTGTTGTATATCAAACATATATCCTCGTATCAATTGAAAAGTGTGGATGCCCACTTTTTTTTTTAATATTGTATCAAGCAGTTTATATCAATTGTACTTGATTCTCAAAAAAAATATATCACTTGAACTCATGTGTTATATATCAAACATATATCCTCGTATCAATTGAAAAGTGTGGATGCCCACTTTTTTTTTTATTATAAAAAAAAAAAATTGTTGATGACCATTTGAGATAAATTTATATACTTTTTTTGTTCTTTAGTTGAGAAGTTCATATTCATCTTCATATTTCCATGTCTTACACTCTTACTAATGATTTATTTTATTTCATACTATCGTTATCAACATAAAACTTTGTCCAAATTCAAGCTCTGTCCAATTTATAAAAGGTAGTTGTTTTCATTGTGTCTTTCAAAGCCAAAGTTTATTTGTGTGACATATAACACAATGTAAATTTTCTCTAAGAATTAGTAATTGTACTATCTAATTTATCTATTATCGCATTGATTCTAAAATTATAGAATTTATTTAATGGATTAAAAATATTATGGTTTCATGCTAAATATTATATAGGGCAATATTGCTAAACATAGTCAATATTATTATATGTGGCATATGTCTTTTGACATGATATATATCACCGCGTACCCTTAGCATGATAGTCTCTCTACAAGTGTAAGTTCTTGTAAGGAAAGGGGCGAGAGTTGGAGTTCAAATCTTCATGAGAGAGCTTTACACACATATACATTTAGATTAGGATAGAATGAGATTTCTATCTCAGATTAAAAAAAAAAATTATATACAACTTAATAAAAGGAAATATATACATGTGTCTAATGTCATGCTTTATATTGATTGTCTGATGATGAGAGAGGACAAGAGAGACAAACCAAATCACACCACCATCAATCCACTGCCGCACCCACCAAAAACACCACTGCACTACCACCAGACCAAATCGCACCATCATTGATCCACTGCCCACCCACAATACAGAGAGAGAGAGAGAGAGAGAGAGAGAGAGAGGGAGAGAGAGAGAGAGAGAGAGAGAGAGAGAGAGAGAGAGAGAGAGAGAGAGAGAGAGAGAGAGAGAGTCTGAAATTGAATAAAAAATATCTATTTTTAATGTAGTGATGGTCAATGCCTCACTACAAGTGGCGAGGATATTGTGCATCATTAAAACTTTTGTTAACTTAGCGAGACTGATGCACAATTACTTTGGTTGGGTTTAGACAAAAATTTGCTAAAATGTTAAATTGGAGAGGCTGATGTAAATGCTCTTAAAATACAACTCTATCCGTCTCTTGAAAATGCAAAATGTTTTTGGCTCATGAATAGTCACTCTCTTAGTTTGTAGAGTTATTGTTCATTAACAAAATAAATTTTTAAGATAAAACAATTGCTGAAGTAAATAAAAAAAAAAATTGTTTTTATTTCCTCTATTTTTTCGGGAATGGAGAAAGATTATAAAAAAGAACCAAGGAAGATTAAAGTAAGAATAGAGAAATAATATTTAAATAGGATTGAGAAAATAGAAAGTTGGTTAGAAGGTATTTTTTGAAAAAGTAAGCAAACAAAATGAAAAAATAACTTTTGCTTTGGAAATTGGATGAATATATGATACTCTAATATATGCCACCGACACAAGTTGCTATAAGTATCATTTATATCAATCCCATCCCTAGAATTTCAGAAGTGTGAAGTGGCAACTGCTTTAAAACAGATGGCCCCACTCAAAACTCCTGGCTTGGATGGAATGCCTCCTCTCTTCTATCAATGCTTCTGGCAAGTTGTGGACCAAGATGTCACTCAATTTGTTCTTTCATGGTTGAACACAAGTAGCATTCCTCACCTTGTGAACCACACTTTCATTACTCTCATACCTAAAACGAAAATCCTGAGCATTTTCATGAATATCGCCCCATCAGTTTTTGTAATATCTTCTATGTAGATACCTGTACCCCTTACAACTTGAGCCCCCGTTCCCCAATGATGACATCAATTAGAGGCCCAAGGTTGATTTAGGGCCTAATCTTATAACACTTTGACTTAAAGGATGATTTGGTAAAGAAAATGTGCAAAGAAAACCCTCAACATTTGTATGAATACACATGTATGCGAACGCTTGCTCAAAGTATGCATACGCATACACGGAGCATGCGCATACATGCCTCGGGTATGTGCATGTATTTAGGATTTTTGAATACATGTAAGGAAAGTTTTTGGACATATATTCATGTAGAGTGAATCCCACATCATTCGGAAGTCGCCCTACATCCCTCTATGATCACTATAAAAAGCCCCAAAGGTTCTTTTACCAAATATACACAATATGCGTTGAATTCACTAGAAACTTGTGAATCAAATAGAGAGTTTTTGTACGAAAACATCGTCAAGTAAAATTTTACTTGGTTGGGACCTATTTTGGTCTTTATCTTTGAGTTTTAAGCATACTAACCTTCTTAGTTTTGTTCTTGATTAGATTGAATGAGGGGAACGATCAAATCAAAGCTCTAAAGAGTTCTAGTATTGAGGTAAATGTTCAAACTTCATCTTTTCATTTTTCTTGTTTTTTGTTTGCTTTCTTTTGTGTTTTATTGCTTTATTTCCTCTGTCTTTAGTTTAGGTTGTTTAGTGTTTGTTTTATAAGCAAGATAGTTTGCTAGATTTCCTGTTTTAAATTATTTGTGTTATGTTCTTGAGTTTGTATTTTTGGTGTATATACGTATGCATCCTTCATGAATGCATATGCATACACATGGGATGCGCATGCACACATATACTCGTGCACAGAAACCCAGATTCTATTTAGCCTAGTTTTCACATATTTAGCATTAGGATTGGCAAAATAACATGTTTCACATTCTTAGACTATTAGATGAATGATTAGGGTTTAAACTTTGATAATGACATTAACACGTATAAAATATGAACATGCATTGATTCATAGGTGCAGTAATGCGGTGAGGTAAGTGAAGTAAGTCATGCATATAAATATGAACATGCATCTTTTGAATGATGGCATGGTTGGTTATAAGGATGCCATGCTTGGACGATTGGACGTGTTTGTCATGATGAATATGCATGTGATAATTCTTGATTAATGTCTTGTTGATACTACTGCCTTATGACATGCTTGCTGCCCTTGGAATATGTAAGGTTGAATTTAATTAACCATCTTGTAGGCTTTATTCCTTACCAAATTTGCTTGTATTTCAGCAATTAGTAACCCTGTATTTAGGTGGGATTGTTGTAAAGGTAGTGAGTGAGATAGTGTGATGAAATGCTTAAGAGTGTGCAAGAAAAACAGAGACTCGCGACTGGATTTCGTCAGTGAATCGCGGTTGCAAGCCACCAGAAGATGCACACGTGCCAGGTATGCCAGAAGTTGAAGCGTCATGCTAGCTGGAGCACTACAGGACAAAATAGGACAATTGGCCGTTCAGTTATCTCACGGCTGGATCTCGCGACTCAGTCAAGCCGCAAGGCCAAGTCGCGAGCCAGCCCTGTTTTGAAAAACCTGACTATTCACATTCCATTCCCATCCCAGTATAAATACCCCTTATACCCACGAAAGAAAGAGAGCTTCCAGAGAGAATTTTGAGAAAGAAACCCTAGAGAAAAACAAGATTGATTCATCCACAATCTTCACATAAGAGACTCTTCAAATCCCTCTACTCTCTTCCTCTCTATTGTTAAATCCTTGAGAGACTTTTTACCAAAACCTTTTCTCACCATATCTATTATTGTGAGAGGGCTGTTTGGTGTTCTGGGAAGCAGTTAAGAAGGAACCAATTTCACATTGGTTGATGCTATGGTCAAGTAGCGGAATCCGGGAAGCTAGAAAAGAAATAGGTTCGATGCAACCTCGTTGGAGCAAGAAGCTTGGAGGGCTTAGGTACACTAGGTAGATTAGGCTTGGAGGGTCTATTGCTGTTCATGTATCCCAACTACATTTTCTAGTGGATTACTTACCGCTTGGAGGGCGGCGGAGAGGTTTTGCACCGAAGGCTTCGGTTTCCTCTTTGATAACACATCGTTATGTTGTCCTTGTGTTTGCATCTTTCTTCCCTTAATCTTTGCCTTTTATTTTCTGCTGTGGATGTGATTTTAATTGGCTTAGATTGTTTACCAATTCTATTTATAGCTTATGTTCATTTTCCGCACACTTGTTGTTTGTCATAAAGCTTGAATTGGTTATTTTGTAATTGGGGGTCTAAACGTTTAAGGGTGTTTTGTACACTATTTAAACTTTCAATTGGTATCAGAGCGAGTACACTTTTATTAGTTTCATTACCATAGTGTGATCCTTAACCCCATATTGAGATGGACCGGTTTCAATCCCTAAATGCACCTCCATATTTTGATGGTAGTAATTATGCTTTTTGGAAGGTTCGCATGAGAGCATTTTTATGTTCCATTGATGAATCAGCTTGGGATGCTGTTGATATAGGTTGGATCAGGCCTGAGGAAGCCAAATCCACATGGGATAAGGCAGCACTCGCCGCATCTATTACTAACAGTAAAGCACTTAATGCAATTTTCTGTGGTGTGTCTCCAGATGAGTTGCACAAGATTTCTCACATTACTGTTGCCAAAGAAGCATGTGAGATATTGGAGACCACCTACAAAGGCACGAAAAAAGTGAAAGACACCAAGCTGCAGATGCTGAACACTCGATTTGAGGAGCTTAAAATGAGTGAGGATGAGTCCTTTGACTCTTTCTATAGCAAGTTGAATGAGGTGATTGTCAGCAAGTTCAATTTGGGAGAGAAAACGGAGGATTCTAAAATAGTAAGAAAGATCCTTCGATCAATGCCGGAAAGCTTTCGTGCCAAAGTGACAGCGATTGAAGAGAGTAAGGACCTTGATGACATCAAAGTCCAAGAGCTGATTGGTTCTCTTCAGACTTATGAAATGTCGTTGTCCAATCAACAGAAGAGAAAATCTCTTGCTCTTAAGACCATTAATGAAAAGTTGGAAGTCCATGACTCATCGGATGAGGATGTGGTTGACAAAGATGTTGCATACCTTGTGAAAAATTTCTGAAAATTCTTGAAATTCAAGAATAATGGTAAATTTGGTGATAAAAGGAAATTCCAAAGTTCAGGAAGGGAGAAAAGAGAATTCAAAAAGAAAGATGGAAAAGAATCCCAATCTACACAAGGTGTCACTTTTTTGAATGCAACGGGCATGGACACTTTAAGAAAGAATGTCCGAATTATTTGAAATCAAAAGGCAAGGTGTATGCCACAACACTGAGTGACTCGGATTCATCCAACTCAGATTCTAAGGAAAACTGTGACGAAGAAGGGAATTATTCTGCTTTTATGACTATTGCTCATGTTGAGTCTTCAGACGAGTTGAATTTGCTTGTACGAGAACTTGGAAAACATAGTGATGAAGAATCATTGGGAGTTGTTGAAGAATCAGATGCTGAAGAAGATGAAAGCACAGCCAATCTTCAAGAGAATTATAACTCACTCCTAGAGAAGTCGGGTGAGTACACAAGGGTGGCCAAGGCAGCTATGAGAAAGATGAAGAAGGCAGAGGAAGACTATAAAAGTCTCTTAATTTGCTATGAGGCCAAATGTGAGATAGAGACACTAAATGGTGAGCTGTCAGAAGCCTACACAAATGTGAGATTTCTTGAACAAGAGGTTGTGCAAGCAAATGCTAAAATAGAGAGGGTCTCCACCAAGAAGCTAGATGATGTTATTTCATCTCAAAAGCATTTTTCAGAAAAATCCGGGTTGGGATATACCGGAGGGAGTAGCTCATCTGGCAATATCACCAAAGAAGTGAAGTTTATAAAGGCCAAAGAGTCAGTTGAAGTTGGCCCTACTGCTGAGAAGCCCAAGATAGAGGAGAAGAGGAATGTGGAGAACCAATGGATGTTGAACAACCCCCGTAATCAATCTGTGAGCAGGTTTGAATCCTGAGCCAAGTCTCATCCACGATCACAAAGAGGTCCTAGATCGAACTATGTGTGTCATCACTGTGGACTTCAAGGGCATACTCGACCAAATTGTCAAAAGTTGAAAGCAATGAATAATGCAACTGCTCCAAGGTCACGAGGACCTAGAAATGACAAGAGAAATTAGGCTGGTGAACCATCAAGAGATCAAAGTGGTGATCCCGGAATGATGGACGTAATGAAGATGATTGGTGCTTTCACCAACTGCTTGGAGAACTTCACACAAAGGTTTGAAAGCCCTAACTCTCGTACCCAATCCTATAAGGAAATCACCCCAAACGCAAGTGACGTGTGGGTGAAAAAGGGTACTCATGCATAAGCATTAGAACATGTCCATGCATCAATACTTCCTATACTTTGTGACTTTGTTTGGTTGTTTGCTTATTTATTGTGTGAGTTGAAATTTGTTTGTTTGTTTTTGCATTCTATCATTTAAATTTTTTTTAATGTTGCTTTTGATCAATCTTTTCCTTCTTATGTGTCAAAAATCCAAAAACCACAAAAAAGTAGAAAATCAAAAAGTTTGATCGACATTGTTGAGTTTTGTCTCAAAACTTGTTTTGCCTTGTACCTTTGTGCTAATGGCTTTGTGCATTTACGAGCGTAGCTTGTTCCTTTGCACTCGTATCACTGTGGGAGAAATCTTGAAATCTATGTGACTGTTGTAAATAGATCTTCAAACTTGTCATGAATAATTAGTGAATGGTTATGTTGATCTTGAGACATGCATAGACTTGTGCCTATATATCTTCCCACTCTTTATTTTTTTTGCTAAAAAGAGCTCACCAAATGCAAATCTCCAAATGTAAAGAGATATTGAGTTACAAAAGCCTGTCGCACATACTACTATTCGACTAGGAAAAAGGGAAAGCGACTAAAAATAAAGTGCATGATTATTCAAAAAGCCAAAGGCTATCTCATCAAGGTGAAATATCAAATATCACTCTCACAATGAGAGGTGATTTTTTTCAAAAGGATCAAAAAGATCAAAATGTTATAATTGAAAGTGGAGTCAAATGTAAAGTTCCAAATTATGTAATCAAGTCTTGTGGGAGGTCATATATGCATACTTCTATAATTAAGATAGGTCACATGATCTAGTGCTAATTGTGTTTGCCTTGGTTGAATTGATCATTGAAGCTTCACATTAGACTAAGGAATATCTCATTGTTGATACCCACACACAACATACAAGTTTATGTTCAATGAATGCCATATTCATTTGTGTGATTGTACTTGATAAAATGTGTTTTCACATGCTCAATCTTTGTTGATTCAAACACAAAAAGATTTTTGAGTGTTTTAGTTCTTTTTGGAAAATATTTTGTTTTCACAAAAACAGAAAATTTCAAAAACAGTGCTTCCTTGTTTTAGCGACTCAGTCGCGGGTTAGTCAAGTTGCATGCCACAATCGCGAGCTCGTAGGTTAGTTTTGGCGACTTGTTCGCGAGTGGAAGGTCCAGTCGCGAGGGGTACACAGAGATTTTCACGGCTCAACTCGCGACTCCCTCGCGAGTAAGACTTCTAGTCGCGAAAAACACTTAGCAAATTTTTCAAAACTTTTGGCTTGAAGTGTTTTGGCACCTTAGCCGCGAAAAAAGCGTGTTTTGCACAGTAAGGACATTTTTTAAAAAATATTTTTCAGTTTTCCCTCGAAATTTTGTGACTATTCACTTTCTCTCTCAACTGTTTCTTTCCCAAACACTCCGCGTCACCCTCTTCAAGCCCCATTTTTGCTTCATTTCAACTCAAAATCTTCAAGAAAAAGGTATGGGTTCTCATTCTCTCACTCAGTATTTCTTGTTTTTGAGCTTTTCCCTCTTGATTATATGTGTTGATATTCTGATTTGCGTTGGGCTGGTGATTCGGTGTTGTGCTTTGTCCTTGTATGGCATGTTGAGGATCTTGGTTTATATGAACTTGTTTAGGTTGCTAGATTTGTTCATTAATATTTGTCTTCTTTATCCTTAGGGTTTATTGATTGACTTATACCCATTTCATTTAAACCCACTTTATTTAGTTGATTCAAAATGATTGTGTTTTGTTTGTTGGGTTATATTGATTTGATTCTGTGTTAGTATATCTAGTGTGTGCATCTGTCTTGAGTATTTTGTGTCATTTCATACTCATTAAAATATATGTCTCATTGACATATGTTTGTCCTTTGGGTGATGTTATACTCTGCAGCATTAGAACTCTTCTGCAAAATGTTGGTTGTTCTTGAGTATCTACCAATGGGTACATTCATCTGAGTTGTTGGTTTAAGTTTTGAGGCTTTTCCTTTAAACCTATCTTTAAGCCATCTTTGGTCTTGTTGCTCTACACTTATCTATTTATGACACTAATAGAGCACTGATTTGTTTTACACATGTACTGTACTTTGTTGTTGTGGCCTTTTCTGCTTGTTTACAGATGACTCCTTCATCCCCAAAGAAGAAAACACTTACCAAGAGAGCAGATAAGAGAATGAAAATGGACCTTAATCTGTTTAGGTCTGTTTCCCATTTTGAGAGATACAAGAATTTTTTCTTAAAGACAGGAATCATACAAGTAAGGTATGTGGATTTGGAGGATTTGAGAGACACCTTTATCCCTAGTTGTTTTGAAGGGAGAGGATGGGAAAGACTGCTAAGTGATTTCCCAGTTGTGTGTGAACCCCTGATTAGGGAGTTTTACTCCAATGCTGTGATAAGGGAAGATGAGCTGAGCTGCTGGGTTAGAGGTACAGAATTCACCTTAGATGCACATGACATTGATGATGTGCTAGGTCTTGAGGGGTTAGAAGATCATGATTTTGTCAACTATAAGGATAGGATGCTGTCTATTGAAACTGTACAACAGAGGATTGGTGGACAGAGAGAAGGGAAATGCCTAAATACCACAGCCTTTCCAGTGGACATGAGGTGTCTCACAATTATCATGATGTTTAACCTGTATCGTATAAAGAAGTTGACTACAATTAACAATGCCAGAGCAATTTTTCTGATGGAGCTCAAGGAAAAGACATTCATTGATATCAGTTTCCACATATTTGATACTATTGTGGATGAGACTAGAACCACTTCTATGCCTAAACTGATCTTCCCTAGTTTACTCATGAGGATTTTCAGAAAAAAGGGTGTTGCAATCCCTCGAGACATCAGTCCCATGTCTACACCTTCAACAATTAACAAGCAAACCTTCAAGAGGATAAGTGTTCATCTTCCAGGTGAAGAAGATGAAGGAGAGGGTGTTCCAATGGAGACTAAGGCAGAGGCAGTAGGTCAGGCATCAACTTCAACCCCCAGAAGGAGTGGCAAGAGGACTAGAGCATCAACTTCTTCATATATACCTCCAGATGCATTTCAGGTCATTCTGGAAAGACTTGATGGAATCAGAGAGGTCCAGACTGAGCAGTCTGAGAAGATAGCAGCCATGCAGGACCAGCTTGATGTTTTCTCAGCAAAATTTGTCAGCTTCACCACACATCATGGACAGTGACCCTTTGGCCATTCCTGTCAAAAAGGGGGAGAAGTTTTTGAGAAGCAGCTTTTGAGGGGGAGTACTTTTTTGAGGGGGAGCAGTCAAAAACAGTGTCTATCTTGTTTATTTTGTTTATGTTTATGGTTAAAGTATTATGTTTTGGATAATTGTTATTACTATGGGTTTGGTACATTGTGGTTATGGTTATTGTCTGGTTTAAACTCATAACTCATGGATGTTTTTGAAACTTGGTTTACCTTTTATATATATTGATATTTTTCAGTATATAATGTGGTTTGTACCCATGTTGCTTTTGTAAGCTTTTAGGGTTTGATTTTCATTATCTGTAGGCTTTATGGCTTGTACCATGCTTTATGAAGCCTTTATACTTTGTTAAATCAGTACTTCTAACTAAATGTCAAGCATTTTCTTGTTAAGTACTGTCACTCTTGTACCCTTGTAGGATTGTTCCTAGATGCACATACTTAGTGTATTATGCATTGGTTGAGTGTTGGACATGCAAGTGACTTGCATTGAGCTTGTTAGCTTGTATGTCCAAGTGTTCATTCTAAGTGTGAATGAGCATTGTGGTCACTACCTTGTAGTGATTGATTGTTTGATCAAGCCATGGTTTGTTTCTTAACTCCATCTTTGCTTGATCACATCATGCCTGCTTCATATGCATTTCATGCTTTTCTGCATACAATGATCATGGTGTATTGTTGTGTTTCAGGAGATTCATGTTCATATGATTCAAGAGCTTCACAGTTTCTAGAGTTAGGTGTGAGTGAGTTTTGTTCAACTGTTTCCAACTCACAATTTAAGTCTAGAGTCTGTATTAGGGTTTTGTCACGGAATAGCCAAAGGGGGAGATTGTAAGGTTGAATTTAATTAACCATCCTGTTGGCTTTATTCCGTGCCAAATTTGCTTGTATTTCAGCAATTAGTAACCCTGTATTTAGGTGGGATTGTTGTAAGGGTAGTGAGTGAGATAGTGTGATGAAATGCTCAAGAGTGTGCAAGAAAAACAGAGACTCGCAACTGGATCTCGTGGGTGACTCGCGGCTGCAAGCTGCCAGAAGATGCACACGTGCCAGGCATGCCAGAAGTTGAAGCGTCATGCTAACTGGAGCACTACAGGACAAAATAGAACAACTGGCCATTCAGTTATCTCGTGGCTGGATCTCACGACTCAGTCAAGCCGCGAGCCAGCCCTATTTTTAAAAACCTGACTCTTCACATTTCATTCTCACCCCAGTATAAATACCCCTTATACCCATGAAAGAAAGAGAGCTTCTTGAGAAAATTTTGAGAGAGAAACCCTAGAGAAAAATAAGATTGATTCATCCACAATCTTCATATAAGAGACTCTTCAAATTCCTCTACTTTCTTCCTCTCCATTGTTAAATCCTTGAGAGGCTTTTTACCAAAACCTTTTCTCACCATATCCATTACTGTGAGAGAGTTATTTGGTGTTTTGGGAAGCAGTTAGGAAGGAACCAATTTCACATTGGTTGATGCTATGGTCAAGTAGCGTAATCCGGGAAGCTAGAAAAGAAATAGGTTCAGCGCAATCTCGTTAGAGCAAGAAGCTTGGAGGGCTTAGGTACACTGGGTAGATTAGGCTTGGAGAGTCTATTGCTGTCCATGTATCCCAACTACATTTTCTAGTGGATTACTTACCGCTTGGAGGGCGGCGGAGAGGTTTTGCACCGAAGGCTTCGGTTTCCTCTTCGATAACACATCGTTGTGTTGTCCTTGTGTTTGCATCTTTCTTCCCTTAATCTTTGCCTTTTATTTTCTGCTGTGGATGTGATTTTAATTGGCTTAGATTGTTTACCAATTCTGTTTATAGCTTATGTTCATTTTCTGCACACTTGTTGTTTGTTATAAAGCTTGAATTGGTTATTTTGTAATTGGGGGTCTAAACGTTCAAGGGTGTTTTGTACACTATTTGAACTTTCAGAATATACTTTTGAATGCCATGATAAATGATCTAAATAGATATTTTAGAGAGAGAGAGAGAGAGAGAGAGAGAGAGAGAGAGAGAGAGAGAGAGAGAGTGTGTGTGTGTGTGTGTTTAGAATAATATGTTAGGATACCCTTTGATGAGATTAGGATTTGGAACACAATAAGTGGAGGCCAACCCACAGGTCAGGTGGGGTTGAGTGCCTAACACCTTCCCATCCCCATACCTAAACTCCAAACATGTGCTTTGATAAAGATTAGTCCTTCCACAAGAGTGCTATATATATGGTTCCTAAACCTAATCTAGATGTCGACTCCATTTATACCATCCGCTCAGTCCACCCTAGGCCAAGGTGTACTTCCTATGAGGAAACCACTACAGCCTAACGAGGTGGGGGCGCTTGCGCCCACACTATATAATTTTTTTTCAAAATTGCTAGTTTACAGATTAAAAAAGGACTTACCAAGGGTCATCACAGAGAACCATTTGGCTTTTGCAAAAGATCGTCTTATTTTTTATAACATTCTTGCTATTTTTTAGACTTTGCATTGCATGAAGACTCACAGTTCAAGCAAATCTAGTTGTATGACACTTTAGCTATATATGAGTAAAGCCTATGATAGAATCGAGTGGGCTTTTCTAGAGAATCTTATGAGGAGAATGGGTTTCAATGACCTAGATTAATCTCATTATGGTTTGTTTGAAAATAGTTATTTATTTGATCCTTGTTAATGAAGAGCCCAAAGGTTTAATTCATCCATCAAGGTGAATAATACAAGGAGATCCATTGTGCCCTTTTCCTTTTTTCTTGTGTAATAAAAGTTTGCATGGGATCATTAAACAAGTAGCTAGAAGGGGTGAGATTAAAGTTTTCTCTCTATGCAAATGAGGACCAAGACTAACACATATGTTCTTCGCAGTCGATAGCTTTTATTTTTGGCAAGGCAACCTCAAAATTGAAGAGTGTGGCTGAGTCTTGGATATGTTATCTACTGAAGAGGGTGCCTCTGGCCAGAAAGTGAATCGAAATAATACTGCCATCTTTTTTAGCAAGTCTACTCCAAAGGCTAAGAGACAAATTATCAAAGGTATTTTAGGGGTCCAAGAGATTAAACAATATGAGAAATATTTGTATCTTCCATCTTTGATGGGTAAGGGGAAGAAAGCAAGCTTCAATTACATTAAGGAAAGAGTTTAGAAGGAAGCTACAAGGCTAGAAGGGCAAGTTGTTATCTCAAGCGGGGTGGGAGGTCTTGCTATTCCAACATATGCCATAGGTTACTTCAAACTTCCTTTCCTAATTAAAAGGTTTTGGTGAGGACAACGTGGTGAAAGGAGAAAAATTCACTAGCTCAAATGAGATGAGATGATAAAATCTAAAATGGTGGGTGGTATGGGTTTAAGAGATTTATCCCTTTTTAATGATTCTTTGTTGGCTAAACAAGTTTGGAGGCTTTTCCATAATAGGGACTCTTTGTTTTATAGAGTCTTTAAGGCAAGAATTTTCCCAGATGGCTTATTAATGGAGGCTAAAGATTCAAGGAGGGGCTCTTATACTTGGAAAAGTATATTAAAAGGTAGGGATGTCATTGCACGAGGTGCTTGTTGGTGGATTGGTGATGGTAAGTCGGTGAAAATATGACAACATCTTTGGTTTCTAGTTAAGCATCCTACTATGGTGTCTTCCCTGATTGTGGAATCTTTGTAGAAGGCTACATTCAACTTGTTAATTGATCCCTTTATGAGACTATAGAACATAGATATGATTGATGACATCTTTGTTCCACAGGAGGTCAAAGCTATCAAGAAAATAACCTTAGCCAAACCATACAACAACCGATTCTCTCTTCAAGCTTCTAGCACAGGATGGGAATTACTCTAGCTTGTAAGTCTGGCTATCGTTTTCTTAAGATGGAGACATAGGTTGACCATAGTATGGATCCTCATATACATGATACTAGACTTTAGAAGAATATATGGGCTTTACATTCTCCGAACAAGGTGAAGAATCTTATATGGAGAGCTTGCTGAAATTCTATGCCAACCAAAGCTAACCTGGTTCATAGAATGGTGATTGATAGTCCTTGTTGTGATTGATGTAACTCGGCCGTAGAAGCTCCGCTTCTTGATCTTTGGTCCTATCCCATGTTAGATGATGTGTGGAATGCCTCTAACTCCTGGGATTTTTGCATCTCCACTTGCTTTTTGAACTTCAATGAACTAGCCTCCTGGATTATGCATTTAAGGTTGAATTTAAATCATCTTGTTGGCTTTATTCCATGCCAAATTTGCTTGTATTTCAGCAATTAGTAACCCTGTATTTAGGTGGGATTCTTGTAAGGGTAGTGAGTGAGATAGTGTGAAGAAATGCTCAAGAGTGTGCAAGAAAAACAGAGACTCGCAACTGGATCTCGCGAGTGACTCGCGGCTGCAAGCCGCCAGAAGCTGCACACGTGCCAGGCATGCCAGAAGTTGAAGCATCATGCTAGCTGGAGCACTACAGGACAAATTAGGACAACTGGTCGTTTAGTTATCTCGCGGCTGGATCTCGCGACTCAGTCAAGCCGCGAGGCCAAGCCGCGAGCCAGCCCTGTTTTGAAAAACTTGACTCTTCACATTCCATTCTCACCCATGTATAAATACCCCTTATACCCATGAAAGAAAGAGAGCTTCCAAAGAGAATTTTAAGAGAGAAACCCTAGAGTAAAACAAGATTGATTCATCCACAATCTTCACATAACCAAAGAGAATTTTAAGAGAGAAACCCTAGAGTAAAACAAGATTGATTCATCCACAATCTTCACATAAGAGACTCTTCAAATTCCTCTACTCTCTTCCTCTCCATTGTTAAATCCTTGAAATGCTTTTTACCAAAACCTTTTTCTCACCATATCCATTACTGTGAGAGTGCTGTTTGTGTTTTGGGAAGCAATTAGGAAGGAACCAATTTCACATTGGTTGATGCTATGGTCAAGTAGCGGAATCCGAGAAGCTAGAAAAGAAATAGGTTCGGTGTAACCTCGTTGAAGCAAGAAGCTTGAAAGGCTTAGGTACACTAGGTAGATTAGGCTTGGAGGGTCTATTATTGTTCATGTATCGCAACTACATTTTCTAGTGGATTACTTATCGCTTGGAGGGCGGCGGAGAGGTTTTACGTCGAGGGCTTCGGTTTCCTCTTCGATAACACATTGTTGTGTTGTCCTTGTGTTTGCATCTCTCTTCCCTTAATCTTTGCCTTTTATTTTTTGCTGTGGATGTGATTTTAATTGGCTTAGATTGTTTACCAATTCTGTTTATAGCTTGTGTTCATTATCCGCACACTTATTGTTTGTCATAAAGCTTGAATTGGTATTTTTGTTATTGAGGGTCTAAACGTTCAAGGGTATGTTATACACTAATTGAACTTTCAATGTAGAAGTAAAAGAACTTAGAATGGTTTTCTATGATAGCTTGGTCAATTTGGACTCAAAGAAACTAGGTTAGATTACACCAACCTAGTTGTAGCGTTGATCAGATTGCTTGGGTTTCAAATGAAAGGTATGATGAATTCATAGCAGTCCAGCCTCCCCCACTCCCTTTGCCTTCTAAGCCTCATATCCAGTGGTAACCTCCCCTAGCTTACTTATGTAAAATAAACTTTGGTGACGCAGTGTTCAAGTTGAAAATAAGTCGGGCATTGGTGTAATCATTAGGGATAATCAAAGTATGGTCATAACATCTCTATCTTAACAGGTTCCTCAAGCTTTTCAAGCTATGGAAATTGAGGCTTTGGCACCTACTCGGGCTCTTGAGTTTGCTCATGAAGTTGGGATTTCTCAATCCATTTTGGAAGGGGATTCGGAAGTGATAATGAAGGCTTTAGTTGAGGAGGGTAGGTCTTTGGCTCCCTATGATCTTTTAGTTCAAGATGCAAGGATTTTTTCTAGGTTTTTTACTCAATTGCTTTACTCTCATACAAAGAAAGAATGTAATAAGGTTGCTCATAGTCTGACTAGGTATGTTATTACTAGTTCAGAATGTGTTGTGTGGATGGAAGATGTTCTTTCACAACTTTCTTCTGTAATTCAGGTTGATATAGCTGGTTTTTCATAGTAAAATTTTAGTTTTGTTCCTAAAAAATAATTAATATCAATCTCACCCCCACATCACAATTACAAATGAACAAAACTTAAGCACGATACTTTAGACACTGTTTCTTAGGAATTCTTCTTCAAATTCAGCCATGAGGTTCTGTTTTTTGTTTTGTTTTGTTTTGTTTTTTTTTTCTTGGAATAAAAATGTATTTTTAGTTAAGTAATCACATAACTGAATTTTAAGATGTGAATTTATGAAACAGCACTTAAGTACTATACATAAATTTTGTCTTCCAAACAATATCTTTGTCATAAACCTTTGATTTAGCACGGCCCTTTTTTGGAAGTAAAAACAAATAGTGTTCTGCAGGTCATCACCTTTTTTTAAACAAATTTAATTATTATTATTATTATTATAACTAATTTGGACTCACTTTGCAAAAAGCTGGTAGGTGGGTCTGTTTATTATTTTTGAGCTATGTTCATGGTCTTTAGTGGGCTTTGAGCGCTTGATTTAGGTGTGATCCAGATCATAATTTTTTTTATTATCTAATTTATCTCCTCTTAGACCATTAGTTCCATACTTTTATTCTAACATCATAAACATATCAAATATGATCATTACCAATGTCACAGGGCGTAACTAAGAATTTTTTTTTAGGACCAAACTTATTTTCATAGACTATATCTTTAAAAATAATATAAAGGATTTAAAAAAAAAAAAAATCCCCAAACCTTTTTTTGCAAAAAATAGTATTATTTTTATTATTTATTATTAAAAATAGCGCTTTGGCCTTAAGGAGAATAATTTAAGAGAATAGTTTCAATGCAAACTGCCTAAGGCAGATGAAAACAGTAACGACGAAGATAAACAAGAGTCTTATGAACTTTTTTTGAAGGCATTTTGAGCAGTTTTGAGAAGAAACTTCTTTTCCATTATAAAAGTTCCTGAATCCTCTACAACTCGTACAGCAGAATTCGGCCTTCGCCTTACGGACTCGTTCCTGAAGTTGAATGATGTGGGCGGACTTGAGACTTGCAAAGAGGTTTTGATAGAAGCTACCATATGGCCTAAAAAGTATCCACAATTTTTTACTAGTAAGTTCCTCCTCCATCAGCCATCATTGTATTTAACTTTTGAGTTTTCTAATCTCTGCTTTTAGATAGTTTATCTGTATATTCTTAGTGTCAATGCTAATAAGAATGGCTAGACTTATGGTGACCACTAATGTGGATATTATATTGTTGTTTTGGAAAAAATAATCATTTGTTCGCCTGTTTAGGGAATCGAAAACCATGGAGGGTTGTATTACTAAATGGTCCACCTGCAACAGGGAAGAACCTTGTAGCAAAGGTAATTGCAGCAGAAGCAAAATAAACTTTCTTTAGGTAATATATATGCATATATTTTTACCAAAAGCAATACCAATACATAGCAAGCAATTGGATTACAATAATTGATGATGAAAGAATTATACATGGCAAGAGATATAAAAGAATTATGCATATATATATATATATATATATTTTGTATGTTGTAAACGTGAAGGGATTAGAATGGTTAAACCTTTTCTTTAATTGACTTTTCGTGGTTGCCTTACTTGAAATAATTTTACCACTGCAAATTCTATAGTTGGTAGTCACATGATTTTGTAAACGGATGATGATAGAAATTGCTTTCAGCATATAAACACTAAAACACAGAAAAAAAGAAAAAGGAAAAAAGAATGAGTTACGGTTAGTTTTGGTGGTCCTATCCAGTTGATTATATTTTATTTCTGATTAATTATATACCATCATGGTGTTTTCTCCCATCAGGAAACTTGGGAATATAGCTTACAAGTAACATGAAAAGGGTGGAAAATTAAGAACAAATACTATTTCTAGCATTCTAAGGCCTGCATTTTAGGGATTCGTTACTTGTCATTTGGACGCTGAATACATGGATATAGGTGGTATTGAGATATATGGAATCTGATTTTTTTCCTCTCTTTTTCTCAATGGTGTTGCCTTACGTTATTCATTTTGAGTCATCAAAAATGTTTCCATCCTAGATTCCTAAATACCTTTCATATATGTCAGTTATTGTTTCTCTTACATTTTCTGGAACAGTCCCATGACTCCCATGGCATCACATGACATGGAAGATTGATGTGCACGAAAAATGTATAAAAAAGTACTCTTATATTTGCATTTTAGTCTCACTTTTATGCTATTTTGTAACTGACTATAAGTTGTCTTTGTTTATAGATAACAAAGGATTTACACACAAACTAAGACTAGGCCAATTTTCAAGCTAATTAAGTTGAGATCCAAGTGTGAAGCTTGAAGATGAAGTAGAGATTTTGCCCAAAGTAAACATCCAGCCCAGGCGTGAATTCAAGAGAAGACCAAAAACAAGAAAAGAATGAAAAATAAGAAGCCCAAGATTCAATTCAACGAGGATGAAGTTAATTTGCAAGGAAAGAAACTCCTAAAATCAAGCAATGGGACCTGTCAAAAAATAAATAAAAGTCAGCGTTTAAAGCAAGGAATCCCTTGCATATATGTGAATTCCTTGTTCTACTTGTATTAGGATTATTGCATAGTGTGTCAAACGGCTCTTTTCTTATATAAGCCCCTAGGTCAGTTTGTACATAAGTGACCCAGGAAAAAAAAAAAAAAAAAAGAGAAGGGCTAGGGCTGTATTGTGACTATTTCTTTCTCTAATTTATTTGTTTAGTTTAATTTTTAGTATTTTATTTTTGTGTTTTATTTAAACGAACATGAGTAGTTAAATTTTCAATTGGAATTAAGATTATCACTATTATTTATGTAATTTAATTTTTACCACAATATTTGTTCTTTAATGATTTAAATTGTTATTGTTTCATACCAATTAGCTAGGACAAGATTCTTAATATGAGTTCAATATAATCATGTTTTTCTCGTGATTTTGGATTTATCTTAATTAATTGAATGTTTGGTTTATAATCGTTTGATTTTAAAATTGGATATCTTTTGTGATTTGTGTGTTAACTTATACAATTGATGATTTGATTTTATATTTGGAAAGTGAAGAAGAGCATGCTTTAGATTTTTAAAATAAGGGTTTTAATGATAATATTTTCCATGATAGTAAGATTGACTTTTAGATTATCATGCAGTGGGCTGGAAAAAATTAATGATCATAAATATATACTGAAATGAATTAACAAAGCAAATTTCGAAACCTTAATTCCTTTATCTTGTTTGTTTACATCTTTTACTACTTTAATAATATATTTGATTGGATTAATTTTTTTTTTAGTTTATTTAATTTCAAAACAACCAATTTTTATTAAACTAGATTAGGATTTATTTTATTAAAGTTTAATTAATTTTCCTACATTCATACAAGTTCCTCTAAATTTGATTTCATTATTGCCAAACTATAATTCGGTATGGTTCGTGTACTTACTAGTACTTATAAATTTCACAACACAGATCATATATATTCACAAAACCCAACTATGCCTTTTCATAGTTTCTTATTTGTCAAAAGTGAGTCAAAATTAAAAAAGATAAAAAAGTTTACATTTTTTTTTGTTGTTGAAAAAAAAGCTAGTTTTATTGCTTTTTTATTAAAATAAAAAGTTAGGCAAAAAGCAAAAGGGCTGGAGAGCTTCTAACCAAACTAACACATGTTTAACCAGGTACATTTAAAACACAGCATATGGATAACAAATACTTTTAACCAAAAAAAAAAAAAACTACAGAAATAATAATACGTGCCTCTACATTTTTAGCCCTTAACCGTAAAGCCCATACTCAATATTGGTGAATTTCTCATACACTTTTAGGTAGCTGGATCTGCAAGTCATCAATTGATTATAAATTTATCTCAAATGGTCATCAACATTATTTTTTTTTTTTTAAGAAAAAAAAAGTGGGAATCCACACTTTTTAATTGATACGAGGATATATGTTTGATATATAACACATGAGTACAAGTGATATATTTTTTTTGAGAAGAAAGTGCAATTGATACAATATGTTATCCCAAATATAAAGGTGCTTGAAGTTTATTGGAAGAGGGGCGCTTTCATTGCTAAGCCAATAGAAGATCGGCTAGATGAGAGGCAATTGATTGCCGAACAAGACAAATGGTGGCGCCAATGATATTGTAACAAGATTTTTTCTTTTTTCTTTTTGCATGAAAATATTATTAAAAAAAGGAGTAGTACTTTTAATATAATTGTTAAGGATATGTTAACTGTAAGGTGCCACTTAAGCAAATTTTAGAGAATACAGGGTGAATAAAGTTAATTTTTTGAGTTTTATTTATTATTTCAGTACTATTTTTAATCACCTTATCAATTTATACAATTTTTTTATTAGATAAACATCACAATAAATTATTCTTAACTGACACTATGGCATTTTTCAATTGTTAATAGAGTTTCATATTTTATTTAAGGCATATGTTACTAAATCATTTTAAGAAAAAAATTTATGAGAAAACAAAAAATTGATTAACATTTTGATATTTTTTTCAATTTTTTATAATAAATTTTCTAAAATAAATAATTAATTTGAGTTTTAAAGACATACATTAACTGAATCCTTATTAATAAATTATAAATCATGCTAACGCATGAATGATAAATATTTTAGAAAAGTTTTAATACTATTTTTATGAGAAATATAAATAGTTATTAAAAAAATTATTACTTTTATTTTTTTATAAAAAGTTTATAAAAATATATTCTAAACAAATGTCCTTAAAAATTTCATTAATTTTAAAAAATCATTAAAAATAATTATTTTTATTTTTACATAAAAATTGTAAAAATAATTTTTAAATCTGGTATATTAGTTTTAAAAATCATTTTAAAAATAACTTTTCCCAAAAAGCAACTAAAAAATAAATAAAATAAGAATTCTTCTGGAGCAGAGACAGGAAATCTATATTAATGCCTTTTTCCATAGTCCCCAAATTATAGACTGCCTACAATGTCCCACCATCCACTTCCTCATGCACAGCTATACGGAAAGCACGGCTAGTATTTTTTTTATTTGGCCGAATTGAAGATAACAGTAGTGCTTGCTCAACGAGAATTCCTAGATAGCAATCATTTTTCTGGTAGCGCAGCACAGGTAATAAAACACATGGCTCAATGCAAAGGGATATCTCCTAGGATACTTGTTAACGGTTATTTTAAAGAAGTTTTAATATTATTTTTATAGAAATATAAAAAAATTAGTTACGTTTTTTTCTAATAAAAAATTTCTAAGAATAGTTCCTAGACTAATTTGGCATCCATTAGCTGTTACCTTTGTATATTATAATATATTATATCTTAGTATGAGCACGGTTAATGTGTCTTGTTAGAAAAATTATGGCGAAAACCACATTTTCGTTCTTATATTTTCACGCGATTCTCACTTTAGTCTCTAACTTTCTTTTCCACCACTTTTAGTCTATAAAATAAAAAAAGTGAGCTCGTTTTTGTCCCTACCGTCAGTGTCCTAACAGCAAAGTTCTAGGTGGCAAACGGAACATCCTATTAGCTGACATGGCGCTGCTGTGGCAATTAAAATATTATTAAAAAAAATATTATTTGGCATTTTTATATGCCACGTCAGCATTTTAATTTTTTTTTAAAGCCACATCAGAAAATTAAAAAAAAAAAATTTAAAGAAAAACCTTAAATCTAATTAATTTAAAATTTTCTTTTCTTAATATTCATGTTCTTCACCTTGCTCTTTGTGTTCTTCACAGACCAAACCCAGTAACAGGAACTTAAACCCATATAAGAAGATCACAAACAAAAACAAGAAGAAAAAAAATTAAATTAAATACTAACAGCAAATTTTCTTCATATTCTTCCCAAATCCAAGAAGCAAACAAACCAATTTTATAAAACAAAAAAGCAGAAACAAAAATAGAAACACATGCTTATAATTTCCCAGATCTACACCAAACCCACTTCTACTACTAACGAATTCAGATAACAAACCAACCTACGTTTTTTTGCAATGTTAGATCTGACATTTTCGAAGCTGCAATCCCACATCGACCACTTCGACCGTCTTCCCGACTCTATCCTCCTCTTGATCTTCAACAGGATCGGCGATGTCAAGGCCTTGGGTTGGTGTTGCGTCATTTCGCGCCTCTTCCACTCCCTTGTCCCTCAGGTTGACAACGTCGTCGTTCGGGTCGCCTGCGTTTTCTCTGACGATGACTCTTCGTCTTCTTCTCTTTTCGCCCCGGCTATCTCCTCTTCCTCCAACAAGTCTCGCAACCCATTCTCGAACCTCTTCCGGTTCGTTTTCGGCGGAATCGTCAAGCCCCTTCAGCTCTTTACCCAATTCCTTAACCCTAAGAGACCCGCTTCATCTTCTTCCGCCTCCTCCGCTCTATTGCTCTCCTCAAAGACTTCAACGAAATTCGCTTCCTTCGAATCGAGCTTCCCAGCGGCGAATTGGGTATCGAGGACGAGGTTTTGTTTTTTCGAGAGGATGTGGAGTTTTTTGATTTTATGGGTTTTTTGTGTGTTTGTTTCCCAAGAAAATTTCTGGGTTTATGGGTTTGCTAGAGATTGGGTTAGTTGCTGTGTTTATGGGTTTATTTCTTGGATTTATTTTTTGTTTTTCTAGATTTGATGGAGATTGGGTTTGGTTGCTGGATTTGGATTTGGGGTTTGCTAGAGATTGGTTTGGTTGTTTCTTGGATTTGGGAAGAACATGAAGAAAATTTCCTGTTAGTATTTAATTTAATTTTTTCTTCTTATTTTTGTTTGTGATCTTCTGATATGGGTTTGAGTTCTTGCTGTTGGGTTTGGTCAGTGAAGAACACAAAGAGCAAGGTGAAGAACATGAAAGAAAATTTTAATTAAAATTTTAAATTAATTAGATTTAAGGTTTTTCTTTAAATTTAATTTTTTTTTAAAATTTTCTGATGTGGCTTTAAAAAAAATAATTAAAATGCTGACGTGGCATATAAAAATGCCAAATAATATTTTTTTAATAATATTTTAATTGCCACATCACTACCACATCAGCGCCACGTCAGCTAATAAGATGTTCCATCTGCCACCTAGGACTTTGCTGTTAGGGCACTGACGGTAGGGACAAAAACGAGATCACTTTTTTTGATTTTAGGGACTAAAAGTGGTAGAAAAAAAGTTAGGGATGAAAATGAAAATCGCGTGAAAATGTAAGGACGAAAATGTGGTTTTCGCCAAAAATTATTAATAAATTATTTTTAAAAAGTTTTTAATATCACTTTTTTCTAAATTATTTTGTAAATCAATACTCTTATGGTGTGTTTAGATGACATGATTTGGACATTTGAATTTGGATTTAGGTTTTATTTCTACATGTAAGGTTTTTTTTTTTTTTTAGTTAATGTGTTATATTTTGAAAATAGGTTAATGTTAGATGTTGTTGAAAAACAGAATTGAAAGACATTGCTCCATTAACTTCTCAACTATTGCCTCAATAAATTGTAAATGATTTTTTTTACAATGTTTCTATCGTAGTGAATTTTTATACCATTTTTAATGTAAAAATTTCAAGAGTTGTTACATTGATATATGATCTATCAACTTCTACGTAATATCTTGCTTAAATATATGTACATGCAATTTTAAATAATTTATAATTTATTTGATGCTCAAAATAATGCCAATTTATATTTAAATTATATTGCAATTATACCAAAGGCACTAATTTTGCGTCACTATTTTATTGGAAAAATGCATAAAAAATTGATTACAATAAGGACAAACGAATGGATGTGTAAGATTACCTGATGAATTTTAATGTATTTTTATGTGAAGTTGATTGGATTTAAAATATGTAAAATGTTCTTGCACATTGCGCAAGTTAAATACTAGTTTTTTATAAAACTATCTAATTTTCCTATGTTTGGTAGCAAACTTAAATTAGTTGAAAAACAATCATTTAATTTAATGGAAAATAATCTTTAAAAATAAACTATACTTTTTTTTGTTAGCAAAAGATAATTTTCCTTTAACTTATTTTTTCTAATACTACCAAACACTAAAAAACACAAAAAATTATCTTCGCATAAGATTTTTTATCGAAACAAACATAGCGTAGCATTAGTTAATTTATGGAAAATAGGATTGAAGAAATACGCAAAAGAGGGGAGGGATTAGTGTACTTTATAAAAAAGAAAAAGAAAAAAGCATGTCTCATTCAATTGCATTGATTCATGTTTGGTGTTGATTCTTTCTCAAAAAAATGTTTGGTGTTGATTTTCTCTTCCATTAACATTGTCGGATTCTTTATTTTTTTCAAGTTCGTTTGTAGTAGTATTTTTTAGACCCCTATGTCTTACTTTAAATTTTCATGTTCATGTCTCTGGGAATTGAATCTTATATACCTTTTTTGTTCTTTAGTTGAGAAGTTCATATTCATCTTCATATTTTCGTGCTTACTAATGATTCCTTTTTATGATGCTAAAAATCATCAAGTGTGGTATCGGCCAAATACCTTCCGAATATCAAGTTAGAGAACTTTCACAACTCTAGAGTGTCAGAGTTAAGGTGAATTAGCGTGCATTGATTTGTGAGGGTTTTGGGGTTTTTATAGTAGCGTAGAGTTGACAACCGTTCCTTGGTGAAGAGGGTCTTTCTTTGTAGGGAAGATCCTCATTAATGCGCGCATTTTGCGAAGTCATTTCCTTGTAGAAATCCTCTTAACTAGGGTTGACCGTGGGGCGTAAGATGTTTCCTTATATATTTATGCGTGGAGGCCAAGCAAAACCATGTTGGGTCCGTCAAGGGCTTCTTTATCTCTATCAGCTTCTTCCCGTCGGCTTCCCATCTTGTCTAGGCGTTCTAGTCGTCAAGGCCCAAATGCTGTTTGCTTAGAAGTGGAGTGGAGCTGTCATGTTAAGATTGAAGTCGTCAGCTTTGAGTACGTAGTCGTCAGCCTTACGAGGACGTCGTCGTCTTCGTTAAATGTATAGTATGGCTGACAGTTTCTTCAGACCGTAGGCTCCATCTAATGTAGACGAGTCTTCACACTTTAAAATTACCCTCATCACTTTTATTTCATACTATCGTCATCAACATAAAACTTTGTCCAAATTCAAGCTCTGACCAATTTATAAAAGGTAGTTGTTTTCATTGTCTTTCAAAGCCAAAGGTTATTTGTGTTACATATAACACACTGTAAGTTTTCTCTAAGAATTAGTAATTGTACTATCTAATTTATCTATTATCGCATTGATTCTATCTAAAATTATAGAATTTATTTGATGGATTAAAAATCTTATGGTTTCATGCTAAATATTATATAGGGAAATATTGCTAAACATAGTCAATATTATTATATTTATATGTGGCATATGTCTATTAACATGATATACATCACCGCGTATCCTTAACATGATAATCTCTCTACAAGTGTAAGTTCGTGTAAGGTAGGGGGTGAGAGTAGGAGTTCAAGTTTCCACGAAAGAGATTCACACATATACATTTAGATTATGCTAGAATGAGATTTCTATCTCAGATTTTAAAAAAATAAAATTATATACAATTTGATAAAAGAAAATATATACATGTGTCTAACATCATGCTTTATATTGATTTTCTGATGATGAGAGGATAAGAGAGACAAACCAAATCACACCACCATCAATCCATCACCACACCCACCAAAAACACCATTGCATGCGTGCGCGCGCACACACACAGAGAGAGAGAGAGAGAGAGAGAGAGAGAGAGAGAGAGAGAGAGAGAGAGAGAGAGAGAGAGAGAGAGAGAGAGAGAGTCTGGAATTAAATAAAAAGTATCTATTGTTAATGTAGCGATGGTCAATGCCTCACTACAAGTAGCGAGGATATTGTGCATCGTTAAAAATTTTGTTTACTTAGCGAGATTGATGCACACTTACTTTGGTTGGGTTTCGACAAAAATTTGCCAAAATGTTAAATTGGAGAGGCTGATGTCAATGCTCTTAAAATACAACTCTATCCGTCTCTCGGAAATGCAAAATGTTTTTGGCTCATGAATAGTCACTCTCTTAGTTTGTAGAGTTATTGTTCATTAACAAAAGAAATTTTTAAGATAAAAAAATTGTTGAAGTCAAAAAAAAAAAAAAATTGTTTTTATTTCCTCTATTCTTTCGGGAATGGAGAAAGATTATAAAAAAGAACCAAGGAAGATTAAAGTAAGAATAGAGAAATAATATTTAAATAGAATTGAGAAAATAGAGAGTTGGTTAGAAGGTATTTTTGAAAAAGTAAGCAAACAAAATGAAAAAATAACTTTTGCTTTGGAAATTGGATGAATATATGGTACTCTAATATATGCCACCAACACAAGTTGCTATAAGTATCATTTATATCAATCCCACCCCAAAAAGTTTAGAAGTGTGAAGTGGCAACTACTTTAAAAAAAATGGCCCACTCAAAATTTCTGGCTTCGATGGAATGCCTCCTCTCTTTTATCAATACTTCTAGCAAGTTGTGGACCAAGATGTCACTCAATCCGTTCTCTCATGGCTAAACATAATTATCATTCCTCACCTTGTGAACCACACTTTCATTACTCTTATACCTAAAACAAAAATCTCAAGCCCATCAGTTTTTGTAATGATCTTCGAGTTTTAAGCATACTAACCTTCTTGGTTTTGTTCTTGATTAGATTAAATGAGAGGAACGATTAAATCAAAACTCTAAAGAGTTCTCTTCATTTAGTGTTTGTTTTATAAGCATGATACTTTGCTAGATTTCCTGTTTTAAATTATTTGTGTTGTGTTCCTGCGTTTGGGTTTTTGGAGTGTATGCATGCGTATGCTTCATGCATGCATACGTATACACATTGGATGCACATGCACACGCATGCTCATGCCTAGAAACCCAGATTTAGGTTTCTTCAATTTTTGTCTATTTTAAATCACATGTTTAGGTTCTGTTTATCCTAGTTTTCACATATTTAGCATTAGGATTGGCAGAATAACATGTCCTATGTGGAAACCACTATTGCCCAACGCGGTTGGGGGGGGGGGGGCTTGCACCCACACTATATAAGATTTTTCCAAAAGTGTTAGCTTATAGATTAAAGAAGGTCTTACCACAGGTCATCACAAAGCACCATTTGGCTTTTGCAAAAGACTGTCTTATTTTTTATAATATTCTTGCTGTTTTTGAGACTTTGCATTGCATGAAGTCTCACAATTCAAGAAAATTTGGTTGTATGACACTTAAGCTACATATGAGTAAGGCTTATGATAGGGTCGAGTGGGCTTTTTTGGAGAATTTTATGAGAAGAATGGGTTTCAGTGACCATTGGATTAATCTCATTATGGTTTGTTTGAAAACAGTTGCTTATTCGATCCTTGTTAATAGAGAGCCCATAGGTTTAATTCATCCATCAAGGTGAATAATACAAGGAGATCCATTGTGCCCTTTTCTTTTTCTCTTTGTTAGGTTCTAAGACTTTAGGAACTAAATGTATTAGAACTTTAATTTGTAATGTGTTGGCAAACCATGATCAAAACTTAGAGTCTAGATTTAGGTTGCTCAAAGTGTGTCTATATGTAAAGTTGGAATCGAGTGATTGTAGAATTTACTGGACTAAATCTGCAAGGCTTGATCAATTGAAAATTAGACTCGATCGATCGATCGAACCTCATGCAAATTGTTTTTTCTATAGAATTTCCAACTCAGCTCAAGCCCATATGACGTGTAGGGTTTTATGTTTTGCTTCAAGTATAAAAGAAAAAACCCTAGCTACGTTTTAGAGTCTTTTTTGATATGCTGTGTGTGTGAATCTTCTGTGAAATCTAGAGGTGTTTACCTTCATACACACTTAGGGTTATCAAGATCAAGATTGATGTCAAGAACTTAGTGAACTCTTCAGTTGTTGTTTCAAGAGCTTAAAGAAAAACACAAGTAGGAGAACTTGTGGTTGCTATGGATCAAGGAAAGAAGTAGTCCGTGGACTCGGAGCTGTCACCTGGTCATGGTAATAAGTTTTCTACACGAAATAGCAATTGGATATTAGTGGTCTAAGTCTTATTGTACAAACTTCATTTCTTTCGTAGTAGATCTGTTTTACCTTGAGGATGGCTTGGTTAAATCCTCCTTAGGTTTTTTACCGGTTTGATTTTCCTGGTTTATCAAATCGTTATGTTATTTACTTTTCCACATAATTTACATGATATGATTTAATTGTGTTAACCTAGATCTGAATAATTTATCTAAGTAATCACTTGACTAAATAATTAAGTTAAACAACTTGTGTTTTAAGGGGTCTAAAAACGTACACTCTTGTGTACTGAAATTTTGCATGGGATCATTAAACAAGTAGCTAGAAGGGGTGAGATTAAAGTTTTCTCTCTATGCAAATGGGGACCAACACTAACACATATGTTCTTCGCAAATGATAGCCTTTTTTTTTTTTTTGGCAAGGCAACCTCAGAATTGAAGAGTGTGGCCAATTCCTGGATATGTTATCTACTTAGGAGGGTGCCTTTGGCCAGAAAGTGAATCGAAATAGTACTGCCATCTTTTTTCGCAAGTCTACTCTAAAGGCTAAGAGACAAATTATCAAAGGTATTTTAGGGGTCTAGGAGATTAAACAATATGAGAAATATTTGTGTCTTCCATCTTTGATGGGTAAGGGGAAGAAATCAAGCTTCAATTACGTTAAGAAGAGAGTTTGGAGGAAGCTACAAGGCTAGGAGGGCAAGTTGTTACCTCAAGCAGGGCGGGAGGTCTTGCTTAAAGCTTTCATTCAAGCTATTCCAACATATGCCATGGGTTACTTCAAACTTCCTTTCCTAATTAAAAAGTTTTGGTGGGGACAACGTGGTGATAGGAGGAAAATTCATTGGCTCAAATGAGATGAGATGATAAAATCTAAAATGGTGGGTGGTATGGGTTTTAGAGATTTATCCCTTTTTAATGATTCTTTGTTGGCTAAACAAGTTTGGAGGCTTTTCCATAATAGGGATTCTTTGTCTTATAGAGTCTTTAAGGCAAGATTTTCCCCAATTGGCTCAATAATGGAGGCTAATGATTCAAGGAGGGGCTCTTATACTTGGAAAAGTATATTAAAAGGTAGGGATGTCATTGCACGGGGTGCTTGTTGGTGGATTGGTAATGGTAAGTCAGTGAAAATCTAGCAACATCTCTGGTTGCTAGTTAAGCATCCTACTAAGGTGTCTTCCCCAATTGTGGAATCTTTGTAGGAGGCTACAGTCGACTTGTTAATTGATCCCTTTACGAGACAATAGAACATAGATATGATTGATGACATCTTTGTTCCACAGGAGGCCGAAGCTATCAAGAAAATACCCTTAATTAGCCTGCCATACAACAACCGACTCTCTCTTCAAGCTTTTGGCACAGGATGGGAATTACTCTTGTAAGTCTGGCTATTGTTTTCTTGAGATGGAGACATAGCTTGAACATGGTGTGGATCCTTATACACATGATACTATACTTTGGAAGAATATATGGGCTTTACATTCTCCTAACAAGGTGAAGAATCTTATATGGAGAGCTTGCCAAAATTCTATGCCAACCAAAGCTAACCTGGTTCACAGAATGGTGATTGATAGTCCATGTTGTGACCAATGCAACTCGGCCCTAGAAGCTCTGCTTCGTGCTCTTTGGTCTTGTCCTATGTTAGATGATGTGTGGAATGCCTTTAACTCCTGTGATTTTTGCATCTCCACTTGATTTTTGGACTTCAACAAACTGGTCTCCTGGATTATGCAGAAGTAAAAGAACTTAGACTGGTTTACCATGATAGCATGGTCAATTTGGACTCAAAGAAACTAGGTTAGATTACACCAACCTAGTTGTAGCGTTGATCAGATTGCTTGGGTTTCAAATGAAAGGTATGATGAATTCAAAACAATCTAGCCTCCCAAACTCCCTTTGCCTTCTAAGCCTCATGTCCAGTGGCGACCTCCCTTAGCTTACTTATATAAAATAAACTTTGATGATGCAGTGTTCCAAGTTGAAAATAAATCGAGCATTGGTGTGATCATTAGGGATAATCAAAGTATGGTCATAACATCTCTATCTTAACAGGTTTCTCAAGCTTTTCAAGCTATGCAAATTAAGGCTTTGGCACTTGCTCGAGCTGTTGAGTTTGCTCATGAAGTTGGGATTTCTCAGTCCATTTTGGAAGGGGATTCAGAAGTGATAATGAAGGCTTTTGTTGAGGAGGGTAGGTCTTTGGCTCCCTATAATCTTTTGGTTCAAGATGCAAGGATTTTTTCTAGGTTTTTTACTCAATTGCTTTACTCTCATACTAAAAGAGAATATAATAAGGTTGCTCATAGTCTGACTAGGTATGTTATAACTAGTTTGGAATGTGTAGTGTGGACGGAAGATGTTCCTTCACAACTTTTTTCTGTAATTCAGGTTGATCAATCTCACCCTCACATCACAATTACAAACGAACAAAACTTAAGCACAATACCTTAAGTGGTGTTTGTTAGGAATTCTTCTTAAAATTTAGCTACGAGGCTTTTTTTTTTTTTTTTTTCTTGAGTTGAAAGTGTATTTTTAGTTAAGTAACCACATGATTGAATTTTAAGAGGTAAATTTATGAAACAGCACCTAAGCACTGTGCATAAATTTTGCCTTACAAACAATATCTTTGTTAGCAAAGCTGGTAGGTGGGTCTGTTTAATATTTTTGAGCTATGTTCATGGTCTTTAGTGGGCTTTGAGTGATTGATTTAGGTGTGATCCTGATCATAATTTTTTTATTGTCTATTTTATCTCCTCTTAGACCATTAGTTCCATACTTTTATTCTAACATTATAATTAAACATACCAAATATGATCATTACCAATGTCACGGGGCGTAACTAAGAATTTTTTTTTAGGGCCAAACTTATTTTCATAGACTATATCTTTATAAATAATATAAATGATTTAAAAATTAATTAATTCCCAAACCTTTTTCTGCAAAAAATAGTATTATTTTTATTATTTATTATTAAAAATAGCGCTTTGGCCTCTGGGAGAATAATTTAAGAGAATAGTTTCATTGCAAACTGCCTAAGGCAGTTCAGGCAGATGAAAACAGTAACGACGAATAGAAACAGGAGTCTTATGAACTTTATTTGAAAGCATTTTAAGCAGTTTTGAGAAGAAATTTATTTCCCGTTATAAAAGTTCCTGGATCCTCTATAACTCGTACAGCAGAATTCGGGCTTCGCCTTACTGTCGTTCCTGAAGTTGAATGATGTGGGCGGACTTGAGACTTTCAAAGAGGTTTTGGTAGAAGCTACCATATAGCCTAAAAAGTGTCCTCAATTTTTTACTAGTAAGTTCCTCCTCCATCAACCATCATTGTATTTAACTTTTGGGTTTTCTAATCTCTGCTTTTAGATAGTTTATCTGTATAAACTTATGAGTCACACTCTAAAACTTTGGAAAAGAGTGATTGAACATAGGTTAAGACATAAAACAACAATATTAGAGATTTGGTTTTATGCTAGGACAGTCTACCATGAAAGTTATTTTCTTACTTAAATGTCTAATAAAAAAATATAGAGGTTGTAAAGATCTTCATATGGTCTTTATTGACCTAGAGAAAACATATAATTAATACTGTCCCTAGACAGGTTATGCAGTGGGTTTTGGAAAAGAAAGACTTTCATCTAAAGTATATTAGGTTGATTAAGTGTTTGATAAAGCTATAACTAGTATGAGAACAAGTGGAAATATCACAAGTAAGATTCTATCGCTATATATTTGCATCAAGGATCAATATTTAGTCCATATCTATTTGCACTAATGAATGATGAGCTCACTAAATCAATAGCCAACCCTAACTAATTAATTTACTAAGGATTTATAGTCGACCACAAAAAGAATTAGGACTAAGACCTTTTTGTTGTCGTTGTTGTTGTTATATTCCTGTTGTATGCATCCCATGTACTAGGGTTGTGCTATTATTTGTGATTTATTTATTAATTTTTTTTTTTTTTTAAAAAAGGATATCATTAACATACAATAGATGACACTACAAGAAATCTGGGTTTAGGCGACGTTTGTAAAACGTCACTAAAAACCCAAAAAACGTCGCTATAGAGATAAATGCTCTACAACGACTTTTTTTTACGACGTTCAAAACCGTCGCAATAGAGCGGTCGCTATAGGTCTATTGTGACGTTTCTAAAAACGTCGCCATATGTGACTCTTTATTGGCGTTCAAAAACTTTTAGTGACGTTTTTTAAAACGTCACTAAATAATATAACATTTTCGTATATAATGTAGGAAAATACATTTAGCGACCTTTTTAAAACGCCACAAATAGTCAAACCTATAGCGACATTTCAAAAACGTCACAAAAGCATTTGTCCTCTAGCTTTTTAGCGACGTTTTTAAAACGTTGCTAAAACCTGCTCATAAAGTTTTTTTTTTTAATATTAAAAGTGCTATATAAACTGCTCAAAATTCAACAATAACTAACATGAGCTTGTAACGATAACAAATGTTCAAACTAACACATTAACACAATTTCACATAGATGCAAATACATATATATTTAGACCAATACATAACATGTGTCTAAAGTATCATCTTGAATTTAACAAAAAACTTGTCTATCTAAAAATAAAATAAAAACCACCCAAATTATGACAATATTCAAATCAGCTATGTGATAGCCCATAGAAAAAAAAAAAAAAAAAAAAAAAAAAAAAAAAAAAAAAAAAACCACCCAAACTATGACATAAACAACAAAGTACAATACTTCCAAAATAAATGTAGTTGTTCAAAACAACTATTTAATAGCCCATGGAGTCCTTAAAACACTACATTTACCGTGATAAGCTAGTTTCTTGATGGGATGAAGCTTGTGATCTTTGTGGAGTTGGAGATTGATGATCTAAACCAAAATCACCCTGAATACAAATTAAGAATATCTAAGAAGTTCATAAAGAAATCATTTTGAGTAACAAAATAATAGTAGCTATACTTAAAAAATTGAAACACTTAACACTAAATACATTCTTAAAAAATTAAAATTTAAACACTATATTCCACAGACATCCTATCTCTAATTTCCATCTAACTCTTGTCCATAGCTATAGAATAAATTTACACAATAAATACCTATAGTACAATATCTTGAAAGCATAAACCAACAGTTAATCCATATTTTAATTACTCTAACAAAACAAATCTATGCTTCTAAGAAAACAAGGCAAAATTTCCAAATTTGAGAAAATGACTTGCAAGTCACACCAAGGTCCTAAGTGTAGGCATGAGTCTAATTTCATACGTAATTTATTAATACATTTGGTAACTAATCAACATCTCTTGAAAATTATCAATTAGTTTGCATGTTTGACATGTGAAAGAAATGAAATAATCAAACAAATATAACTTAACAATATCTATCAAAATTTTCAAAAATCAATAAACACTCCCAATACCAATTGAAACTACCTTATAGCGCCATGCAAGCCACCCGCTTGCTCCAACTCAACAATCCATCCCAACACAATTATCAACATCTCAAGTACAAAATTTTAAGCAAAAATTATTTACTATGCTCAAACCCAAACTTGTCACAATAAGTGAGTGGTTAACCTACAAAATAAAAGAGTACTTTAATGATGTGGAAGGAAAATAAGGGTGCCATTGCAAAAAAA
Organism: Quercus mongolica; assembly: GCA_011696235.1. Lineage (NCBI taxonomy): Eukaryota > Viridiplantae > Streptophyta > Magnoliopsida > Fagales > Fagaceae > Quercus > Quercus mongolica. The sequence goes on from CM022236.1 coordinate 80,030,022, forward strand.
AAAAAAAAATTGATCCCTTCAAATTTTCAGATCAAGTAGAGAATACTAAGTTGATCCCTTCAAAATATGCTTATGTGGGGAATCTTTATCCTTTTGTCCTTGTAGACAATGAATTATTTACTTTCAAACTCAAACTATAAGAAGGAAAAAAATAATAAATAATAAATAAATAAATAAAAATAAGAGGAATACTTTCATTCTTAACAAAAAGATTGACACATTTGGGAAATAGTAACTAACATATTTTTGTCTCCATTTCTATTTACCGAAGTGCTTTTGCAAGCCAGCCAATATACGCACAAGTTTACACATTCTGCATCAAAGTACCACCTCCCTCTATCTCTTTCTCTTATACTCACACACCTCCCTCTATCCCTCTATCTCTTTCTCTATATTTCTTATTCTAGTTAAACTTATACCCCTGTGCCTGCCAAATTCTATCTTTATCTAAACCCAATAAAGTTCAAGCATTTCATCAATTCCATATACAATCACAAAAAGCCTTTTATTATATTCAATTAAAAAAATCAAAACTAAAGCAAGCACACACACACACACACACATATATATATATAAACTAAAGCAAGCAAAACTTACAAGTCCCTTGTTCTGGCCTTTTTGTAAAAGTAAAAATCTTGAAATCCTCCCCTGATTGGATGATGTCAAGGTTGAATTTTCAAAATATTGATCCAAGAAAATATTATTTAATGATGTAACATCCAAAGGTTACACTAGTTGTAACTAGATCCTTACTCTAAAACAATTACTCCAAATTGAAAATATCAAATATCAAAGCATACAAGCAGAAAATAAAAGTCATGTCCACAAACCATGGTTGCAAAACTCATTAATGAAACCAGGGCCAGTTAAAGGTTCCAAGTCATATCATCTTGTTAATTTGTTTACAGCTTGGTGTTGAAATTTTCTTGTAATAAGTTAGGATGATTGTACTTTTTAATTTGATGTAATATGTGTGGATGGGAAATAATTGTGTTTGAGTTTATGCGTGATTTGTGTTAAGTGTCATATACTCATATGCAATAAAGTTTCAAGATGAATATATACTTGATTCAAATTCAAATATGTCAAATTTTGCAAAGCAAGGTGGCAGTAGACACAATTGTCTCAGTCAACTTTACAGACTTTACTACAACAATATTAGTATATTAATTGTAAGGTAGTTGCATTGGCCAATGTCCTCTTTAAACACTACCTTGTCAACCTTCAGATCAAACATTTGGCTCTTGGCATCAAACCACCAACACCCTAAACTTGGCTAGGGTCTTGTGAATTATGTGAAACACAACACCCTCTAATTTTGGTTACCTATGAATGGATCTTGTCAGACCCATACCCATGTAAGACTTAAGGCTAACTACATAAATACTAGGACCATCAGAGAAAAGCCAAATATGCAAGCTAAGCAAGTTGATCAACCACAATATAAGCAAAATAATGATCTTAAAAGAGAAGATAAAATTAAATAAAACTGGGTACAGATAATTAATAATAATTTTTTTGTATTTCCCAGTCAAAACTTGTAGGGAACTACTTAGTGGAGTTAATATGATGCTCTACTAAAAAATCTCAATATTCTTACCATTAACACTTCAATCTACTACTTTATTTTAAAGCCAAAGGCAAAAAAAAAAATCAATTAATAAGAGAGTAATATTTTGGCATCCTAAAAGTATCATACACAACATTTAATAGATATGGATTACTACATGTGCTCCAAAATCAGCATCAAGATGGATAAGAAAAAGATAATAATAGGAAAAATGATTTACCTGCTCAAAACCAAGCATAAGATTTGCCCACTCTATATTCCTAATAATCAACAAATTGGACCTAGCAAGAAGAAGTGCAACCTGGGCCAAAATAAATCACAAAATACCAAGTGAAACATTATCTATATGTTTCATAATAAAAAAAAAAACTAAAATCAAAAGGTTATTGTGGAAATATTTCATAATAAAACAACTAAAATGAAAGAAAAATGACCAGATCTACCAAAAATGAAGAAAATCTGGAATAGACTTACTGTGTCTTTATGTCTTTCTCTTATTTTCATGGGTTGTGGCATGGGTATGGTGGGGAGGAGGAAGAGGAGTGAAGAAAGAGAGAGCAGATCGGTGGCTTAGGCGGTGGGTACGGTGGTGGCATGAGGGGAGAGTAAGAAGAGGAGTTATGGGGAGAGAGAGAAGTGGTGTGAGGGGATAGAGAGAAGTGGGAGCTGAATGAACATAAGAAAGAAAAAATAGTGTAGGAAAAAAAAAAAGAAAAAAAAAGGAAAAAAAAAGTGGGAAATGAAAACTAGGAAAAATTTTGTGTGGGAGAATGAAACATTTGGGAGGAAAATATAGCAACGTTTTCAAAATGTCGCTATAGATGTTTTGAAAACGTCGCTATATAGCATCATTTCTTTTTTCCCCGATGCGGCTACAAGATATAAGACGTGATTTTTTTGGCCATAAAACTATTACTTTTTACTCAGAACTACAGCGACGTTTTATTAAAACGTTGCTATAAGCCAGATACATGCCGCTAAAACAATACTTGTAGCGACATTTTAAGAAACGCTGCTATTGTTATGGGTTATGGCAATGTTTTTTTAAAAACGTCCCGAAAGGGTTAGTCTTTAGCGGCGCTAGTCAAAAACGTCGCAGTATACCACTTATAGCGGCAGATTTAAAAACGTCGCTAAAAAAAACGCCACCTAAACTCAGATTTCTTGTAGTGTGAGAAGATGACCAGCCATTTCCTTGTTGGCCTCAAAAGGCAGGCTAGTTTCAATGTTGTTCATAATAACTTTATATTTTATTAAATAGTAAATACATGGCATTATCATTAGTTGTTTCCTTCCACTTATCTACATGTAATCTTGAAATGGAAATTTTCTTCAATACATTTCAGGGTGTATGCGACGGTGTGGAAAATGTTCTGATTCTATAGCAGCAACAAATACTCCTTATGCTTTGAACCAGGTGAGAAAAAAATTCCATCCTTCTAACCTATGGCCATGGATAGAAAAGAATCATGTTTATTGGACCAAAAAACATGATTAGAAACTTTTATTAAACACAAAAAATCATGATTTGAAAATTGGAATCGTGATTTTTGACCCTAAACACGCTAACTTTGAACTTAATTGCCACTTAACAATCTCATGAATGATGTGTAACCTTAAGGGTCACAATCTAAAATATTTTAACCTATGGCCATGGATAGAAAAGAATCACGTTTATTGGACCAAAAAACATGATTAGAAACTTTTATTAAACACAAAAAATCATGATTTGAAAATTGGAATCGTGATTTTTGACCCTAAACACGCTAACTTTGAACTTAATTGCCACTTAACAATCTCATTAATGATGTGTAACCTTAAGGGTCACAATCTAAAAAATTTTAATTTTGAAAGATGGAAAATAAAAATTTCCAAAATTTTAAGATGTAGTCTATTAATTTTGAGAATATTTCAGTTGCAAATTGTTACCATTGGTTGGCAATCTTGGGCGGCATGCTTAGAAAGAAAGGCAACTTCAAAATAAAGTTGTTCACGTCACTGGTTTTTTTATATAATTTCTAATAACTCATAGAAATGAAATGAAAATTATTAGTTTACATTATACTATCAATGTAAAACAATAATTGTTTAAAAGGAAAAAGCCAACATTTTATCTAGAAAGAGATAAAAAAAAAATATGTTAATTTTTGCAAGAGCTTATTCATTTACAACACAAACTATCTTTAATTCCCAAATTGTGAAAAGATATCTCATGCACTGAGCACATACAAGAGTTTTGCCAGATCCTATATTCAATACAATCCATTTTATTCAATGAGAGAGTCACTTTTCGAATATGGCCAAGCACAACAAATTGCCCTGTTAAAAGCATTTTACAGGCAACACATGCCATTGACAAACTTTTTTCTATTTGTTTGATTTATTATCAAAACAAACACAATTTACAATGAAATCCATACACCAAAACAAAATTAATCCCTAAAATGCAAAACATTTGCAAATACTAACCTCCAAACTTCCACAAATACCACTAACCTTATTTATAAGCCAAAATATTACAATTTCAAATTAAAACAACTATTCCAAACCACACAAGTACATCACATCATAACCAATGTTCAAAGCTCACAGCAAACCCACGACCGAATATAACATTTGCAATCTTCAATTCAAAACTTTGACATCAATCTTTGCTATTAGATGATAGCTGATTCCGCAATATTTGCACATGGACATCAATTACCAGGGCCAACCATTATGGTCACACTGTTAATGTAAAAATAAATTCAAAAAGAAAGTCAGTGGTTAAATAGTTATTTGAAAAAAAATAATAATAATACACACAAGAATAAAATCTTGATGAAAAAGAAAAAATTGCTCTGTAGCTTTGACGAAAATTTGTCATGCCTTCATTTTCATCATTCTTTTAAAATACCCATCTATGGACCGCATAAGCACCTATACTCGTTGGCCATATTCTTTGCCATAAAATTCTGAGATAGATCAATGATGGTTGTGGAGTGGAAGAAGGAAACTAATCTAGAGTTTTGAGGGAAAAAGACCTCTACGGAGAGACTTATAAGGTCACTAAAACAAAATACAAACTAATGAGATTGAGCTTCCGGATTTCAAATTTATTTCAAGTTTTTTAATCTTGCCTGTTTATAAATTAAATTTATTTGTGTTTTTCCAATTAATTCTTTTTTTTTTTCACTAGAGTTAAATTTATGTGGTTTTGTTTCGTTTTGTCATTTAGGAAGTTGAATCAGAGTTGTTTTAAATATGTGGCCTTTTATTATTGGTTGGAACTACCCAGACCTAGGTCCTAATAATTTCTCCTTATAAGGACCTAACAGCATATATGAATTGAATAGTAATTCCCAGGGAAGAAACTACTTAACGACACAAAATATCATCCAACTTCTACACACATTGTCAAACCCATATACATGGTTTTGAAACCTAAACCGTTCAAAGAACCAGAGAACGAAAAGGTTTAAGGTTTTTGAGATTAGATCAAGGTCCAACTAAGGTTGAATCGAGATAATGTCATAATTAATTTAATAATTATTTAAAATATAAATAAATATAATAAATTAGTATAAATAAAAAAAAAGACTAAAATATTTCCAAAAAAAATAAAAAAAACATCTTTCAAATGCATTTTTTATATCAATGAAATATTATTAATTGTTAAAATAATAATAATAAAAATGAAATTATTAATTTACATTATACTATCAAGATAGGATAGAATTATATTATAGAAAAAATAAATGTTTACAGCATTAGTGCATTAGCATTGGGGGTGTAAAAACCCCATGGTTTTAAAAACTGGACCAGACCAGCTAGTTCAACCGATTAAACCAAAAACTGGACCTAAGTCTGGTTCAGTTTTATCTAAAAACCGGAAATATAAAAAAATTCGAAAAAATCGGAAATTTTCAATTAAACTGGTGAAATTGTAAACCAGGACGATTTGACCGGTTTTCAGCGGTTTTGTTCATTGAGCAAAATTTTCATGGACTTCTTGGCTTCTGACGAGGAAGGTGCAAGTTTTTTCTTCTCTATTTTGAAAAATCTCAGATTTGGGATGAAAGGAGATTTGGGGAGACACTTACTTTGGGAAAAATCTCATATTTGTTTGAGAAGCAATGTGAGAAGATGATTAGGAAATATCTTAGATCTGTTTGGTTTGGGCGAGGAGTGAGGATGAACTACGGAACTGGGCTTGGAGGAGAGGAATTTAAATCTGCCACTGCTACTTCTTCGAAGAGAGCTCTGATCAATTTTCTAGATCTACCTTTATTTAAGCCTTTAAGGAGAGAAGACTTTATTTCTTTTAAAAAGTTTAAAAACGTGGTTGGATGTCGTTTCGCCACGTTGATGGTTTGGTGGGAGACCACTTTGTGACTCCCACCAATCCCTTTTATGGTTTTTTTAACCAGTTTGGTTTTTAAAACCAGGACAAAATGGGCTTCTACCCTTTTTGGGCAAAGTAATTAGCCTTTTGCCCTTCTTCCCAAACTAAATAGGAAAATGCCCCTCTTTTGAAAATCGCGATTCTCAAAATCGAGTTAAAAAAAAAAATTCTGGAGCCCTATAGTGACGTTTTTAAGGACCTATAGTGACATTTTAAGAACCTATAGTGACATTAAGTTACAAAACACCACTATAGGTCTTTATAAATGTCACTATAGGTCTTTGAAAACGTCACTATAGGGCTTAAATCGATTTTGAGAAACTCGATTTTCAAAAGAGAGGCATTTCCCTATTTAGTTTGGAAAGAATGGTAAAAGGCTAATTACTTTGTCCAAAAAGGGCAGAAGCCCATTTTGTCCTTAAAACCATGAGAAAATCCCCCCAATTGCTATTTTACCATCTAAATCCTTAAAGTCATGCCACATCCGGGTATGCAAATCCAAAATATTATACAAATGTGTATAATATTTGCACTTGTTTAATCTATAATATAAATTTTAATTTACAATAACACATGAATCTAATATATGAATATGTGGGTTTGTAGTGCCAATAAATAATTCAACTAGATATTTAAATGTCTTATAAAAAATGCAATTAAATGAAAATGGTTTTAAAAAACTTAAAAGCAAATGAATTGTGGAAACGTGGCCACATGTCCAACCTTTTCATGGGAAAGGGGTAGTATCTGCCATATTGGTAGACAAGGAAAAAGAAAAAGAAAATCTTAGACTTTTGATTTCTTTTGGTTTTGTCGTTTTTGGGTACCAGTGATAGAAGAAGAAAGGAAATCCAAAAAGAAACAAGAAGAATAAACGTAGAAAGAAAACACAGAAGATTGGAGAAGGAAAACTGGAAAACGCAGAAGAAGCATGGTAAAGATAAGTTTTGTGTTTTTCATTTCTATTTTATTTTTTGGACTTGGTGTGTTTTGGGACTGCATTTTCGGATTTGTGGTGAGGATGAGAGATAAAAAGCTAGGGAAAATGGCATAACGTCAACGCCCCCATCTTTTTCTTTTTCTTTTCTAGCTTCAGCCTGACCTGTGAGACCCAGTCACGACTCTCAAACCCGGCGGTTCAACTACTGTTCGCACGGTACACTATTTTTTGTGTAGTGTAGGTTTTGGGTTTAAAGAACTGTTTCAAGGGGTGGTTCCTGGTTAACTGGGTCAGACCATATGGTCTGGTCCAAATTTTTAGTAATGTTGTTTATGGATTGTGGAAATACATGTGGGTAAAAAAGTATTGTTAAAATATATGTTGTAGTATTTAAATAATGAAAACTGTTGTTTAAATAATAGGTCAGACCATATGGTCTGGTCCAAATTTTTAGTAACGTTGTTTAAGGATTGTGGAAATACGTGTGGGTAAAAAAGTATTGTGAAAATATATGTTGTAGTATTTAAATAAGGAAAACTATTATTTAAACAATAATATCAAACGGATCCTAAATTCCCAAAAAGAAAAAAAGCCCATTACAAAAACTCTAACCCCAAATACTCGGACGGAACCAAATGGTAAAAACTGGGGGGAAAAATATAAAAATCCCAACAGATAGGAAAAAAAATTACTATTACCTTTTTTGACAGCCATGGCCGTTCATACCAATTCAGCCCTGGCCGCCCTTCGGGCCCTGGCGGCCCTGGCGGCCCTTCCGGCCCTTGTGGCCCCGGTGGCCCTCTTCGCCGGCAAATGTAAATCGTCACTGAGATTAAGCTGATTGATATTGTTAGAGCCAAGATACACCCCAGCACGCGCTGCATGGATACTGGTTGTGGTTGACTTGGTGGAGGCCATATGTTTTCATCTGGTAGTGATGGAGTGAAAGGGGGAAATGGGGGAAAATGTGGGATTGGAGGAAACTCAAATGCTGGCGCTGGCGGTGGTGGAGGCGGAGTAAGGGAGGGAAATGTGGGGAAGGGTGGTGGTGCTGGTGGTTGTGAAGAGAGGGTTGGAATTAGTGGTGCGATGATGGTGGTAAACAGCATGAACAACAGGGCAAACATGGTTGAAATATTTGGATTTTGGAGTTGGAGGTGAAGCTCCGTCTGCTCTGAAATAGCCACAAAGCCATCCTTTTTATAGTTGCTTGGATCACCATCGTTTGGTAGATAGTCTCAGGCAGTCTCAGACTTCACCAACCTTGTTTTTATTTTTTTGCATGAACCTCTTTTGTTTTGTTTGGTTATTTTTTCATGCTCTGCTGCTAAAAGCCTTAAACAATAAGCCTAAACTACTCCGACATAGCTCACATGGGCTATGGGCCCATGCGACATGGACCTTTCTATTTTTATTATATTTCTATAAAGCATCGCAAACCTTTCGTGGAAGATAGAAGTCTTTAATTATAATTATCAGACTCCACACTCCACCAACCTTATCTTACCACATGCTGCAATTACATCTAAATATTGATGTTATTGCGGCAACATCGAAATAATTTTTTCTATCTATTTATCGACTCTTAATTTTCTTTCTCAGATTTCTTCTCACTCCTCAATTCTCTCACCTTTGAGTTGTTGTGATCGGATTTAGGTTGTCATTCTTGGCCATCATTTTAGATCTGGGTGGTAGTCGCAGTTGTTGTGGCTGGGGTGAGTTGTCAGTGCTAGTGTTGCTGCGTTTAGTTTTGGTGGTTATCATAGCTGGGGTGGATTGTCAGTGTTTGGCATGGCAGCGGAAATAATTGAAAACAATATTATGATTATTTATTAGGGTTTTTTTTTTTTTTTTTAACATGTACCTTTAACGTGTATATTAGTAAACTATTTTAGAAAATTTTTTATGAAAAAATAAAAAAGGTACTAACTTTTTTTTTTATAGCTTTTTCATTTTCCCATAAAATATTTCTGTACGGCACCGAGGTCCCAAGACCCAGATGGGCCCTGGGCTCAGGCCCAATGGCACGGCCCCATCACTCTAAGCTCTGCTTGAAACTACCTTCAAGAAATATGAGTTTTGAGCCTTGGCCCTTAAACTATTTCGGCATAAATTTCCCGAACAATCAATGAAACCTTGTCCGGACGTACCATAGATTGCTCGTGCCCTCGGGGAACATCACTACCGAGCATATTCACCTGAGTTGGAACCAAGTTCCAAGGCCATAATCGTTGTATTCCACTCTCACCTAAACATCCACTTATAACAAATAATATTGGACCTTCAATTGCACTAATAATGGCAGTAATCATGATCTCCCCACTAACTTAAAGCTATAAATAGGAGAAGTTGGGGAAGAAGAAGGGGTTCAGAAAAAAGGGAGAAAAAACAGTCATTTAGGAAGGGAGGAGGAAAATTACTTTGAGTTTTTGTGCCGAGAACGACCCGAAGTAGGAAATCCTAAAGCCCACTTTATAAATAAGTTGTGAGCCCAAGTGAGGTTGAGCCCAACAGTCTCATTTTAAGCGCGCACAGAATTAAATGCAGAAATGAAAGAAAAAGCTTAAAAGAATACCCCAAAGAAAAAAGCTCCTAGGCTTGATTTTTTATTGTTTCCCTCAGTCAAATCTATCACAAATCAATAAACGTGTGATTTGTAATCTTAAAATTCAAAGATCAAGATCAAAAAATGCCCTAATCAAATAAAATTGACTTGAGCATGTTTTGTGAAAAAATCCCTCTTTGATTCACTATTTCTAGTGAATCTTAGTGTTTTTCCATGGGATTTTTGTGTGTTTTTTAAAGGTACCATGTATGGCTATTTATGTTGTGAAAATGGGGGTTTGGAACGGCTCCCAAACGATATGAGATTCGTTCCAAACCTCAACATTAATGCAGAAAACTTGCCTTTCTTATACTTCTGAAACTATGCCTGCGTGCGCAAGCTCATGCTTGCGTACGCAACCTTAGGGTTTCTTTTGGCCTTATTTTTCAAAAATAGATTTTTTGGTCATTAAAATGTTATATTTTCCATTTTAACATTCCTCAAGTCAATTTGTAATCTGATTGGGCCCTAAACTAACCTTGAGTCTTAGAATTTCAACATCATTGGGGAACGGGGGCCGAAGTCATAAGGGGTACAAAATGCGGTGTCTACACCACCAGTGAATCTGTGGCATCACCAATGACAAGTAGCAAACACTAAAGGCATTAGCATCACCACATGAAAAAAAAAAAAAAAAAAAAAAAGAAAAAGAAAAAAAGAAAAGCAACCTTTAATTATACAATCGTTAAATTGTATACCCAACTAACATCTAAGAGCATCCACATTGATGGTAGTATTTTTGCAAAAAGGTTATTTTACCACTCAAAATAACAAAAAGGTTATTTTTGGCACTTGAGTTATAGTGCACTGCCATCTTTGGCAGTACAGTGCAGCTCAAAGGTAAACCAAAGTATTAATATTTTATTTACTCTTCTAATTAAATAATAATAATTTTTTTATTTTTATTCCTATTTCCTCTGCGTTCCCTTCAAAACAACTTGCTCTTTTTTTTTTCTTTGGCCGACCCCTTCTCTTCAAGCTTCAGTTACACACCGAATGAAAACCTCAAAAAATCTCCTTCAATGGCGTCGTCAAAATTCATTAACAATAGCTTCCGGGCCCGAGTCGAAAAAGTTTTCAGATCCCTAGCATCATCGAAATCATTGTCGTGGGGTCCCTAACTAACGACAAGGTCGAGCAACGAGAATGGAGGTGGTGGCTTTGAACATTCTGATCAATTGTTTGGGTTTTTTAGATAAATTTTTTTTTTTCAGGTCTACTTTCTCTTTGGTTGTGTGGTGTTTTATGTTTTGTACTTTTTTTCCCTTTTTCTGAATTTGTTTAAGCTCCGACGATGGTAGTTGTGGCTGTGTGGTGGTTTCCATGGCTGTGGTGGTGGTTGTGGCTGTTGTTTATTGTAGCGGATATATTATTTTATTGTGATGTTTATATTATTTTAATGTGTTGAATGCTAAAATAAAACTATTGATGTAAGGTTATTGGTAAAGTGAGGTGGCAAAATATATAAAGTAAGTTTTTGAGGAGCTAAAAACTAAAATTTTTAGCTTCACCAATGCTAATGCTCTAAGGGCAAATCACTCTAGAACATGAAACACAAATTTGTCGAGCTAACTCCAAATTTCTTTACATAAACTGGATGTGTGTGTGTGTGTGGTTCAAGGGATTTGATTTATTCAGTAAACCAATCACCATGCCAACCATAAAGCTAGAGCATATATGCTACCTTTAAGAACCTTTTTTTATTTTTATTTATTTTTAAATTAAAATCAAACTTAGATTTGTGATTCAAGGTCAATGTTAGAGATATATTAGACATATTAGGCTAATGTAATAGGCTTAAACCCATACCTACCATGTGTGCAAGGCAAGTCTCCTACTTGTACTCGTAATCTAGGGTTTAATCTCCTGTATATAATCATGTTATGGTTCATTGTAATATAGGTTATTGTACTATACTCTTATATAATAAAAATGTAGCTCTTAAGGGTTTCCTCCATTGATGTAAACCAACAAGGCTGAACCACATTACTCTTGTGTTCTCGTATTCCTATTTTATGCTTCCTCTTCCACATCCACTCTAGTATATACAACATAGTATACACATCAATGCTAATATTTAACATGGTATCAGATCCAAACTTCGTTCTTGACATTAAGCAAAATATCTCTATCAATGAAAGAAGATTCCCACGTGCACAGATTGGTCATAACCATTTGCTTTACTGCCTTCAGATCTGGACCCCATAGCATTACATAGCTCCCACAGAACCATCAACACTACCTTGCCGCCAAATCCAAGATCGAACAACACATTCGAGAGGTGCCTGCCCAATCTCAGATCTGTGCAAATCGAGCCTTCCTTTCAAGAAACCAACCACATAGACGTGCTCTTTAGCCTCTTGTGAGCAAAACCCAAAAATTCAATCACCTATAGCCAGCATACACGCTCCCACACGCCACCAAGACTTCAGATGACAATCTCACGTGCCTCTCCTAAATCTCACTCGCAGCTCATTAGTGCACCACATGCACCGCCCTGTCAGCCTTGTCATCCTTCAATCTGCAAAACTATGAAATCCCATATTCATTTGCCCTTCCACGTACCACCTAGGTTTCTACTGCCAATCCACGCATCGAAAGTATAGCATGCGCTGCCACGTGCCTAAGAACTTTGTTGATGTCATTGTGACATCATCATATGACATCATCCAATCCACGCCAGCTGCCACACAAGCATACCATGTCATCCCTAAATAACATCAATGCCACGTCATTATTATCCAATCAGCGCTACGTCATCAACTCAGCAGATCCATGTGCCTTGACCCAAAACTGAACCAAGCCAGCCCGAAAGTGGACCTTATCCATTGACCCTTGCTTGACCGTTGACTTTAACCTGATTGTTGACTTGTTGACTGGTCATTGACTTTGACTTTTGCATTCACCTTTGACCAAAAGTCAAAATTTATTAAAATGGCATCTCATGCTTAGTTTTTCGCGTAGATTCCAATTTTGGACTCTGTTTCTTCATTTGAAGCTCTAAAATCACTCAATTGGCTAGTTTATTATCTTGGTTTCTTCAAAGGCTTACTTTAAGGGATTTTCTTATACTTATCCAACCTCAAGCTTTCATCGAGCTTCCACTTTGAGTTTGAGAGGGGATATTAGAGATATATTATACATATTAACCCATTGTAATAGACCCAACCCCACATCTACTATGCATGTAAGGCAAGTTTCCTACATGTACTCATAGTCTAGGGTTTAGTCTCCTATATATATTCATATTATGGTTTATTGTAACACAGATTATTGTACTACACTCTTACATAATAAAATTTAGCCCTTAAGGGTGTCCTCCGTAGATGTAGGCTAACAAGGTTGAACTAAGTGACCTTTGTGTTCTCATGTTCCTATTCTATGCTTCTTGCTCCACTTCTACTCTACCATATACAACATGGTATACACATCAATGCTAATATTTAATAGTGAAGATATGATATAATAATTATTTTCATAAGAAGGCTTATATCTATTATAAGAATGGGAGGAAGGGAAGATTGGATATAATATACCTATCAACAAAAATTCTCGTTCCAATCCTTCATTGGTGGTGAAAAAATGGAAGGCATGGCCCCATGAAAGAATAGCTTCACTGGTGGTGGCAAATGAGCGAAGCAATCAAACACTCCCGGTGTAACAAAAAATAAAAAAGATCTTTCACTTGTTTCATAAACTTGTCCCTAATTTCCAAGTAAGCGGATTGGGTGAATTGGGTAAAAATCACCGAATCTATAATAGTTCATGCTTCATTTTTAAGGCTAAAAGTAAATAGAACATGAAGATCACGTGAGAGAGGGAGAGAAGATGGAGATGATGAGCTAGAGAGTAGAGAATTAATGTTGTTTTTTATTTTTTATTTTTAATAGGAAGAGTTAATGACTTAATTACTAATTTCTACAGAGCAATTATGACATTCCCTTTAATGTTTATTTTTACCTTTAGATCTAATATAAATAAATGATCCAAAAAATGTATAACTCTTATCAAGTTACACCAAGTATAACTTGAACTTAACCCTAATATATATATATGCGCATTAGTCACTAACCCGTGCGATGCACGGGAATAGCTACTGGATGAGTTTCAGAATTTTTTTTTAAAAAAAATGTTGTTTTATTCATTAGTTTTTTGCTAGGAATAAGAAGCATATTGTTGTGTCTTTAGTTTAGTTTGTGTTGTATATATAGGTATATACAAGATAGGTTGTAATATATATACCAAAAGTGCCTATTGAAAGGTTATAACCGCTCAAATTGGATAACCAAAAGGTGCCTATTAAACGAAAAGGTACTTATTGATTGAAAATGTGCCTGTTGAACGAAAAGGTACCTGTTGACAGAAAAGGTGCCTATTGAACGAAAAGGTACATATTGACCTAAAATGTACCTATTGAATGAAAAAGTGTTTGTTGAATGAAAAAGTACCTATTGACCAAAAAGGTGTCTGTTGAACAAAAATGTGTCTATTGATCGAAAATATGTCTGTTGAATGAAAATGTATCTATTAACCGAAAATGTACCTATTAAATGAAAATGTGTCTATTGACCGAGAATATGCCTATTAAATGAAAATGTGCCTATTGACCGAAAATGTGCATATTGAAGGATCATAATCCTTTAGGTATAAATAGTGGTTCATATTCATTTGGTAACTTTTTCTCAATTTCTTCTTTTTAAGATTGTGTGAGGGGAGAAATCTGCTTTAAGAATGTTGGATATATTTATCAAAAATATATTTTTGTGATTACTATGAAAGGACTCGTAACTGTTTGTGCCAACATTATTCTGTGAATTTTCTACTCTGGGCTAAAGTTGAAAATCGTGTTCATCAGGTTGAGTTTTTTGTTTACCGCAAACTGTACACTTATAGTCTTCGGCATTTGATTACGTTAGTTTGTTTTTGACATTTGATCATTGAAATTTGTTTATTTTGAGAAATGTTTATTCCCCATGTTTCATCCTGAATCTTGGAGACTGTTATAGTATAGCCGTTTGACTGAGTTTGTTTTTTTTTACGTTGTTTTGTTGGCTCATGTGTATGTTCGAATTTTTTATGAGGCCATGTGAATGTTTTCGGTGATGACCCAAGCAAAATTATTGTATCCATCGCTTGAGTTGGTTGATATATATTTTTGAATTTTTGGTTAGTCTTTTACAAATTCATGAAGAGACAATCTAAAGGCAAAGTTTTCATTTTTTAATTATTTTGCAGATTTCTTCTTATATATATAGTATTTATTTATTGCTTTTGCATATCACATCTATTTTTGTTATTGCTTATAATTAGATTCATATGTTGTTCCTATTTGCTTAATCACAAAAGCAAATTTTGGATATATATATCTCCAAAATAGCTATTTGTAAGTCAGGTTTTTTTTGTTAAATAGTGAAAATGCCCAAGAATCAAGCCACACCAACAGTAGCAACAATATTGAACGATTTCTTCATTTGGTAACTTCTTCTCAACTTCTTCTCTTTACACGCCTTATGAATGCAATTCTTCTCAGATTTCTCATTCTCTTCCTTACGCTTTATCAATTTTTTTCTTCTCAAAGACAGTTTTTTTGTTTAAATATATACATCTCATGTGAAACAGTGTGTAGATATTGAAACTTAAAGGGTAAAATAAAAATGCACAACTATTCAGTTTTTTAAAATGTATAGGTGGCATAAATTTGTATAGACACATGGCGTAATGAGGCGCGATCAATAAAAAGTCAAACGTTTCAACTATTAGTTATTACTAGCTTATAACCTGCATAATGTGCAGGATACTTTCATTTATTACAAAAGACAAATTGTAGGCAAGGCCGGCTCAACGAATTTGGGGGCCCTAGGTGAAAATTTTAAACGAGGCCTTTTATTATCCAGGTCTTTTGAATACACTAACTATTTTCTATCATATTTCTCCCCATTCGGTGATTTTCGAATATAATGCATGGTAGAAAAATGTCTAGAGTTCTTATCTATAGGAAAGTTTCGATCATCACCTCTTATTGGACCATTTTCTACTAACAAATCTCTTAATTTTATATCAATAGTTTTCCATTGACCTGGATCAAAAATATTTGTAGGAATATAATTAGGTTGATCATTAATATTTACACTTTCTTCTAAATTATTTTGAGCTTCACTATCAAGAGTGGTTACATTACATGTTTGAACTTTATCATGACCACCTTCATTATTATCATTTTGTTGTATATTTTCATTATCTTCTAACTCTTTTTGATGAATTTCTTGTTCATTTATGAAACCTTCACTCAAATTTTCTGCAAGATTTTGATTTTTCCTAGTAATAAATTTGTCCATAGCTCCTTTTTGAGATTCAATTAGTTATTCTCTTTGTCTTTTTTTTTTTTTTTTTTTTGGGTTTTTCATATCCAGATGGATATTTTCTAGTAGACATTTGTAATTAAAAAATATTTATGAATAAATGAAACACAATCTATAATAAAAAAAATTATAATTTAACTAGAATAATATAAATTTAATGTATAAAACAATAGAAATTGATTTATCAAAAGTACAATTGCAGCTTTACTTAATATGATCACTTTACACTTTAAACCTGCACAAATAAATTAATATTAATATTAATACAAAGAAAATTATTCTAAATTTATAATTTTGTTATCATTACTCTTTTTTGTGTAGGATTGTAGCAGTAAACCTTTTTTTTTTAGCAAAACATGTAGTGCTAAACTTGATCCACTAAGACCAGCCCACTATCCATCCATACCACTAAATCTAATTTATAAAAAAAAAAAAAAACAAAATACAAAAAACAAAACAAAACGTGTAGGACTAGGATCAATGCTTTAAGTGGGTTCCATTCCATAGTCTTCTAGAAAATACTAAAAAAATCAAGATTTAAGAGTAAAAACGGTACAACAAAAGTCAAGCCAAAAAAGGGAATGAAAACCCAGCAGCAAAGATAATTCCATGAAGAAGACCAAAGAGGCAAAGAGAAGAGAAAACAAAAAACGAACATGAAATGAAGATCTGAAATGAAGATCTATGAACACACCAAGTCTATTGCCAACACCAATTGATGAGTAAGCCAACTAAAAAGAGTCTTTTTTTTTTTTTTAGAATCAAGATGGAGAGAGTGAGTGTTTTTTTCTTCTTTCTTTTCTCTGCCTTTTGTTATTTATCTATTCTTTCTTTTTTCTGCCTTTTGTTATTTTTTCTTTTGCATTTTGTTACTTGTATATTGAGAAAATTAGTGTCTCTCTTTCTCTCCCTCTCTACATTTCAAGTAATAAACATGGGTTTTCTTAATGAAATGTGGTATAAAGGTTTGATCCAGAAGATACTTGGATGTGGTGATTTTTATTTATTTTTTATTTTTTTATTTTTTTCAGATGAGAAAGCAACATTATATAATATATTAATACTATTGGGGGCCCTTTACAAGTGGGGGCCTTAGGCAGTGGCCTAAATGGCCTATAGGTTCAGCCAACCCTGATTCTAGGTGAAAATTTAAACATTTTATAGTTAGATAATACCAAAAGAAATATTTATAAAAAATAAAAAATAAAAAAATAAAAAATAAAAAATAAAAAAAAACTTGCAAAGAAAGAGAACTATGAAATCTAATCTTGAAATTTCTTGTTCATTCAACAAAATTTGAAATAGACCCAAAAAAAAAAAAACAATCGTCTTTTTTCATCACACATGCACTCAAGCACATCAAAGAAAATGATGTTTTTTTTTTTTCTTTCTTTTGACTCCAAGAGTTAATTATTTCAAGCATGTTCCAAATTTCCGAAAAGATATACAAAATAAATTCAGGGTGGTCCAAGAGAGATAATAGGTGTATTTGTTTTTGCTAGAAGCAAGTATTAGTGTCTTCAACTAACAATAATTAATAATTAAAATATCATGAAATTAAAATCCTATAGTAGTAATCTATGAATTACATCAAACTACAGTAGTAAGTAGTCTTACAGAAACTTTAAAAAATTAATTAAAAACAAAAGAATATTGCAAGGAATGCACCAACTGGCAAAATTTTAGACTATGTAAAGATAAAGTCTCTACTTTCATATATACAAAGTCATTCTATCACTTTAACACCACAAAAAATTCCATAACTCCATATACTGTTAGACAATTTTTTCTGCAGAAAATAAAAACAAATAAATTGAATAGTTACTTCATAATTCAATAAAAATATCCTCAATGTACAACATAATAATTCCATACATTCTTGAAGACGATACTATCATCAATCAAACACAATTAGTTCATATTAATCTTCTCCAAAAATTGCTAAATTTATCAACTCCTTTGGCTTTGGAACTGAACAATGTAGTTAGTGAACCATCCAAAACCCCATGAACCATGGCTACCCCTTCCCGTTTTCTTGCTAGCAAACTCAAAGCAGAGTCTCTAGCAAATGCAAAACTCAATCTCTGGCTATATCTTATGCCCTTCTTGCTGGAACCCCATATACCATCCAAAAATCTATGTTACCATTAGTAGGAGCACAAAGGGAGTCATCTTAAGCATATTCAAAGGGATTTTGAAGTGAAACTTGAATTAAAAATCCTAATCTAATTATCATAATACAATAACATGATATAGAGATTCTATATTAATATGAAGAAGGCAATAAGACCAATAGCAAAACAATGACTTTTCTATCACTAAGACCCTATCCCATCTTTATTGCAACAGCTGCTAAGACATCAGATGAAATCCCTACCTAAAACAAACATGCTCTCACATTCACCACAGAATTTGAAAACCAAAAAGTCCAACAAGTAGCTACTAAGATCTTTAGAAATTATGTGTTTAACCAATAAAATGAGTTAGGAATTCTTTTAGTTGAGGATTGGAAAAAGGGGCAACTATGGCTACCAAAACTTTTGAAATAAAACTTTAACATAATTAAATCAATGAGTTTAGCATAAAACTCCTTAAAAGCAAAGAAAATAATACTATTGATAATTCGATTCTAACTCTATTTATTTAATATCATGGTTTTACCAGATGTGGTTGGTGTATTGCAATCTATTGGAGTCATTGAAATATTCACCTCCAACACACATCAAGTTTTTGCATAGTTGCATCATCAACTCTTGTACCTTGAAAAATTACTAAATCTCCTTCATATCATGTTCTATTTTTTATGCATTTTATTAGAAGTAAAGAGAGACTCGCCAAATTTTGTCATAAGCAGAAGAATTGTTAGTGTATACTGCTGTAAGATAGATTGGTAAACAGCCTATTGGGAAGATTTATGTGACAACTACTTGGGTATCACCATAACCAATGACCCTATGGAACAATAATGGAGAATTAGGAATCAATAATCATAACAATTCATCTTGCAAGGAAAATAAAAAGGATTTTTTTTTTTTTTGCTAATAATACTTACTGTAACAGCATCTATTTCATTCCCTCCAATTTCTCCAATCACGAATATGGCTAAATTAAGTTTCTCCACACAATCTATTAAACATTAAAGAAACAATAAAGAAAAAAAGAGAAAATGTAAATAATAAATTTAACTTTGTATTAAAAGCTTAATTCAAATGATAGGCTAACCATCAACATTGTGATAGATCCCATTGAAATATGTGGACATCCAATCCAGTTGAACATTGAGAGAGCTTCTAGTAGCTAGCTATGAAATATTCTTTTTTGCAAGAAATATGTCAGTTATATTTTGTTGTTTATGCAATACAATTTATATTCTAGGTATATTTGTTGATAGATCAATTAGGTATTTGTCAGTTATATTATAGGCATGTAGTTTATACAATACAATTAAATTTTAGTAATGGCATATTACAGACCTTAATGAAACTAACAACACCTTAAATCTGCCAGGTTTAAAATGGTCTAAAGGAATGTATATGACACTGATTGAGTTACTGGTTAATAAGAGAAAGCATCACTGATAGCTCAAAGGAACTTTAATCTGCTTATAAGTGGAATATAAGATCTTTTATATACTTAGCAGTGATCAGCAGAATCACTTACACACCTGCTAGGGAAGCCCTCAAATTGGATGTGGATGCCCAAGATTGATGTACTAATCTAAATAGATAAAAATTACATAGAATGTTGTTAACAATTGAAATTGGCAATTAGTTATACGTAATAGAACTTTTTAAAAACGCTGGTAACAAACACGATAATAGAATGAACAACACATATTCATTACAGAACAAACAACATCAAAACTAAATTGCTGAGAACAGAAACTTAAATATCAGCACAATGTTCAATATTATATTGATTTGATCCCAACAACATCTTTAAGATTAGTTACATATAACTGTTTTCAATTCCGTTGATTTACAATGAAGACCCAAAACTGTAACCAATCTTTTTGTAATTTTAATAATCTATAAAAATGTCTAAGTCCAGTGAAGGAGCGGACGGTGGTCTATATCTGTGTCGTACGGTTTTTTTTTTCCCTCCTTCTCTATCTCTGTATCATAGGTTTTTTCCTCCTCTGTCTCTGTATCGTAAGTTTTTTTTTTTTTAGTATTGCAAGCCTTTGCTGTGTATTTCAAGCGTTTAGTTTTCTTTTTATTGAAAGAACTATAAAACAAAATAGTATTTTAACATTGTGAAACAATATAATTTATCACTTTTTAATATAAGCCTATGCACCATAGAACTTTGTTAACCACAATATCAAATTACAATAGTTACAATACAACTTAAGAGATGAAATGCAACAGAAAGTAAAGTACACCAAATCAAGATTAAAGCATAATTTTAACAATTATAGCAGAAATATAAGCTACAAATCAAGAAGGTAATCAAGAATATATATGTACATCTCAAAGTGGCTAGGATCAAAACATGTGCATATTTCTAATTTAAGCTTCTATTAAGGTTACCTAAATTGGTAACACTGTGGAAAAAAATATATAGTGTCTTCCAAACTTATGACTGTCACTATTCATCTTTTAAGAAAAAGGAAAAGAAAGGCATGATTGTGTTTCTTTTTATCTATTTTAAAAACATCATTGACAAATACCCAAAACCAATTAACCCAAATACTCTAAACAAAAGCAAACCAAATGTGACACAAATGTCCTGAACAAAGCAGTGATAAATCTACAATAGCACATGAGAATAAAAAAATCACTGAAAACACAAAACATGGTAGGTTTATTTGAAGTGAACAGCAAGAAATCTGAATGTCTAATAAAACTAAACTGAAGTTTAATAACACTAAAACAATTCTATGTCCTATTTTGTATATAAGTACTCAATTAGGGATAGTAAAAATAGGGGAATAGTGTAAGAGAGACTACAGGAAAAAGTCAGAAATAGGGATGAAAGGAAGTTGATAACAGTTTCTAATTTCGACAGTAAGAATCAAGATTAATTACACAAAGGTTCCTCAAATTTATTAGGCTTTACTTCAAAATTACAGAAAGAGATATATTAGATTATACGCACACCCAAGTTATGGAATTCATGAAACTTTCCACCCATTATTATGTGATCATCTATTCATAAAATAAATAAATAAATAAAAGTAAATCATGTATAAGTACTCAATAAACTGAGCCTAATAGTCTGATCAATACAAAAATTAAATAGAAACCAAGTCTAATAGAACTCGGGCAATTACTGAATATTTGATTGAACCAATGTTTGTATTAGGAATTTAGAACAATAATACAGTGTTTCTACCTTCTAGGTATCACGGAGGCCACTTTCTTTCGTAATATTGGTGGAACCTATAGTTGTTACACTCCTCCATGGATCTCAATCAAAAAATACATTTGAGCAGTTCAAGGTATTTTAAATATTGCAAGAATTAATTAGTCAGACTTAACAGAGCAAATGAAAAATATAATAAATGAGCAAGTAAAACCTAATATGTGACCCCTTCTTTTGATTCAAAATGTTGTATTGCTAAAGCACATCCTTGAGAATTCCATTACTCATCTATAGAAAATCAACCCGCTGCCTTCTTTTTATCTCTTCATTGGGTTGCAAAGCGAACTTCTCAATAAATTAAGAACTAACACCAAAGGGTGGGTGCACGCATATATAAAAAAATTATGTGAATTCTAAAAATCAACAGTTACAGTACATGAAACACTATGCTAGAGACCACAAACGAAATATACAAAACTGGCTTGAAATTGAGTAAAACCTCACAAACACAAATAAGTCAAATTGATTACAAAGAATAGTGAACAAAAATTTGAGGAGAATTCTAGCCTTCTATAAGGCTGCTGGAAAAAGGGTAAAAAAAAAAAATTAAAGCAATTCCAAATTTCCAACAATTTTATGGACTAATCTATAAAAATAGAATGATACCACATAAATTAAGCTAGAAGGTGCAACACGATGAAAATATATATCAATAGAGAAATAATAAAATTAAATATTAAGAAGAAAAACAACAAAGGCGATAAGAGAAAATGTGGTTCAATCTGCAAAAACTCAGTAATTAACATAAAAAATCTAATAATTTTACTTATAAAAATTATAAATAATTGTACTCTCAGTAATCAATGTTTTTTTTTTTTTTTTTTTTTTTTTTTTTTTTTTTTTTTTTTTTCTTTCTTTCTTTCTTTCTTTTAAGAACAATTCAACAAAACATAGATCTGCACAAAGCATAAATCAATTCAAATTTGAGGGTCTAACCAAAAAAAACACAAACCTAACAAAAATCTGCCAAACAAAAACAAAATTTAATCAATACAACAATCGAACAAAACAGAACTCAAGAAATTGTAAAAATAAATGGGAAATTAGGGAAAAAGGTAGCCAAACCTTTTGGATTTTCTTTTTTCCTTTGTCTGTTAATTTGGAACAGAACATGCAAACAGTAAAAAAGTGGGCCAAATCATAAGAGAGAGTATCCGAAAGAGGGAAATTAACCACGCTATTTTGACCTTGTATGTATGGAGTTGCAGAGAAGAAACGGAATAGGGCGGAAGAGCAGATCTCAGTTACAGTGACTTTGAAGTTTTCATTGGGAAGTGATGCGGCTTATTTCACCATTAGCGAGTAACACAATCATTCCGATTCCGAAATCTAGAATGTGAACAATTGAGGGAGAAATACATTGAAATCGGAACATTCAAAGTAGAGTACTAACACCACCAATAAACAAAATCAATATATTCATCCAACGAGCAAATGATAAACCCTAGATCCGAAAAAAACGAAAAAAATCAAAGTAGATCTAAGCGATCTGGAATCTGATCGATTCGAAATTGGTACCTGGTTGAACTTGAGGGCGTGCAGATGAGAATGTCAAACTGAAAAGCGAAGAGAAAAACTTAATTAAAATACCAAAATCGAAAACAATCCAAACAAAATATCAAAATCTAATCATAATTAATAAACAAACTTAAATCGAAGATAAAAACTCACTGGTGAAAGAAATTAACGGACAGTTAGATGAAGAAATCTGACAGGAAAGTGAGAGACATCTTTTCATTCTTGATTGCAAACTGTGGAAATATTTCAATGGGCTTCTGTTTTTTCTTTTCATTGGCAGTGAAAATCTTTTCTTTTGGCCGTTTGCGTTAACAAATGGAAAGAATGGATGATTGTGTGTTTTGGGTTTCAGTTTTTAGAGCGTGCAGTTTTTGATCTCTCGATCTCTCTCTCCTTCTCCGTTCTCTGCCTCTCTATTTCTCTGTCTCTCTTTTCTCTCGGTCTCTCTTTCTCCTTTTTTTCTGCGTGTAGCAATCTTTCTTTTTTCTATCCTAAGCAATTAATTTCCTTTTATACCAAGACGGCTCTAAACAGTGTTTTAACATAGTGAAAAATTATAATTTATCGCTTCTAAACTGTGTTGTAGCGTTACCAAACAATATAATGTATCGCTTTTTAAAGTGAAACGTGTTTGAATTTTCGATAGACACTTTTCTTATTTGTCAGCATCACCTTAATTGTAGAAATCCACTTTCTCTCAGCTTCTGCTATTATATATACTAGCGTTTAACCCACGCAATGCGCAGGATCATTTTATAATTTAGGCTCACCTATACATCACTCACACCATAAAACTCCTTTGATAGGTTTGACCTTTGTGTTGCATATAAGACATGCAAAAATAATACCCCATCTGTTGTTAACATTAACAATCTTGGCTTTGCATGTCACCAATTAATTTGATTTATCTATGATAAAATTGTATATATGTTAAGATTAAGCTATTCCTTTTTATTTATTTAACAGATTAACTGCATTTCTAATACTTGAACAACTTGGACTTCAAAAAAGTAAAAAAGTAAGAGACCAAGCACAATAGATTAATAGGTTTCCTGATATTTAGTTTTCCAAAAGTTGGCGATTTCCTATAATGGTTTGCATTTTGATTTTCTCAACACCAAATATTTGCCTTGTTCATGGCCTTCAGTTGTTATTTGTTCATGGCCTTGAAATTAGAAGCTTTTTAATGTAGCACCTATAAAAATGCATACTCATAGCATTCTCAATTTTCATCAATCTTGTATTCCCAAAATAAGGCTGCACTAAACAGTACGACAATCTAACAGAGACAAATGAATTACAATCTACAATTATAACTGAGTTCAAAATTAGAATCACATATATTACAAAACTTAAATTCATGTTAATATAAGAGTCTTAGGATGCTCGGATTACAAAACCATAGCCTAAATACAGAAAATTAAATCTCTCATAATCTGAAATAAAATAGAAAATTAAGTAAATAAGAAAAGGGTATGGAGAATAGAACTTGGTGCATAATTCTTAAGCATTTTTTATGCTTCCAAGTCTTCTATTTCAGCAACTATTTTTCTATTATGTAAGAAAGTTATCCACCCAGTCCTTTTGGCATAATTTCCTTTGTGACTTTTGGAATGTCAAAGTTGATGTAGAGCTTTGTTGCCCATGTGAATGACAGTCAATAGTCACCTACAAATTTTTTTAATCAGTTAGGCATTAACATTTGTCATGTTTCATTTAAAGTATATGAGAATAATATCTAATAATATTTAAAAGAAACACTCAGACGATCAAATAGTTAAACTTAGGGGTGAGAAAAACATAACTTTCATTTCACAAAAATGATATGACTCTCATGCTCAACACATATTGCAAAGATCAAAACCACATCTATATTTCATACCCAACTGACAAAACACAAAGTAGCAAGGCACAGATTAATTAAGTTTAAATATAATTTAAGAAACCAAAATGCTCTAAACCAACAATACTCAAACTAAAGCAATTAACAACATTAATGGATTAGGAAATCTAAATAAAAATCATAATACTCCGTTGTTTCATATTGAGTAGAAAAGAAAGGGAAAGTGTAACTTTTTTGAATGGACTTTTCACTCTGGGTTAATACCATTGCTGGAGAAATACGTGACTCCAATAGGAGTGGAATTCTCTATCTCTTCTTTTGTGGTTCTTGTTCCAAAAGACAAAGACCTCTTTTTTTTCATTTAGTAGCTATTGTGGCTCTTGATGTTTTAACTTTTAAGGGTAGAGGCAATTAAACGAAAGAATTGGAGAAATGAAGAGTTGTTTAGTTGAGAAGGGGAAGAGCCGAAAAAGGAAAGAGGGAGAGAGAGAGAGAGAGAGTTATTAATTTAAGAGATTAAAAGAATCAATCAAGGAATTTAGACAAATGGAGCAAAATTGGACTCCAATTTCAGATTTGAATTGAATAAGAAATTGACATATGCATTCAGATTTACATAAATAAACCCACACTCATACTCGAATTAATAACCAACCCCCCGTTCTCCTCCAAGCAAATCACACAAATGGTGCTTCAAAGGAAATTAATGACCAAAGCCTTAATTATATTTTGCATCCAATTCAAAACCAAAGCCTTAGTCATATGTTAGCAGCAAATTTGGAAATAAAATTTAAAACTTTAACTATAATATTTTGAAAGTTAAGGTGGTGGCTTGAAGTTGTAAAATAGGGTGACACTGGTTTGACAGTGGTAAATTTCCTTAGATCTCTCTCTCTGTCTCTCTGTCTCTCTCTCTCTCTCTCTCTCTCTCAAGGAATTTTAATGATCTTGATTAAACCCTATAATCAACACAATAAGAAATAGAGAAAGTAGAAAGGTAAAGGAAACATTTACAAAAGACATTTCAGTTAAACATTAAGGAAAACCACAAAATAAATTAGAAAACAAATAGAAAGCCAAAGGTTATATAGGCCAAAGGAAAGCATCCAAAGGAGGAGCATAACCCCATCAATTGACTATGCAATCAAAGTAACAGTATTTGAATAGGAAAAGCAATCGTGGAAAACAATGAACTGGGAATTGCAAAAACTACTGGTAGAAACAGTATTTGAAGAAGGGAAAAAAATATGTTATGGCCTTGGGTATATATTGTTGAAGAAAATTCAAATAAGATATATGTAAAGAAACATCTAGAAGAAGTCCTATATTCAAATAGAAAAAGAACAAAATAACTCACATAAGAAATGTGTAAAAGAATAAGTACCTGTTTAGTGACAGATTGTTGTACAGAGAGAAACGACATCCAGCAGCATAGATATGGTTGATAGCATAGTATGCAGATTGTAAAATTAATCACATAACAGGCCTGAACCATTTCAATCCTCAAATCCAAAACAAAAACACATAAACAAAAAAAAAAATTCTAACCCAAATACCTAAATCAATCAATCCAACCAAATATCAAAACATAAAGCATATTTAACACTCAATTAAAAAGAAAATTACTGGTGACGGTTCAAATAAAATGGAAACTATACCTGGTAGTACTGTTTTTACTTATACTTGGATTGCTTCCAAGGATTTGTCTTTTCACCTGCAAACCTAGAAAAGAAAAGTTAAAGAAAAACCCTTTAATTTTTTATTACACAGATTTGGAATAGAAATCAATCAATGACAAATGAAATTCACAATTGAATCCAAGAGAGAGTTAAATAAATAAACGTTGAATGGAAAGATTGGAAACTCTAGAATTCAACCCATATCTTCCAAAAAAAAATTTCAATCAATTTGACCTCAAGTCTCAAACTTTAAACACATTTTGCATTAAAATCAAGGAACTTTAATCTTGGATGGCCACAAAAAGATTACACACAATATAATGTACCAAGTTTAGCAAAGAGTAACTTGTGTAGTGTGTGCAACTAGCAAAAGCTTGAGATACATGTGAGGTGATATGTGAATAGAAATCAAACACAAAGTCTACAAAATTCATCACATAGAATTTGAAAGAGACTATCACCTAAAGAGTTACATCATATAACTCCCACATCTCCTAGAAAACAAGCTTGCAATCATGTAAGTTTTCTTGATTTGCCTCATAATATACACACCAATTTTATTTGAGCAGAAACTTATTAAAATAGTCGGGATAATGTACACACCAATTTTATTTGTTTAAACCGAGGCTACACCTTATGTTTTTTTTGTGCATGTGCTACACTTTCTCGAGCACAAAGTCTTACGATATGCACTAAGGTGTTCATGATTGGCTAGTAAACAGTGGTGAGATGGTTATTTATGCCTTTCTCAAAAGGTTCAAGTCCGACAGTCAAAGACATGTGACTTCAAGATCAAGACAAAGTGATTAAAAACTATAAACATCTCCCACACAACATGCACTACAAAGCTCAAACTAGTAAAGTGCAATAAAAGAAGCCCATCCAAGCTAAACAAGGTACATAAACTTGTTATGTAAAGATAATATGGCCAATCCTTGATTATAAATCCAAGATGTGAAATACAAATCACAAAACATTTTTTGGTTTTAAAAAATTTATGACCAAAAACAAAAAGCACACATTATGCTAAATGAACAATGCAAATGCAATGCATGACAGTGCTTAACTAGGCTATAGAGGGTACACAAACAAGAAATATCAATTTCTTAATTAACCTATGAGTACATGTACAAACTAGTACATACTCATACAAAATTATAAATAGCTTAGCACTTATATAACACATACTATTCAAGTTTCTCCACAATGTCAAGCATGTTCTAAATCAAGAGAGAGATATCATAACTCATGTAATCCTCAAGAAAAATAAAACTAGACACAAAATAAAATATTTTTGTCTTTTTGAAATTTTTTCAATGTTTTTGGATTTTTTTTTATTTATAAAAAAAAACAACCAAAAACAAAAACAAAACATGTCCACAAACAATTGAAAGAATTAAATCAAGGACAAGTCAACAACACTCACCTTAAAGAATCTTTTCTCACCCATATAGCACGAGTCTTCGGCTTTGTAGGTGAAAATCTATGTGAAGCAGAGTGTATTTGAGGGATTACACCAATCTTCTGAGAAAAACTGAAATCCTGCAAATTCCTTTCACAAGCCAACAAGCTCAAATTTTTCAAAAGAATATGAAACAATTTATATGGACTTATGGTAGGAGAAATATCATCACAAATCCTAGACTGAAACACAGAATGCTTAAATTTCAGTTTGTGACAATTTGGACGAATGTGACCATGGACACCACAAAAGTGGCAAACAGGAACAAATTTAGGAACATCAGTATTCATAGTGGGGTTTCCAGTCACAGGCTTTGGTTCTTGCCTCAACAAAGAACAATTTGGTCTAATATGACCAACAACACCACAAAGGTGACAGATAGGCACAAAAACAGATTTATTATACTTTCTAACAATAGGTTTAGACTTAGGTTTAGAAACTTCAGTGTCAACATCAGAACTTTTACCTTTGTCTAACCTAGCAAAATAAGTCTTTTCTTTATTATTCCTCTTGAAAGGAGAGATATAAACTTTCTCAGTTTTAGGCTTAAGAGAAACAGAAACACTTCTGTTATCAACAGCAGGCTTGGTATTAGTCAAATTTTCAATTTTAGCTTTAGATTCAACTAACTCTTGTTCCAAGCTTTTTATCTTCTCATCTTGAGAGGAAATTTGATTTCTCAAAAATTCATTATTTTTATTAGATTCATCTAATCTAATAAGCAATTCCTCTTTTTCAAGATTAACCAATTTTAACTCTTAAATTTCTTAGCAATTTTCATAGATTTCAATAATTCCTTACGGAGAGTTTCACAGGCATCAATAAAATCAACAGAAGCATGGGCAGAAACATGATCAGAAAGACACTTCAAATTTTCCATGACAACAGGGGTCAAGGATCAGCTCTTAGATCAAAAGATCTAAAACAAAAGAGCTACCCGCTCTGATACCACTTGATAGTTTTTAGACCCCTTAAAAACACAATTGGATTAACCTAGGTAATTAGCCAAGTTGTTACTTAGTCCAAATTCCAAATCTAGGTTATCTCAATCAAACAATCATATCATGCATAGCAGCGGAAAGATAAATAGCACAATGATATGATCACCCAGGAAACCAAACCGGTAAAAATCTAGGGAGGATTTAACCTAGCTATCCTCAAGGTAAACCTGAATCCACTACCTTGAAAGAATCGAAGTTCATACAATAAGACTTACAAGCCCCCACGCTCGACTTCTTATTGCTACCCACCAGTAGAACTTACTGACATGACCACGTGCAAGCTCCGAATCCACGGACTCCTTCTTTCTTGGATTCTCCAACAAGTACAAGCACACCCGCTTGTGTTTCTTTAAGTTCTTATGGCAGCAACTGAATGATCATCAAGCTCTTAAACGAATCTCCTTCTTGATAATCCTAAGCTTGTGTAAAGGAAAGCTCCTTACAGATCTCACAAGAGATTTACACAAACAGTAATATGAGCAACCTTTTGAGAGCCTTTGGATACAAAACCCTAAATACAAAAAGAGGCACAAGAGGCACTCTAATCTCTCTAAAACTACTTCTAAAAAACGTTCTAGGGTTTCCCTTATATATAGGAGAGTTTTACTTGAACCCTAATACGTTTAAGTAGAGTTTGGGCTGAACTGGAATTCTGCAAAAAAATAAATTTGCACGTGGTTCGATCGATCGATCGAGCCTTGCAGATTTAGTCCAATAAATTCTGCAATCACTCGATTCCAATTTTACAAATAAACATACTTTGAGCAAGCCTAAACCTATACTCTATATTTTGATCATGGTTTGCCAACATAATACAAATTGAAGTTCTAATACATTAGTTCCTAATTTCTTAGAACCTAACACTTTTAATAGCAATTGAAAGACTACGAATGACTACTTTTGGATCAGCACAACAACAATGTAAGAAATGGAAAAATGGAAAGTTTGAAGGGACGATTTCAGGCTTGTCATGATTCTTCTCATAGCAATTAGTTTTTAAAGGATCAAATGAGTTAGTCCAACTCAAAGACAGCATAACTTCAAGTTCAAGAATATGATGGTCATTTTATTACCAATAAGAACTGCCTTAAACATTAAGATCTTCCTAACAAACTCAATGGTATTGGACATCCTTCGAAATGACCACATCCTTCAAATGACCTGTATTTATTATTTAAGAGAACTTGCTAATAAAGTTATTATGATTTATGAAACCACTTGCAATTATGATAACATCACACAATAAATTTTAAAATTTCAATCATAATTGATAGAAATGATAACCAAAAAAAAAACATACTCGGACAAATTGCAGCAAGGGAATTCCACAGTCGGTTGGAGTTTCGATCTTCCATCTAAAACATACATGGCAAGAAAAATACAATTTTTCTCCCATTTCCATTGAAAAATCAATACATAAAAACTAAAAAAAGAGGGTTAAAAAATTGAACGAATCTCACCTAGATTCTTCAGTTGGGATATGATTCCAATATCTTCAATCATCTATCCTGGTGATGGCTAACCCTTTTGAAGCAATGGACAAACAAACACCACCCGTTCTTTTATGCAACCTGATAGTTTTTAGACCCCTTAAAACAATTGATTTAACCTAGGTAATTAGCCAAGTTGTTACTTAGTCCAATTAAACAAGTCTAGGTTATCACAATAACAAAGATCAAATCATGCAAAGCAGCGGAAAATAAATAACACAAGATATGATCACCCAGGAAACCAAACCGGTAAAAACCTGGGGAGGATTTGACCTAGCTATCCTCAAGGTAAACTTGAATCCACTATCTTGAAAGAATCGAAGTTCATACAATAAGACTTACAAGCCCCCACGCTCGACTTCTTATTGCTACCAACCAGTAGAACTTACTGACACGACCACGTGCAAGCTCCGAATCCACGGACTCCTTCTTTCTTGGATTCACCACCAGATACAAACACACCCGCTTGTGTTTTCTTTAAGCTTCAATGGCAGCAACTGAGTTGATCATCAAGGTGTAGATAAATCTTCTCCTTGAAAACCCTAAGTTTGTGTAAAGGAAAGCTCCTCTAGATCTCACAAGAGATTTACACAAACCGCAATATGAGCAACACTAAAACGTGGCTAGGGTTTGCCTTTTATACTTAGGACAAATAAGAAACCCTAAAAACGTTTTAAAACACCTAGGGCTGAGTTGGAAAAACCTGCAGAAAATCATTCTGCCCGAGCTTCGATCGATCGAGCCAGGCCGAAAGACACAATGCTTTCCTGCTTTAACTCGATTCCAACTTTACATAAAAGCACAACTTTGAGCTAGACTAAAACACTTCTAAACACATTGTTTTGATCATGGTTTGCCAACAATACAAATTAGAGTTCTAAATACATAAAATCCTAAGTCTTTAGAACCTAACACAACCAAACTTTCTACATAAAGCCAATTTTTCAACAAATCCATTAGAAACATATCAATATCAAGAAAATCATAAAATATGAATAATCCAAACAGGAAATAAGCCAGAGAACCATATTAGGGAGGTACCAAAACTTTATCACAACAAAACCAAATAATTTTGTTCCCCTCTAAATTAATTAAAATAAAATCGGAGATTTCTAAAATAAAATTTATTTTCTTTCCCTCATTTTCTCAAAACCTAATAAATGAAAACCCCATCACAGGGCCGTATTTATTTCGTAATAAAAGAAAAGCCCTTCACAACCAATCAAAAACCATATCTAAAAACTCGAAACTTTTAATTTTCACACACTTTCTCAACACCCAAACAGAAAGCAAACACACACAGAGAGATAAAGAGAGCAATACCTTAGTACAATCATCGAACACTTTCCGAAGAAGAACATAATTTGAGGGCAATTTCAATTCCCAGAATTAGAGCCTACCTTCTGAATTGTCTGTTGTTGCAAAGAAGGAATGGGATAGCATCTGAATCGTCTGTTGTTGCAGAGAACGAACAAAGTTTTTAAGTTTTCACGGTTCTTTTTGCGCTTCCTTTTGGATTTCCTTTTTTCCTCCGTTTGTTGGTTTGGAACGAAACATGCAACCAATAAGACACGGAACAGAGAGAATCTGAGAGAAGAAACGAAAGTTAGAGTGGTGTCGTCATCTAGGGTTTGTTTAGGGTTTTCTTCTGTAGTAGTGGTAGGGTTGAAGTTGAGTTGGTTTGATGAATCGGTGGCTATTGTGTGAGAGAATCAGAGATTGCGTGAGAATGGCACCTCTGATCGCTTACTTCTTTCTCATCCAAGTTTTAAATTTTGATTTTGGGGGAAGGATATGGTTTTGATTTTTGGGTTTCTGAGAAGAGAGAGGAATTACGGGTTTCTCTCCTTTCTCCTTGAAACGTGTCGCCATTGTTGGGATCTCTCACTCTCAGTCTCTCTGTGTGTTAGGGTCTTCGACGCGCCTCATCTCTCTTTCCTTTCTCCGTGTACCACTCTTTCTTTCTTTTTTATTTTGTTTTAAGCGGTTAGTTTCATTTTATACCTAGAGGCTCCAAACAGTGTTTTAACACAGTGAAATATTGTAATTTATCGCTTTTAAAATTGTAAACATGGCAGCATTTTAAGGGGTTATTTTTTCTAATGTGGCAGTACCTCCTTAAAGGCTTCTGCTATTATATATAGTATTAGATTATATATATATATATATAGGGCGGGCAATGGGAACAATAGTCCTTCCGAACCTCCCCAGGCTGCGCCCTTCGCACCTATTAATGTTGAATTATTTGCAACAAAATACTCCCAACTGTTTTGGTTTTTGGGATTAGTAAAAAAAGCCTACATCTGTATTTTACGTAGAGACAAAAATGCCTTTAATATCTATATATTCAACTTTTAACTACATCTGTAAAAAAAGCCTACATCTGTTTTGGCTTCGACACATTTTGTTTTGTTTTGTTGTTTTCCCAACATCGTCGATGTTATCATAATGCTTGGCGTCATGACGACTAGACCTTTCTATTTTTTATGCTTGGCACATAGACCTTTCTAATTTTTTATGCTTGCCACAAGTGACTAGTCGTCATGAGCCACGTACATCTGTAAGTCACTTGTTATCATAGTTTTTATGCTTGCCACATAGACCTTTCTATTTTTTATTATATTTTTATAAAGCATCGTTGACCCTTCGTGCAAACTAAAAGACTAATGATCATGTTTATTTTATCCTAGCTAATTCAGAACATGCAAATGTCCTTTAAAAAAATCTAAATAGAGTACACCATTCACATAAATACAAAAACCCTCCCTCTGGTGAGCCATTTTCCAAAAAATATTTTATAACATGCTACAGTTACACCTAAATATAGATATTATTGTAGTAACATCTATATCATTTTTTCCTTTTGTTTATTCACTCTACTCTCTCTTACTCTCTTACACCTTTGCTATCACTCCTTAGCTCTCTCATCATTGGATTGATGTCACTTATCAGTTGGATTTAGGTAATTGTTTTACATTTGGGTGGTAGCAGTGGGGGCAACGGTTGTTGTGGCTAGGGTGGGTTGTTGGCGTTGGTGTTGCTAGGGTGGATTGTCAATGTTTGTCGTGGCAGCAGTTTTGGGGTTGTCATGGCAGTGGTCTTAGGGTTGTCCATGAGATAGGTCCTATGAGGTTGTTTTGGTTTCATGGTGGTCATGTAAGCGATTTCAATTTTGTTGGAGGTGGATTTGGTTTTGGGTTTCGGCCATCAATGGTGGTTGTTGCTAGGCTAGAGTTGGTGGTTGCAATGGATTGTGCCATGGGTTGTAGTAGGTGTGGGTAGAAAATAAATTATTTTAAGAGTAGTGCTTATTACACATATTTATTTCGCACAACCTTAACACATAGTTTGAACTGAAATTGTGATTTCAAGTGACAATTTCAATTCAACTTTTGTGTGTGTGTGCACGCGCATGTGTATTTAGAGGACAACTTGTAAAGTGAAATATAACTTAGGGTAGAAAAATGTAATTTTCCTTGATTGTTACATATTAGTTCAATAAATACCAACAGTAGCTTTTATAAATTATGTTACATTAGTTACGGTAGACTAAAAAAATTTTCAATTGTAATAATCAAAAAAGAAAATATTATAAACATTTATTATATAATCATCTTCGCACTTTATTATTTATACAGAAGTTTTAATGAAAGAGAATAAATTATTACAAAAATTGAGAATCTATTATCAAATTTTCTTAAAATCTTTTATAGGTAACACTAATTATTTTTCTTCTTCAATCAAAATTCATGCTTCGAAAATATTTCACAAAAGAAACACACAAAAAAGTCAAATTACTAATAAAGACAAATGCTATGTCTACAACCGATTTCAACCCATTACACATTCGACTAATTCCTTATCTTAACTCCGACATTTTTACATTTAAGTTGGGACAAAATTTAGCTACAAAATTGGTTGTAGCCTTAGACTACAACCTTACTCAATATCTTTTTATTAGATATGAATTTTGACAAATCAACTATTGAATTACATCTTCTTCTTATAACCTCCATGCTTTCAAAATTCTAGAAAATTAAAGATCAATAACTGTCATGAATAAATTGTTTAAATTGAAAATTTTTGTAGTTTAAAATTATGCGTAAAATATAAGCTAATAGATTATATAGTAAATAATATCATATTGGCACAAAATTTGACGTGTATTAAGAGTGTAAAGAACATGCAATTCAACGGTTAGATTTTCAAAATATGTAGTAATATTTATTTTATTGAATAAGGTTGTAAATTTAGACTACAATCAATTTTGTAGCTAAACTTTATTTTTTAAGTTGCCAAATTATTTACTTTAATTATTTAATATAATGTGGGTGGGGGGTGTGAAACCAGAAATGATTGGGCCGGAGCCAGGGGACATCTAGAAGCATTTTTTAATGTTGAATTATTTGCAATAAAATACTCCAATTTTGGGATTTGTAAAGAAGCCAAATTTGTACTTTTACATCGACACAAAAAATATATGACTTTAAGCTATTGTATATTCAATTTTTAACTTCTGCTTCGACACATTTTGTTTTGTTTTGTTATGTTTGGTTGTTTTCCAACTTTCTTCGAATGTCAACTTAAGTATATGAAATAATTGGCGTCATGATGACTAGTCACAAGTCTATTATGGAGAAGGTATTACATGTTTCCGGTGCATGTTACCTCTCTCTCACAAGGGAGTGGACCCCACAAGGGAGTGGACCCCACAAGTGTGGGGTCCACTCCCTTGTGAGAGAGAGGTAACATGCACCGGAAACATTTAAGAGTTTCTCTCTATTATGAGTATATTCTCCTACTCTACTGCATCTGAACAACCCACTAGAATTGCGAAAGCATATATATAAAAAATATTTTTCATTTATCGTTACTTTTGTGTTACCTAATCTTATATATATCATTTATATATACTATAAAACTGAAATCATTGACTATTGTTGACTTTCTTGGAGTTTGTCACATGGAATTTGCTGCTTCCACAATTTTGATGTTGTTGATTGACGAAACCCCTCTCTCTCTCTCTCTCTCTCTCTCTCTCTCTCTCTCTCTCTCTCTCTCTCTCTCTCTCTCTCTCAAAATTAAGATTTGAGACTTTCTTTCCAATAAAAGATTTGGATGTTGTAGGTTGATAAAAATCTTAGCAAAAGAAAGCTCTGAACAAGTTTGGATGGTAAAATTTTGGGCAGAAGAGATTTGAGTGTTGTTGATTGATGACAATGCAAAAGAGATTTGGGTGTTTTTTGAATGATAAAGTGTACTAGATTTGGGAATAATAATAATAATAATAATAATAATAATAATAATTATTATTATTATTATTATTAATGAAATAATATTTAAATGAGGATAGAGAAATGATAGTGTTTATTGGAAAATGTATTTGAAAAAGTAGACAAAAAAAATTATTTACTCTCTAAATAGGATGAAAATTTGGCTAAGCTATTGGAGATCTTAGAAGTACGTACTCTTAATAAACGTAGGAAAAAGTTAACAAATACTCTAAGAGCATTAGTTTATAAATATTTTTAGAAACTTTTTATGAGAAAAAAAAAACAATTAATTGTTTTGATAGTTTTTTATATTTCTCAAGAGAGTAATGTCAAAACTTTATTAAAATGATTTATTAACAATTGTCTTAATGACTCCTGCTAATATTACTCTAAAGTAAGCCTACTGCAAAGACTGTTTCTTCCAACTTGCCAAGTTGCCAAGGGCATCTCCAATCTCCATCCTTTTAATGAAAGAATTATAAATCGAGGTAAGCTAAAAAGGACCTAACAGCATACGCCAGTAATTCCTGGAAAAGAACCCACTTTACAACACAAAAGACCACCCAACTTGTCCACACCTTGTCAAACCTAACCTCAAGTACAAAGAATGAACCTTAACAATGCAATAACAATCCAATACATAACAGAGATACGAAACAGTTCACCCAATACAAACACTCCAAAATTAAATTCATAGAAGATTAAAAAAAAAAAAAAAAAAACCACTACAGAACCTCTGATACCCCAATAATCGGATGAGTCAGATTGGACCATATCGATAAAAACTGGTGTTAGTTTCTAAAAATTTAGAACTATTGGCAAACTGTGAGTACAAACTTGTCTAGGTATAGATCTTAGAGACTGTAGGATTTGTTAGACAATGTTGAAGGTGCTGCAAGTCAGAATATAAGAAAAAGGAAGCTGCAGAAAGAAGAATTTAGAAACTTGCTAGGTTCGACCGATCAAGAGACTTGGAGGGTCATAGAGAGGTTTTTCATTGAGTTCTTCGGTTTCCTCTTCGATAACACGTTTTGATATTATCTTGTGTTTGCATCTCTCTTCTCTACTCTTTATGCCTTCATTTAATTGTATGTTGTGGATGGATATGGCATAGAGTAGTGTTATCGGTTCATTACCCTTATTTACTCTTGTTCCACACTTTGTTTAAGTTAGAGTAAAAGCAATCTAGCCGTAATTTTTATTTGGGGGTCTGAACAAACTCTTGTGTTTTAGCACAAATCCGAGTTTTCAAGATCTAATATAAATCAATGATACAAAAAATGTATAACTCTTATGCAGTAATATCAGGTGTAACTTGAACCTAACCCTAATATATATATGTGTGTGTGTGTGGATTTCGACTCTCATCGACACCAAAAATTCACTTAGTAGTATCTTAGTTTGATAATAAGGGTAATCATTATAGAGTGAATATTATAAGTTGACCTTCAATTTCATATATATATATATATATATATATTTGGGCAGGCAATGGGGACAATTGTCCTTCCGAACCTCCCCAGGCTGCGCCCTTCGCACCTATTAATGTTGAATTATTTGCAACAAAATACTCAACTGTTTTGGCTTTTGGGTTTAGTAAAAAAAGCCTACATCTGTATTTTATATAGATGAGACAAACACAAGCAGAGACTGACCCACGTCCCCAACGCCACAAGGCATGCTTTTATACTTTCTTGGATCACCATTGTTTGTAAGTGGTCTCAGGAACTCTCAGCTACTTTAAGAGAATGCTTTTCCTATCCCAAAACTTCACCAAACTTGCTCATCCAAAGTGGGCTTCTCTGTCTTGTTTTTTTTATTCTTTTTGCATGAAGATCTTTTGTTTTGTTTTGTTATTTTTTCATGGTACACTGCTAAAACAATAAAAAGCCTAAAATGCTCCCTAAGTCTTACTCTGAAAACAAAAAATAACAAAAAACAAAACTCACTGCTTTAAGCCCACTTGGCCATGGGTCCAAGCCACATAGAACTTTCTATTTTTTATTATATTTTTATAAAGCGTCGTTGACCTTTCATGGAAAATAAAAGACTGATGATCATGTAGTGGCAACTCCAGGATTATTTTCCAGAGGGTTCAATAAGAAACATAAATTATACAAAATTTTAAACAAAAGATAAATTCAATATATCGACATCACAAAAAAAAAAAAAAAAAAAAAAAAAAAAAAAACTTTAATACATAAAGTTTTACAATTGCTTTCTACGATATTTCTTATTTTGAAATTGTTGCATGATATCTTCATTATAAATCCTACTAGCTGCATTTGTTTCAATGTACATAGTCAAGTAATCATTTTATCCACTAATTTCCCATTTGAATGATTTATTCAAAATTTCTTAAGATTTAAATGAGCATTTTCTAAGGTTTAAGATTAGCAAATTCTAATTTTTTTCCCCAGATTTTAGATCAATTGATTTGTTATTGAGATTTTTGTTTGTGTTTAAAAAGGTCACGATATTGTTAAAATGATTATATTTAAGTTTATTTCAATTGGGTTTGAGGTCGGGGTGTTTAAATTTTTATTTTAAATGTGAAAACTAGAAAAATAAAATAAAAAATATTATAATAAATTTTTTTTGGGTTCAATTCAGGGGGTTCATTTGAACCCCCTGGCTCCAAGTGGAGCCGCCCATGTGATCATGTTTAGTTTATCCTAGCTAATTAAGAATATGCAAATGTCCTTTAAAAAAATATAAATAGAGTACACCATTCACATAAATACACAAAAACCCTCCCTCTGGTGAGCTGTTTTCCAAAAAATATTTTACAACATGCTATAGTTACATCTAAATATAGATATTATTGTAGTAACATCTATATCATTTTTTTCCTTTTGTTTATTCACTCTTCTCTCTTTTACTCTCTTACCCCCTTCTATCGCTCCTTAGCTCTCTCATCATTGGGTTGTTGTCACTTGTCATTGTTGGATTTAGGTCATTGTTTTACATTTGGGTGGTGGCAGTGGGGGCAACAGTTGTTGTGGCTAGGGTGGGTTGCTGGTGTTGGTGTTGCTAGGGTGGATTGTCAATGTTTGTCATCATAGCAGTTTTGGGGTTGTCATGGCAGTGGTCTTAGGGTCGTCCATGACGTGGATGCTATGAGGTTGTTTTGGTTTTGTAGTGGTCGTGTCAGCGGTTTCAATTTTGTTGGAGGTGGATTCGGTTTTGGGTTTCAGCCATCAATGTGGGTTGTTGCTAGGTTAGAGTTGGTGTTTGCAAATGGTTTGAGCCATGGGTTGTAGCTGGTGTGAGTAGAAAATAAATTATTTTAAGAGTAGTGCTTATTACACATTTATTTTGTACAACCTTAACACATAGCTTGAACTGAAATTGTGATTTCAAGTGACAATTTCAATTCAACTTGTGTATGTGTACACGTGCGTCTGAATGTTTAGGGGACAACTTGTAAAGTGAAATATGACTTAGGTAGAAAAATGTAGTTTCCCTTGATTGTTACGCATTAGTTCAATAAATGCCAACTATGGCTTTTATAAAACAATATTATGAACATTTATTATATAATCATCTTCACACTTAATTATTTATACAGAAATTTTAATGAAACAGAATAAATTATTACAAAAATTGAGATTCTATTATCAAATTTTCTTAATATCTTTTATAGGTAACACTAATTATTTTTCTTCTTCAATCAAAATTCATGCTTTGAAAATATTTCACAAAAGAAACACACGAGAAAGTCAAATTACTAATAAAGACAAATGCTATGTCCACAACTAATTTCAACCTGTTACACATTTGACTAATTCTTTATCTTAACTCTGACATTTTTATATTTAAGTTGGGACAAAGTTTAGTTGCAAAATTGGTTGTAGTCTTAGACTACAACTTTACTCAATATATTTTGATTAGAAGTGAATTTTGACAAATCAACATGTGAGAGACCTCGAAAGTTGCCTCTCAAAAAAGAGAGATTTTTGGAGAGCTTTTTAGGGCACCTCTCTTTTTGGGTAAGTGGTATGGAGTCGCCACTTATTTGTTTATTAAAAAAAATAAGAAAAACTAAATACATGACTGAATTGTTCTCTTCATTGATTGAATAAAAAATTACATATTTGGAAAATTGAAAAATTACATGGCTTTGGGTCCTAGTTACAAACTACCAAATAATTACATGGCTTGTTGTCCTAGTTACATTCTACCCCAAAAAAAAAAGTAAAGACAAGGCTTAGATCTACTTAACCAAAGACCTAAATCCGTAGGCTAGGTTATGGAATAGGAAGGTGTTAGGCACCCATTCCGCCTAGACAAAGTCTGGTCTTCTTGACTTTTGTGACCAATGTACCTTTTTATGCACGTCATGAATGATATGTTGAATATGTTAAATAAAGATTAAATCACATAAATTTATTTATGAATGAAGTCTCTTCTTTGTTAAAAAAATTCAGATATGTTTTAGTGATTAAAAGATATTGATTTTGGTTTGTTAAAAAAATCAGATCTGTTTTTGTATGTGTAAAAAAAAAAGTGGTTTTTGGAGATAAAAATTCAGATTTGATTTTATTACATAAATAAAGTATTTTGATTTGAAAAATATCAGATCTATTTTTAAGAACAAAAAAAAAAGTTTTTGATTTGTAAAAGATCAGATCTGTTTTGTGATAATAAAAAAAATGGTTTTTTTTTTTTTTTATAACAGAAAAAAAAAATCATATCTGTTTTTTATATGTTTTAAAAAATATGGAAAAGATTTTTTATGAAGAGAGTTTCACTCATAAGATAAATTTATGCAACATGAATTAAATAAAACAAACACAAACACAATCATGTTTAATCTTTTTCTTTATTTCAAAAATCTGCATATGTTAAAGAAAAATCAAATTTGTATCTAAGAAAGATACAAATCAGTTTTTAATCGAGAAAAATTCAGATCTACATCTAATGAAGATGCAAATCCATTTTTATTTTAAGGAAAAGTCAGATCTACATCTAATGAAGATGCAAATCCATTTTTATTTTAAGAAAAATTCAGATGTACATCTAACAAAGATGCAGATCTATTTTTATTTTAAGAAAAAATCAGATCCACATCTAATGAAGATGCAAATCTATTTTTATTTTAAGAAAAAGTCAAATCCACATCTAATGAAGATGCAGATCTGTTTTTATTTTAAGAAAAAGAGTTGTTCACATGCAGATTATTGACATTCAAGAAAGAGATTGTTACAATTGCATAAAAACAATCATGCTTTAAACAAAACAATGATTTAAAAAAAAAAAATCATCATTATAAACAAGAAGCATAAGAAAAAGAAAGCGTAATTTACAACAACCTCTTACATGAGCACTTCTTGTTCTTAAGAGAATGTTTTAGGGTTCAAAGAAACTTATTCAGATATCTTTGAAACCTAGAAACCCTAATTTTTGCAGCAAATCTGAGAAAGGATCAGCAAATATCAGCAATTTGAGAGTCTCAAAACATATGCCTCTTAGAGCGTCTAAAAGAAGGTCCTGAATTATGAGACCCAGCCCCCAATTATAGAGGCCGTACAGATGATTAGGATGTGAATCCGGATGCATCCTTTTGCAAAAAGATCGAAAAGGGTGTGCCTTATCGTCACCCGAAGGCCATTGGGCCAAAAGCCCAAAAGGAGCCAATTCAGCCCTTTTAAAGTGCCGTTCAGCACTCCAAAAGTGCCAAATGGGCTCTTGGACACCGAATGCTCTTTCGTGTTCATGTGCTATTTGGACTCCCCTTTTAGGGTTTTTTTACCGATCCTCGCACCTGGACATGTTTTCATCCTTTATCCATGATTTTTTTATCTCTTTTTTGGATGATTCAGGCTTTTTAAGAACAATTATCTTGTAGATAAATACCCTAAAATAAATCTTGATAAAATTCAGATTATCCATAATTTTATCGTTATCTAATCATCCCTTTTATTCCTATGCATGCATCCCTATTTTAAACACTAATTATCAACCAATCACAAAATTATTTAATAAATTTTAATTGTTTAACCAATTAGAATTAATTTAAATTAATCATGTGTGGTCGACTCTACCTAGACACAATGCATGTTGACCGTGCAAACTTGATTATGCGATATCTTTCGATCCGATGGTCCGATTTGAAAACCGGAAACACCGTTGCGATCGTTAGAATCTCAAGATCATTTTTATGATATGCAATGAATGAATTAAAGCATATTATGCAAAGACAAATTGATGCTTGTAATGCTAGAACAAATTAACACATGTAATAAAATCATGATTTTTGGGGTACATGGATGGTCATTTAAGTCATTCTCCTTGATTAAATCATAGGTGCAAAATTGAGTGTCTATAGAATGCCCCTCATTGACAGAGCTTGGAAAGCGAATGTCAATGTAAAACAAAGACATTGATTTTTAGCGACCATGATTTAATTGAGGTTGAATTTTCAAAGATTACCTAGCCCTTGAACCTAAAACCTTGGAACATGAACTAGTGCCTTATCTTTTTTTTTTTTCTTTTTAAAAAAAAAAAAAAACAATGAAAATACCGAACTTAGCTGGTAGTTGATGACTTTTGACAATTGGGGGTTACCAAGAGACTTTCCAATCCTGATCTTGATAATGAAGCTATCTGCGACCCAAGGGCTTATCTACCTCGATCTTGACGAAAGACAACCAAAGGGCTTTTCTACCTTGAAAATGGAATTACTAGAATGTTGGTCAAAAGGGGCTTCTCTACTTTAATTTGTACTACTAAA
This sequence comes from Quercus mongolica, assembly GCA_011696235.1. Lineage (NCBI taxonomy): Eukaryota > Viridiplantae > Streptophyta > Magnoliopsida > Fagales > Fagaceae > Quercus > Quercus mongolica. The sequence goes on from CM022236.1 coordinate 80,072,249, forward strand.
ACGTTCGATCTCCACTTTGATTGGAGTCTTCTTTACTTTAATCTGAAATGGCTAAAATTTTGATCAAAGGTCTTCTCTACTTCAATCTGGAGTTGGTGTAATGTTGATTAAAGGTCTTCTCTACTTCGATCCAGAATTGTTGGAATGTGGATCAAAGGTCTTTTCTACTTCAATCTGGAGTTTGTTAAAACGTTGATCAAAGGTCTTCTCTACTTCAATCTGGAGTTTGTTGAAATGTCGGTCTAAGGCTTCTCTACCCCGATCTGGAGTGCTGAAATGTTGATCTAGGGCTTCTCTACCTTGAAACTAGAATTGTGGAAATGTCGATCAAAGGTCTTCTCTATTTCGATTTGGAGTTTGTTGAAATGTTGATCTAGGGCTTCTCTACCTCGATCTCGAGTGCTAAAATGTTGATCTAGGGCTTCTCTACCTTGAAACTAGAATTGTTGAAATGTCGATCAAAGGTCTTCTCTACTTCGATCCAGAGTTGAAATGTCAATCAAAGGTCTTCTCTACCTCAATTTGGAGTGCTAAAATGTTGATCTAGGGCTTCTTTACCTCGATTTAGAGTTGTTAGAGTGTTGATCAAAGGTCTTATTCTACTTCGATCTAGAATTGTTAGAGTGTTGATCAAAAGTCTTCTTCTACTTCAATCTGGAGTGCTGAAATGTCAATCAAAGGTCTTCTCTACCTCGATCAGGAGTGCTGAAATGTTGATCTAGGGCTTTTCTACCTAGAAACTGGAATTGTTGAAATGTCGATCAAAGGTCTTCTCTACTTCGATTTGGAATTGTCTGCAAAAGTCAAAATTTGGAGGCTAGACTTTTAAATTATGAGAACTTTTTGATCCCACTATTTTTGAAATGTATGATTTTCATTTGTTCTTTCTTGGTTTGAACTTTATCAAGAAAAGTTTGATTGACATAAGATTCTATTTTTGAGAAACATTTGATTCTTTGAAACTTGGAAGTTTTGAAATTGACATTTAAAATTTTGAGACTTTGGAACTTGAAGATTTTGACTTGAAATTTGGAACTTGAAATCTGAAATTTTGAAACTTAGAATTTTGAAAATTAAGGCTTGAAATTTTGATCATGAAATCTAAGGTTTGGATTTTTTTTGAAAACTAAAGACTTATGTTTAAAATGTGGGATTGAAATTTTGGGAATGAAAATTTTGAATTGAAAATTTGAAGTTTGAAAAATACTTGATTTTTTTTTTTTGGTTGACTGAGTTGACTCAGCTTTTTGTTGAGTTTTAAGTGTGGGGGCCGAAATTTTGGCCTCCCCACTTCTTTGTCTCTTCCTTTTTCCTTTTTTGCTTCATCTTCCATCAACTTCTCTTCCTCCATTGACACTATTCACCTTCTTCTTCCCCTTGATTTTTCTTCTTCATCACACCATTTCTTCTCACAAAAAACACTTTTCTAAGTTTCTTAACCTTCCCTCATCCATCTCTATCAATATTTCTTTAGATCTTTATGTTTTGAGAATTTTCATCACACACCCATTTTCGGTGAAACCCATTTTCTTTGCATCAAGATGGCTTATTCCTCCAAGGGATCTTCTTTTCTTGCTTTTCATGGTAAGAAATATGATCCAACATTTGATTGGAATGATGAGGATGGACTTCTTCAAGACCCTAGGACCCATGTTCCATATTGTCATGTAGACACCAAGGTGAGTTTTTTTTTCTTTGGTTTCCTTGCTTGGAAAAATGTTGTTGCATGTTTCATTGAAAGTTTCATGGTGAGATATTGTCATTTGGTTATTTTGAAATTTTGGAGCATTGTGTTATTGATCATGTTGAAGAATGTTGGCTTTGGAGCATTCTTGAAGTGTTTTTCTTTTTCTTTTTTTTTTTTTTTTTTTTTGTGGTGCAAATTGGACAATGTTGGTGATTTATGGAATTTCGACAATGTAGGTAAATTGTGATGTTGTTGAATGAATTTTGGCTTGAATTTTGAGAGTAATGGTATTGTGAAAATTTTGTGGTAGGCTTATGTGAATATGTTCATGATGTATGTGGGAAAAACTTGTTGGCATGTGTAAACTTTGTTTTATGGACATGGCAAAATTTTGTGGGTATGTAAGAATTTTTGGACATGGGAAAAATTTGTGGGTATGAAATTTTGATTATGGAAAAATTTTTGTTGGGTATGTGATGTTGGTTCTTGGAAATATTTGTGATTTTGGCTATGTGAGAATTTATTTGTGCATGACATGAACTTGTGGGAATTCTTGTATGGCTATCTTGGACATGTAGGATTTATTTGTTGGTGACCTTGGTCATGTGAAAAATTTTGATTGTGGTGAAATTTTGGTGGGGCATTGATTTTTTTGTGGTGGTGGGGTATTTTGTGAGAATATTTTTTATGGAAATTTTTGGTCATGTGGGTTTTGGTTATGGAAATTGATAAGTTGAACTTTTGTGTTGCAGTGCCTTAAAAGTCGAGGCAGTCTCCAAATGTTGAAAAGTGCATGGTCAGCATTGTCTCCTAGCATCAAAAATATCTTCAATGAAGCGGGCTTTGACACTTTCTTCGAAGCTCTGTTAAATCAAGAAACTCATGAATACAAAGATCTTCAGTTACTTCTTGCCTTGGCAGAGCGCTTCTAGGACACTACATGTACCTTCCATTTTCCAGGCATTAGGGAAGTAATGTTGACACCTTATGACTTCTCTGTTATTACCGGTCTGAGGTTGGGTGGTAAAAGAATTCTTGTCAATGATTCCCTTACTTCAATTGAGCTCAAGAAACTTCTAGGTGTAGTGCCTTCTAGAATGAAGAGTAACAATATTCTTTTGTCTTGGCTATGTGAGAATACTCCCCAATGTGAGACTGCGGCAAAGGGTCCTCATATGTTAATCATTCTTTTTATTGGGACCTTCTTGTGTCCGAATTTAGGCAGTATTGTGAATCTGCGCTACTGGGGAGCTTAAGAAAAATTGAACAAATCCGAAATTATGACTGGGGCGGTATGGCTTATGCTACTCTAATGCATTTCATGACCCAACTCTCCAGGCGGAGCCTTTCAAGCTTGGGTGGGGCTCCATTTGTATGGCATGTGAGGTTTGGGATTTATTTTGGCTATGTGTAGGTTGTGGAAAATTATTTTGGCCATGTATGGGTTTTGGAAAGTTATTTTGGCTATGTGGTAATGGTATTGTGAATTTTTCAAGTCTAGATGTACGAGTACTTTGGAATTGGTCCTGAAATCCGGGAAGAAGTTGTTGGTATTTTCCCTAGATTTCTGCGTTGGTTGCCCAAACATCATTTGTCTACACCTTCTAGGCGTTCTTTGGAAATTTGGCGCTTGGTGATTGATAATTTGACTGCTGATGATGTGAATTCTTCCTCCCCTTTCTTTTGAAATCTTTGGCACTTGGCTATGGTTCAGTCTTTCCTCATTCTAAGTTCCTTTGTGACTTTTCAGATGGATTTAAATCCTTGGGCTGGATGTGAGGGATATGCAGATTGTGAGCGGGCTCTTGAACTGAATGGCCGCCAAGTGTTGTTTGAGTGTGGGCATGGAAGGTAATGGTATCATGGTGATCGGGTGTTGCCCCAAGTTGAGCATGAGTATCCTCCTACCACAATTCCAACTCCTCCTTGTCACACCGTCCGGTAGGGTGACTTTCTGACTAATGAAGAGATTGCTCTGGCCGGTGATGGCTATATTGTTGCAAGAGTAGAAGGAAATTATTTTGAATTCATCCAACTTCATCTGCAAGGTTGCTTGGTTGGCAGAACAATATTTTTCTTCCCTTCTGAAGTCAAATTTTTGTTCTACGAATTGCTTTTCATATTTCTGCTTGGTAATAACACTTACGTGTTGTATTTTCAGCCTCCATCTTCTGAAGGAGAGGAAGGGGGAGAGGAAGAGGAAGAGATTCCCTCTCCTCACCATGCTGGTAGCTCTTTTAGTTCTTTCATGGAGACTTATCCTCATTTTTCGACATGGCAGTACGATGTGATGAATCCTGATGGAACATATAGTTCCATGCCTTTGACTAGGCCAGAGCACGTACCAAATGTTCCTTGACCCAATCTGGTATGTTCTATAATGTTTAATTCGTTATTCTTATTTTGTCTTAGCTTGATGAGTGGCTCTTAATCCGGTAGAGTTGTGCTTCAGGTTGATGTGGATCTTGCGGAAGAAAGCGTGTAGATGATTGGAGGCTTGCAGCCATTGGCTCGCATTCAGTCCTCCCAATATGTGCTTAATGATTCGAACTGGGTATGCCACATTGCTTTATGAGTGTCTTTGGCTTGAACTTTGCTTGATAGTAGAATTAACACCTAATTTTGCTTACTTTTCAGGCACATCGAATGGAAACTGCTGACACTACCAGAAAAACTTTAGAGGAAAGGATCAAGAGCTTTGAACTTGAAAATCGTCAGTACAATCCTCGCTTTTTCGCAAGTCAGGAAGGAAATACTAAAGGTGGCTATTCCAGAGGTGGATCAAGTAGATCCTCACGCAAGCTGACTCGGAGTCCTAATGATGTACGACTTGTATTTTTATTTTTTCTGCAAAACAAAAGGAAGTGTTCCTTAGACAACCTTGTATTAATTTCCATGTTTAACTCTTTGTCCTTGGCATCATGTAGAGACTTTAACTAAGACAAATTTAGAATTCACCTGATGAGATCTTGTAGTACTAATTTAAACTTATCTTACTTGGCTCTGTTGGAATCTGCACTTACTTGAATGAGGTGAAGCCGAATGCCCTTAGTTTAAAATGAATGCATGATTTTTGGAAATCTTGTTTATGATTTTTTTAAAAAAATAGATGATGGTGATTTTTTTGATTCTTTGAAAATGAATGAGGCATGGATGAATGCCCCTAGTTTGGAACATAAATTCATGAGTCTTAAAAAAACTTGATTTGACTAATTTTTGAAAACAATGATGCAAGTGATGATTTTTGAAAACAAATGTGTTAGACGCGTCAAAATACCCTAGTTTGACCAAAAATAATCTTTTTGAATGTTAAACAATCTTTAAAAAAAATGTCTGAGAGTGCAAAATTGCATGGAACTGCATAGATGCGCGATGGCCGGAGTGGGTGCCATGTGGCACATGAGAAGTGCCATTCGGCACTTTTGGAGTGCCATGCTACGATGCTCACGCCATGGTGGGCCAACTCCTCACGCTTTTCCAATGCGTGTTTCGCATTTTCATGTTTTTTGAAAGATTTTTATTTCATTTGTGATCATGAAACACTCTCCTAGTCAGCTACAAACACTCTGAAACCTATTTCAAACCTGATTAGGAATTGATGTAGCTTATATAAATGAATTCTCCTGCGACAAATCTCTACTTAAAGGTTAGTAAAACATAATAATCACAAGCAAAAGTCATCCATGGCTAGCAATCAAAATTTTTCTTATTCAACAATTCATGATATCAACATATGGGTTTGTAGCTTTGATTTCAGTACCAAAACCAATTTTACAACCTTCAAACTAGAGGGAATCAAGGCTCTGAGGAATGTCAAAATCAAGAGGGACTTCCTTCGTGTTGCTGTGAAATTATGGGATCACGAAGATCATGTGTTTTGGTTTAACACCACTGAACTCTGTCTGACAATTCCTGGGCTATGATCCAAGCAAAAAATTTGTAGCGATTTCTTGTGATCCCAGGCATAAGGAATCTTTGTCTGATGCTCTCGGTCTTCCTACTTCCATTACTGATAGTATGATTGAAGGTCATATGGTGAATCTTCCTGCCATTATCTCTCGGCTAATTGACAAGCGTACCTATGGAGTGACCGACAATATGCAGAAAAACTTCGATTTGGCTTTATGCATGGTGGGAAAATTTTTGCTTTATTCTGGAAGGCGCGGTTTTGTGGATGCATAAGCCATAAGTGTTGTGAATCAAATTAAGGATGGTGATAATCCTATTTCTCTAATCTTGGCAGAAACTCTTCTAGGACTGGATGCTGTATTTCATGGTGGAGAGACTTAGATCTTCTTAGGGAGTCCTTTGACTTTGCAGATATGGCTAATGGAGCGACTAGACATGATTGCCAAGCCCACAACCAGTAATTATGGGCCTAGCAGTTTACTTAGAAGGGCTGTAATCAAAACTAAGTGTCAAACTGAGAGTGACTGGGTGAAATTCTTAGACAAGAAATCCAGTACCTCAATTCAATGCGACTATTATTGGTGGAAGTGCCTACCCTCTTTACTGAGGTCTCTAGGATGAAACCACATCTTCCTTGTTGGGTTGGGGAGGGCAACTTTCTACAAGGGAGATAGACTCTTGAGGCAATTCAAATATGAGCACGAAATTCCTAGTGGCAAAAGAAAAAGACCTTTCTCTCCTGTGGACACAAATTCTACTTCTGTAAAGAACATGCTATTGGGTTTTAGAGATGGCTGACCGAGTGGACCAATATTTTGTCAAGGTTCACTCTCACAAGATGACTACCGAATACTCTAACTGGTTGGTGAACAAGATTGTTGACAAGGAAGCTGAGATGGTTGCTATGATAGAACAGTTTCTCAAAGACAACCGAGAAAGACCCAATGAAGACAACTATGAGTTCAAAAGAAGGGACAATGATGACAAAGTACCTCTCATAGAAGAAATCAATGATGAACAGAAAAAGAAAAGATGAAAGACAAAGTGACCTTATTTTTTGGCTTTGAACATGTTTATTTAAAAGTTTATGTAAAAACTCTTATGTTTAGAAATTATTTAGGATTTGTAGGTTATGGGTTCTGTTTAAGGTATAGGCTTTTGGGGTTTGGAATTTTTTATGATTTGGTTTAGGGTTTGGGTTCTTGGATTTTGTGTAATAACATGGTTTAATGAAATGGTTGAATTTTTGGAAACTTTGGTCTATGGGAAAATGGTGGTTTTGGGAAATTATAATGCATGGTTGCCTACATATCCCCTTGATAGAAGGATCGGGTCATCACGTAGTTCAATGATGATGATTTTTTATTTGCCTTAAACTTTGCCTAGGTTGCTCTTTCAGGTTTTCAACCTAACAGGCTCTCACTCTTTTTTTTTTTTTTTTTTACTCTCCTTTTGCATAGATATTGCCTTTACAAGTTTTCAACCTATCTTTTTTTTTTTTTTTTTTTTTTTTTTTTTTGTTTTAAGCCTAGAAAGGGAAGATCGAATTAATGATCTGTACCCCCAAAGTGCATAGGGCAACTGTAGGTGCCAGTCCTTGTAGTTCTTTATGCTCTTCTTGAAGATTTGCCCTATGTTTTTATTAGTAGTCTCTGTTAGGACATATGTGCTTCACTTGTTAGGAACATATGTCACTACTTTATGTAATTTACTAATCCTTTGACAAAACGTACTATACTTGTAATTGAGTAGATCTAGGATGTGTTTGATGTTTCAAGAAACCTTATTTCAAGTCAAGTGTTAAATTCATGTAAGTCAATCCAAGATTCAAGTGCTAAAAGTGCTGTTTATTAAAGCTCGATAGCTAGCTCGACAGCTAGCCATCTATCGAGCCTTGAAAAGCAGTCGAAGCCTGTAGCTCGACAGCAGCTTGACAGATAGGCATCTGTCAAGGTTTATGAAGTTTAGTTTTTCAAAACTGTTTTTCATTCAATCCGTGATTGTAAGTTTAGGCTTTCTTTTCTCACAACCCTAAACATATAAAAGGATTATTTTAAGGGCCGTCAAAGGTGGAACAAGTTACACAAGTGCTGAGCAAAGTTTGTTCATGCAAATTGTGACTAGAGACAGAATTTTCCCTAGTTCATCTTTCTTGTGAAGAAGCTGTTGTGTTTGTGCATCGTAGGTTTTGTAACCAAGCATCTTCTTGATCTTCATCGTCTGGATGAACTGAAGAACTTTGCAGCCAACAACCTTCTCTAGTTGGTGATTGAAGTCGCGTACTGGGATCCGTGCAATTGGTTAGTCACGTACTGGGAGTCGTGCATCAAAAAGAGAGATTGTCACTACAGAACAAGTCCAATTAGGTATTGGAGTAAGCGTTCAACTGTAGGTTGGTATAAGGTACTAGGATTTCTTTACTTGTAACCGCTTGTTTTGATAATAGTGGATTCTCGGGAGCGGTGACCTTAAAATCACCCGGTGGGATTTTTGTCGTGTTGGTTTTCTCCATTCATAAACAAATCACCGTGTCAATTTATTTTCCGCTGCATACTTAGTTTAATTGGTGATTTGTTTGTACTACCACGCGTTCTGCATGTTAATTTGATTAATTATTAAACTTAGCCAATTAATCAATTAATTCATCACAAGGGGTCAATACATTTTTGGTCTATCAAGTGGTATCAGAGCAGACACACTATGATTAGGTTTTAATCCTTGTTGTGTGATCCATTGACCCGTATTTGTCATGGATAGAGGACAGTCTCTTATCACACCTCCGTTATTTGATGGTACTAACTATGCATACTGGAAAGTACGCATGAGAGTTTTCTTGCAGTCTCTAGATGAGAAAGTGTGGCAAGCTGTGGAGATAGGTTGGACCAAGCCAATGGAAGCACTAGCCAATTGGGATGATGCCAAGATCAAGGCAGCAAACTTCAACAGTAAGGCATTGAATGCTTTGTTCAGTGTAGTCACTAATGAGGAATTCAAGAAGATATCCTCCATTGAAACTGCAAAGGAAGCATGGACCATTCTCCAGACAACCTACGAGGGAACAAAGGCTGTCAAGGACTCGAAGCTTCAAAGACCCACTATTAGTTTTGAAGAGATTAAGATGGAGGAGGATGAGTCATTTGATAAGTTCTATGCCAAGCTCAAGGATATAGTAAACTTAGCTTTCAATCTTGGGGAAACCATTCCTGAACCCAAGATTGTGAGAAAGGTGCTCAGATCTCTACTCGAGAGATTTCATGCCAAGATCACTGCTATAGAGGAATCAAAGGATATTGACAAGATTCCTTTGACAGAGTTGGTTGGCAATCTGCAGACCTACGGGTTAGGGTTAACAAGGATTGGTAAGTCAGGTAAAAGCAAGAGCATGGCACCGAAGGCCAAGATCAGTGATACTGAGGAGTCTTCAGAAAATGAAGATTCTAAGATGAAGTCCTACATCACAAGGCAATTCAAGAAGTTTATGAAAAATGCCAATGGAAAGGGCTTCGATAAGGACCGTAGGCAATCCAGTTCTTCTCAGTTTAAGAGCCAAGACAAAGGGAAGAAGGATGCTAGGGATGGCAGTCAGTACAATGTTTTCTCAGGACCAAAGTGCTTCGAGTGTCAAGGCTTTGGATATATGAAATAGGAGTGTCCTACATATTTGAAGAGCATTGGGAAGAGCAAGGCACTTGCTGCTACCTTGAGCGATACTGAGCCTGAGGATGATTCCGACAATGAGGATAACAAAATCCTGAATGCGTTCACTGCCACTGTCAATCCTACTGAGGGGATTGTTGAAGATTTGGATGAAGAAGAAGAATTGGTGGAATCCAAGTTTGAAAAGATGGATAAACAAGATGACATCCACACAACCTATGCAAAGTTATACAAGGTCTTAGAGAAGCATGAGAAGATGTATAAGTTGACCACCAAGAAGCTTAGTGATGTAGAGCTGGAACAAGAAGAGCTTTCCACAAAGTTTGATGAAGCCAATCAGACTATTGGAGCACTAAGGTTTGAGAATAATTTCTTGGTTGAGAAGACCAAGAAACTTGAGGCAGAACTGTTCCAAGTTAGAGCTTAGTTGGAAAGGACTTCAAGCGCTAAGCTCGATGAGATGCTCAGTCTTCAGAAATATGCTTCTGATCGAACCGGTTTAGGGTATGATTTCTCTTCTCCTAGTATTGCTTCTACTAGTACTACTGTTTTTGCTCCTCTTACTAATAATGTTAAAATTGAGAACAATGATAAAACTGAATTAGCTAGTGAGAACTTAGATAAGGGTAAATCTATTTTAGGAGCACCCCCTAAGTAGGATAAGAAAGAAGTTAAAAACCCTAGGGCTAAGAAGACTAACTCTCAAAATCCAAAATAGAAAAAGCAGCATTTCTGTCATCACTGCGGAGCAACTGGTCATACTCGACCTAATGGCTATAAGTGGCTAGCCACTCAACAGAGCAACAGCATGATAGCATCGGGAAACCAGAATCAGTTTCCATCCTATCTTGCTCCTCTTGAATATCTTCTTAAAGCTCTCATGTTCCTTTCGAACTTGAACGGTTTCAATTCTTCCCCCTCACCGTCAGATCAAGGGTTTGCTAGACGGAAAGGTTCTCCCAAGGTATGGAAGGAAAAGGGCTCCAAGTGATTCTATCACTGTTTCTCTCTCTCCCTTCTTGTTTTGTTTTTGCATTACTTGTGCGTTTTGTTTTTATTTTGAGTCAATCTAGTTTTAAGCTTTGCTTTGCTTAACATGTTTTTGTCTGTTTATTTTCAATTTTTTTTTTTCATAAAAATAAAAAAAAAATTGAAAAATCAGAAAAATACAAAAACAGTATGTGTTTTGTGTACATTGGTACTTGTGTACCTTGGATGACCATTGAAATAAAGTCTTCTAAACTTTGTATCTTTTGTAGCTCAGATGAGCATCCCTATGCACAACTAAGCAATTGAGCTTTGTGGCTCGTGTTTGTGATGAGTAAGATTAAGTAATCTCTTGCACTTAACACTCGTATCACTCTTTTTGACGGGAAGGACTAGAAAATCCTAAGAGAAAGGCATAAATAACTATCTCACCACTGTTGCCTGCCAATCATGAAATGACATTTGTGTGCTTCGGCATAGCAAAATTGGAATGTAAAATGCTTAACATCATTGGGTATTTCTTTTCTATCTCTTATATGCCCATGCATGATATGCTTATTAAAAGAAAAATATGCAAAGAAAAATAAAAGCAAAAAGATCAAAATGCTTTATATATGATTGCAAGCATGTATTCTAGGAGATGTGGGAGTTATAAGATGTACCTTGAAGGTGATAGTCCCCATCAAACAGTCATGATTGTGTGTGAGTTAAAGTGATTTTCTCATATCTCAAATTGTCATAACATGTAGACGTTTATGCAATCTTGCAATGTTTTTCACACACAACACGCAATATTCTTTTCTACTCTTGATACATGTGCTAGTACAATGTGATTTGGCCATCACAAGGTTTACATGTGTTAATGTATGCTCACTAAACTGTCTTAACTTGTTTTTGAAATATAAAATTGGTTAGACTTGTTTATTGTGTGTGTGTGTGTGTGTGTGTGTGTGTTTTTGGGATCTAAATGCTTATCATTTTTATTGTTGAGAGATGATTTTGAGAGTTTAAAATGTTGTTTGGATCTTTGATTGTGTTGCATGCTTGATTGTATTCATATCTGTGCTTTTCCCTTCTTGAAAAAAACTGTTTTGAAAGCAACCTCGACAGATCCTCGACACCTCTTGATACCTGGCTTATCTGTCGAGCTCTTCAGTTTATTTTTATCGTAATCTCGACACCTCTCGATAGCTAGGTGGATCGATCGAGAAAGATTTTGTCCCCTCAAAAGATCCTCGACAGATCCTCGATCCATCGAGCTTCTTTTTGCCTTGGACACTTGCTTGACAGATGCTTCTGTCGACCCCATTAAAGCTCGAAAGATCCTCAACACCTCTCAATCTGTCGAGATTTACTGATGGGCTATATAAGGGGCGCTCGCGATCCAGTCTTCATTTTCTTGATCTCTCTCGATCTGTCCATGCCTTTTCACCTTCCAAACTTCTCTCTCACACTCCAAACTTCATCTCAAAGAGATTTTCGTCCTTAATCAAGTTCTTAAATTGGTAAGTCTCTAAATCTCTCATATTCATGCATTTCATGAGTTTTAACCTAAGTTTTTGGGTTTTTGAAAATTTTTTGGGGTTTTTCAAAATTGATGAAGTTATTGAGAAATTTTTGGGTTGTTTTTTGTGAAAATGCTTTAAAATCTTCATGCATTGCATCTCATGCGCATTATAACTATATTTTCATGCATTTAGATGTGTGTTATATATGTTAAACTGCTTATATGCTGGTAGGTTTGGATTGGGCTGAGCCCATGATGATATTACCGTTGCACGTCACATGCTCATGCATTTTCATGCATACGTCCTTTACATTCAATATATTTGTGTATATTTGAATTGCTTTGGGAATTTTTTGACTGTCTTCTCTCTCTCTCCCTCTCTCCGTTTACGTTAGTCTGCTTCTATGGCACCCAAACGTAAATCTGCTCCGTCTCGAAACCCTCTTCGTTCCGGGGCATCCTCTTCTGCTGACACTACTCCTTTCTCTATCCGGTTTCGTGATGAGAAGGCCAAATCGGACTTCTTTGAGAACTTTTCTCGACGAGACATTCATTCTCCGACACCAACCTACCCACTATCATCTACAGTAGGGGATGGGGGCCACTATGTGACGCCCTGGTCACTTGTCCATCCGTGCTGATCTAGGAGTTTTTCTCCAACATGCATGGATTCGACTACTCAGTACCTCATTTCATTACTAGCATTCGAGGTACGCGTATAGTTGTCACACCGCAATTGTTGCAAATGTTCTCTGTGTCCCCAGGGTTGAGTTTCCTGACTACCCTAGTTGTGAGCGTCTGAGAACAGTGTCTAAAGATGAGCTCATTTCTGCTTTTTGTGAGGGTCCATCCGATTGGGGTGAGCGCCAGTTCACTTACTGTTCGGGCTTTGCAAAAGGCTCTCGATTTTTGAACATGGTCATGACTTTTGTTTTACACCCTCTCTCTCTCTCTCTTACTGTAACTCTATCACAGAGCCTCATGCTCGGTTTTTGCTTTCTCTTATTGAGGGTCTTACCATAGATTTTTCTTCTCACTTCATTCTTTCTATCATAGATGTCTATAGAAATACGGTGACCTGTGATAAGCTCATCTTCCCTTCAGCTATCACGAGGCTTTTACGCTATTTTGAGGTTCGTTTTCCCTCTTCCGATCCCTTTCCTATCATGGGTGCTATAGATGTTGGTACCGTTAAATGCAGTGAGGCGCAGTTTTGTTCGAGAAGGTCTGGATCGACAGCCACTCCAACTCCTTCTGCTCTATCTACATCCACTCCCTCCTCTTCTACGGGCAGAGTGACACTCGAGAACATCATGGCGCAGCTTCAGCGCATGGATGCTTGCCTCGACACTCTCAGTGATGAGTTGTGTCAAGTGAACACCCGTGTTGGACGCATTGCTTGACGCTAGGCTGAGATGGGCGATTACACCATGCCTTCCACTCTTGTGGCCTCTGCGGATGAGAGTGATGGCTTCGACGGTGCTAATGATGATGCTGATAATGATGCTACTGCTTCCGATGATGAGGATGATGGAGATGCTAGCTCACCCAGCGATGATGAGATATCTACTTGACACTCTTACCCTTTGTCACTTGTGACAAAAAGGGGGAGTAGTTTTGGTTATAAAAGTAGTCATAGTTAGGGGGAGGGTTAGCATAGGAGATTTTTTGACAAGGGGAGTGTTTACTGAGGGATGTAGTGAGGATTACTTGTATCTTTTTCTTTTCTTCATTTTAGATACATTTATATCTTGTACATGGGTCTTGTGACCATTATTGACATACACTGTACTTATTTTCTTTATATATTGATGTATGTTTCTTTCACCTATCCTTACATGTGTTGTTTCTTTTCTCTCTTTATGCACATGCTTCTTATTACGTATATGCCATCTAATATTTCTATTTCACACAAAGATGCCTTGATGAGTTTTGTTTAAATTGTTTCAGAAATACAGGTTGTTGAAGTCTACTCGCCATAAACTCTCTTCTTGCAAATTTTTTCAAGAGTTTGTGTTAGGATAGATTTTATTGTATTCAACAAGTGAATATGAGTTGAGTGATTTATAACTTCTCTCATATCTCATTTGTTTCTTGTGGTTTTGTCACAGATTGCCAAAGGGGGAGATTGTTAGGACATATGTGTTTCACTTTTTAGGAACATATGTCACTAATTTATGTAATTGGCTAATCCTTTGACAAAGCGCACTTTACTTGTAATTAGGTAGATCTAGGACGTGTTTGATGCTTCAAGAAACCTTGTTTCAAGTTAAGTGTTAAAGCCATGTAAGTCTGTCCAAGATTCAAGTGCAGAAAGTGTTGTTCATTAAAGCTCGACAGCTAGCCATCTATCGAGCCTTAAAGAGCTATTGAAGCCCGTAGCTCAACAGCAGCTCGACAGATAGGCATCTATCGAGGTTTATGAAGTTCAGTTTTTTAGGACTGTTTTTCATTCAATTTGTGATTATATGTTTAGGCTTTCTTTTCTCACAACCCTAGACATATAAAAGGATTATTTTAAGGACCATCAAAGGTGGAACAAGTTACACAAGTGTTGAGCAAAGTTTGTTCATGCAAATTGTGACCGGAGACATAATTTTCCCTAGTTCATCTTTCTTGTGAAGAAGCTGCTGTGTTTGTGCACCGTAGGGTTTTTTAACCAAGCATCTTCTTGATCTTTATCGTCTGGATGAACTGAAGAATTTTGTAGCCAACAACCTTCTCTAGTTGGTGATTGAAGTCATGTACTGAGATCTGCGCAATTGGTTAGTCACGTACTTGGAGCCATGCATCAAAAAGAAAGATTGTCACTACAAAACAAGTCCAATTGGGTATTGGGGTAAGGGTTCAACTGTAGATTGGTATAAGGTACTAGGATTCCTTTACTTGTAACCACTTGTTTTGATAATAATGGATTCTTGAGAGTGGTGACCTTAAAATCAGCCGATGGGGTTTTTTCTGTGTTGGTTTTCCCCATTTGTAAACAAATCGCCGTGTCAATTTATTTTCCGCTGCATACTTAGTTTACTTGGTGATTTGTTTGTGCTACCACAAATTCTGCATGTTAATTTGATTAATTATTAAACTTGGCTAATTAATCAATTAATTCATCACATGGGGTCAATACATTTTTGGCCTATCAGTCTCAACTGCTCCATTGGTTTGAGGATGGTAAGGTGAAGATTTATGGTGCTGAATGTTGAATTGTCGCAGCAGCTTCTCTATTTCTCCCTTGAAATGTTGCCCATTGTCTGAGATAATTTCATGCGGTACCCCGTATCTACAAATGATATTGGTCTGAATGAATTGAGCAACTTTCTTTGAATTCAGGACTTTGTATGAAACAGCTTCTACCCATTTAGTAAAGTACTCAATGGCTACAAATATGAATTCATGGCCACTGGATGCTATTGGGTGGATCTTCCCGATAATGTCTATTCCCCATGTAGAGAACAACCAGGGTGATGTCATGGTATGTAATGGCATGGGTGGCATGTGCTTCAGATCTCCATGGACTTGGCATTGATGGCATTTTCGAACATGAGCCGCACAGTCGGCTTCCATAGTAGTCCAGTAATAGCCTTATCTCATTATCTTCCTTGACAACATGTGTGCATTCATATGTGGCTTATAACTTGACTCATGAACCTCTTCAATAATTTGTTGTGCTTCCTTGGCAGTTACACAAAGGAAAGGAATTCCATCATATGATCTTCTGTAGAGCCTTTCACCACAAATAATGTAATTAGTAGACAACCTTCGGATGGTCAATTGGTCATTCTTATCTGCAGATGGTGGGTATGTCCCATCCTTGAGGTATTGTAGGATGTCCAAATACCATTCACCTTCCCCACTCTTTTCCTCATCTTCTTCTATTGTCATGCAGTAGGCTGGTTCTTATTTTTGTTCCAACACTATTGTTCTAGCTTCATCTTCTTTTGGCCCCTCCATCATGGATGCCATGGTTGCTAAAGCATTTGCAATTTGATTATGCATCCTCGGCACATGTTGATATTGAATCTTGCTGAATTTTGATGCCCACTTCTGGAGACATTGATGATATGGCATTAGCCTTTCTTCTTTGATCTTCCATTTATTCTGAATCTGAGAGATTATTAAGGCTAAGCCTCCATACACCTCCAACTCTTTCACTCCTAGGCCTAAGGCTGCTTGTAGGCCTATAATGCAAGCTTCATATTTTGTGGCGTTGTTGGTGGCAGGGAAATTGAGTTTGCCAAAAAATGGAATGTGTGCCCCTTTTGGAAAAATTAAAAGAACTCCAATTCAACTTCCATTTTGATTTGTTGCTCCATCAAAGTACATCTTTCATGATTCTACCTCAATCCCCATGATGTCTTCATCCGAAAAGTCTCCTTGGATCTCTTCAGCTTCTTTTGGTGAACAATGGGCTAAGTGATCAACAATTACTCTCCCTTTCACAGATTTCTGAGTCACATATTTAATATCAAATTCTAACAAAAGCAAAACCCATTTAGCTATCTTCCCATCTTGCACAAGTTTTTCCATTAAGTACTTCAAAGGATCCATTCTTGCAATCAACCAAACCTTGTAAGCAAGCATATAATGTTTGAGTTTACGGGTTGCCCATACAAGTGCTACACATGTCTTTTCTAATGGTGAATACTTCTCTTCATAAGGCAACATCTTCTTGCTAATGTAGTAAATTGCATTCTCCTTTCTAGTCTCCTCTAGGTATTGAGCAAGTAATGCTCCCATTGTTGTATCTGTAGTGGTGAGATACAACAATAATGGCTTTTTAGGAACTAGTGGGACAAGTATTGGTGGTTTCATCAGATAACTCTTGATCTTATCAAAGGCTTCTTGGTATTGTTCATTCCACATTGTAGGGACTTCTTTCTTGAGCAGTCGAAAGATTGGTTCACATGTCATAGTGAGTTGGGCCATGAACCTGCTGATGTATTGTATCCTTCATCTCTACAATTGTCTTGATTTTGTCTGGATCGATTTCAATTCCTCTTTGGCTTACCATATACCCTAATAGCTTTCCGGATGTTACACCAAAAGTGCACTTCTTTGGATTCAACTGCAACTTGTAGAATTAGATTCTTTCAAAGAACTTCCTCAAAGCTAGTATGTGCCTTTCACGGTCTTTGGACTTCACTATCATATCATTAACATAAACTTCTACTTCTTTGTGGATCAAATCATGCAACAAAGTGGTGGCTGCTCGTTGGTAAGTAGAACCAGCATTTTTAAGGCCAAATGGCATGACCTTGTAGCAATATGTCCCCCATGGAGTGATAAAGGAGGTTTTCTCCATATCTTCTAGAGCCATCTTAATCTGATTGTATCCTAAAAACCCATCCATAAACGAGAGCAAAGCACGACCTGCTGTGTTGTCGATTAGTTCGTCAATGTGAGGCAAAGGAAAGTCGTCTTTTGGACTGGCCTGGTTCAGATCTCGAAAATCTACACACATTCTGACATTCCCATCCTTCTTTGGTACTAGAACCACATTGGCTAACCACTCTAGATAGTTGACCACTCTTAGGAATCCTGCATTGTACTATTTTTCTACTTCCTCTTTGATCTTGAGAGTCCATTCTGGCTTCATTCTTCTCAACTTCTGCTTGACCGGCTTCATGGTTGGATCTATTGGAATGCAGTGCTATACTATATATGTATCATTCCCAGGCATGTCTTCATATGACCAGGCAAAGACCACTTTGAACTCTATCAGCAATGCCACTAATGCATCTTTCTCTGAAGTGGTTAGGGTATTATCCACTTCGATCATTTTGGGATCATCATTAATTCCCAGGTTAAAGGGTTGGGTTTCTTCTTTTATAGGTTCTAGGTATCCATGTTTTAATTCCTTATTATTAAGAGTTTCTTTACCAATTTCAGAAATAAAAATATTCAAAGCCAGCAAATAAGCAGAATCAGAAATCTTATTAAAAGGGAAAGAGTTTTTAACAGACTCTACAGACTCAACTGAAAAACTATCACAAACAGATTTAACAGGAATAAAAACATTAGCAGAAATAGACTTAATAGGAATGGAAACAATGTTCTTGGTAGGAGTGACTGGCTCAGCGATCTCGATCTTCTTGGCAAAAGTGACTGACTTAACGGTCTTGATCTTCCTCACAGAGTCCTCCAAGGGGTGGGTGGCTCCCTTCCATGCCCAATTCTTCAACTCAATCTTGGCCTCCACAATGGCAGGTGGCTCCCAGTAAGCTCCTTCTTCCCTAAGCATCAGTACTGTGGGATTTACATCCATATAATCTGTAGCTTCTTCTTCAATCTCCATGTTTGTGGGCTTGTCGGTCACAAAAGCATCCAAGCGCTCTATATTATCCATCCATACATCAAATAGATTGTGTTTGCCTTTGTTGCCCAAGTCAGTGGGTTGAGGGAGATGCTCTGACTCACTCTCTTCCATTCTCTCATCATTAAGTTCAGCATTCTTAAGTGTCATGATTCTAAGACTGTGGACCATTAGTTTTTGCTCTAGAGCGGCCAGCCTGGCGTCTAAGTCATCTTCCTCTTCAGTATGTGGGGTTGTTGAACTTGGTTTTGAATCATAATACAACCCCAATTCTAGAACCTCTCTTCCATGCTTGTCATACCTAGGGCTAGACCTTGAACTAACATTAGTGATATCACTCCAATCTGAAAGGTGCCCATAGGGATATTTCTCATGGTACATTTGATTGGCTTATGCATTCTCCTCTCTTGCATTCTCTAACACATTTATCAGCCTGTATTGATCACTATTAATGTCGCTCCACCTATTAGCTTCAGCATCATCTTCAATATCTTGATCATAGTAGTCCACATCACTGTCATATTCCTCATAGAATAGGTTTGCATTTTCATCTTCTCTATCACTAGGGGGTTTACCCCGATCATCACCACTGTATGGGCTATCATAACTTCTACTGTTGTTGTCATCACTATCGGTGTTGTTGTCATCAGCATCATGTCCACTATCATTGCTGCTGCTGTCACTACTGCTATCACTCTTGTCATTACTCTCATCCTCATCATCACTAGGGGATGTTCCCCCTTCCTCATCTCCATCATTGGCTCTTAGTTGATACGAGCTCTTCAATGTATGCTGGCAGGCCTCCCAATATTCTTCTTTTTCTATGTTGCAAATATGATCTCCAAGGAGTGTATTCATGGCATCAAGGTCCATGTAATTAGCCCAATCAATAGGAACCCAGGTTGTATCTTCCTTCTTCAATTCTGGAACCTTATTGTTGCAATCAAGTAGTATCTCGAAACCGAGCACCATTGTCTTTGTTATAGGATCAAATCTTGGTTCAGGGAATCCCCAATAATGTTGACTTTCTCCAGCTTTTACAAACTTCCCATTCAATGTAGGAGTGTGGGGTTTCAGAGCATCTGGAGGACAAGGAAGTCCTTTTGCTTTGGCTTTGGCTCGAGCCATCTTTCTCACTTCCATCTCTAACAAGTCATTATCAGTGGGCTTATAGCCTAGCCCAAAAGGTGGTGTGGCAGTAGGGATTACCAGGTCTTGAATAGTTGGCTTCTTCACAGCTCTCCCCAAATTCATCCCAGGAAGGTAGCTCATTCTCCTCATCATCGCTACCACATTGTTGTTACCATAAGGGGCAAAGTCCATTGGGATCTTCTTAACTTCTTCTTCCCTCTTTTCAAAGCCAGGCTTCTCGATCTCAAAGCCATCCAAGGTCAACGGCTCTTTCTCAAAATCAATACCGTAAATAGGCTTAGGCACAGTTAAAGTGTCCCCATATATGGTCACAATAGCTCCTTCATGTGGAAACCGAACCTTTTGATATAGAGAAGAAGGTACGGCTTCTGTATCATGGATCCATGGTCGCCTAAGGAGCATATTGAAGCACAAGGCTATATTTAGGAAATCGACCTTCTTGACCATTGGTCCTATGGTAAGCTCTAATGTTATGGTTCCCAAGACTTCTCTTCTGCTGTTGTCGTATGGCCTCACATGTTGATTAATAGGCACAAAGTCTTTAATGCTTAGACCCAAACAGCTAGCAATCTTTAAAGGACACACATTTAAAGCACTTCCATCATCTATCCAAACCATCGGTATCCTCTTTCCCATGGAATCTATAGTGATATGCAATGGGTCGTTGTGGTGCTTCCCCTTCTTGGTCAGATCATTGTCAGAATAGGAAATAATAAGTTCTCTATTTATGGACCTAGTCATAGCATTTAGATCCTAGGAGGTTGTGATTGTAGGGACTTGAATTTGGTTGAGAAGGTCTATTAGATTTTGTCGGTGTTTGTATAAGGCCATAGGTAGACCCCATAAGGATATGTTGGCTTGTGTCTTTTGTAGTTGCTTGAGGGCTTCATCTTCTTCAGCAAATGTTTGTTAGGTGGATCTGTTTAAAGCTTCCACTAGGTTGTCAATCTCTAAATGTTGGGGTTTGAAGTGTCTCCCTCCCCTTGTAATGTGGGCAATTTTGGTTGGATCATAGAGATCAATGTCTTGAGGTTTGAAGTATCTCCCCCCACTTGTGGGTGTTTGGCTATTTACTTAGGGTTTGAAGTGTCTTCCCCCGGTTTGTAGGTGTTTGGCTATCCTCTTGAGGTTTGAAGTGTCTCCCCCCGTTTGTGGATGTTGGGTAGTTCTCAGGTTCTGGTATTTCATCATTCCATATATCACATCCTACGGTGGTGGTAGATGTCTTATCCATTAATTCTTCCCATGTCATCATAAAGCATTCAAGTAGGTCATAGATCAAGTCGGATGGGTCTTCCTTGTTTTCTTCTTCGATCATCAAGCAATTAATCCGTGGTCCTTTCCCAAAATTGTGATTGGGCAATGGATTATTAGCGAGGCTAGGCCTTGTAGGCGGCGCAATCACTTTATTGTCTATTAGGTCTTGAATTGCATGACGAAGGGTAAAACAACGATCAGTATCATGACTAGGGCCTTGGTGGTAAGCACACCTCTTATTCACATCAAACCTTGAGGGCAAGGGGTTTGGAATTCGTCTTGGATCTAAGGGTTTCAGTAACCCTTTTGCTTTTAGCTTGTCAAACACTTGGCTTATGGGCATGTACAACTTATGAAATTCCCTCCTAGGTCTGGGTACTTGTGGTACTTGCACAGGTGCAATAGGTGCAATCAATTGATAAGGATCATTTTTATGGATGTTGGAAATTTCTGCAACCTTAAAATTAGATCCTACATTCTTTTTAAACTTTTGTGGGACATCAGTCTTTATAGTTCCATTGTTTATTGCATCATCAATTTGGGCTCCAGCAGCAATCAAAGCTTTAAAATTAGGAAAGTATTGTGTAAACAAATATTTGTGGTATACAAAAAAAATAGATGCAGATCTATTTTTATTTTAAGAAAAAGTCAGATCTACATCTAATGAAGATGCGGATATGTTTTTATTTTAACAAAAAGTCAGATCTACATCTAATGAAGATGCAGATCTATTTTTATTTTAAGAAAAAGGGTTGTTCACATGCAGATTATTGGCATTCAAGAAAGAGATTGTAACAATTGCACAAAAACAATCATGCTTTAAACAAAACAATGATTAATAATTCAAAGATAAAAAACATTCATCATTATAAACAAGAAGCATAAGAAAAGGAATGGGTAATTGACAACAACCTCTTGCATGAGCACTCCTTGTTCTTAAGGGGATGTTTTAGGGTTCAAAGAAACATATTCAGTTATCTTTGAAACCTAAAAACCCTAATTTTTGCAGCAAATCTCATAGAGGATCAGCAAATATCAACAATTTGAGAGTCTCAAAACATATGCCCCTCAGAGCGTCTAAAAGAAGGTCTTGAATTATGAGACCCAGCCCCTATTTATAGAGGCCAAAAGACTCTAAAAAATAAATACAGACGATTAGGATGTGAATCTGGATGCATCCTTTTGTGAAAAGATCAAAAAGGGTGTGCCTTATCTTCACCTAAAGGCCGTTGGGCCAAAGCCCAAAATGAGCCAATTCGGCCCTTTTAAAGTGTCGTTCAGCACTCCAAAAGTGTCGAATGGGCTCTTGGACACCGAACGCTCTGTCGTGTTCGAGTGCCGTTTGGACTCCCCTTTTAGGGTTTTTTTATCGGTCCTCGCACCTAGACGTGTTTTCATCCTTTATCCATGATTTTTTTTATCTCTTTTTTGGATAATTTAGGTTTTTTAAGAACAATTATCTTATAGATAAATACCCTAAAATAAATCTTGATAAAGTTCAGATTATCCACAATTTTATCGTTATCCAATCATCCCTTTTATTACTATGCATGCATCCCTATTTAAACACTAATTATCAACCAATCACAAAATTATTTAATTAATTTTAATTGTTTAACCAATCAAAATTAATTTAAATTAATCATGTGTGGTCGACTCTACCTAGACACAATGCATGTTGATCATGCAAACTTGATCATGCGATGTCTTTCGATCCGATGGTCCGATTTGAAAACCGGAAACACCGTTGCGACCGTTAGAATCTCAAGATCATTTTTATGATATGCAATAAATGAATTAATGCATATAATGCATGTAATGCCAGAACAAATTGACGCATGTAATGCAATCATGATTTTTGGGGTACATGGATGGTCATTTAAGTCATTCTCCTTGATTAAATCATGGGTGCAAAATTGTGTGTCTACACAACCATTGAATTACATCTTTTTTTATCTTTTGTGCTTTCAAAATTCTATAAAATTAAAGATCAATAGCTATGTCACCAATAAATTGTTTAAATTGCAAATTTTTGTAGTTTAAAATTATGTATAAAATATAATCTAATAGATTATATAATAAATAATATCATATTGGCACAAAATTTGATGTGTATTAGGAGTGTAAAGAAAATACAATTTAATGGTTAGATTTAAAAAATATGTAATAATATTTATTTTATTGAGTAAGGTTGTAGATTTAGTCTACAATTAATTTTATAATTAAACTTTATCCTTTAAATTTCCAAATTATTTACTTTAATTATTATTTTTTCTTTTTACTATCATTTACTTTAATTATTTAATATAACATCTATATCATATAATTATTTCAGAAATGCTTAGGCCGGAGCTGGGGGACATCTGGAAGCATTTTTTAATGTTGAATTATTTGCAATAAAATACTCCAATTTTGGGATTAGTAAAGAAGCCAACATTTGTATTTTTACATTGAGACAAAAAATAAATGCATTTAACCTAATTTGTATATGGATTTTACTAATGTGTGCCCTAAGAGCATCCGTAGCAGCCGTTGTAAATATTATGCCATTTTACCATATCAAAAGCCTACTTTATTATTTTACACATCATTTTACAATATCTCATTTATCAGATGTTCTATATTTTTACCACTTCATTTAAATATTATATTTTAATTCTTATTTTATCATTTCTTTATTACTTGTTCCAACGGTAACATTTCCTTCTCTTTCAAATCCCAACGGTAACATTTCAAACAAAACTCATGCATTCAGGATTTTATTTTATTTTATTTTTTTTGGTAGAAACCGGCCTGCCTGCCCTGGGCTTCAAATAATACTGTTTATTTATTTATTTTTTTTTTTTTTAAGAAACCGCCCAGCCTGCCTGGGCTCCAAACAATACTCTTCAATTTTATTTTATTTTTTTTTTATTTTATTTTTTTTTTTAAGAATCCGGCCAGCCTGCCTGAGCTTCAAACAACACTGTTTTTTTTTTTTTTTTTTTTTTTTTAAAGAAACCGGCCAGCCTGCCTGGGTTCAAACACTACTCTTCAATTTTTTTTTTTTTTTTTTTTTAAAGAAACCGGCTAGCCTGCTGGGCTTGAAACAATACTCTTAAATATATATATATATATATATATATTTTTTTTTTTTTAGAAACCAGCCAGCCTGGGCTTTATTGAGGGAACCTCAATGGGCATCAAATGAAACTAAAGGCACAATGTTAGCTGGGATGTAATCCAGCCACACCTGCTGCCCTGTACAAAGTTTGGCCAATTGTGAGCATCAGCCACAGTATTACATGCATAACAAAATCCTGAAAACTGAAAATACTCTTAATTCAACTATCATATTTTTAACTCAAATACTTAGAACCTGTCATATCCAATAACTCAAATAACTCAGAACCTGTCATATCCAACAACTCAAATAACTCATATCCAATAACATTTTAACTCAAATACTTAGAACCTGTCATATCCAATAACTCAAATAACTCATATCTAATAACATTAACTCACACAAATAACTTACACAAATAACTCATATCCAATAACATTAACTCACACAAAACCCATTGAATTAAACATAGTTGAGCTTGCCACTTCTTTGATGACAAATAGTACTTAAATTTAACACAAAAAAACAATTGGCTAATACTAAACTTAACATAACAAAACAACATAGCCAATGAGTTTTAATGGTAGCTTCATAAAAACAAAATGAAACAAATAAACCAAATCAAAAGTTTTAATGGCAACTCCATAAAGAAAATGAGACAAATAAACAAAACCAAAAGTTTTCATGACTCTCCTTGTAATTGCCATAAATGCTCAACGAGATTCATTTGGAGTTGAGAATGAACTTCTCGATCCCTAATGCATTGATGAACTTGAGTGAATTCCGTAAATTCATTTGTTGGCTCACGTGACATTCGTGTACATGAAATCTCATCAATTTGTTCATAATCTAAGTCCACTGCTTTAGCTTCATCTCGCTCATCTTCAATAATCATGTTATGAAGAATTATGCACGCTTTCATAATGTCTTGTAGTATTTCATGATAGAAAAACCGTGCAGGTCCACGTACAATAGCAAATCGTGCTTGAAGCACTCCAAATGCACGCTCTACATCCTTCCTATATGCCTCCTGAGCTTTTGCAAATAATTTTCTTTTTGCTCCTAGTGGCCTTGGGATTGTCTTCACAAATGTTGACCATTGTGGATATATGCCATCGGCAAGATAGTATCCCATTGTGTAATCATCACCATTAATTGAGTAATTAACTGCAGGAGCACGTCCTTGTGCAAGTTCAGAAAATACATGAGACCGCTCCAACACGTTAATATCATATTGAGTCCATGCTCTAAATAGATATGGAGACTGCTTGTTCTGGTTTGTTAATTACAACAAAATATATCATTACTAAACTTTGTCAATGTATCATGTCAGCTCAACCATCCATTCCTATGTCATTGTCAAGAAAGTAATTGGAACTAGAACTTCTTTCTTCACTTGATATATATTTAACAGTTCTTACATCATATGAAACAATAAAACCACGTATTAAAGGAGCCCGAAGGGTTTCCTTCAAATGGTGAAGCTTGGGCCATTTTTGTTAAATAATACATTTTCAAAAATTATTTTCTAAAATAGCAATGTTGTAAATTTATTTTGCAAAATAGACTTTTTGTGAAGGAGAATAGTTTCTGCATGCGAGTCCAAGCATACTCATCTTTAAGAAAGACCAGTTTCACTGTTTTAAAGGAAACTTGTATTAAGGAAAGACAAGTTCTGCATCACATTAGCCATGTCAACATAAAAGAAGTAGAACTCACCTCTCCAAAAGATGAGTTTGAAGAAAAAGACTATTTTGCAAATTAAGTTTAAAACAATATTACTTTACAAATAATTTAACATATATATCATCATTTATATTGAAAAAAAAAAAAAGGCCATTAAGCTTGTAATTTGATTTTGTTCTTTGCATGCCTAAAGAATTCATTTCTGTACATCCTTCATATTTTCATGGTTTTAGGGATTATATGGTAAATTACTTCATTTCTGCTGTGTTTTAACACATGCTAAGTTGCTAAAATTTTAGACAAGGTAAATCAAACAGGCAAAGCCTCAACAACAACAAAAATGATGGTGAAATTGATGATAATGGGGATTAGGAATTTCATATAGCAAACAAATTCATATAAACAATTTCATATATCATTACTAAACTTTAGGCAGAACAAATTCATAACACACCAAACAGCACATATGAACAGAATATAGAGAGAATCAAAACTAGACATTGAAATACCGAGAGAATCACAGAGAAGACGGATGAAATACCTGTACGGTGAGCTATTCCTGTCGTGTTTCTCATGCACAAATTTCACCAGGGCCTCTTTCACGAAACCGGAAGTCCACTCACAAAGTTCTTGCGCCAAGAATTGATTCAAAGAGCAGACCGACAACCAGACCCACAATCAGAAATCGCAACCAAAACGGAGACAAAAACAACCAGAGGACGCCGATAGAACAGAGAGGATGCGAACCAAAAGGGGGAAAAAAAAACCAGACCCACAACCCAAAGGCCTACGCCCACGCTGATGATAATGGTGGACGAGTCGTTGGAATCAAGCTCCGTTTTGGCTCCGTTGGAATCAACCTAACGATGCAACCTTTTGGCTCCGTTTCGCTTTTGAGTCGTTTTTCATCAAGCTCCAGCTGGACTGAAAGTTCCTTCGAGATCAATGTGCTACTGGAATCTTCGGCGGAAGCACAAACATCCCTTTCAGATTTGCGAGCAATCACAACCAAAACAGAGACTCAGAACCAGATCGACGCCGGTAGAACAAAGGACAGAGCGAACCAAAAGGGGAAAAAAAAACCGGATTTATGTGGTTAGATCAGTGATGGTAGAAACGAAACTGATGGTGTGCTGAAGGAGATGGAGCAACGGGGAAGAGGGAAGAAGAAAAAGAATGGGAGAGTGGAGATGGAGATGGAGGCGGTGGGCTGAAGGAGAAATGAAAGGAAATGAGGGTTGAAAGAGAAATAAAAAATAATAAACCAATATACCACAGTCGGTCCGTACAGTTGTATATTTGTGATTTTACTGTAGCAAATTGTAAAAAATTTAACATATACCACGTCTGATAAATGGGTTTAAATTGGGTTTGATGTGGGATATGTGCCAAATATTTAGCATTTGGCACATATCCCACATCTACTGTGGGTGCTCTAAGGGCACACAATAGTAAACCAATTTTGGAAAAAGTTTATCGGAAATTGAAAAAGTTTTCACAGCTTTTTCAATTCCCAATAAAACTTTTCCAAAACTGGATTTGTTAATGTGTGCCCTTAAGGCACACATTAACTGGACACACATTAACCGGACCCTTTGTATATTCAATTTTTAACTTCTGCTTCGACACATTTTGTTTTGTTATGTTTTGTTGTTTTCCCAACTTTCTTCGAATGTTATCTTAAGAACATGAAATGATTGGCGTTATGACGCATTGACGCCACAGACTCACAGGTCTATTTTACGTATATTCTTCTACTGCATCTGAACAAACCCGCTAGAATTGCGAAAGCATAAAGACCATATTTGACACAAACAGAGGCAGAGACTGACCCACGCCCAAACCCCATTCCTTTTCGATGTTTATATTCTTTTAATAATAAATATTTAATAATTTGTTGTCATATGCCTCCCTATCCCTCTACTCGAAAAAACCTATTCATATCAAATTTAATTAGCTTTCATTCAATTATCCTATCCGTACACTTTTCTTTCCAAATTTTAATTGTTTTTATAATAAATCAAATAATAGTCCAAATAGGTTAAAAAATGCCACGGATAATTGAAGCCAGCATTCATATATATTTTTCATTTATTATTATTTTTGTATTGCGCAATTATATATATACTAGTGTGGGTTGCACTTGCAAGGCAAGTGCAGCTCCTTAAGCAAGAAAATTAAGATAATTCTTTTTTAAAGAAGTATGAAACCATTTAGTTGAATTTAGTATAGCTATTCAACATATGAATATCTATTTAATATGATAATTTTCTTTTTCTCAAAAAAAAAATATATGATAATTTCTTAGATCCTATTTTACTAAAAGCAATATCTACTTACAAAAAAATTCTACTAAAAATGATAACGAATGCCATTATCTTAGAATAATAAACAATTAAGTTTTGATAATGTTAAGTTATGGGTTTTTACATAACATTTGTGTTGGCTTTATTCAATGACCAAAAGTTTTGTTCCTTGTATTTTGTGGGGTTTTACTGTATTGGATTTAGTATTAAATTGGTAAAGATTGCTCAAGAAGTTGATCTCGCAACTGTACATCATCATTCTTACTTTCCAAGTATGAGCACCACATAACTCAAAACACACAAATAAAATTTTTGGGACATTAAAATTTAGTATGGTATTTAAGACATTGTACAATGGAATATTCTAGGAGTCATAGGATTTCATTAAGGTTTAACTAAAATAGTAACATAAAGAATATGCTCGTTTACAAAATATAAAGGATAAAATCATTCAACTTTAAAGCTTGGAGTGTGTGTGTGTGTGTGTGTGTGTGTGTGTTGGGGGGGGGGGGGGGGGGGGCGATATGAAACTACCCTAAACATAAAGAGGGAAAGTGCTTTTTACACAAATTTTTTATGTGTAAAACTATGTGTTTTTTTTTTCTTTAAAGAATGTGATAAAAAAAAATTTAAAAATTAAAAAAAAAAATCAGCCTAAGAAAATTGTGTTTGAAAAAGTGAATTTTAACTCAACAAACTAACTAAATCAAAAAAGAAGTCTAGGAATACAACAAAATGTCATGATATTTTCATATTACGTTTATTTTTAGCTATGGTGGGCCCTAGTATGATATTTTATTATTTTATGTTAGAATAATGCTATATTGTTATGTTCATAACATTTTCACAACAAATCCTAGGTGACAAATTGTTATTGGTTTTAAATTGGAACAAACACATTAAACTGTATATTAAAAAAAATTAAAAAAAACAAAACAAAACAAAAAGCCAACTGAAGAAAATCGTGCTTGAAACAGTGAATTTTGGCTCACCAAATTTTGACTAAACCAAAAAAGAAATCTAGGAATGCAACAAAATGTCACAACATTTTCACAATACATTTTATTTCCAACTATAGTAGGTCCTTGTCTAATATTTTATTAATTACATCTAAAACATTTCCACTACAAATCTTAGGTGGTAAATTATTACTGGTTTTAAATGATGACCACCACTTAAAAAACAAGTTTGAGAACACAACAAAATGTTAGAACATTTTCACAATACTTTTATTTTCAATCATGGTAGGTCCTGTTTTGATTTTTTATTATTTATTTTAGAAAAATGTTACCTCCACAATATTTTTTAAAAAAAAGTTATAGATATAAAGTTATTGCTGATTTTAAACTGAGCCCACAATTGATAACTTTTTTATCCATCAATAGTTGCTCGGCTCCTAGGATTTGTTGTGAACTTAATGTGAAAATGTTGTAAACTTCACATTTATTTATTTATTTATAAGGAACTGAGATCTCGGAAATTGTGAAAATATTGTAACAACATGACGTTACAACATTTTCACAATAAATTTATTTTCAGCTGTTTTTAGTCCCAATCTCATATTTTTTATATTTTATTTTGTCATATAAGAAATTAACACCTCAATAATTGTGAAAATTTGTTGTTTCAGTATAACAATACCGTGTCAACACATATAAATATTTATAAAGTGCTATGTTCACAATATTCTCACAACAAATCGTGGTGAATTGTTATTGGTTCTAATTTAAATTAACAAATTAAATTACTTTTTTGCCAACCCATAATAGCAAATAACAACCTATTATCTAGAATTTATTGTAAAAATATTGTGAACGTATCATATCTTTAACATTTAAAAGAAAAGAAAAAAGATAATAAACCGAAACTAGTGAGCTGACGAAAATATAAAAAAGGCTCAAGTAATATGCCAAATGGTGAGTTTTGAAAAACTCACCAAATAGACTAAACCAAATTGGTCAAAACTCACCAAATAGACTAAACCAAATTGGTACGGTAGAAAGAGCTATTCTTTCTTTTTATATGGTTAGTATATATATATATATAATATTTTTCATTCATCATTACTTTTGTGTTACCTAATTTTATATATATTTAACCCCAAAAAAATTATATATATCATTTATATATAATATAAAACCGAAGCTTTTGACTTTTTGTTGACTTCCTTAGAGTTTGTCACTTGGGATTTGCTACTCTCCAATTTTTCACATCAGCAATATTTAAAAAATAAATAATAATAATTAAAAAAAATATTTCCCTCCCAAATAAAAAACTCAATAAAATTACTCTCTTTCTTCCCCAATTCTGAAACTGTCGAACTAAACAAAATAAAACCTGAGTCCCATCTCCTTCTTTTTCTTCTTCAACGCCTCTCCATGGTTCCCCCATGGAAAACACATACACAAGATCCAGCAACTATGACCGATCTGTGGCAGACTGATGATGCAAGAGACAACTCTCCACTTCCACCCATTTCCATAGATGGCTTTGCTTGAAGAGTTTCAAACTCCGACTAACACTATGAGATTCAATCTCTTTTTGGCCTGATTGAACTACCCAAACTCCTTTACATCGGCAACTGTAGCAGCTCCTCCATTCCCGAACACGGCTTTGAAATTGTAGATGGGCTATGACAAAAAAAGGTCCAAATTAATTTGGTCTAGCCCAGCCTTTGGCTCAAAAGAGAAAACATGGCAAATTGGGTTAGGTGTACAAAATTTTGATGAGTGAGTGATTCTACTCTTTGTTTTGCTTTTTAGTTTTATGAAATTTACTTGCTATTTTTTGTTATAATTTTGTATTGGTTGTGTTTTGTATATGATTTTTCCTTAATTAATTTGTATAGCTATTTAATTGATTGTTATATTAGTTTAGAATGGCAGGCTAGTTTGCAATGCTGTTCATAATAACTTTTTATATTTTATTAAATAGTAAATACATGGCATTATCATTAATTGTTTCCTTCCACTTATCTACATGTAATCTTGAAATGGAAATTTTCTTCAATACATTTCAGGGTGTATGCGACGGTGTGGAAAATGTTCTGATTCTAGCGGCCACAAATACTCCTTAAGCTTTGGATCATGTGAGCATGGACCAAAAAACATGATTAGAAACTTTTATTAAACACAAAAAATCATGATTTGAAAATTGGAATCGTGATTTTTGACACTAAACATGCTAACTTTAAACTTAATTGTCACATAACAATCTCACTAATAATTTGTAACCTTAAGGGTCACAATCTAAAAAATTTTAATTATTTTGAAAGATCGAAAATCAAAATTTCCAAAATTTTAACACGTAGTCTATTAATTTTGAGAATATATCAGTTGCAAATTGTTAACTAGTCTAACCTGGAGGTTTAGAAACTCTTAATCATTTTGTTAATTTCTGTTAGGCTAAGACCGTTAACCCCACCCCCCCTCCCCATTTTAAGATAATTTTTCATTTAAAAATTCACACAAAAAAAAAAAAAAAAAAAAAAACCTGGCTATCAACCAAATCCCAAATCAAATGATAGACCCATAAATAATCAAGAAATGATATGTTCACAACATTTTTACAACAAATCTTAAGTGACAAGTTGTTACAGGTTGTTATTGTTGGGGCAAAAAAATAATCTTAGTATTAGGTTCAAATTTGAACCAATAACAACTAACCACCTACGATTTGTTGTGAAAATGTTGTAAAAATATTGTGGACGTAGCACCTCTCAAAATAATCAGGGCTTAGTTGAGTTCAGTACGTGGTGGTTACACTTACCATTGGTTGGCAATCTTGGGCGGCATGCTTAGAAAGAAAGACGACTTCAAAATAAAGTTGTCCACGTCACTGGTTTTTTTATATAATTTCTATTAACTCATAAAAATGAAAAGAAAATTATTAGTTTACATTATACTATCAATGTAAAACAATAATTGTTTAAAACAAAAAAGCCAACATTTTATCTAGAAAGAGATTAAAAAAAAAATGATGATTTTTGCAAGAGCTTATTCATTTACAACACAAACTAACTTTAATCCCCAAATCCCGAAAAGATATCTCATGCACCGAGCGCATACAAGAGTTTTGCCGGATCCTATATTCAATACAATTCATTTTATTCAATGAGAGAGTCACTTTCTGAATGTAGCTAAGGATATGGCCAAGCACAACAAACTACTTTGTTAAAAGCATTTTATAGGCAACACTAGGGGTGGCAAAATTGGACATGACCCGCGAACTCGACACGATACGACACAAAATTAACAGGTTATAGGTTGAGACTTAATGGGTTCATGTCATATTCGAGTTGACATGATGAACCTGTTTAATAAATGGGTTAGGTTAGTGTTCAACATATGGAACCCATTTGATCCGTTTGACTAGTTTAATTAAATGACATTTTACTAATATACCCTTCAAATTCTAAGTATACAAACTTATTAGTTGTTGTGGTTTATTTTCTTTGACATATTGTGATTGATCATTTGTGATATTGAAATATGCTTTAGTTTTGAATGATTATATGTGATGCAGTTACTCTTTAGTTTTGAATTTTATATTAAAAATATTTATTTGCTTGTTTTTTTACAAATATTTTTTTTTTTTCATTTTGATAAAATCTGATAAATAGGTCGACACGACTTACCTGTTTAATAAATGGGTTGTGTTAGGGTTGAGGAATCTTGACCCGTTTAATAAACATGTTGGGTTAGTGTTGACCCATATAGTTAGATGCTCATGAGTTGACACGACACGAACCCAACACGCGAACACGAATTGCCACCCTTAGGCAACACATGCCATTGACAAGCTTTTTCCTATTTGTTTGATTTATTATCAAAACAAACACAATTTACAATGAAATCCAAACACCAAAACAAAATTAATCTCTAAAACGCAAATCATTTGCAAATACTAACCTCCAAACTTCCACAAATACCACTAACCTTATTTATAAGCCAAAATATTACAATTCCAAATTAAAACAACTATTCCCAACCACACAAGCACATCAAATTAGAACCAATGTTCAAAGCTCATGGCAAACCCACGACTGAATATAACCTGCATTTGCAATCTTCAATTCAAAACTTTGACATCAATCTTTGCTATTAGATGATGGCTGATTCCACATTATTTGCACATGCACATCAGTTACCACCACTATTAATGTAAAAAAAAATAGTCAGTGGTTAAATAGTTATTTGAAAAAAAAAACAAAAAAAAAATACACACAAGAATAAAATCTTGATGAAAAAGCAAAAATTGCTCTACAGCTTTAACGAAAATTTGTCATGCCTTCATTTTCATCATTATTTTAAAATACACGTCTATGGACCACGTAAGCACCTATACTCGTCATCACATTCTTTTCCATCAAAGTCTGAAACAAATTAGTGATGGTTGTGTAGTGGAAGAAGGAAACTAATCTACAGTTTTGAGAGAAAAAGACCTCTATGGAGAGACTACAGTCACTAAAACTAAATACAAACTGATGAGATTGAGCTTTTGGATTTCAAATTTATTTCAAGTTTTTGAATCTTGCTCGTATATAAATTAAATTTATTTGTGTTTTTCCAATTAATCCTTTTTTAAAAAAAAAAACTAGAGTTAAATTTATGTGATTTTGTTTCGTTTTTTCATTTAGGAAGTTGAATTAGAGTTGTTTTAAATGTGTGGCCTTTTATTATTGGTTGGGACTATTCAAGACCTACGTCCTAATAATTTCTCCTTGGAAGGACCTAACAACATATACGAATTGAATAGAAATTCCCAGGAAAGAACCTACTTAACGACACAAAAGATCATCCAACTTCTACACACCTTGTCAAACCCATATAATAGTTTTGAAACCTGGACCATTCAAAGAACTGGAGAACGAAGGGGTTTAAGGTTTTTGAGGTTAGACCGAGGTCTAATCAAGGTCGAACCGTGAAGATGTCATGATTAATTTAAAAATTATTTAAAATATAAATAAATATAATAAATTAATATAAATAGAAAAAATTAATAAAATAGTTCAAAAAATAAAAATGAAAACCATCTTTCAAATGTATTTTTTATATCAACAGAATATTATTAATTGTTAAAAAAATAATAATAAAAAAATTATTTATTTACATTATACTATCAAGATAAGATAGAATATTAAAGACAAAACAAATGCTTACAGCATTATATTTTTATGCAAATACGTATCATATTTACACTTGTTTAATCTATAAAAAAATTTTAATTTACAATAACACATGAATTTAATAAATGAATAAGTGGGTTTGTAGTACCAATAAATAATGCAATTAGATATTTAAATGTCTTATAAAAAATGCAAAAATGAAAATGATTAAAAAAAATTTAAAAGCAAATGAATAATGAAAACGTGGCCACATGTCCAACCTTTTCATGGGGAAGGGGTAGTGTCTGCCATATTGGTAAACAACTTCATTGGAAAAAGAAAAAATTCTTAGACTTTTGATTAGGGGTAGTGTCTGCCATATTGGTAGACGACTTTATTGGAAAAAGAAAAAATTCTTAGACTTGATTTCTTATAGTTTTGCCGTTTTGGGTAGTAGTGACATAAGAAGAAAGGTAACCCCAAAGAAGCAAGAAGAATAAACGCAGAAAGTAAACACAGAAGATTGGAGAAGAAGGAAAACTGCTGGAAAACGCAGAAGAAGCAGGGTAAAGGTAAGGTTTGTGCTTTTCATTTCTATTTTATTTTGTGGACTTGGTGATGGTGTGTTTTAGGACGCATTTTCGGATTTGTGGGGAGGATGAGAGATAAAAAGCCAGAGTTCAACGGAGAAAATGGCATACATCAACACCCCTGTCTTTTACTTCTTCTATTTTTTACAAGTTTCAGCCTAACCCGTGAGACCGGGCCACGGCTCTCAAACCCGGAAGGTTCAACCGTAGTTTGCACGGTCCACTATATTTTTTGTGCAAAACCGCTTTTGGGTTTAAAGAACCGTCCCAAGAGACGGTTTCCGGTTAACCGGATTGAACCTTACGGTCCGGTCTAAATTTCAAAACCATTAATAGAACAGAGATAAGAAACATTCTAACACCCAAATACAAGACTCTAAAACTAAATTCCCAAAAAAAAAAAAAAGAGGCCATTATAGAAACTCTCAACACCCAAATACTCAGACCGAACCAAATGGTAAAAGTGGGGGAAAAAAATATAAAAATCAAGTTTATTGGACCAAAAAATATTATTAGAAACTTTTATTAAACACAAAAAAATCATGATTTGAAAATTGGAATCGTGATTTTTGACACTAAACATGCTAACTTTAAACTTAATTGCCACGTAACAATCTCAGTAATGATTTGTAACCTCAAGGGTCACAATCTAAAAATTTTTAATTTTGAAAGATCGATAATCAAAATTTCCAAAATTTTAACACATAGTCTATTAATTTTGAGAATATGTCAGTTGCAAATTGTTAACTAGTCTAACTTGGAGGTTTAGAATCTCTTAAAGTATCCCATGAGGCACCCAATACAAAATTGGTCTATTACATAATCATTTTGTTAATTTCTGTTAGACTAGACCGTTAAACCCCCCCCCCCCCATTTTAAGCTAATTTTTCATTTAAAAATTCACAAAAAAACTTGGCTATCAACCAAATCCCAAATCAAATGATAGACCCAAAAATAATCGAGAAATGATATGTCCACAGCATTTTTACAACAAATTCTAAGTGGCAAGTTGTTACTGGTTGTTATTGTTGTGGCAAAAAAGTAATTTTAGTATTAGGTTCAAATTTGAACCAATAACAACTAATCGCCTACGATTTGTTGTTAAAATGTTGTAAAAATATTGTGGACTTAGCACCTCTCAAAATAATCAGGGCTTAGTTGAGTTCGATACGTGGTGGTTACCATTGGTTGGCAATCTTGGGCGGCATGCTTAGAAAGAAAGACGACTCCAAAATAAAGTTGTCCACGTCACTGGTTTTTTTATATAATTTCTAATAACTCATAAAAATGAAAATAAAATTATTAGTTTACATTATACTATCAATGTAAAACAATAATTGTTTAAAAGGAAAAAGCCAACATTTTATCTAGAAAGAGATTAAAAAAAAAAAATGTTGATTTTTGCAAGAGCTTATTCATTTACAACACAAACTAACTTTAATCCCCAAATCCCGAAAAGATATCTCATGCACCGAGCGCATACAAGAGTTTTGCGGGATCCTATATTTAATACAATCCATTTTATTCAATGAGAGAGTCACTTTTCGAATGTAGCTAAGGATATGGCCAAGCACAACAAACTGCTCTGTTAAAAGCATTTTATAGGCAACACTAGGGGTGGCAAAATTGGACATTGCTCGCGAACTCGACATGATACGACATGAAATTAGCAGGTTATGGGTTAAGGTTTAAAGGGTTCGTGTCATATTCGAGTTGACACAACAAACCCGTTTAATAAACGGGTTAGGTTGGTGTTCAACATATGGAATCCGTTTGATCCATTTGACTAGTTTAATTAAATGACTTTTTACCAATATACCCATCAAACCCTGAGAATATAAACTTATTAGTTGTTGTGGTTTATTTTCTTTGACATATTGTGATTGATTATTTGTGATATTGAGATATGCTTTAGTTTTGAATGATTATTTGCGATGCAGTTACTCTTTAGTTTTGAATTTTATATTAAAAATATTTATTTGCTTGGATTTTTATAAATATATATTTTTTCATTTTAATAAAGTCTGATAAACAAGTCAACACCACTAACCCGTTTAATAAATGAGTTGTGTTAGGGTTGAGAAATCTTGACCTGTTTAATAAATATGTCGAGTTAGTATTGACCCATATAGTTAGATACTCGTGAGTTGATACGACATAAACCCGACACGCGAACACGAATTGCTACCCTTATGCAACACATGCCATTAACAAGCTTTTCCTATTTGTTTGATTTATTATCAAAACAAACACAATTTACAATGAAATCCAAACACCAAAACAAAATTAATCCCTAAAACGCAAATCATTTACAAATACTAACCTCCAAACTTCCACAAATACCACTAACCTTATTTATAAGCCAAAATACTACAATTTCAAATTAAAACAACTATTTCAAACCACACAAGCACATCACATCAGAACCAATGTTCAAAGCTCATGGCAAACCCACGACTGAATATAACTTGCATTTGCAATCTTCAATTTAAAACTTTGACATCAATCTTTGCTATTAGATGATGGCTGATTCCACAATATTCGCACATGCACATCAGTTACCACCACTGTTAATGTAAAAACAAATTCAAAAAGAAAGTCAGTGGTTAAATAGTTATTTGGGAAAAAAAAAAAAAAACAATACACACAAGAATAAAATCTTGATGAAAAAGAAAAAATTGCTCTACAGCTTTGACGAAAATTCATCATGCCTTCATTTTCATCATTATTTTAAAATACACGTCTATGGACCACGTAAGCACCTATACTCGTCGGCCACATTCTTTGCCATAAAAGTCTAAGACAGATCTGTGATGGTTGTGGAGTGGAAGAAGGAAACAAATCTAGAGTTTTGAGAGAAAAAGACCTCTATGGAAAGACTAGAGTCACTAAAACTAAATACAAACTGATGAGATTGAGCTTTTGGATTTCAAGTTTTTGAATCTTGCCTGTTTATAAATTAAATTTATTTGTGTTTTTCCAATCAATTCTTTTTTTTCTTTTTCTTTTTTTAACTAGAGTAAAATTTATGTGGTTTTGTTTCGTTTTTTCATTTAGGAAGTTGAATTAGAGTTGTTTTGAATGTGTGGCCTTTTATTATTAGTTAGGACTATTCGTGACCTACGTCCTAATAATTTCTCCTTAGAAGGACCTAACAACATATACGAATTGAATAGAAATTCCCAGGAAAGAACCTACTTAACGACACAAAAGATCATCCAACTTCTACACACTTTGTCAAACCCATATAATGGTTTTGAAATCTAGACTGTTCAAAGAACCAAAGAATGAAGGGGTTTAAGGTTTATGAGATTAGACTGAGATTTAACCAATGTTGAACCATGATAATGTCATAATTAATTTAAAAATTATTTAAATTATAAATAAATATAATAAATTAGTATAAATAGAAAAAATGAATAAAATAGTTCAAAAAATAAAAATAAAAACGATCTTTCAAATGTATTTTTATATCAACGGAATATTATTAATTGTTCAAAAAACAATAATAAAAAATTATTAACTTACATTATACTATCAAGATAAGATAGTATATTATAGACAAAACAAATGCTTACAACATTATATTTTTATGCAAATGTGTATAATATTTGCACTTGTTTAATCTATAATATAAATTTTAATTTATAATAACACATGAATTTAATATATGAATAAGTGGGTTTGTAGTACCAATAAATAATGCAATTAGATATTTAAATGTCTTATAAAAAATGCAAAAATGAAAATGATTAAAAAAATTTAAAAGCAAATAAATAATGAAAACGTGGCCACATGTCCAACCTTTTCATGAGGAAGGGGTAGTGTCTGCCATATTGATAGACAACTTCATTGGAAAAAGAAAAAAAATTCTTAGACTTTTGATTAGGGATGGTGTCTGCCATATTGGTAGACAACTTTTTTGGAAAAAGAAAAAAATTCTTAGACTTGATTTCTTATAGTTTTGTCGTTTTGGGTACTAGTGACATAAGAAGAAAGGAAACCCAAAGAAGCAAGAAGAAGGCATCAAACTTGCTTTTCAAGAAGTAAACTCAAACTTTCCTAGTCTTCAGTGAAACTCATATAATACTAATATCCATATTTAGAGATAACCTTTGCCGATCCCAAATTATTAGAATGAAAATAATCCATAATTCCCTTACACTGCTTTCCTATAAGGTAGTATTTTCAGAAATCTAATTTACATGACTTAACTCAAGCCAACAGATTTCCTTTTTGCAATTCCCTCATACCACACTCACCTATATGCCCTAATCACTTATACCACAAGAGTTTATCATCCTGCTTAGATTTAGTAATTGTAGCAGCTCGACCTACAATGGTGCTGCCAAAAAATCTATATATAGATATTGCCATCTACTTTTTGTCTCTTCATCATAATTCATAACCATAGCACCCTTTTATATTTTTATTATCTCATTTTCAAACTTATAGATAAAGCCATTAGACTTATAAATAATGCCATTTTCAAATTTGGAACATGCTTACATCTTATAATGTCTTCACGAAAGTATCAAACATCTTAACTTTAATTGTTCTTATTCTAACAACTTTGCAAACAACATTGTTTCCCATTAGAACATAACCACAATTAACTAACCTGTAAGTGCCAAACAAGTCCCTGTGAGGAGTCACATGGAATGAACATGCTGAATCCAGAACCCAAGAATCGATCAAATGGTTAGATTTGATGAAACAAAACACAAGTCTCCATCTGAATTTGCATCTACTACCACTACATTAGCAGATATTGAGGACCCTTCCTTGTCTTTATACTTGTCTCTTTTCCACTCTGGACAATCTCACTATATAGCCCCTTCTTTTTGGCATTTTTATCGCTTCACTATCTTACTCTTGGATTTGGATATATTATGTCCCCTGGTAGAACCATTATTCCTGTCTTTCTCCCTTCCATAATCTTGATTACCCTTTATCATGAGCCCTTCATCAAAACTCTTACCCAAATTTTGTTTATGATGGTAGTGATCCTTCAAGACTCTTTAGTTCTCTTTAAATTTTAATGTCTCCTTCCCCCAACATAGGATTGGAACCAAATGTTGGTAGGAAGCCGGGACTGAGGTCAAAAGCACTATCACGTTATCTTCATCATTGTTATATTGATCCTTAACATGTCACTAATAAGTTGGTTGAATGTGTTGATGTCCTGAGCCAAATCTGCACCCTCTACCATCTTAAGCCCATAAAGTTTTTGCTTAAGATTCAATTAATTTGTGATGGACTTGGACATAAATTGGCTCTTCAACTTCAACCATATAGCAGCTGTTGACACCTCATTCATGACATTGGACATAGTCAAACTATACTCACTGTCTTCATCTCGAGTTCTTCCCATTTGTCATTAGTCATTTTCTCTGGTTTCTTTGTTTTCCATACAAAGCCTTCACCAAGATTTGTTGTACCAACATTTCTTTCACCATTCTCTACCATAACCCAAAGTTACCAATCTCAATTACGTCTACTCTGGAAATAGAAGCATTAACCTTCATTAGATCAACCAACCTATAGCTTTGATACTAATTTTTGTGAAAATAAACCCACTTATGTAAGATTACATAAGAGAGAAAAAAAATAGACACATCGAACTTAACTACGCCTACCTTGGCAATAGAAGCATTAACCTCTATTAGATCAACCAACCTGGAGCTCTGACACCTATTGTTTTGTGAAAATAAACTCATTTACGTAAGATCATAGAAGAGCGAAGAAAAATAGACATAGAGAATTTATATGGTTTGACAATTTGCCTACGTCCATAGGCGGCAACAAAGAAATTAGTTTCACTATAAAATAAGTAGATTTCAATAATAGCATGCAAACACTCTCACAAGACCTGAACCCTAAATATACCCTCGGCTTTCTCTCACAAAGAATAAAGAACACACCCTATTGTATTTACTAAAACTATTGTGCTGCTACTTCTTTCTCTTGACACAATTATGTGGCTACATCATATAATATGATATAATATATAATAGGCAAAGGTCGGCTACTACTGCAAGTCCTAAACCAAGAAGGACTTGTTTTCTAGTGCATGTCATACACCAAAGTAGAGTCCTATTACTGCTAGGACTATGTAAACTACCTTTGACTAATATTAGTCAACCACACAACAATAAATTATTATTGAGATCCTATTATCAATTTTTCTTAATATCTTTTAAATGGTAGCACTTTTTATTTTACTTCTTCAATCAAAACTCTTGCTGCAAAATATTTATATATATATATATATATATATCACAAAAGAAACACAAAAAAAAAAAATAATAATAATTGCTAAATATATTTCATCTTTTTCCTTTTGAAAAAAAAAATATATATATATATTTTTTTATAAAAAGAAACGTTACATTCACAACTGAATATCTAGTCATGCACAATAATAAAGGGAAGTTGAATTGATTTTGGATTGCAGGTCTCTTCTAGGTCGGCAATGGCAGGTCCATCCTAGACATATATGGAGAAAAGCAAATTCATGTGCATGCCAATCTTTTGGCGAAGCAGGGAACATCTCTAAATGAGAGACAGATCTTCTTATATGATACATGCCCCACATTCCTGTTGAATTGTCTATACCTATTCATGATGGGTTTCTCACAAACCTGTTTTGTGCTTCGCCCTGTACCTAATGGTTGTTAACTTATCAGTTGTATCATGTGTGGTAGTCCTGATAGTGTGGTGTTTTCGGTAGTTGATTTCCAGTTGTGTTGTATTTTGTGTGCATGTGTAATGTGAACTCTTTCTTTTAAGAAAGGAAGAAAGAGACGGAAAAAAAAAAGAACCACCAGCTAAGAAAGAGAGAGAGAGAAAGAGAACAATGGCCGCTAGGTCCCACAACTCATGTTTTATTTCCAAAATGCCATTGAACTCATAACTCAACATCAGACAAATACTTCTCAAGTCTCATCAACCATTCTCAATATATTGAGTTACGAGTGATAAGAATTAAACGAGGAGAGAATTAAACCAAACAACACTTGTATTGGTAGGACCCACAAATTTTGAGAATTGAATGATGAAAATTAAGTTTTAAGTGATAATTTTGCTTAAACCGAACACACTAATTACAAATTTCTAGAGTTTCTTTCTACCTCTAGATCTAATATAAATCTCTTATAAAAAAAAGGTTCAATATAAATCAATGATCTAATATAAATATATATATATATATATATATATATATATATATATTCTTATACATATTATTACTACAAAGATGAGCCTACAAAAACAAACATGTTAGCTACTTAAAGAGATTTGAGATTTGGATGTTTTTTAGTTAACTCAACTAATAAGGTTTTTTGTTGTTGAATAAGATATTTTAGGTTCATATCTCGCATACACCAAAAATCGATCAATGTCTTAACCTAATGATAAGAGCAATCATTATGAAGTAAAAAGTGGGAGTAGAAAAATGGAAGAATAGAAAAAATTTAGTTTTCTCCTATTTGTGTTTAGTTAGAAGGATGAAAAAATAAAGAGATGTAAAACTTATTTGTTTGGTTGAGAAGAAAAATGAGAGAATAGAAAAGTGAAATTGGTATAAATATAAAATTATATCCATACTAAATAAAACAAAAAAAGCAACATACTTTTCTAGAAAAATATATTTGTGTATATACAAGTGGACAAAAAAGGTAACCGGACAAAATAGAAAAAGCAACAAAAATAAATAAATAAGGCAAGAGCAATGCCCATGTGCACTTTGCACATGCATTTTGGTCAACCCAAGTGCACATGTTTTCTTCCCACCTCACCTACTCTCAATTTTCTTCTCATTTTAGGAAGAAAATTTCCTGGTAGAATTTGCATTTTTTTTCCCTATCCTCCTTCCAACCAAACATCCTTATTCCTTACTATATTTCAACTGTTTTGACTTTTGGGATTAGGAAAGTAAGCCTACATTTGTATTTTACGTAGAGACAAAAATGCCTTTAATCTTTACTATATATTCAACTTATATGTATGACTTTTAGGAGAATGTTAACCACAGTGGCGGAGCCTAGAAGTTTTATTTGGGGGTCACAATTAACATAAATCATATATCTAAACAACAAAAAACTCAAGAGAAGAAGAAAAAAATTCGCATCATTATCATTATATTTAAAATGCTTTGAAGAATTCATTTTATATTTTATGTTTCTATTTATTTATTTATTTAGATGTAAAAGAATACTATGTCATTGTATTTTGTTTACCCTATAATTTATAAGTTATCTGAATATTAAATAAAACGCAGTTTTTTTAACAATTTGCTGGCAGCCAAGTATTGTAATTAAATCAATTATAAATTATAGATATGTAGTTAAAACAATTGAAAATTACATGGAATAAAAAAAATTACATTTGGAAAGATATTATTACATTTTACACACCAAAAAAAAAAAAAAAATACTAATGCTATTCACAACCTAATACACACACACACACACACACACACACATATATATATATATATATATATCATCACTCTTGACAAATATTATAAGAAGATTATTACTTAATTATTTGTTGACTATTCTTACACTAAAAAGTATTTAGAAATTTAATAATAAATGAAGGGGGCCAAGTTGTATTTTCCCAATTAGCTACTTGTAAATATAATTACATCATATATTAAAAATGATATTTTTCAAAATATTTGGGGGGGGGGGGGGCCTAGGCCCCCTCTAGTCCCTTTGATCATCCACCACTGGTTAACCACTACCGCTTAGTGCTGGTTAAGGGGCAAAAAGAAAAAAAATTGTCAGAAAAAGTCAAAAAAATCTGAAATAATACCTACAAAATTGAAAAAGTGACATAAATTGAAAAAAAAAAAAAAAAAAAAAAAAGACACAAATTGTGTCAAGAAAAAGTGTGCTTAACAGGCACCGTGCGGTATCCGTTAACACAACCTTACCATTCATAATTAAAATCTTTGTTATATGAAGATATACTCTTACCAATCACAATTAATCATGTGACGAATTGTGATACAAAATTGTGCCATAGGTTATATATCTCATCATAATTCGACAAACACAAGCAGAGCTACGTTCCCCAACACCCAAACCCCACCCCCTTTTCGATGTTTAAATTCTTTTAATAATAAATATTTAATAATTTGTTGTAATGTGCCTCCTCTGTCCCTCTACTCGAAAAAATTATTAATATCAAATTTATATAGGTTTGTTTTCCTTTATCCTATCCGTACACTTTTCTTCCCAAATTTAAATAGTTTTTATAACTGTAGCAGGTCCTCCATTCCCGAACACTTCTTTGAAATTGTAGATGGGCTATGACAAAAAAAGGTCCAAATTAATTTGGTCTAGCCCAGCCGTTGGCTTAAAAGACAAAAAAGGCAAATTGGATTAGGTTTACAAAATTTTGATGAGTGAGTGATTCTACTCTTTGTTTTGCTTTTTAGTTTTATGAAATTTACTTGCTATTTTTTGTTATAATTTTGTATTGGTTGTGTTTTGTATATGATTTTTCCTTAATTAATTTGCATAGCTATTTAATTGATTGGTAGACTAGTTTAGAATGGCAGGCTAGTTTGAAATGCTGTTCATAATAACTTTTTAATTTTTATATTTTATTAAATAGTAAATACAGGGCATTGTCATTAATTGTTTCCTTCCACTTATCTACATGTAATCTTGAAAATGAAAATTTTCTTCAAGACATTTCAGGGTGTATGCGACGGTGTGGAAAATGTTCTGATTCTAGCAGCCACAAATACTCCTTATGCTTTGGATCAGGTGAGACAAAAGTACCATCCTTCTAACCTATGGCCATGGATAGAAAAGAATCAATTTTATTGGACCAAAAAACATGATTAGAAACTTTTATTAAACACAAAAAATCATGATTTGAAAATTGGAATCGTGATTTTTGACACCAAACATGCTAACTTTAAACTTAATTGCCACGTAACAATCTCACTAAAGATGTGAAACCTTAAGGGTCACAATCTAAAAATTTTTAATTTTGAAAGATCGATAATCAAAATTTCCAAAATTTTAACATGTAGTCTATTAATTTTGAGAAAATGTCAGTTGCTAATTGTTAACTAGTCTAACTTGGAGGTTTAGAAACTCTTAAGTATCCCATGAGACACCCAATACAAAATTGTTCTATTACATAATCATTTTGTTAATTTCTGTTAGACTAAGATTGTTAAACCCCCCCTCCCCCCCCCCCCCCCAACCCCTCTCCCCATTTTAAGCCAATTTTTCATTTAATAATTCACAAAAAAAACCTAGCTATCAACCAAATCCCAAATCAAATGATAGACCCAAAAATAATCAAGAAATGATATGTTCACAACATTTTTACAACAAATCCTAAGTGACAAGTTGTTACTGGTTGTAATTGTTGGGGCAAAAAAGTAATCTTAATGTTAGGTTCAAATTTGAACCAATAACAACTAACTACCTACGATTTGTTGTGAAAATGTTGTAAAAATATTATGAACATAGCATCTCTCAAAATAATCAGGGCTTAGTTGAGTTCGTTATGTGGTGG
Organism: Quercus mongolica; assembly: GCA_011696235.1. Taxonomy (NCBI): domain Eukaryota; kingdom Viridiplantae; phylum Streptophyta; class Magnoliopsida; order Fagales; family Fagaceae; genus Quercus; species Quercus mongolica. The sequence continues at coordinate 80,117,057 of CM022236.1, forward strand.
TTACCATTGGTTGGCAATCTTGGGCGGCATGCTTAGAAAGAAAGATGACTTCAAAATAAAGTTGTCCACGTCACTGGTTTTTTTTTTATTTTATATAATTTCAAATAACTCATAAAAATGAAAAGAAAATTATTAGTTTACATTATACTATCAATGTAAAACAATAACTGTTTAAAAGGAAAAAGCCAACATTTTATATAGAAAGAGATTTTTTTAAAAAAAAAAATGTTGATTTTTGCAAGAGCTTATTCATTTACAACACAAACTAACTTTAATCCCCAAATCTCGAAAAGATATCTCATGCACTGAGCGCATACAAGAGTTTTGCGGGATCTTATATTCAATACAATCCATTTTATTCAATGAGTGAGCCACTTTTCTAATATAGCTAAGGATATGGCCAAGCACAACAAACTGCTCTGTTAAAAGCATTTTATAGGTAACACTAGGGGTGGCAAAATTGAACTCAACACGATATGACATGAAATTAGCAGGTTATGGGTTGAGGCTTAATGAGTTCATGTCATATTCGGATTGACATGACTAACCCGTTTAATAAATAGGTTAGGTTAGTATTCAACATATGGAACTCATTTGATCTATTTGACTAGTTTAATTAAATGACATTTTACCAATATACCCTCCAAACCCTACGTATATAAACTTATTAGTTGTTATGGTTTATTTTCTTTGACATATTGTGATTGATTATTTGTGATATTGAGATATGCTTTAGTTTTGAATGATTATTTGTGATGCAATTACTCTTTAGTTTTGAATTTTATATTAAAAATATTTATTTGCTTGTTTTTTTTTATAAATATATATATATATATATATATATATTTTTTTTTTTTCATTTTGATAAAATCTGATAAACAGGTCAACACGACTGACCCGTTTAATAAATGGGCAACGCATGCCATTGGCAAGCTTTTTCCTATTTGTTTGATTTATTATCAAAACAAACACAATTTACAATGAAATCCAAACACCAAGACAAAATTAATCCCTGAAACGCAAATCATTTGCAAATACTAACCTCCAAACTTCCACAAATACCACTAATCTTATTTATAAGCCAGAAAATTACAATTCCAAATTAAAACAACTATTCCAAACCACACAAGCACATCACATCAGAACCAATGTTCAAAGCTCATGGCAAACCCACAACTGAATATAACTTGCATTTGCAATCTTCAATTCAAAACTTTAACATCAATCGTTGCTATTAGATGATGGTTGATTCCACAATATTCGCACATGCACATCAGTTACCACCACTGTGAATGTAAAAATAAATTCAAAAAGAAATTCAGTGGTTAAATAGTTATTTAGAAAAAAAAAAAAAAAAAAAAAAAAAAACACACACACAAGAATAAAATCTTGATGAAAAAGAAAAAAATTGCTCTACAGCTTTGACGAAAATTCGTCATGCCTTCATTTTCATCATTATTTTAAAATACACGTCTATGGACCACGTTAGCACCTATACTCATCGGCCACATTCTTTGCCATAAAAGTCTAAGACAGATCAGTGATGGTTGTGGAGTGAAAGAAGGAAACTAATCTAGAGTTTTGAGAGAAAAAAACCTCTATGGAGAGACTACAGTGACTAAAACTAAATACATACTGATGAGATTGAGCTTTTGGATTTCAAATTTATTTCAAGTTTTTGAATCTTGCCTATTTATAAATTAAATTTATTTGTTTTTTTCCAATTAATTCTTTTTTTTTTTTGAACTAGAGTTAAATTTATGTGGTTTTGTTTTGTTTTTTCATTTAGGAAGTTGAATTAGAGTTATTTTAAATGTGTGGCCTTTTATTATTGGTTGGGACTATTCGAGACCTACGTCCTAATAATTTCTCCTTAGAAGGACCTAACAACATATACGAATTGAATAGAAATTCCCAAGAAAGAACCTACTTAACGACACAAAAGATCATCCAACTTCTACACACCTTGTCAAACCCATACAATGGTTTTGAAACCTGGACCGTTCAAAGAACCAGAGAACGAAGGGGTTTAAGGTTTTTGAGGTTAGAATAAGGTCTAACCAAGGTCGAACCGTGATGATGTCATAATTAATTTAAAAATTATTTAAAATATAAATAATATAATAAATTAGTATAAATAGAAAAAAATGAATAAAATAGTTCAAAAAATAAAAATAAAAACCATCTTTCAAATGTATTTTTTATATCAATGGAATATTATTAATTGTTAAAAAAACAACAATAATAATAAATTATTAATTTACATTATACTATCAAGATAAGATACTATATTATAGACAAAGCAAATGTTTATAGCATTATGTATTTTTATGCAAATGTGTACTATAATATTTGCACTTGTTTAATCTATAATATAAATTTTAATTTACAATAACACATGAATTTAATATATGAATAAGTGGGTTTGTGGTACCAATAAATAATGCAATTTGATATTTAAATGTCTCATAAAAATGCAATTAAATGAAAATAGTTAAAAAAAAATTAAAAGCAAATAAATAATGAAAACGTGGCCACATGTCCAACCTTTTCATGGGAAAGGGGGCAGTGTCTGCCATATTTGTAGACAACTTTATTGGAAAAAGAAAAAATTTTAGACTTTTGATTTCTTATGGTTTTGACGTTTTGGCTACTAGTGACATGAGAAGAAAGGAAACTCAAAGAAGCAAGAAGAATAAACGCAGAAAGAAAACACAGAAGATTGGAGAAGAAGGAAAACTAGAAAACGCAGAAGAAGCAGGGTAAAGATAAAGATTTGTGCTTTAAGTTTCTATTTTATTTTGTGGACTTGGTAATGGTGTGTTTTGGGACTACATTTTCGGATTTGTGGTGAGGATGAGAGATAAAAATCCGGAGTTCAACGGAGAAAATGGCATAACGTCCACACCCCCATCTTTTACTATTTTTTTTTTTTTTTTTTCCTAGCTTCAGCCTGACCCGTAAGACCCAGCCACGGCTCTCAAACCCGGAAGGTTCAACCACAGTTTGCACGGTCTACTATATTTTTTTGTGCAAAACCGCTTTTGAGTTTAAAGAACCGTCTCAAGAGATGGTTTCTGGTTAACCGGTTTGAACCGTACAGTCCGGTCTAAATTTCAAACCCATTAATAGAACAGAGATAAGAAACATTCTAACACCCAAATACAGGACTCTAAAACTAAATTCCCCCCCCAAAAAAAAAAAAAAAAGCCATTGTAGAAACTCTCAACACCCAAATACTCAGACCGAACCAAATGGTAAAAACTGGGGGAAAAAAAATATAAAAATCCAAACATATAGGAAAAGAAATTACTCCTGTCTTTTCCTGGCAGCTACTACGGCACTTGCAGCCGCCCTGGCAGCCGCCCTGGCAGCCGGGGGGCCTCTGGCAGCCGCCCTGGCAGGCTGACTTCCCTGGATACCCTCGCAGCCCTCGCAGCCCTTGATCCCCTTTCTCCCCTTTCTCCCCTTGGTCCCCTTTGTCCCCTTTCGGCCCTTTGTCCCCTTTCTTCCCTTTTCGCCGAATAAAGTAAATCGTCACTGCGATTAAGGTGATTGATGTTGATAGAGCCAAGATACACCCCAGCACGAACCGCGCGGATACTGGTTGTGGTTCACTTGGTGGAGTCCATATGTTGTAATCTGGTAGTGATGGAGGGAAAGGGGGAAAATGTGGGATTGGAGGCGACTCATATGCTGGCACTGTTGGTGGTGGAGGCGGAGTAAGGGAGGGAAATTTGGAGTCGGGTAGTGGTGGTGGTTGTGAAGAAAGGGTTGGAACTAGTGGTGGTGGAGGTTGTGAAGAGAGGGTTGGAATTAGTGGTGCGATGATGGTGGTAAACAACATGAAGAACAGGGCAAACATGGTTGAAATATTTGGATTTTGTAGTTGGAGGTGAAGCTCCGTCTGCTCTGAAATACCCACAAAGCCATGCATTTTATAGTTGCTTGGATCACCATCGTTTGGTAGATAGTTTTAGGCAGTCTCAGACTTCACCACCAACCTTCTTTTTATTTTTTGCATGAACCTCTTTCGTTTTATTTTGTTATCTTTTCATGCTCTGCTGCTAGAAAGCCAAAAATACTCCGAAAACAAAAAATAAAAAAAGAGCTTGCTTTATGCCCACATGGGCCATGGGCCCATGCGACATGGACCTTTCTATTTTTTATTAATAGGAAAGTCGGTGCATGTACAATAATACATGCACGCACTTTCCTATTGAATTTTCTAGACCGTACGTAATGGTTGTTAACTTCTCAGTTGTGGCTTGTGTGGCAGTCCTGATAGTGTGGTGTTTCAGGTAGTTGATTTCCAGTTGTGTTGTATTTCTTGTGCATGTGTTATGTAAACTCTTTTAATAAAATCAGCTCGTTCATATAAGTTCACTTGGTGTAACTTAAAAAAATTACCTCTTTTTAAGACTATAGTCATAGTAATGAATCTTAGATAAGAAATTAATACTGTAATCTACAAGCTAATTTCAAATTTGTTCATTTGATGGACTAGTAAGAAAATAAAAGATAAACTATAAATTTATTAGACATATTGTTTCTTCATATAATGAACATACTAATTATTGTTGTTAAAATTAAATCTTCAAAATCATTTATCGTTTTTAAATACAATGAATATATTAATTATTTTTGTTAAGTGAACTTTAATTAATACTACCTAAAATACTTTTATTTATTAGTTTAGGACAATTATATGTTTATATTGTACTATTAATATAAGATTTATATTGTGGATTAAATACTATCAATGTAAGATTTGCAAAAAGTGTATATTATTACTTTTGCATAAAAATGTATAATGTTCTACATATTTGTTTAGAGACAATGTAATTTTTATACTTAGAATTTTCCATTAGTTTTTTAAAAATTTGTTAAGATCTAAATGAGAATTTTTTGAGGTTTAAGATGAACAAATTTTTCTATTATTGTTGGACTTACTATTTTTTACTCCCCCATATTTTAGATAAAATTGATTTGTTGTTGGGATTTTTTTTTTTTTTTTTGTATTTTAGAAAGACCAAAATATTTTTAAGAGAATCATATCTAAACTTATTTCAGCTAGGCTTAAAAATAAATTTAAGGTCAAGGTGTTCAAATTTTAATTAAATGAGTTAAATAAAAAAACATTATATATATAAAAAATAGATTACCAACTCAGAGGGTTCAATTAAACTCCAATCCTGAACGTCTATACATAGTGCCGCCGATGACCGTAAATTCTTATTAAAATATAACGGTGAGCATACCACAACTTATCATATCATTAATATCAAGTTATTATTTGCCATGTCACCTAATTTTACTTAAATTAATTCTCCGCACTCCACCATCATCTTCAACTCTCCACCACAATTCATCATCTTCTGTTTGCTGCATATTTTATGCTATGAGTGTTTGATATGCCTTTCTCATTTGTTGCCACCAGTGAATTGTGGCAACACCAATGACGGGCAGCAAGCACTGAAGGCATCAGCATCATCACTACATGACAAAAAATAACAACCTCTAATAATACAATTGTTAAATTGTATACCCAACTAATACATCTAAGGGCAAATCACTTAAGAACACGAAACACAAATTTGTTGAGCTAACCCCAAATTTCTTTACATAAACTGGATAGAGATGATGAGCTGGAGAGTAGAGAGTTAATGTTTTTTTATTTATTTATTTTTTAATAAGAAGAGTTTTAATGCCTTAATTATTAATTTCTAGAGAGAAATTATGACATTCCCTTGAATGTTTATTTTTACCTTTAGATCTATAAATCAATGATCCAAAAAATAATTAGTGTCTCGGTTTAATAATAAAGAGCTATTATCAGAAGCGTCATAGATTAAAATTCTCTTAAAAAAATAATTCCAAAAATGTAAAATTCTTATATATACACACACGCATACACTAGTTGGGGGGCCATGGGGACAATTGTCCTTCCCAACCTCCCCAGGCTGCGCCCTTTGCATCTATTAATGTTGAATTATTTGCAACAAAACACTCCAACCTTTTTGGCTTTCGGTATTAGGAAAAAGGCCTACATCTGTATTTTGCATAGAGACAAAAATGCCTTTAATCTTGTATATTCATCTTTTTAAGTTTTATCCTCCCTTCCACCCATTCATAATTCCACTCCAACCGATTTGCTTCGACACATTTTGTTACGTGAACTGCTTGGCATCATGACGACTACTAGTCACAGGTCAATTTTGAGTATATTCTACTGGATATGGATAAACCGCGCGCTAAATTTGCGCAAGCATAAAAACTATAAACTAATCAGACAAACACAAGCAGAGACTGACCCAGGTCCCCAACGCCCAAACGCATGGTGATTGAAATATTCGGATTCTGGATTGGAGGTGGAGCTGGTGGTTATCAGGACTAGCCATAAGGCATGCTTTTATAATTTCTTGGATCACCATTGTTTGCTAAGTGGTCTCAGGCACTCTCTCTCAGCTACTGTAAGACAATACTTTTCCTATTACAAAACTTCACCAACCTTGCTCTTTTGTTTTTTATTCTTTTTGCATGTGGGTGTCTCTGTCTTGTTTTTTTAATATTTTTGCATGAAGCTCTTTTGTTTTGTTTTGTTATTTTTTCATGGTCCGCTGCTAAAACAATAAAAAGCCTAAAATACTCCCTCAGTCTTTCTCTAAAAAGAAAAAACAAAGAATAACCACATTAAAAAAACACAAACTCACTGCTTTAAGCCCACATGGCCATGGTCCATGCCACATGGACCTTTCTATTTTTTATTATATTTTTATAAAGCATCGTTGACCTTCGGTGGAAAATAAAACACTCTGATGATCATAGCTATTTTATCTTAGCTAGCTAATTAAGAACATGCAAAAATCCTTTAAAAAACTGTAAATAGAGTACACCATTCACAAAAATACATAAAAAAACCCCTCCATCTTTTGAACCATTTTTCAAAATATTTTACAACATGCTACCGTTACATCTAAATATAGATGTTACTGTAGCAACATCTATATCATTTTTCCCATTTGTTTATTTACTCTTCTCTCTTTCTTACCTCTTCATTATCACTCCACAACTCTCTCATTATTGGGTTCTAGTCACTTGTCATTGTTGAATTTGAGGTCACAGTTTTATATTTGGGTGGTTGCAATGGGGGCAATGGTTGTCGTGGCTGGGGTGGGTTGTTGGTGCTAGTGTTGCTAGGCTTGGTTTTGGTGGTTGTCGTCGTGGCTAGGGTGGATTGTCAGTGTTTGTCGTGGCAGAAATTTTGGAGTTGTCATGATAGTGGTCTTAGGGTTGTCCATGAGGTGGCTTTGGTTTTGTAGTAGTCATGTTAACGGTTTCAATTTTGTTGGAGGTGGATTTGGTTTTGGGTTTTGGCCTTCAGTGTGTGTTGTTGCTAAGTTAGAGTTGGTGGTTGCAATGTGTTGGGCCATGGGTTGTAGTTGGTGTGGTAGAGAATAAATTATTTTAAGAGTATTGTTTATTACATTCATTTATTTCGCACAACCCTAATACACAGTTTGAATTGAAATTATGATTTCAAGTGACAATTTCAATTTAACTTGTATGTGTGTGCACGCACATTTGTGTCTAGGGAACAAGGTGTAAAGTGAAATATTACTTAGGGTAGAAAATGTAATTTTCCTTGATTGTTACTAGTTTAATAAATTACAATAGTAGCTTTTATAACTTTATGTTATATTAGTTACGGTAGGCTAAAAAAATTTCGAATTGTAATAATAAAAAACAATATTATGAGCATTTATTGCATAATTATCTTCACGCTTTTTTATTTATACATAAATTTTAATGAAAGAGAATAAATTATTACAAAAATTGAGATTCTATTATTAAATTTTCTTAACATCTTTTACGGGTAACACTAATTATTTTTCTTTAATCAAAATTTATGCTTCGAAAATATTTCACAAAAGAAATACTCAAAAAAGTCAAATTACTAATAAAGACAAATGTTGTGTCCCCAACTTTCAAGCCATTACATATTTGACTAATTCGTTATCTTAACTCCAACGTTTTTACATTTAAGTTAAAACAAAGTTTAACTACGAAATTTGTTATAGTCTTAATCTACAATCTTATTTAATATCTTTTTATTAGTTGTGAATTTTGACAAATTAACTATTGAATTACATCTTCTTCTTATAGCTTCTATCCTTTAAAAATTCGAAAAAATTAAAGATCAATTGTTATGTCACTAATAAAAATTTTTATAGTTTAAAATTATGCATAAAGTATAAGCTAATAGATTATATAGTAAATAATGCTTTCTCTGTCCCAGTTTGTTTGTCCTCTATTTCATTTTGGGATGTCCCAAAATATTGTCATATTTCTAAAAATAAAAGTCATTAATTTACTAATATTTCTATTATACCCCTACTTTATTTTCAAAATTATTTAAAAAAAAAACTAACAAATATTTAAAAAAAAATAATCTAATTGGGGCACCATTTTAGTTGCCTCATTAAAAATAACTTTAAAAAAAAAAAACTAATATATTTATTTAAGGATAGTTTTGTAAATTTATACATTTTTATAAAGCAGATAAAACAATAAATAATATTCCCTTAAGAAGTTTAACTTTTCAAACAAAACAAATAAATTAGGATGGATAAAGTATTATAGTGACACAAAATTTTATGTGTATTAAAATATAAAGAAAATACAATTCAACTATTAAAATATATAATAAATATTTTTTTGAGTGAAGTAGTAATTAAATTTTATTCTTTAAATTACCAAATAATTTACTTTTATTATTTAATATAATGCTACAACATGTGGTGGGTGGCGGGGTGTGAAAGCAGAAATGCTTAGGCCAGAGCCAGAGACGTCTGGACTCTGGAAGCATTAAAATAATGTTGAATTATTTGCAATAAAATACTCCAAGTTTGGGATTAGTAATAGAAGTCAACATTTGTACCTTTACATGGAGACAAAAAATAAATGACTTTAAGCTATTGTATATTCAATTTTTTAACTTCTGCATCGACGCATTTTGTTTTGTTATGTTTCGTTGTTTTCCCAACTTTATTCGAATGTTATCTTTTTTTTTTTGAGAAATATTCGAATGTTATCTTAAGTACATTAAATGATTGCCGTCGTGACAGACTAGTCCCATTCTTCTACTGCATCTGAACAAGCCTCATTCCCCCTGACGGTGAGACAAACACATGCAGAGACTGACACACGCAGATACTGACACTTGCAGGACTGAACAATGTTTATATTCTTTTAATAATAAATATTTAATAATTTGTTGTCATATGCCTCCCTATACCCCTACTCGAAAAAACTATTCATATCATTTTTTTTTTTTTTTTTTTTTTAAATAGCTTTCTTTCCTTTATCCTATCTGTCCACCTTTCTTTCCAAATTTAAAGTTTTTATAATAAATCAAATAATAGTCTGTTAAAAAATGACACCAATAACCCAGTGGGGTTGGCCAAGCGGTTCGACGCTTGGTCTCAGAGTGCTTGTACTTTGCTCGATTAGGTATGCTCCCTAGTTCGAGTTCTATTACCTGCACTTTGAAAAGAATCCCTGGGCCAGTGCTTTACTCCTTCGTGGGCTGACCCGGCACGAACAATGATTAGTCTCTGGTTGAAAGCTTTGAGGATATACTGTAGGAAACCAAAAAAAAGTGACACGAATGATTGAAGCCAGCATACATTGATATTTTTCATTTATTATTATTGTTTGTGTTACCTAATTTTTTTGTTTTTTTTTTTTTATAAACGTTACCTAATATTATATATATATATATATATATATATCATTTATATATACTAAAAAACCGAAATTATTGACTTACTTAGAACTTGTCACATGGGATTTGCTACTCCAACAATTTTTCACATCAACAATATTTAAAAAAAAATAATAATTGCTTTCAAAAAAATAATAATAATAATTAAAAAATATCTCTCTCCCAAATACAAAACTCAATAAAATTACTCTCTTTCTCCCCCAATTCTGAAACTATTGAACTAAACAAAATAAATCCCGAGTCCCATCTCCTTCTTTTTCTACTTCAATGCCTCTCCATGGTTTCCCCTATGGAAATCACATATACAAGATCCAACAACTATGACCGATTTGTGGCAGACTGATGCAAGAGACAACTCTCCACTTCTACCCATTTGCATAGATGGCTTTGCTTGAAGAGTTTCAAACTCCAACTAGCACTATGAGATTCAATCTCTTTCTGGCTTGATTGAACTACCCAAACTCCTTTACATCGGCAACTGTAGCAGCTCCTCCATTCTCGAACACAACTTTGGAATTGTAGATGGGCTATGACAAAAAAAAGGTCCAAATTTGGTCTAGCCCAGCCGTTGGCTCAAAAGAGAAAACAAGGTGTTGAGGTACAATTTTTTCACCAATGTCACGTGCCCCTAACCTATTTAATCACATTTATTTATTCACCAAAAATGCCAAAATATCATCCATAAATTATTATGGGCCTCCATTAATATTACTCATTCCATTGGCCTACAAATATTTCATATCTCATTATCTAAATTGGATCATGATATAAACTATCACAAAAAGCTCAAAAAACTCATAGCTTATACAATTTTATTATTATTATTTTGCTAAGCCCTACGAGCCCAATGCGCACATCCTATTCTTTTTAAAGCCCAAGGCTACTTATCCTTGGCAATATTTCAAAAACCCATGATTCAAGTCCATGGCAATGCTATTTTATTAATGAAATTCAAATCCATAATCAAAGCCTATGATTTAAACCATGACAATTTATTTATCAAAAGCCCAATTCACATTGGTAATATCAAAAGCTCAATTCTCATTGGCAATATCAAAAGTCCAATTCTCATTGGTAATATCAAAGCCCAATTCTCATTGTTAATATTAAAAACTCAATTCTCATTAGCAATATCAAAAACCCAATTTACGTTGACACTATTAAAAGCCCAAGCTAGTTACATGACACTATTTAGTAAAAAGTCCAAGGTTATCAATTCTTGGCAAAATACTATATCATAATTATTTCACCTAAAGTCTAATGATGAACAATGCTTTAAGTTCTTAAATCTATTCTATAATATTACAAACTCATGGAATCTATGACAATTATCTATTTTCAAAACTCATGGCAATCATCTTATAAAAGTCCATGGAAAGTAATGATTTATCTTAAATCCATAATATTTATTTATTTCATACCATATTATAAACTCATGGTAACTATTTATGTTATGTAACACTATTCATTTTTCCAAAACTCATAGTGAACATATATCAAGCCCATAGAGAATTATGAATTTGTGTTACTAATATAAAAGTCCATAGAAAGTTATGGTTATTTATCGTAGACCTATGAAATTTATTTATTTCATACCATATTACAAACCCATGGAATTTATATAATAAGAACCCATGGTCACTATTTATATCACAACATTTCCAAAACTCATGGTAATTATTTACCTTATAAGCCCATTATGATTATCTATAGAAAAAGCCATGAGAATATCACATTATTCCATTATAGTGGGAGTTACCATATTTTATTTGAAACTCATGGATATTGTCTCAATTAAAACCCATGGTAAATATTATTCACAGGAAACATTGGAGGTTACTATTTAAAAGCCCCAAAGAAAATATCATTTACAAAATAATCAATGATAAAAATTATGAGAAACTATACAAATTGACATTTAAAGCCCATGGAAATTAATACCCAAAACCTATCATAAATATTTATTAAAGCTCATAAATACATTTCATTTTTACTAACAACTAAAACCCATGTGGAATAAAAATCCATGACAATATATGATAGCTTTGTCCATTTTGTAGAGTTTACAATGATAAAGCAAAAGGATAGGCCTAATTGGAGAGAATCACCAAGTCAGAGGCCCACCAAAATACTCAGCCCTCATGGCCAAGCCTAAATTGAAATCTCAGTCAAAACAGCCCATGTATGCAAACTAACCCAGCTGGAGAACTCATTTTAGTCTGCCTTGGAGATCACCCCAAGAAGAAACCAGTCTCCCAAACCAAATTAGGAGCTAGCCATCAGTCCCATCAGCCTCTCTGCTACTACCAATTCTGACATGAATAGTACCAGAGGCTGGACTAACACCTAAAAGCTAATTGGTAATAAATACCTTTCTTCTCCAAGTTTTGGTCACAACTTAAGGAAGCCATAACCAAGACTTCCAAGCTCACAAAATCCTCAACTAAATAGTTTATTTTATTACTAAAAATGTATGTAATTGATTCATGAACCAAGCCCATGAATCCCAAAATGGGAAAATTAGGGACAAATGGTTTAGAGGGCATAAGGGGGTGTTCAGCAAAAGTTCCCAACAGAGGCTTCAATGGTTGACACCTAGCTTAGAATGTCAACTAACCCTCTTGAGCTTTGATCTTAGTTACAACAAGCAAGATCTCTAGTCCTCATACTTGCCCTAATCCTATTAGATGAAATTAATCTCCAAAAACAAACATTTAATGCCTAAATTAGGAGCATCTCAGCCTCCAGCTACATTACCCAAATAAACAAAACACTCTAAAAGCAAGTATCACCATTTTGGGCCAAATCTCAGAGGAGATATTTTGGGATTTTGTTGCTATCAAACCTAGTTCCTTCTAAATTTTGCTAATCAATCCCTTAAGCTTCACTATAAAAGGAACTACCATCAACTCATCAAGGGAATAAGATCTCCTCATAAAATTCTTCACCCATCATGCTATTTTCAGCTTATAAATAAGTCCTTTAATTCATAAATCAGCTTTTGATCCCTAAATACCCATGTATACTTATTGATAAATATCCCATTCCATCTCCTCAGAAAATCTCAGGCACCTTAAAATAGTCATAAACAACCTCTCTTTACACCATACCTGAAAATAGCTAAACATCACTTCATTTCTCTTTCATATTTCCATATATTCACTCATACATTCCATAAAATAACTCCCACCACTTACTATACACATATATTCATTATTATGGGCATGATATGGCACATGGAGGTATTATTTAAACATTTGCTGCACTAGATGGACACTCTTTCTCTCCCTTCATTCCATCCTAATTTTCCTCTTTTACTTGTAATTATGGAGCCTTTAATCCTTGTTTATTGATATTATAATGAAGGTCATAATGTCTTGGATACTATGGAAGTTTTGCCTCATGTTGACTTAATAATAATGAAGAAAATATATGATTTTTATCATGTAAACACATTTATTAATCTATCAGACGTCTATCGCTAGAGGTCTGTCATATTCATTGCTGGACCGTTTTCCTCTTATGTTCTTTTTATAATGGGCCCACTTTTACATTAACTGACTATGGAGGAAATGCATAATTTTTACTATGTGAATGCATTTATTAATTTTCCAAACATCTAACACTAGACACTTCTCTTGTTTACCATTAGACTATTATTTAAGCACTTGTTGTGGTGGGCCATCCTTTGTGCTAGCTTATCTTTGCATGAGTTATTTTTGAGACTTTATTATTTATTGGATGCAACCCGGACCTTGAGCAAAGATGAGCTTTTCACACTTCCACCCTTATGACTTCCACCTTTTTGGTATCAGAGCCATCTTTTTCTGGTTAGTGATAGTAGTTTTGTGTTCTTTGTACTTTGTCTGTGTCTGCCCAATCTTTTGATTCTTTCTTTATTGTGTCTTTGTACTTATCTTTGTTGGTGCCACCCTTCTCGGAAAGTGAATTCCCTAAATCAAATAGTAAGGCCTGTTCAGTTAGGAAAGCGTTAGGGCATGCAAGGTAGAGGGTTGATTAGGGTATGTGTTATGAAATGCAATGGTTGTAAGAATAAACATAACAAGTATGTGTTGAACCTAGGATAGAATGGATAGATTATTTAGATCCAATTTCTCTGTTAGCTTTGATCTAGTATCCCTTCTGATATTAAAAATAAAGAAGATTACTCTGTTGAAGAAAATGGTTTCACTGATTTTAAGAAATGGTGTATTCCTAAAATTGATACTAAATCCATCTATAAAACTAGTTAGGTCCAATCTACCTTCAATTTTGAGTTTCGTGTTAGAACTGTTGAGCAAACATATTGTTGATATCGTATTTTGTTCATTCACGATTTGCGTGCTAGACTCCAAAAAATCCAAAAATAATTTTTTTCTCTTTGTCGGGCCGCGAGAACATCCAGAATGACGTAGCGCAACCCGTTCGGACACCAGAGCACCCAAAGTGCCTTTTTCAGCTAAAATGACCAAAATGTCCCTGGTCAACCTGAGGTTGATTGAAGGTCAAATGAGGTAAAAACCCTCACAAAACATTTTTCATAGTTTTAACACAAACCCAAGCTTCTTGGAGATTTTTAACAACTTTGACCAAGTTTGACCTAGAGTTGACCCTAGGGGGCCCAAAAACCCTAATTTTGATTCGACTATCAGAACGAATTGAAACCAATGTCATTGCAAATATTATCAAATTCTCATTCCAACGACTATTCACGGGTAGAAATCAACGTTAGAACAGCTGAGATATCACGAAAACCAGGATAATGCACTGATCAATGCATTGCTAAATTCCAAGAGCCATAACTTTTGATCCGATCGTTGGATTTTCAAGTTCCATACCTTTTCAGAAATAGGAAGTCAAGATCTTTCTAGGGGTGTCAAGACCAACCTCAAAAATCGTGCCAGGGCTATAAAAGGCCCCAAGCACCCTTCAGACTAGAAAAAAAGACTCCCCCTAGGTTCTGCTCTCTGCTTGAATGTTTTCTACACATTTTTCCTCTCTTCCAAACACAAAAAACACACAAAAACACATCAAAGCTTCTTGATTATTCTCATCACCAAAAAAAAAAAAAAAAAAACACAAGGTATTGTACTTATACTCAATCTTCTTCTCCTTGGTTCTACACTTTGGGATTTGGGGTTTAGGAGTGTGTATGTAGCTTTGAAGCTACTATCCACACCCCTAACCTTCTAAATCTTTTTTCTAGTATTTATTTTTCTTTTATGCTATAATAACATGATTTATTGATTTCCATGCATGTTGCTTGCTTTATTTGTGTTTCTACCCTAAATCTCCATGCTTTTTATGCTTTTTGCCTTGTTTCATGCTTAGATCTACATCCTTACATGCTTATATGTTTAGATATACATGCTTTATACCCTATGCCATGTTTTCCTATTCTTAGTTCCTCTTTTTGTTCTAAGTTAATGTTAGGGATACATGCTCATATGTTCATATGATGTTATTGGCTATGCCTTGCTTGGATCTATGTGTTTTACACATTTATTTCCATGCTTTATAGTTAGATCCTTGTCTTCACATGCTTATATGCTTCGATTCATGTTCTTCCATGTCTAAGTGCTAAGTTTCTACATATTTACATGTATGTTTCTATGCCTATATGTCTAGAGCTATGTTTTCACATGCCTATGTGCTTGGATCTATGTTTGTTACATGCTTTATGCTATCTTCCACATGTTTGTGTGCTCCATACCATGTTTGTGTGCCTAGACCTAGGCCATGTTTTTCATGACATGTGCTATTGTAGCCCTTTTGTTGCTTTGTCTTTCTTTCTTGTATTTTGGCCTGTTGGTTCGAACCCGATGTAAACCCTATGGTCTTTGTCATCGTCCACACACCAAGGCCCACATCAAAGAGTTTGGATTGCCCCTATTTGCATGTCTATGCTTGCTTGTTTCTATGTTTTATGCTTGTGTTAGCCTCTCTGAATCTAGGCTTTGCCATGTTTGACGCCCTTAGCAGGTTGTGGTTGTGTGGTTACATCCAACGCCCACGAGGCCTTGTTTGGGTGTAACCACTTGGGATGCATCGCCATGATGTCGATTGCTTCGTGCACACCTTTCCCCTCTTTCGTTCTATGCCATATTATGCTTACCATGCTTGTCTGTGCCACCTGTTGGCTTTATATGCATCTTTACACGCTTGCTTATATGTCCATGCATGAGTCTTGCTTGCTAGTGTGTCGTCCATACTTCAACATAATGAAGCAATGGACATCCGATCCAAACCTGCATTTGTCACTCGCGGACACCATCTTTTGTTTGTTTCTTGCTTGTTTGCCTTCTCACTTATTTACTTGCTTTCTTGCTTCTTTGCTTGCCATGCCTATCATGCTTATCCGCTTTATGCCTCTTCATATGTTTTTTTGCATCTTTTCCTTCTATTACTTGTATGCTAGTTTCTTGTTTTTGCCTTTGCATGTACACACATGGAGCAAGGACACATGGAGCTAGGGCACGGTTTCCCAAGCGCAAGCAAAAAGGGCGTGGATGTGAGCATGTCAATATACGCCAAGTAGCTGTGTTCAGTAGGTTTAGGGTTCTAGCTTTTCCCATTTGGTTATGTACTCTTTTAACCCCTTCCTTCCTCCCTTTCTCTCTTAGATGGGTTGTATTAGGTATATCATGCAATGTACCATTTCCCTTTCTCTCTGTGTGCTTGCATTGTGCATGATGTTTGTGTATATATACTTGCTCGCCCCTTTCGGTGTGATTGTCGTAGTTCGTGTCACCTAAGGCGAAGCAATGCCTAATTTCCACTGCGAAAGTAAGGTTACATGTCGCTAGATTTTCGCCGTGGAAATCTAGTACTTTGCCCGAATGCCTAAGGAAAGCATAGATTGGGACCACACTTATTCAAAAGCCAAACCTCAAAGCCCCCATGCATGTTAAGCCTCGAAAGCCAATGCCAAAATCATGTTTTTTACAGCCAATCTCTGAAAATTAAGGTTTTATTAAAACAAAGAACTATCCTTGGACAGGCGTTATAGGGTGCCTAACACCTTCCCCACACTCAAGAATCAAGATTTTTTGTCATCCACATTATATTAGGAAAAATTTAATTTTTCTTAGCCTAAGATTGGTAATAAAATCAACTAGAAACGGGTAAACAATCACCCCTTGGAAAAACCCAATGATTGGTGGCGACTCCACTTGATGAATGGAACATTGATGACTTACTTGAACAAGAAATTATTAATAAAATGGGTCATATGTCTATGGTTGCTAATGCTTATATTACCAACCATAATGTTGACCATGTTGAAATTGTTAATCTTCTTACCACCGGTTTTCCTGGAATCCTTCACGGTTGGTGGGAAAAATTTCTTACAGAAGAGTTTAGAGAATCCATCAAAAAGGCTGTTAAAAAAGATGATGATGGTCTACCCATTTTTTATGAAAGAATTGGTCAAGGTATTCCAGATGGGGTCAATACTTTAATCTATACTATTATTAAACATTTTTTTGGAACTCCTTCTAATATTTCTTCCCGTATTAGTGACTATTTAAACAATTTACATTCTCCTACTATGTCTAATTACAAATGGCACCATGATGTTTTTATTTCCAGAGTAATGCTTCGGAAAGATTGTTTGAAACTTTATTGGAAAGAGAAGTTTATTACTGGTCTGCCTCCTCTTTTTGCTCATAAGGTAAAAGAAGAATTAACTGATAAAAATGGTGCTATTAATTATGATGATTTAACATATGGTGATATTTTTAGCACTATTAAAAAACTTGGTATTAACATGTGTAATGATAAAAAAATGTTAAAATAACAGTTAAAAAATAGTAGAAAAGCTAAATATGAAATAAGTAATTTCTGTGAACAATATGATTTACCCCCAATTGCCCCTTCCAGGCAAAAAGGGAATAAGAAACACGATAAGGCCCATAAAGATTACAAATATAAAAGATATATATATATATATATATATATATATTTATATATATAACATTTTACTAAACCCAATGATTTTTATGATAAGAAAAAAAAATGTTTATAAGAAACATGATAAGCAGAAATCTAGTAAATTGAAGAAAATTTGGTCACTTTAGTAAAGACTGCAAACAAAAACCTAGTAAATTGAAAAATAAACTTAATATGTTAAATATCAATGACAATGATAAAGAAGATCTGATGAGAATTCTTGAATCACGATCTTCTGATTCATCTAATTCATCATAAAATGACATTCTTTCCTTAACTAATTCTGGCTATCATTCTAATAGTGAAACTTCTGATTTCCCTAATATTAAAATTGGTTATAGAGACTTTTGTTGCAATACTATTAATTTTCTCTCCAAATTTGATAATAAATTTGATAAGCCAAATTGATAATCCTGAGCTTAAAGAAGAATATCTTAAAAAGCTCAAGAAAACCACGATTAAGGATGAAATTATAAAAAGATGAAATCAAAGATAAGTCTTGATGAAACTTTGGAAAGATTTGATAAAAAAAAAGTCCAGAGAGATAACTGATAGTTTTTAGATCCCTTAAAAACACAATTGGATTAACCTAGGTAATTAGCCAAGTTGTTACTTAGTTCAAATTCCAAATCTAGGTTATCACAATCAAACAATCATATCATGCAAAACAGAGGAAAGATAAATAATACAATGATATGATCATCTAGGAAACCAAACCGATAAAAATCTAGGGAGGATTTAACCTAGCTATTCTCAAGGTAAACCTGAATCCACTATGAAAGAATCAAAATTGTTCAACAGGACTTAGACCACTAACATCCTATTGCTACCCACTAGTAGAAACTTACTGACGCGACCACATGCAAGCTCCGAAACCACGGACTCCTTCTTTCTTGGATTCTCTAGCAAGTACAAGTACAACCGCTTGTGTTTCTTTAAGTTCTTATGTCAGCAACTAAATGATCATCAAGCTCTTGAAGAAATCTCCTTCTTGATAATCCTAAACTTGTGTAAAGGAAAACTCCTCTCATATCTCATAAGAGATTTACACAAACAGCAATATGAGCAACACTAAAACGTGGCTAGGGTTTGCCTTATATACCTTAGACAAAAATACAAAACCCTAAAACGTTTTAAATAAACTAGGGCTGAGTTGGAATTCTGCAACAAACGCATTCTGCCCAAATTTCGATTGATCAAACCAGGCCGAAATGCTTTAATAACTTTGCATCAACTAAAATCCAACTTTACATAAATGAACCAACTTTGAGCAAGTCTAAACACGACTAAACATCTTGTTTTGATCATGGTTTGCCAACAATACACATTAGAGTTCTAAATACATAAGATCCTAAGTTTTTAGAACCTAACAATAACTGTTAATGATTTACAACATGAAATTACTATTATTAAAAAAGAAATCATTGAGCTAAAAAATGATAACTTTGACTTAAAACAAGAAATGTTACTTTTAAAAATTGATAAGCAACTTGATAATGAACAAATTGATAGCAAGTTTGATGAGCAGAAAGATGAAGACGGCCCCAGTGAACAAGCTCCTCTTTCTAATACTGCCCCTATTGATATTAATAGACTCAGTCTTATTAACAGATTGATCCCTCCAAAATGGTTTTCAAAAGTTAAAATTGTTGGTTTGCCATGAATATGAATTTAATGTTATTGCTATGATTGACTCTGGTGCTAATGTTTATCATGACAAATCCATTGAGAAACAATTTTCTACCAATGGTACTCAAATGAAAATCAAATATGATTTAAATAATGCTTATGTTTGCCATGACAATGTTTGTTTTAAAATCCCCTCTATTCTTGTTAAAAACATGATTGATAAAGTGATCCTTGGCATTCCTTTCATAAACTCTTTATATCATTTTCTTACTAAACATGACGGTATTACTACTGACCCCTTTAGGCAGAAAGGGAAATTTAAATCTACTTCAAAATTTGAAATCAACACTGATGATTCTTTAAACCTAATTCATGCTAAAACCAACCATCTAAATTTTCTTAAACAAGAAGCTAGATATAAGAAGATTGCTGAACAACTTTCTAATAAATTATTACAATCCAAAATTGATAATTTTCATAAAATATTAATTAATGATATTTGTTCTGATGTTCCCAACGCTTCTTGACATAGAAAAAAGCATATTGTTAATTTACCTTATGTTAAAGATTTTAATGAGAAGAACATTCCTACTAAAACTTATCCTATTCAAATGAATGCTGAAACTGTTGAATTTTGTAAAAAGGAAATTCATGATTTGCTTGCTAAAAAATTGATTAGGAATTGCAAATCCCACTGGTCTTGTGCTGCTTTTTATGTTCAAAAAAATGCTGAAATTGAAAGAGGGGCTCCTCATCTAGTTATCAATTACAAACCTCTAAACAAAGTTTTAGAATGGATTAGGTATCCTATCCCCAATAAGAATGACCTAGTACATAGGTTAAGTGATGCTGTCATCTTTTCTAAATTCAAAATGAAATCTAGGTTTTGGCAAGTCCAAATATGTGACACTGATAAGTACAAGACTGCTTTCACCACTCTCTTTGGACATTATGAGTGGAATGTTATGCCTTTTGGTCTTAAGAATGCCCCTAGTGAATTCTAGAACATTATGAATGATATCTTTAATTTCTTCAGTCATTTCACTATTGTTTACATTGATGATGTCCTTGTCTATTCCAAATCCATTGATGAAAATTGGAAACATTTATATACATTTCTTGATATCATCAAACATAATGGTCTTGTTGTTTCTGCAAAGAAAATCAAACTATTTCAAACAAAGGTTTGTTTCCTTAGCTATGACATTTCTAAAGGACAAATCCGTCTCATTAATAGAACCATTTAATTTGCTGATAAATTTCCTGATGTCACTATTGATAAAACGTAGTTACAAAGATTCCTTGAGTCCTTGAACTACATTACTGAGTTTTATAAGGACTTGAGGAAACAATGCAAAGCTCTCTTTGATCAACTATAGAATAATCCTCCTCCCTGGTTTGATACTCATACTTCTCTTGTTAAACAAATCAAGTCTCATGTTAAAACTTTGCCTTGTCTAGGTATCCCTACTATTAATGCTTTCAAAATTGTTGAAACCGATGCCTTGGACATTGGTTATAAAGGTATTCTGAAACAACTTGTCTCACCAGACTCATCTGAACAAATTGTTCGTTTTCATTCAAGATGCTGAAATATTGCACAAATAAATTATACTACTATAAAAAAAATAAAAAAAAATAAAAAGAAATTTTATCTGTAGTACTATGTATCTCCAAATTTCAAAGTGATTTGCTAAATCAAAAGTTTTTATTACGCATTGATTGCAAAAGTGCTAAATATGATATAGAAAAAAAAAGTTGAAAATATTGCTTCAAAACATATTTTTGCCCAGTGGCAAGCTATTTTAAGTTTTATTATTATTATTATTATTATTATTATTTATTTTGATATTGAATATATTAAAGGTTCTCAAAATGCTATCCCTGATTTCCTTGTGAATTCTTGTAGTGCTGCAATGGCAAGTAGAACGTCCAAAGATAAACACCCAGCAACAGATACTACTAAACAACTTATTAAACAAGAACTTTCTTCTCCTGCTGCCATTACTAACTGTTTTACTACCCTAGGTACTATCCCCAAACCAAACTACTCCACTGTGTTAGCATCCTCTTTTGATCCATATGCTATGGTCCCTGCCAACCAACCTATTAAAGCCACTTTCTCCCAAAACCCCAATGCTTTTCAATATGTTAAAAAACAATACTTCCAAAACTTGTTTTCCATTGAACCCAACAGAGCTATGAACAAAGACCCCCTTAAACTTGCTACAAATTACTTTCCACTGAACTTCCCGAACACAATGGTAAAAATTTAAATTATTACTCTGCTATCCTGTTTCATGAAAAATTGGTCTTTATCAAATCCATACTTGATAAGATTGATAAATCAAAAATTATTTATCATAGTGTTTTCATCCTCAATATTGTTATTGAAGAAAAATGGGGACTCCGTCCTACTTCTACAAAACCTTTACTTGGTTCAGCTATTCCATTTTCATATTATGAGTATATTCATGCATGGTTCAAGTTCATGTTACACCAAGATGCTACTATGACCCACTCCTGGTTTGTTAAGTTTGATAAAGATTTCAATTCTCAGCTTCCTTTGTGGTTCATCCGCTAGTGGACACAATTTGGCCCTATTATTGATATTTTTCTAGGACCTCTGAATGGCTCCTTCAAGTATTTTTCAAGTGTTTTTAAGACAGATGCACATGGTGCTAAGTTTCCTGCTACCCTACATTTTGTTAAAAAATACAAGGTGTCGTGGATCCTGAAATGGCAATATATCAAGGAAAGCGATGTTCTTACTCGGCAATGGTTTGTTAAATGGTGGGACAAATTTTCTTACACCCAAGATATTATTGATAATGTTACTAGAGAATTCTCTTTTGATTCTCAAAGAACTATTAACACTACTACTTAGGTTAAAGCTCAAGCACTAGCGTACCCGCTAGGGCAGGTAGCCATGCCTCAACCCACTGCACCTGCTACCACATTTGCTACTAAACCTGCTAAGTCTTCTACCAAGACCAAAAAGAAAAACTTTGCTTTTGATAGTCTTAGTAGTTCTGATATATTTGCACTATTAAGACAAAAAAAAAAAAAAAAAAAATGAAGGATGAAGAAGAAGCAGCAAATGATAACTCAAAGGAAGAAGATGATGACCAAGAACCCAAGGCATCCTCAGAAGCCTTTGTTACTAATAACGATCCA
Organism: Quercus mongolica; assembly: GCA_011696235.1. Classification (NCBI taxonomy): domain Eukaryota; kingdom Viridiplantae; phylum Streptophyta; class Magnoliopsida; order Fagales; family Fagaceae; genus Quercus; species Quercus mongolica. Next base: position 80,139,600 of record CM022236.1, read on the forward strand.
TATTACCCTTATAATCAGGAATTATTTGGACATGATGAAGCTTCCACACCAGACTTAGGTGAGGATTAATTTTGTCAACATAAGGTCCAAAATTGCTAAGATAAACAATCTCCTGTTAAGACTACTGATCTGCATTGATTCCCTGATAAAGTTACTAAAGCTACTTTGATTCCTTGATAAGAGTATGGCTCTTGCTCTGGCTGTTCCCCACGGGGGATGATTTCCTCTAAACAACGCATACTGACAATTTTGCTAATCTACAATGAATAGTAAAAAAGTCAATTTTACTGTTCACTATTCACTGTTTAAATAATGTTTTATTTTGACTATAAAGGGGGATGTCCCTTTCAGGATAAAGCATCACTCAATTTTCCTAGTTTCAAATTCCATATAGTTCCCAGACTACATAAGCTTGTAATCTTTTTCTATTCCAGTTCAAAGCCTTATATCTATTATCCCTTGTAAGTGTTTTAATCTATTATTGAAACCTTATTTTGCTAAAATACCAACTGCTTTTACTATACTGTTTTTTTTTTTTTCAAGCTTTCTTTATATTCAGCATTTCACTTCAAGTATTTTACTTTTAATATCTTAATATATTTTGCACGTCCGCCCATATGACTTTTGCCCTATGGTGTATATATATATATATATATATATATATGGAATTGCTACAGTTGCTCTCATGGTCAAGAGAGCATTATTCGCACTCCATAAGAATTTAATCCAATAAAATATCAAACTATCCCAGTTTTTATTCAATTTTTTTTTTCACTCTCCCCCATTCCAAACTTCTCTCTCTCTCTCTCTCTCTCTTCATCACAGAAATACCTATCCTTCTCTCTCACACTCAAATGTATCTATCCTAATGATGTCGCAGAAGTCTAAAAAAAACATACATGACACTCTTTTGATGGAACATAAACTAAACTATTAGGCTCTAGTAGTAAACCTCGAATCCATGAGGGGTTTTTCTGAATCCCCAAGGAGAAACTAAACTATAGCTCAGAAAACTATTTCGCTTCAGCCTGCCAAATTTCATGTGATTCTGACTCTAAGGCCCATGATTTCTACTAGTGCATTTTTGCCTTGTGTGATGATTTCAAGCGCACGTGAGAATCTAGAAAGGCTATAGCGGTTTGTTCTACATCACCTAATCCGATCTAGCCATCGTTCAATTGAAGTCACAACTTCCACAAATGCAACTTAAAAGCGCAGAATCCTACATGACAGCACCATCAATTGAATCTAACTTAAAACCTAACTAGTACTGTTGGGAAACTTTCTTTTTATTTTGATAAAACCAGCAGCATAGAACAATTTTGATGTTGTTGGTTATGAAATTTGAGCAAAAATTTTGGATTTTTTTTCCTTGTTTCACTCAACCCAACACAGAAATTTTTTGATGTTGTTGGTTGATGAAACCACCACCTCTCTCTCTCTCTCTCTCTCTCTCTCTCTCTCTCTGAATTAAGATTTGAGACTTTCTTTCCAATAAAAGATTTGGATGTTGTAGGTTGATAAAATCTTAGCAAAAGAAAGCTTTGAATAAGTTTGGTTGGTAAAATTTGGGGCAGAAGATTTGATATTGTTGATTGATGACAATGCAAAAGAGATTTGGGTGTTTTTTGAATGATAAAGTGTACCAAATTTGGGAAAAATAATAATAATAAAAAATTAGTAACGAAATAATATTTAAATGAGAATAGGGAAATGATAAAGTGTCTATTGGAAAATATATTTGAAAAAGTTGGCAAACAAAACTATTTACTCTCTAAATAGGATGAAAATTTGACTAAGCTATTGGAGATCTTAGAAGTACGCACTCTTAATAAAAGCAGGGAAAAGTTAACAAATACCCTAAGATCATTAGTTTATAAATATTTTTAGAAACTTTTATGAAAAAAAAAATTATTATTATTTTGACGACTTTTTATATTTCCTAAAAGAGTAATATCAAAACATTATTAAAATGATTTATTAACAATTGTCTAGGAGGGAAAGGGTTTGAACGGCAGGGTTAGCAGTATGTTGTAATTATTTTTCAAAAAAAAAAACAATTGTCTTAACGACTCCTACTAACATTACTTTAAAGTAAGCCTACCGCAAAGACCGTTTTTCTAACTTGCCAAGTTGCCAAGGGCATTACCAATCTCCTTTCTTTTAATGAAAGAATTATAAATTGAGATAAGCTTAAAATGGATCTAACAACGTACGACAGTAATTCCTAGGAAAGAACCCTCTTTACAACACAAAAGACCATCCAACTTCTCCACAACCTGTCAAACCTAACCTCAAATACAAAGAATGAACCTTAACAAACCTAACAGCGTACGGCAGTAATTCCTAGGAAAGAACCCACTTTACAACACAAAAGACCATCCAACTTCTCCGCATCCTGTCAAACCTAACCTCGAATACAAAGAATGAACCTTAACAATGCAATAACAATCCAATACAGAACAGAGATAAGAAACAGTTCCCCCAATACAAACACTCCCAAACTAAAGTAAAAAAAAAAAAAACCATTACAGAACCTCTGATACCCAAATACTAGTAAGATCGGATCGAATGGGTAAAAACTGGGGAATAAAAAAATAAAAAATAAATAAAATCCAAACAGATAGGATAAAAATTAGCGATACCAATGCCTAGGCTCTTTCTCGTGCACATTACACTCCAATTCAATCGATTGCCGCATTCCCGTACATTCTATTCTAGGCAATCTGTTATTAGTTATTTTAATATCCAAGTGCTTAGGAAAAATGTAACTGGTTATAATGTGCTTTGGAAAAATCACTACGAGGACGGTTATTGGAGTCAAGATATACATTGCAACGAGCCGCAACCATTTGAGTTCTGGTTGACTTGGACTTGGTGGTGACTATGTGGTTGATGGAGTGAAAGGGGGCAACCAGGGAAAAGGTGGGAGTGGAGAAAACGTAGACGTTGGCGGTGACGGTGGTGGTGGCGGAGTAAGGGGGAGAAATAATGGTGATGGATAGAGGGTTGGAACAGGTGGCTCCGGTGGTGGTGGGATGTCGAGGATGGTAAACAACATGAACAGGGTAGCCATGGTGAAATATTCGGATTCTGGGTTGGAGGTGGAGCTAGTGGTCATAAGGACTAGCCATAAGGCACGCTTTTATACTTTCTTGGATCACCATTGATTGGTAAGTGGTCTCAGGCAGTCTCAGCTACTGTAAGGCAATACTTTTCCTATTCCAAAACTCTACCAACCTTGCTCATACAATGTGGGCTTCTCTGTCTTGTTTTTTATTCTTTTTGAAGCTCTTTTGTTTTGTTTTGTTATTTTTTCATGGTACACTACTAAAACAATAAAAAGCCTAAAATGCTCCCTTAAATGTGCGTTTGGAACGCACGCTGAACGGCGTTTTTGTATTTTGCTAAAAAATAGTGGGTCTTATGGTACTGTTTACGGACCCACAAAAATCATCCAAACACATATTTTAATATAAATTTGGATCTCACCGTACTATTTACATATCTAAAAATTATTTTACTACAATGTTTTCAGCAATAAATTTTCAGTTTTCAGCAAATAAACGGTATCCAAACACACCCTTAGTCTTTCTGCATTTTGCTAGAAAATAGTAGGTCTCATGGCACTGTTTATGGACCTATAAAAATCATCCAAACACAGATTTTAATATAAATTTGGATCTTACCGCACTATTCACACATTTAAAAATTATTTTGCTACAATGTTTTCAGTAATAAGTTTTCAGTTTTCAATTTTCAACAAATAAACAGTATCCAAACACACCCTTAGTCTTACTCTCTAAAAAAAAAAAAAAACTCACTGCATTAAGGCCACATGGCCATGGTCCATGGTACATAGACCTTTCTGTTTTTTATTATATTTTTATAAAGCATCGTTGCCTTTCGTGGTAAAATAAAGTATGTGATGATGATAGTTATTTTATCCTGTCTAATTAAGAACATGCAAAAGTCCTTTAAAAAAAATGTAAATAGAGTACACCATTTTCAAAAATACACAAACTCCATCTGGTTATTCTGGTGAGTCATTTTCGAAAGTATTTTTCAACATGTTACTGTTACATCTAAATATAGACGTTCCTGTAGTAACATCTATATCATTTTTCCCATTTGTTATTCACTCTTCTCTCTCTTACCTCTTTGCTATCACTCCTTAGCTCTCTCATCATTGGGTTGTTGTCATTTGTCATTGTTAGATTTAGGTCATTGTTTTACATTTGGGTGGTGGCAATGGTTATTGTTACTGGGGTGTGGCTTGTTGGCAGTAGGCACTGGTGTTGCTGGGTTTGCTTTTAGTGGTTGTTGTCGTGGCTAGGTTGGATTGTCAATGTTTGTCGTGGCTATGGTGGATAGTTAGTGTTTGTCGTGACAGCTGTTTTGGGATTGTCATGGCAGTGGTCTTAGGGTTGTCCATGAGGTGGGTGCTATGCGGTGGTTTTGGTTTTGTGGTGGTCGTGTTAGCAGTTTCAATTTTGTTGGACATGGATTTGGTTTTGGGTTTCAGCCGTCAGTGTGGGTTGTTGCTAGGTCTGGGTTGGTGGTAGCAATGGGTTGTAGTTGGTGTGAGTAGAAAATAAATTATTTTAAAAGTAATACTTATTACACACATCTATTTCACACAATCTTAACATAGTTTGAACTGAAATTGTGAATTCAAGTGACAATTTCAATTCAAATTGTGTGAGTGTGTGTGTTATTAGGGGACAAAGTGTGAATTGGAATATAACTTAAAGTAAAAAAAAAAAAAAAAAAATGTAATTTCTCTTAATTGTTACTAATTCAATAAATACCAACGGTAGCTTTTATAAATTTATGAATATTACTTACGGTAGACTAAAAAATTTCGAATTGTTATAATTAAAAATACTGTTACGAACATTTATTATATAATCATCTTCACACGTTTTTATTATACATAAATTTTAATGAAAGAAAATAAATTATTACAAATATTGAGATTCTATTTTCAAATTTTCTTAACATCTTTTAAAGGTAACACTAATTATTTTTCTATTTCAATCAAAATTTCTATTTTAAAAAGATATCACAAAAGAAAAACACAAAAGGTCCAATTACTTATAAAGACAAATACTACATCTACAACTGATTTCAACCCATTAATCACCATACTTATAAATAATAAATAAATAAATCTCAATCCTTTCCAACGTGGGATTACACATTTGCCTAATTCATTATCTTAACTCTAACATTGTTACATTTAAGTTGCCAAATTATATTATTCTACTGCTAAAATACTCCAATTTTAGAATTAGGAAAGAAGCCAACATTTGTATTTTTACATTGAGACAAAAAATAAATGCCTTTAAGCTGAATTGGCACCTCCCCATGCACAAAGTGCTTGGGGATCTAGGGGGAAAGGATTCGACCTGCGATGTTAGCAGCATGTTGTAATTATTTCTCAAAAAAAAAAAAAAAACTTTTTTTTTTTTTGAAAAGATTCAACTTTTAACTTCTGCTTCGACACATTTTGTTTTGTTATGTTTTGTCGTTTTCCCAACTTTCGTCCAATGTTATCTTAAGCATATGAAATGTTATCTTAAGTACGCATTTTGATTATATTATTCTACTGCTAAATTTGCGAAAGCATAAAGACTATAAATGAGACAAACACAAAGCAGAGACTGACCCACGTCCCCAACGCCCAAAACCCCATCCCTTTTCGATGTTTAAATTCTTTTAATAATAAATATTTTTTTTTCCATACCATTCAAGGGAGAAAGAAAAACATCAGTTCATGTTACAAAATATAAGAACCAACGGAAGGAAACCAACAAAAGTGCATTGGCACACGGGTTGCCAAGCAAGCTACAGCTCTCAAGTCCTTTACAACTACAGTGGGAACCCAAAAGACATCACAAGAAACCCCATTTTGATTCAAAAACCATAGGTCAGTTAGTCTAGTACTATCTAACCAATCAGAAGCTGTGTTGTACTTATAAGTCTGCAAAAGACTCCTGCTATTGCTGAGAACCAAAATCTGCTAAAAACCTTGACCCTTTGCTGTCAGAACAGCTTCAAGCATAACATCCAGCAGTGCTCCAGTTGATGTTCGAGCGTTACTACTGATTGCTCCAAAAAACACCTTCTCCCCTTGAACTGTTAGAGCTTCATAAGCAGTACCATATCTATGTAACTTTCTGCTTCTACTATCTCCAAGCTTGATAATTATCTGCCAGTCCCCTGCTACACTTTGCCTCCCTGTTCTGATCTGTGCTGATGTACTCTCCCTCCCTGATCTGATGCCACTGCCCTCCCTGCCTCCTGGACTGTTCCTGTTTGAGATTGTTGTCATACGCCTCCCTGTCCCCCTACTAGAAAAAAAGTATTAATATCAAATTTAAGAAGGTTTCTTTCCTTTATCCTATCCGTACAGTTTTCTTCCCAAATTTGAATAGTTTTTATAATAAATGAAATGATTGTCCAAATAGGTTAGAAAATGATACCATGATTGAAGCATACACATATATTATTCGTTTATATATTATTTTTGCATTATCTCTTTCTCTCTACATATCTAATCTAATACTATATATAAAAAAGTAGAAGCATTTTCTTGCAATTAAAGAGGTGTTGCCATATAAGAAAAATGTCTATTTAAAATTCTGCCACGTTCACAATTAAAAAGCAATAAGTTATATTCTTTCACAATCCTAACCCCGTTTCATGGCTTGCCAGTATATAAAACAAAAATAAAAAATAAATAACCGGTTAAAATAACTAGTTAAAAACCCCTTAAAAACTTGCCATGTTTACCATTAAAATTCCAAAAGTTACAGTGTTTCGCTTAAACACGTATAAAAAGTAATAATTGAAACTTAAAAAAATTCTCTCCCCCTCTCACGGAGAACAATGGCAAGCAGCGTCATCAAAGAAGAGGAAGTTGCAGTAGAAGTAGAAGCGGTGCAAGCAGTGTACGGAGACGATTGCGTGGTTCTCCAATCCTACCCCCCCCCCCCTACCTCCATCTCCTCCTCAAGCCTTGCGCCATCGACGTCACCTCCCAACAGGTCTCTTTCTCTACTATTTTCTATTTCTGTTTGGTTGCCCAGAAAACGATGGAAAGTAAAACCAGAACCCAAAAAAGATAAAAGAAAAACCTTCAAAACCAGATCAAAAGACCACATCTTTTGCTTTACCCAAATAAGTTGTACTAATTTCTTCCCTTTGCAATCACACGGCTTAAAAAAAAAACCTACGTTCAAATTCCTTTCAATATCTTTCACTCTACTTCGTGATTAAGGAAAAACAAAAACTTCAATCGATGTATATCCATAGTTTGTAATTAGACTTCACCATCTTGATTCTACCAAAAATTTAGAAGGAAGATGATTCTACTCTGCCTATTAACAATGCCTCCGATTGGGTTCCTATTCATTTTCCGGCCTTTTCCGCCACAAATTAGATCTGTTATATGTTTCAAACTTTTACAATCACAATTGGGTTTGGTTCCATAAATTAGGGTTAAGGAATTTGAAATTCTAATATGTGAGTACTGTTTTCAGTAATGGGTTTGTTTAAATTCGACTCTTTTGGGTTTAAAACATTCAATTTCTTTCTCTACAAAGATGAAGTGGAATCTTTCTTCAATCTGGAGTCTCTAATTTCATCAATGCAAAGGTACTAATTTCTTTTCCTAATATTCTCCTAATTTTTCCTCTCTATTTTTTGAAATCATGGAAGGCCTCCGCAAAATGAAATCTTTCTAATCCTTTAAACTTAATCATTTCACTTTAATTTTCTAGTTTTGTTTTCTCTCTTACATGTTTCCTTATTTGTAAGGGGGATTGCAATTGTGGGGTTTTGAAATCTGAAAATATTTTGTTATTTTGTTTATACATTGTAGATTTTAAACGATATTTTTTTAAAAGTTAATTTTAAGTCATGATTTTTTAATTTTTGATGTTGGGTTTTTCTGGGTTTTGCATGTTTTAAATTGTTAAATCTAAAAGTATAATGTTCTTTGTACAAAATTGATTACTTTGTATGTTATGGTAGAGAATAATTTTCTTAGCGATATACTTATCAAAAAAATAACAATTTTCTCAGAGATTCCTAGGTGTTGGTTTTGGTGTGTACAAAAAATTTGGTTTTTTGGGTTTTTCATGTTGTATGCCATTCTTGAAAATTCATTGAGAATCTTTTTAGTACTAAGGTTATGTTTGGATTGGGCGTTTACTGAAAACTTTTGCGTTTGTGTTTTTGAAGGGCGTGGGACCCGACTACAGTGGCAGCAAGAAAACGCGCAAAACCTCCACGCTGAAACGCAAAATGAAATTCCAATACACATCGTTTCATTAAAACGTCTGTGCGTGTAAACACAAAACTCCAATACGCATCGTTTCAACAATGAAACTCCAATTTCTTGGTGAGCATAAACATAAAATGCGTTGAACTGAACCCAATATGTACTGTTCACAACACTCTCTGACCCAAGCAGAAGGACAAAACGCTGCGTTCTCTCCAACGGCTAAAATTTTTGCATTCCCTTTCTTCGTCTTCAATGAAATGCACCTACCCACCATCCTACAATAAACTATCAATACAAGAGTTGAAACACGGTAATTGCAATCCCACACGGAACAAACGAACCCATCCCTTCATGCTTTGCTCGAGCTCACCTTTTCTCTGCTTGGGACGTTGTTGCTGCCACTATAGGTCTCTACATTCACGGGTACTGTTCTGTCTAACTTTTCATACTCTCTGATCTATTGCTGTCTAGTTATATTGTTTTCCATGAGCACACTTCAATTTGTGGTTTTGTGTTCAACGTTTGTGTGTAATTTTAGTTCAACGTTTGTGTGTGGTTTGTGTTTTCCATGACATTAGTATGTGGGTTACTCTCTCCTTCGTGTAATTTTGGGTGTTTGAAGGAGCTGCCTATGTTGTATTTGGACTATATATGTTAGTTTACTTTTTGCATTTTTCATGTGGGCATGCGTAACTGATTATGATATGCATATAAACTGTTCGTTGAAATGCCTCAATGAGTATAGAAGGAAGTTGTAGCAAAAGTGGGTAAGGGGAAATTGAAGGCTGATGGTAATGAAGATAGAACTGGGTAGAAAGATCCTAAGGAACTAAAAGCTTATTATGATTTGTCTGCTACCCAAGTCCTAGACGGCAAGAAGCATAATGGATTTTTGAGAAAGAAAGGGGTCGATGCAGTGATTGAGCAGTTGGATGAAATGGGAAAAGTGGTGACTCACACACAGTTTAAAAACAAATGGGATCATTTGAGAAAGAGTTGGAACACAAACTGTGTAAACAAACATCTGGGTTAGGTTATGATCCTGTAACTGGGGTTATTCACATGACTGATGAGTAGTGGACCCGAAAGATTCAGGTTAGTTCACTTTACATAATTGTGAAAAACTCAGCTGCCTACAACTAATATTGTGTTCTAACTATCGGTTGTCCACATGTAGGCATGTCCCAAGGCGTTAACCTTTAAAAACAAACCTTTGCCAAAGGTTAAGTCCATGGAAATTATGTTTGAAGGCATGGTTGCAACGGGAAAAAATGCATTCTGCACAAGTGGTGAAATACCAAATGATTGCACCGAAGGGTCTGGGGACTCCGCTGATAGCAAAGAATTTGTTGACCCCCAATGTGAACCCTCTGCGAACTCAGTTGACCCAATGAAGGTTGAAGGCCTAGCATCGTCCAGAGATAGACCAGCAGTGAATAAGGGGAAAGGCTTGGCAAGCGGTGTCCAACTTTTTAGGGGAATTTGCAAGAAACCAAGAAAGAAGCGTTCAACCATGAAAGAGACGTCCGACTCTTTGAAGAACATGTCAGATGTTATTGTTGAAAGTAGAAGTGTAAGTACTCAGAATACACCATTTCGCACCACAACAGCTAATGAGATGCAAGCAATTATGGACATGGTGTTAAGTCTTCCTGGGGTGCAAGTGGGTGATCGTCTTCATATGTTCAACACCTTCTTCTTTGTAAATAACGTAGATGGTAGGAACATGTTTGCAGCTAATGTTCAGAGGAAGGAGGTCCAGCTAAAGTGGCTAGAGAAGCAGTACGAAATGAACCCTCAGTTTCATGTTCTCTGAAGGAAAGGGGCTTGTCTACGGCCCGAGTTGCTTATCTTTATGTACCTCTTGGTGTTGTAGTAATCAGATTATTTTTATGTACCTCTTGCACTCTTTTTTTCCAGAATTTTGTATTGGCACAAACTATATGCTTGCCATGGGTGTGTATGTAAAACAATGATTACTAATTGTCATCTTTTGTATGCTTACTTGTTCCTTTTTCTTATGCTAGTGTTTATAATTGTCATATGTAAGTAAGACTTTTGTCACTAATTAAACCATAGTTCTGATTGCATCAATTTCTACCCCATAGTTTGAATATAAAACTGCCTAACATTATTTTTTGAAATATTTACTATTTATGTTGGCAAGATTATTTTTATTTTTTTGGTGAGAATTCATTTATTTTTTCAATGGTTTTTGATTTCCATTGTTTAATGATGGAAATCATTTCAAATTTATTTTTACTTTTCAAATTGTCTTTCTGGTGCTGTGTGTTTTTTGGAAGGGGTATCAGAAAATTGTTAGTTATGCTATCAGGTTTCATTAGAAAATTTGTAATGGAAATATGTAATCCTAATTGGTGCTATCAGTTGATGCTATCAGGTTTCATCAATTTCTACCCCATAGTTGGTGCTTCTTTCTTCTAAACATGTGTACAAAAGGATCAGCCAACCCAATTTTTCCTCTTTGTTTTTTTTCTTTTTCTTTTTGGGTACAAAAGCACCCTACATATTCTCTGGTACTGTTCACACAGCCCGTGAACTTTACCAGATGAGTTTCATGCCTTTGTTTTAATTGTTTTTGTGTGTGTGTGTGTGTGTGTGTTTTTTTTTTTTTTTTTTTTTAAGGAATTGCATGTACATCTTTCCAATGTAGTAGTTTAAATGTTGTGGAGGTAAACAAGGGTTGTCATTAGTTGGTTTTTATTTTTATTTAAAATTTTTTTTTATGGTATACAATGGTACGTATGTTTTAAGTTCACATGTAGTCATTGATTAATGATAACGAGTCTATTGCTAATATTTTCTTCTTTTATTTGTTACCCAAATGAAGTAGACAAGATAATTGTGTAGTGTATGAAATCATGTCAAATTCGTGCTTCTTTCTTCTAAACATGTACACAAAAGGATCAGCCAACCCAATTTTTCCTCTTTTTTTTTTTTTTTTTTTTTTGGTACAAAAGCACCCTAACATCTTCTCTGGTATTATTCACGATATTGTTCACACAGCCCGTGAACAGTACCAAATGAGTTTCATGTCTTTCTTTTAATTGTTTTCGTCATTTTTTTTTTTTAAGGAATTGCATGTAGATCTTTTATAGCAGTAGTTTTAAATGTTGTGGAGGTGAACAAGGGTTGTCATTAGTTGGTTTTATTTTATTTTATTATTATTTTTTTTATGGTATACAATGGTACATGTGTTTTAAGTTCACATGTAGCCATTGATTAATGATAACAAGTCTTACAGTTGATTAATTATAGGGGTATTCTGATAAGTTTTTTTGATCACATGTAGCCATTGATTTATTCTATTGCTAATATTTTCTTCTTTTATTTGTTACCCAAATGAAGTAGTTGTACCTGTGTAGTGTCAGTGTCTATATGAAATCATGTCTAGGTGACTGTTGAATATGTGTGTATTGGCTTTTCACAGATATAAAAAGAAAGAAGTTTCAAGGTATTCAAAAGGATAGATTTGCTAAATGACTCATCTGATTCTCAGCACCAGTAAGTTTCTATACTAATAACTTGTTTTTAGCATGCATATTATAGTATCACTCCAGATTTTGTACATGCAATTAAAGTTGGTAACATATGTAGGGACGCAAACTTTGAGATTAGCGATAACATTGTACTTGCAGCATATATAGTTGGGTGGGCAAGTGTCGTAGCTTATATAGAGACCTATATGACTAAAGTACCAATGCATACGAATATACAAACAAGGTATGAATGGGTACAGTATACATTAAATGGAAATGAAAAGAAATGTCACAATGTGTTTAGAATGTCAAGCCATGTGTTTCGACAATTATGTCATACATTGCGCGCTCAGTATGGATATGACGGTACCAAAAGAATTTGCTTGGAGGAGTCAGTGGCAATGGCATTGGTGGTACTTGGTAATGCCATGGGTAATAGAATGATGCAGGATAGATTTCAACATTCCGGTGAGACAGTGCATCGACATGTGGCCACGGTAATTACCTTGTTAGCCACGGTTATGGCACCAGACATTATCAAGCCTACTGATCCTACATTTCGTACCGTGCCATCACATATTCAGGGGTCAAATCGAAATTGGCCACATTTCAAGGTACTTTGTGAATTTGGTATCTTGACATGATTGTATTCTTGTTATCTTTATGGTCATACCATGTATTTCATTTTCACATGGCATTTTTGTGGCAATTGTTAGGGTTGCATTAGTGCGATTGATGGGGTTCACATCCTCGTGGTCTTACCAGAAGAGGAGCAACACCCATATAGAGGAAGGAAAGGGGCCACAATAGTAAACTGCATGTGCGCATGTGATTTTGACATGAAATTCACATTCACGTGTGTGGGATGGGAAGGGTCAGTGCATGACACCAGGATCTTTTTAAATTGCCTCAATAATGAGAGTGACAACTTCCCAAAACCTCCACCTGGTTTGTAAATATGCAGTTTAATTACAGTATTAAAGTATATATTACGTAGTGAAAGCTAATATAATAAACGTGTTCGTTTGCAAGAAAATATTATCTTGTTGATTCAGGGTACTCGATGAAGACAGGGTTCCTTGTACCATATAAGGGGGAGCGATACTACATTCCCGATTTTCAAAGAGGTTCACAGTTGCATCATCCAGAGGAGAGATTTAATTATCTCCATTCCTCACTTCGTTCAGTCATAGAACAAACTTTTGGAGTTTGGAAGAATAGATGGAAAATTTTGAGATGTATGCCAGGCTTCAGTATACGCACTCAAAATAGAATCATTGTTGCTACAATGGTTCTTCACAACTTTATTAGAACACATGACCACAATGACGTTCCACATTCGCGTTTTGCATGGGACACATATGGAGGTAGTGAGGGAGGTCATTACGATGGAGTGGCAGATGTGGCCTTTTACTTGGATTCAGATGAGATGAAAGAGGTGCGGAACTATATCATAGAATCGATATATATGGACCATAACTAATGGTTCACAAACTTCAATATAATACCATTTTGTATTATGGTATTTTTTTTTTTTTTTTTTTTTTTTTTTGTCAAGCAAAACTTAATAGCTCATGGGTACTTAATTGTAAAGCCTTGGATTTATGAAGTTGTATATATCGTTACATGTGAAACTCATTAGTATTGCAACAGTAGATTTCTTGGTTACAAGGGACTTCTGAATAGAGTCCAATCTAATTTGAATATTACAGTAAACTCAATAGATTTTAAGATTGTAACAGTAAACTACGAGGAATTTATACAAAAAAAAAAAAAATCTGCTCTCAATTTTTTTAAGACACCAAGAACCCAATCTATCAATGGTTGGCAAATTGTATATATATATATATAGACACACATATACAATAACAGAATTTACAATCTTCTTTAAACTTAGCAATAACATTATCTCCATCAAACGTCTTCACATTGTTTTAAAAAGTACAACTACATACATATCATAAATTGACTTGCAATAGTACGATTAACATACAAAACAAATGTAATAATACAACTTGCAGTTATTACATACATACACATCCCATTATGGCAAACACATATGCCTGATTTTGATTTCCCCAAACCTAATAGACAAGATAAGTAATACTAGAAAGATGACTCCCAAGACTACTATAGTTATTGTCAACTTCTTTGCTTTCTCTTTAGAGATCATGCGTGCAGCCTTAGCTCTTTCAAACTTTTGTTTTGCAACTCACTCCCTTTCCAATGCTACGGCTGTTAGAGCGTGTGCTTGCTTCGACTCTTCATTGGCAACTTCCACCGCATGCTCCAATCGGTTGAATTTGGTAATAACTATAGGTGCTATTGCTGCACCACGCGTACAACAAATGCTGGTGTCTAACCACTTGAAGAACTTGCATGCACGGTCATCATCCTGCACAATACAATACAACACATAAATAGGAATACAACGAATTGGTTCTTTAACGCACAACACAAATATTTAGCCAATACTTGGATATGGTACTTACTGGTGACCAATAGCGACAACTATAAAACCTCCTACCAAATGTATGAAGTTTCAAGGACGTCCTAATTTTGCAATTCTCCACGTCACAAAAATGGCCATCAGAACTGAAGAAATAGTTACTTGTTTCCAACATTCATAGTTCTTGGCAGTAGATATTATGTTGGCTTGGAATAGTGAACAGTACACCAAACTCACTCTACACCATCACGTAAAGAGGTCTACAAGACTGCCAAGAATTACACATTAGATAATTATTATAATTTGAGCACGTTTACACAATAACGACCTATGAAACACCAATAAAGTTACTAATCTCTACACATTTGAAAACAAAAATCTTCTTTAAACTATAGTGCAAGAGGCATATATATTTAAGACTTGAAACTATAGAAACTATCTTCTCACATGTAACTCAAGAGTTTTTATGTAGACATGTTGGTGTAACTAGATTTATAGAAACAAAATGCAAATGATGTAAAAAGGCAGAGGGTGCATCACCAGCTGCTACACTGCTACACTATGGTATTTTGTTGTTGATACACCTGCCTTTTACTGCAAACTTTCCTATTAAAGAAATCCATATAGGGGCAGAAGTTTGGACCCAGCACTTAAGGTCAGGCTAGTGAACGGCACATTTCATTAATGAAAATTGAAAGGATTATCCATCAAAGTTGTAGCATACAACACTAGGTCACCAATTTAGCAATGCAGCTGACTTTGGCAATCCATCCAAAAAATCATTCATAACCATTACTCAAAAAAGTAATTTTTTTTGATAGGATCCATTACTCAATTTAATTGTGCTCAGACTGTAAAATGAGCAAAAATAACATTTGCAAATGATAAAAATTTGAGCTCAAACTATGTAAAAGTAAAAAGAAGATAGTTGATAAATTGAGACAAGGTAGGAATTAATGCCAAAAAATGAAGCATGTATGATTGACCCACCATCAGCTGTCACTCACTCTTTTCCACTGATGATTCAAGTATTTTTAACCAGTTCACATATTGACCTTGCTCCTTTTTATGTAGGTGGTGGAGGAGGAAATTGGTCAGGCTTTCTCCAACTCCCCTTGCAACTAGGTACTCCTTGAGTGCATTTTGCAATTGAGGGTCCAAAGAGCTATACACAGATGTAAAAGATAGAACAATAACAAGGATGATTATGGTTTAGATTTTAGAGAATCCAAATCAGGGGGAAAAAATCTAAACAATTAACATAATGAACATGATGTGAATGGAACAAGCATTTGCACTAATGTGTTTTTTGAACAAAAAATAATTATGAAAAGATTTACCAAAATTAAAACATACAGAATGACTTTGGGATTGAGAAACCTCACATATCCAATAAAACTAAGATGTAAATAGTAGTATTTCATCATAGTCCAAACTTTGATATCATAAGCTAAATGCTGGAGTAAATATGAGGTTTTTGGATTTTGATTTATTTTTTGGGTTATTTTAATTTATGATTTTATCAGGGATGCAACACTATAGTGTAAAAAGTATGGATCATAAATTCATCAGATAAGTACCTAGACAACGTAGACAATGAAAATAGCACTCTCTCAATCACACAGCCAATGATTTATAGATAAAAAAGGATGTGCTCAGTGTACAAAGTTTCCACTTTTGCAGGGTTTGGGAGAAGTATAATTAAAACCACAAAGAAAGTAAAACTGTGTCCTGTCCTGATTAATAACTTTATTAACATGTAACAAGATTAGTTAGACTAGTATAACTATGAAACATCCTCATTCCAGATAACACCCACCACTCATTCAAAAAGTTAAAAACTAACCTGTATGGCCAATGATGCCTTCAAGACATTGTGATCATAAACATGAACCCTTAATAAAATCTTTTTTTAGTTATGACCACAAACTCTGTAATGGCTTCAGCAAGAATCTGATTTAAAAGAAACCCATTAACCCATTAACAAGATCAAAACTTTGTAAAAAGAAATCAAATGAACCCATTAACAAGAACTGAAATTCCAGCAAATGAATAGAGAGGACTGAACTTGCACTCTATCAAATCAAATGAAGTAAATTCTAGCAAATGAAAAGAAACCCATTAACAAGAACTGAAATTCGAACAAGACATGATAGAAAATAGTGAAAAAAAAATTTGAGAACACTCACCTTAGGGAAGTGGGATTCATTTCTGCATGGTTGCTTTTGGTTTTTGAGCTCAGGCTAATTCAACTTTGGGTTTCAAGGAGCACTATCATGGGTGGGAGAGGAGTGAAATTGGGGAAAAGAGTGAAATGGGTTTATGAAAGGACTAGGTTGTCTTTGCCGATGTTGGACTGGGTGACATTCATCATGGATTTCTCTTCTGAGCTCTTCGCCAGTGTCGGACCTCGTTGATTTCTCTGGTGGGTGCGGAACTATCTTCTCTGGAGGGTGAGGAGTGAATAGCAGAGAGAGAGAGAAAAAAAAAAGGGTGTTTTCAGCTAAGCTACAGTAAAACGCGACCCTTATATATTTTCAGCTGCGCTACAGTACTCACGTTTTGCTACAGTAATTTTCAGTTTTCAATTTTAAATTTTTAGTTTTCAGTTGTATCCAAATAGACCCTAAGAAACAAAACCGGTATAAAAAGAAAAATAACTTGTTAAAATACAATTAAAAGGCTTGCAATACTCCCCCCACCCCCCACCCCAAAAAAAAAAAAAAAACGCAGATATAGAGAGAGAAGTAGAGAGTTCGTAAGTCGTCAATGTCCATTTTGATTTTTCCAGAGAAAGAAGTAGAAGAAGGAAGATGATACCGAATTCGGCGTCAAGAATGAAAAAAGTTCCCTCTGCCCGCAAACAATGTCTCCGATGGATTCTATTCTTTCTCTGATTTTTTTAGGTAAATTAGATCTGTTATATGTTTTCAATTTGGTTCTAGATTTAAATTTAGAAATTAGGGCTAATGAAATCAGGGACTATTCTTTTTTTAATTTTCTCAATAATAGATTTTTTACAATTCGTCTATTTTGGAATTAAATCATTCAATTTCTTTCTCTCCAGAGATGAAGTGGAATCTTTCCACAATCTAGAGTCTCTAATTTCATCAAATCAAGGTACTGATTTCTTTTCCTAAAAATCGTAAAACAAATGCATAGTGCAAATACTGCAATCAATATTAATTTTCACTGAAACCTTATTAAAGAACACTATCAGGTTCCAGTAAATTATACTTCTACAATGATTGCGACATGTATATATATTGTGATTGAAGTTATTTTAATTTAGGCTTAGGTTTGGGTATGATCTGTCAATGTTTATGAAATTCTCATAATCTTTTTTTTTTTTTTTTTTTTGGGTGTGTGTGTATTGAAAATGTTGTTAGGTTGATCATTGTTTAAACATTTAATGCCTACTGTTTTTTTTTTTTATTGGTTCTAAGTTTGAATATAATTGTTATTATTATTTTAACACTTGATGTGTAGAATTGGAATACCTTACACAAGATTCATTGGAACACCACTCTCCTTCTATTGCTTGCTGACTCTCTCTCCGTTTCTTTCAATTCATTTTTTTTTTTTATTCCAGGCACTGAGTTTGTGGTTTAACTTTATCGGTTGTGGTACAAAATACTAAACCCAAGGACGAACAGTCATCGGGCAATGAATATCAAAACCTTCTTCTATATCTAAGAGGTACAAACTAACTTTGTTTATTCATTTTATTCTGTTTGGTAATGGTTTAATGGCATGTTGTGTCTATCGAGGGCTACAATACAATTACAAATCCAATGTCACATGTCACATGTGGCCAAACTGGTTTCAATATCTTCTTTGACTATACAGAAGCTGCCAATGCAATTGTTATGTCCAAGTACTCTTTATTGACAGTGACAAAGAGAGGTTTGCTTGGCTGTTTTTCTCTTTCCTTTCTCAATTCCTCTAATAGTATTTGAAGAAATCCTTGAACCAATTTTCCCCTACCTCAATCCAAAAATTTCTACCTTTGCAAAGATTGTTAAGATGGACATGCAATTTATATTGGAGTTACACATGCCAAATGTGTGACACATACAAACTAAGGAGATGCTTTATTAGTTATTTAGTGCCAAGAATTTACAAATCTTTATTCTTATTGTAATTACTAATTAGAATGTAATAATGTTGGATTTTTAATGGATTTTAGCGTTTGGGTCAGTAATGAGCTTGAGGGAGGACATCCATTTATTATATTAACAGATCGTAGAGAACACATATATGGCCCATTGATCTCACTTTCCTGACATTTTTTTCCCATAGATAGAGCTTAAATTTTTACAAGCAAAACTATTTAAGTTTGTGTTATTTCAATATTGCATAGCATGTGGTAAGTTTTTCTGATTCCCATTATTAGTCCAAAATTTTATGTAGACTTGGTGGCTGAATAAGTTTCAAGGTTCTAGTTTTAGTGGGTAGGGTGTTGTTTTTATGTGTTTTAATTCAAGTTGTGACCAAAAGATAATTGGAAAAAAAATTTCTCCTAATTTTAATGGTTTGGTTGCAGTAAAAATGAGAAATGCATTTATGCTTCAATGTAGCATGGGCGTCATATTCTGCAAATCATAAACCTAGGTGAATTCTGTTCCATCTTCCCTTTGGTAGAAGAATTGAAGTGAAAGGTTATACCATACGAAACAAACACATCTAAATAATCAAAGCCAGATGCTGCATCTCACACAAACGTTAAACCCATTTGTCCAAAGCTAACTGCCATCAAAACTACCTATTTTCTTCCTCAAATAAACGTATTTGTCATTATGTTTTTTCCATCCTTTTGTCAAAGCACAAATTCACAAAGATCTCTGTTGGATAAGATGGTGGGTATTTTGCAAGAAGATTACAAAATCAAAAGGTTAGGAACCGCCATTGTGAGATTGTCTTACCACAATCTTCAGCTCCTACTGTTAGACTGCTAGATCCACTGCTGATATTTATGTTTTTAAAATTAGTTCGTTAAATATGATTTAGGTTTTGGTATTTTGGTTAGCTTCATTTATATTTAGGCTTTTGGGTTAGATTTGATTAGTTTATATTAGATTTCCTTGTCTCTGTACAAGGGACGTCACAAGGCAGCAAGAGACAAGAGCAAGAAAACAATTTGCAGACAAAGAAGGTACAGGCAATAGGGAGAGGCTTTAGTTGAACTTTGAAGTTAACAAAGAAGATAGAGAAGTGTTTTTCTTGATGTGGTATGAAATTTAGTCTCTTTCTCTCTTTATCTCTTTCTTTATTATTATTATTTTTTGTTCAAACAAATTTCCGTGCTCTTTGTTTAGTTCTAAATTTTGGTTATCATAGTTTTTTACTACAAAAATGTTAATGTTTTATTATTTATTGGCATTGCTTTAGGTACGTATGAAATATCTTTAGCCTACGATTCAAATGCTATCTGGTACTAGATCTCTTAGAGATAGCAAAAGATATCACTTTCTTACCCTTTTTCATAACCATCACAATTCCAAAGTCAAAACAAAGCAAAGTTTTCACCAAACAAACTTCTACTTCTCTTATTGTGTATGCTGTGTTTATATTCAATTGCTACTCTAATCAATTTCTTCTAAAGAAAAATACATAAAATATATCTCCTATTTTTTGAAGCAGGTCTGGTTAGTATGATTTCGAGAGAAAGAGGAATATGCAAATATGCCTATTTTTTTTAATGCCAATTTCTTTCTCTCTCCTTATTAAGGGGTTCTATTTTTTTAAAAGGGCACTATTTGTGATGAAACCCAAATACCTAAATATTTATTACAAGTTTGGGTATCTTAGTATCTATTTTATTGTTAGTTTCTATCACTCATACTGTTGAATACTTTGTTTTCTTGAATTATTTTGGAACTTTGTGCACTCATCTTAATTTCATTGAATTTTGCATATAAACGCATGTTGTTGTTGCATATAACCTCATGTTTAACTTGTTTTTCATATTAAATAATTAGTGTGGTGCTCAATTAAGGTAGATCAAGATGTTTTTTTTTTCATATTTAGGTGTGTGTGTAGACTCATTACATGTCTTAGAGTGTAGGGACAAACTAGCAATGATGAACAATGGAGTGGAGGATTTTTTTAAAATTATTTTTAAATGTATTTGAACAATGGTAATTTGTACCAACTGTATAGCACACATTTTTCATAACTAGAACTTTTTTTTTTCTTTCATACATGCCTACTTTTTGTTTCTGTTTAAAGGTTGGATGGAATGCCATGTTGTCTTTGGCAAGATGCTATATGGGATGGATGTTGTCTACAAGAGTGAAGTAGAAGGATATCTTCCTTTCAGTTTTATAGAGTGCAACTCAATGCATCATTTATTTTTTATGCCAATGCTATTTTTTATGAATATTTTATTTTTATTTTGCAAGGTCTTAATTGCTACTTAGAGCCAAAGAGTAGTTGAAAAAGAGGTAGAGACAAATAAGAAAATGAATATTGGTGAAATCAAGAAAAGTGCAAATATTATTAAGATCCTAATGAAGTAGGAGTTGATGGAAAAGGACAGTGGTAGGAAGCATCAAGAAATTGAAAACCAAATGTACATGGCTCAAGGAAAGAGCAAAGCAATGCAGATTTTTATTGGTACCAGCTCTTATCTTTTAATGATTGATATTGATAAAATTCTATAATGGAAGACTTGGTTAGGCCTACCATAGCCACTTTCTTTGCACTTACATAGGCTTGGACATTTGATCTTGAGGGACCAATTTTTAGTTCCAATTAGTGCAAGTGCAAAATCAGGATTGACTCTAAGGGATCTTTTTTTTTTCTCCCCCCTACCTCAAGATATATAGTTTGTTTGACTTTGTATTCTTGGAATTAATTGCCCTCTTTGTAATTTAACGTTTAGGAATATTTTTGACATTGGTTGATGATATTTTGGATATTTTTAGTAGATGAAGAAATTATGAGATTAAATTCAATGTTCAAAGGCATATATGGTTGTTGACAACTTTGCACCTACAAGATTTATAGATGAAACATGAAGTCATTAAGCAAGGAATAAAATATATGAAAAATTTTAATAAGTAGAACTTCTTCTTTTTTCACTTTAATTAATTATTATTTTTGAATAAGTGCATTTCTTTATTTCTATTAATTATATGTATTGTTGTATTATGAGTTTTGTATTATTTCTTGGATCACCCGTGTTTGGTAAGTGGTCTCAGGCACTCTCAGCTACTGTAAGACGATACTTTTCCTATTCCAAAACTTCACCAACCTTGCTCATCCAATGTGGGTGTCTCTGTCTTGTTTTTTATTCTTTTCGCATGAAGCTCTAAAAGCTCGAAATAGTGTTAAAACACAAGAGCTGTTTAGACCCCCAAATTAAAGTTACGGCTAGATTGATTTTACTTTAACTTAAACTAAGTGTAGAATAGAGTAAATGCGAGCGTATAAACAAATAAACTACTCTAACCCATAATCATTAAAACACAGTAGTAAAATGAAAGGTAAAAGAGCAGGGAAGAAGAATGCAAACACATGATAACATGCCAATATATTATTGAAGAGGAAACCGAAGAACTCGGTGAAAAACCACTCCGCCGCCCTCCAAGCGGTAATCGATCCACTAGACAATCAGTTGAGATACACGAATAGCGAAAGACCCTCTAAGCCTAATCTACCCAATGTACCTAAGTCCTGCAAGCTCTTACTCCAACAAGGCTTCTCAGAACCATGTCTTGTCTAACTTTCCGGATCCCGCAATACGCCCAATTGTATCTGCCAAGCCTCACTGGCTTCTTTTGGCAAATCCCCAAAACTTCCCAAGCTCCAAAACACTCTCTACACTCTGGATATGTGTGAGTTGTGTTTGGGTACAAATCTTCTGTCAAGGTATGATAATGGAGGAGGGAAGGAGAAGAGGTTAGAATGATTTCTCACTAAGAATGAGTAGCTCTCTCTCTAAAAAATTGGGTGTGTGTGTTGTAGAAAACCTATCTAGGGTTTTTCTCTATGAATGACCTCCTTTACATTTATGGGTAATGATGGTATATATAGTATGAGTGAAGGGTAAGAAAATCACACTTAAAAATCCTCCAGACAGAATGTTTCGGGACTACCTCACGGGAAAGCCTTACTTGCGAAAGTCAACATAAAATATAGTTGTAAATCACAACTTTACAGTAGTTTTGTTTTGTTATTTTTTCATGGTATGCTGCTAAAACAATAAAAAGCCTAAAATACTTCCTCAATCCTACTCTAAAAGCTAAAATAACTACACTACCAATAAATAAAAAATAAAAAATAAAAAACTCTCTACTTTAAGCCCACATGGCCGTGGTCCATGCCACATAGACCTTTCTATTTTTTATTATATTTTTATAAAGCATTGTTGACCTTTTGTGGAAAATAAAAGATTGTGATGACCATAGCTATTTTATCCTAGCTAGCTAATTATGAGTTCATTCGGCAAAAATTATTTTTGTCAACTTATTTTACTATTTAGTTTATTTTTGCAATTATTCATGGGTCTCACTGCACTTTTTGATTATATTCATGGGTCCCATTGTACTATTTCAGCTAATTTTTATCTTTATCGATAGTACTTTCAGCAAAAAGTTTTCAATTTCAGCAAAATAAGCGAATCATTTTTCTAAATATTTTACAACATGCTACGGTTATATGTAGATATAGATGTTATTGTAGCAACATCTATATCATTTTTCCATTTTTTATTCACTCTTCTCTCTCTTACCTCTTCGCTATCACTCCTTAGCTCTCTCTTCATTGGGTTGTTGTCTTGTCATCAGGGGCAGCTTGATCCATTTGAAAGCTTAAAGCGAAAATTAATTTTTTTTTATATGCAAAATTACTTCTAATTAACATACACCACGTAAATATTTTTTTTATAGAAAGTTTATAGATGAAAAATTTGACAAAATTTTTAACACTTGTTGATGTGGCATATTTATAATGGTAATTGGTAAGTAAAAGAGTGATATTAGTTATGGACCTAGATGAGAATTAATAAAAGTTTGCAAACTCAATTATTGTGAAAAATGTTGTGAATTTTTGTGTATTGTTCTTTTTTTTTTCTTTTTTTTTTTTGGAGAAGTGCTATATTTACAATATTTTTCATAACAAATCCTACGTGTTAAATTACTTTTTTTTTTCCTATTTGAATCCACCACAATTTTTTTTTTCCCAATAACAGCATGTATCAACTTGTTACTTAGAATTTGTTATAAAAGTATTGTGAAAAATGTTGTAGACGTAGCATTTCTCTCTCGTTTTTGTTTGTTTATCATTTGATAAAAAAAATATTATTTTATTTATTGGTTAATATTTGGACTTAATTAATAGTTTAATACTATAACAATGAAATACATAGCCCTATTGGTTAAAATTTGGGGGCTTTTTTTTTTCTTACTTGAGGTCTTAGGCGATTGCATCAATTGCTTAGAGCATTGAGCCAACACTGCTTGTCATTGTTGGATTTGGGTCATTGTTTTATATTTGGGTGGTTTCAATGGGGGCAACAATTGTTGTGGTTGGGGTGGGTTGTTGGCATTGGTGTTGCTAGGCTTGGTTTTGGTGGTTGTCATGGCTAGGGTGGATTGTCATTGTTTGTCGTGGCTACAATGGATTGTCATTGTTTGTCATGACAGTAGTTTTGGGATTATCTTGGTAGTGGTCTTAAAGTTGTTCATAAGGTGGGTGCTATGAGGTGGCTCTGGTTTTGTGGTGGTCATGTCAGTGGTTTCAATTTTGTTGGAGGTGGATTTGTTTTTGGGTTTCGGCCATCAGTGTGGGTTATTGCTAGGTCCAAGTTGGTTGTAGCAATGGGTTGTGGTTTGTGTGGGTGAAAAATAAATTATTTTAAGAGTAGTAATTATTACACACATCTATTTTGCACAACCTTAACATAGTTTGAATTGAAATTGTGATTTCAAGTGACAATTTCAAGTCAAAGTGTGTGTATGTGTTTTTAGGGGACAAAGTCTGAATTGGAATATAACTTAGGGTAGAAAAATGTAATTTCCCTTGATGGTTATTAGTTCAATAAATACCAATGGTAGTTTTTATAAATTTATGTTATACTAGTTACGGTAAACTAAATTTTTTTTGAAAGAATCGTAATAATTGAGAACAATATTATGAAAATCTAATATATAATCTTTTTTGCTGAAAACGTTTATTATATATTCATCTTCACAATTTATTATTTATATATAAATTTTAATGAAAAAATAAATTATTACAAAAATTGTGATTCTATATCAAATTTTCTTAAGATCTTTTAATGGTAACATTAATTGTTTTTCTTCTTCAATCAAAACTCCTGCTTCAAAAAATATATCATAAAAGAAACATTAAAAATATATCACAAAAGAAACACATTCCAGAAAATCCAATTACTAATAAAGACAAATGTTACTTGACAACTGATTTCAACCCATTAATCTTCATAATTATAAATAATAATAAAAAAGTCTCTCTCATTTTCAATGTGGTATTACACATTTAATTATATCCTTATCTTAACTCTAACATATTTACATTTAAGTTACCAAATTATTTTCGTTATTTGATATAAACTGCTACAACAAATATACGTGTGTTTGTGGGTGGGTGGGGTGTGAAACAGAAATGCTTAGGCCGGAGCCAGGGGAGGTCTGGAAGGGCATTTGTTAATGTTGAATTATTTACAATAAAATACTCCAACTTTGGGATTAGGAAAGAAGCCAACATTTGCATTTTGACATCGAGACAAAAAATAAATGCCTTTAAGCTAAATTGTATATTCAATTTTTAACTTCTGCTTCGACACATTTTGTTTGGTTATGTTTTGTAGTTTTCCCAACTTTCTTCGAATGTTATCTTAAGTACATGAAATGATTGGCGTCATTACGACTAGTCACAGGTCTGTTTTGAGTATAAATCGAAATGATTGACGTCATTCCTTCGCTAATAACTTTCTAAGAAGAATAACGCTAGAAATATAAATTTTTTTACAAAAAAATTTACAAACTGCTGATGTGGCGAATGATTATTGACAAATAAAAAAGTGATGTTAATGGTGGGCCTAGATGAAAACCAATGAAAAGTTGGTCATGTAAGGTTGAATTTAATCAACCATTTTATTGGTTTTATTCCGTGCCAAATTTGCTTGTATTTTAGCATTTTGTAACCCTGTATTTAGGTGGGTTTGTTGTAAGGGTAGTGAGTGAGATAGAGTGAAGTTTGCTCAAGAGTGTGCAAGAAAACAGAGACTCGCGGCTTGACCTCGCGGGTGACTCGCGGCTGCAAGCCGCCAGACGCAGCACACGTGCCAAGCATGCCAGAAGGTGAACAGTCATGCTAGCTGGAGCACTACAGGACAAAACAGGACAACTGGCCATACGGTTATCTCGCGACTGGATCTCGCGACTCAGTCAAGTTGCGAGGTCAAGCCGCGAGCCACCGCTGTTTTGTAAATCCTGACGTTTCACATTCCTCTCTCACTCCAGTATAAATACCCCTTTTACCCACAAATGTAAGAGAGCTTCCAGAGAGAATTTTAAGAGAGAAACCCTAAAGAAAAACAAGATTGATTCACCCACAATCTATACATTAGAGTCTCTTCAAATTCCTCAACTCTCTTCCTCTCCATTGTCAAATCCTTGAGAGGCATTTTACCAAACCTTGTTCTCACCATATTCATCACTGTGAGAGGGCTGTTTGGATTTCTGGGAAGCAGTTAGGAAGGAACCAATCTTCATTGGTTGATGCTACGGTCTAGTAGCGGAATCCGGGAAGCTAGAAAAGAAAAAGGTTCGGCGCAACCTCGTTGGAGTAAGAAGCTTGGAGGGCTTAGGTGCATTGGGTAGATTAGGCTTGGAGGGTCTATTGCTGTCCATGTATCCTAACTAAATTTTCTAGTGGATTGTTTACTGCTTGGAGGGCGGCGGAGAGGTTTTACGCCGAGGGCTTCAGTTTCCTCTTCGATAACACATCGCGTGTTGTCTTTGTGTTTGCATCTTTCTTCCCTTTTATCTTTGCCTTTTATTATCTGCTGTAGGTTGTGATTTTAATTTGGCTTAGATAGTTTATCCAATTCTATATTATAGCTTATGTTCATTTTCCGCACACTAGTTGTTTGACATAATGCTTGAATTGGTTAAGTTGTAATTTGGGGGTCTAAACGTTCAAGGGTATTTATACACATATTTGAACTTTCAATTGGTATTAGAGCGGGTACACTTGTTGTGGTTTTATTACCTAAGTGTGATCCTAGACCCCTGTATTGTGGTAGCTGTTATGGAAAATACCATGCTAAATTGTAGCTTTAGTGTTTGTGAAAATGACTCTATGCATATGTCTGAAGGGTGTTTTACTAATGATCTTGTAGAGTTGTTAAAAACTAAGAAACATGCTAGGATATTTGTTCACATGCTGGAATATTTTGAAAATCAGAATCATGTCTTACACAGTAGCATATCTGAATCTAGATCATTGATTAAGAAATATAAAAGAAAGAATAGAATGTTGTGTGAGATGATTGAGAGTCTGAAAATGAAAAGTCAATCTGAAAGAAGCATGAAAACTGATAATGAGTTTTTGTTTGAAGGTCAAGAATGTTTGTCTCATGTGAGCTTATTTGTGCATACCTCATTGAAGGTGTTTAATGCATGTTTGTGATATCTTGACAGTGGGTGTTCTCGCCATATGACAAGGGATAAGTCACTGTTTAAGACACTCAAAGAAAAGGTTGGTGACTATGTGACCTTTGGTGATGGAAGTCATGCTCAAGTCCTAGGCAAAGGAACCATTGAGATACCTGGATTACCACTATTGAAAGATGTGTTATACATAAAAGGGCTGAAGGCAAATCTGCTGAGCATCACTCAAATTTGTGATGATGATTTCCTGGTACAATTCTCTAAGAAGGGATGCTTGATCATCAATGAAGATGGGATTCAGGTTTTGGAGGGAAATCGGACTACAGATAACTGTTATGGAATAGTTCCCACGGCACCCATTTCGTGTAGAAGTGCTCGTGTGGATATGTTGGAGCTGTGGCATCACAGATTTGGGCATGCCAATTTCAAACAAGTAACTAAAGTGTCCAAACTTGAAGCAGTTGAGGGACTTCCTAAGTTTGGAAAGGTGAAGAAGACCGTTTATGGTGCATGCCAAATGGGAAAGCAAACAAAGGCAAGTCATCACAAGGTGAATGTGATTGCTACTTCTCGATGTTTGGAGTTACTTCATGTTGATCTAATGGGGCCTACCAGAACTGAAAGCCTAGGGGGAAAGAGATACATTATGGTCATTGTGGATGATTACTCAAGATACACTTGGGTTGAATTCCTTAGAGAAAAATCAGAAGCATGTGAGAGGTTGGAGATTCTGTGCAAGAAACTACAAAACGAAAAAGGGGTCCCTATTGCCAAAATTAGAAGTGAACATGGGAGGGAATTTGAGAATGCAAGATTCGAGTCTTTCTGTGAAAAGAATGGAATCAAAAGAGAATTTTCAGCCCCCAAAACTCCACAACAAAATGGAGTGGTAGAGAGAAAAAATCGGGTGATTCAGGAAATGGCAAGAGTCATGTTACTTAACAAGCAAATACCTCAAAAATTTTGAGGAGAAGCTGTCAACACCTCGTGTCACATTGGCAATAGAATATTTTTCTGAGTAGGAACAAAGAAGACCGCCTATGAGATTTGGAATGGAAAGAAGCTTAGAGTGAAGTATTTCCGGGTGTTTGGAAGTAAATGCTATATCCTAAATGATCGGGAGAATCTTGGGAAGTTTGATGCAAGAAGTGATGAGGGTATTTTTCTTGGGTACTCTACTACGAGTCGAGCGTATAGAGTTTTTAACAAGAGAACTAAGACAGTGATGGAGTCCATCAATGTCAAGATTGATGATGCCTTATCTAAGGTGGAGATGATTGATGATGGAGAAGGGCCGAGCACCAAAGAGCTCGATGTTGAGGTCGAAGCTCTTGATATAGAAGGTGAAGAACCTA
Organism: Quercus mongolica; assembly: GCA_011696235.1. NCBI lineage: Eukaryota > Viridiplantae > Streptophyta > Magnoliopsida > Fagales > Fagaceae > Quercus > Quercus mongolica. Next base: position 80,167,841 of record CM022236.1, read on the forward strand.
CACCAGAAGAAGAATCGACTCCCATCAACCCAAGAATGGAAACGAGATCGATGTCTAGAACATCAAGTCCTCTTACTCCTCCGGAAGTTCATCCTCCTATCTCTCGAAGTGATGAAGTCTCCACATCAAAGAAGCCATCTTCAAGAGTAATTAAGAACCATCCGGAAAGCAACATCATAGGGTCTCTAGATGAAGGTCTTCGCCTCGGAAAAGGAAACATCCTGTTAGCCAATCATGTAACATATCACTGCTATCTTGCGCAGTTTGAACCAAAAAGGGTAGAAGAGGCCCTTCAAGATGAGAATTGGGTTGAGTCGATGCATGAAGAGCTGAATCAGTTTGTAAGAAATGATGTGTGGGAACTTGCTCCAAGGCCTGAAAACGTTCATGTCATAGGCACAAAATGGATTTTCAAAAACAAAACTGATGAAGATGGAGAGATAATTCGAAACAAATCTCGGTTAGTAGCTCAAGGATACACTCAAGTAGAAGGAGTAGACTTTGATGAATCCTTCGCTCCTGTGGCAAGACTCGAATCCATTCGAATTCTCATGTCCATTGCATGCACTATGAACTTCAAACTTTATCAAATGGATGTAAAGTGTGCATTTCTGAATGGATATCTAAATGAAGAAGTGTTTGTTGAGCAACCAAAAGGATTTGAGGATCCTCACTTTCCAGATCATGTATTGAGACTGAAGAAAGCCCTTTATGGCTTAAAACAAGCGCCTAGAGCCTGGTATGATCGGCTTACACATTACCTTCTAGATAGAGGATTCAAAAGGGGGTATGCAGACTGAACTCTGTTTGTCAAAAATGATGAAGATTATCTCCTTGTGGCACAAGTTTATGTTGATGACATAGTGTTTGGGGCAACCATTGAAGATCGTGCTATTGAATTTTCTGAGGAGATGAAGAAGGAATTTGAGATGAGTATGGTGGGGGAACTCACATTTTTCTTGGGTCTTCAAGTCAAACAACAGAAGGAGGGTATATTTGTTTCACAAGAGAAGTATGCTAGAAACATTGTCAAGAAGTTTGGACTAGACTCCAAAAAACATGCCTCCACTCCCATGAGCTCATCCACTAAACTGAATGTTGATTCTTCTGGAGTAGAAGTAAGTCCTACCTTATATAGGAGTATCATTGGGAGTTTACTCTATCTTACAGCCAGTAGACTGGACATTGCATTCAGTGTTGGTGTTTGTGCCAAATACCAAGCTAATCCGAAGGAATCTCATTTGACTACTGTTAAGCGAATCATTCGATATGTGAATGGTACTTCAAACTATGGTCTGTGGAATTCAAAAGACTCAAATGCTTGTCTTGCCAGGTATTCAGATGCTGACTGGGCTGGTAGTGTAGACGATCGGAAAAGTACTTCAGGCGGCTGTTTCTACCTTGGTAACAATCTTGTCTCGTGGATGAGCAAGAAACAAAATTCTGTGTCTCTATCTACTGCTAAAGCAGAATACATTGCCACTGGAAGTTGCTGCACTCAGCTTCTTTGGATGAAGAAATTACTTCATGATTATGGAATTCCTCAAGAGACGATGTGTGTCTTCTGTGACAACACCAGTGCCATCAATCTTTCCAAGAATCCTGTCCAGCATTCAAAATCTAAACACATAGAGATTCGTTACCATTTCATTCGGGATCTGGTAGAAGAAAGAGTTGTGTGTCTTGAGTTCATACACACCGACAATCAAAAGGCGGACATCTTCACCAAGCCTTTCGATGGTCCACGGTTTGAATCACTCCGTAAGACCATTGGTGTTGGAACAATTCCTTAACTCTCTTGTGTGATGTGTGCTTCACATATTTATAATATGATAAGCTTGTTTGTGTTGGGGCACACACTACTTTGTTAGCTCTTTGTGCAGCATGATTATTGATTGTTTGTCTATTTGTGCATATTGTTGCTTCTTTTTATCTTTGATCAATCTTTTTCTTTTTTTATGTCAAAAATCCAAAAATCACATAAAAATTAGAAAATCAAAAAGTTTGATTGACATTGTTGAGCTTCTGTCTCAAAACTTGTTTTGCCTTGTACCTTTGTGCTAATGCCTTTGTGCATTTTCGAGCATTGCTTGTTTCTTTGCACTAATATCACTGTGGGAGAAATCTTGAAATCTATGTGATTGTTGTAAATAGATTTTCAAACTTGTCATGAATGATTAGTGAATGATTTTGATGATCTTGAGACATGCATAGACTTGTGTCTATATATCTTCCCTCTCTTTATTTTTGTTTTTGCTAAAAAGAGCCCACCAAATGTAAATATCCAAATGAAAAGAGATATTGAGCTGCAAAAACCTGTCGCACACTCTAGTATTTGACTAGGAAAAAGGGTAAGTGACCTAAAATTAAAGTGATTGTTTATTCAAAAAGCCAAAGGCTAGTTCATTAAAGTGAAATATCAAATATCACTCTCACAATGAGAGGTGATTGTCTCAAAAGATCAAAATGATCAAATGTTATGATTGAAAGTGGAGTCAAATGTAAAGCTCCAAGATATGTTATCAAGTTTTGTGGGAGGTCATATATACATATTTCTATAATTGAGATAGATCACATGATCTAGTGCTAATTGTGTATGCCTTGGTTGAATTGATCATTGAAGTTTCACATTAGACTAAGGACTATCTCATTGTTGATATCCACACATAACACACAAGTTTATGTTCAATAAATGCCATAATCATTTGTGTGATTGTACTTGATGAAATGTGTTTTCACATGCTCAATCTTTGTTAATTCAAGCACAAAAAGATTTTTGAGTGTTCTAGGTGTTTTTGGAAAGTATTTTGTTAGAAAAATCTAAAAATTTCAAAAATCCAGTTTTGCCTTGTTTTGGCGACTCAGTCGCGGGTAAGTCAAGTCGCGAGCCTCAGTCGCGTCTTCGCGGGTCATTTTTGGCGACTTGTTCGCGAGTGGAAGGTTCAGTCGCGAGGGTTACTCAGAGATTTTGGCAGCTCAGCTCGCGACTCCCTCGCGGGTAGACCTTCCAGTCGCAAAAAACACTTAAAAAACTTTTTCAATCTTTTGTCCTTGAGTGTTTTGGCGGCTTGAACTGGCGACTTTGTGGCGACTCACTTCAGTCGCGAAAAATGCGTGTTTGGCAAAAATAGGGGCATTTTTTAAATTTTTTTTAGTTTTCCCTCGATCTTTTTGTAACTGTTCATTGTCTCTCTCAACTGCTCTTACCCATTCATACCGTGCCTCCATTTTCGATCTCCATTGTTGCTTCTTTTCAGCTCAAAATCCTCAAGTAACAGGTATGGGTTTTCTGTCTTGAACTCTATTTTACTTGTTTTTGTGTTTTTCCCTTTGGATTATTCGCATTTGTTTGTGATTTTGAGATGGGTTTTTAACTCGGCTATTACTCTTTGTCCATGCTTAGCTTGTGGAAGCTTTTGTTTCAGTTTTGAGCTTTATTAAATTGTTGGTTTTGTTCTTCATCATGTGCTTAGCTAGGGTTTGTTATTTGTTGGTTTCTCATCTTGCCTGATCCGTTTTTGATGTGTTGATTCAAAATGTTCCTGTGTTGACTGTGTGTTTTTCTAAGCTAATTGTGTGATTTTAATCTGACCCACTCTACTATGTAGCTACATTTAGGCCATTTTTGTCTCTCATTGCTATTTTCTGGTCATTTTCATCTAGCTATTAGGGTTTCTTCATTATCCCTAAATTACCACTAACCCACTGCTAATAATGTCTGTTGGATTGTGGTCTGTCATTTCCTCTATTCATGATTTAGACTAAACATGTCACCATTCAAGAAAGCAGCTGTGAAATGAGGCACTTCCAAAGGGAAGAAACACGTCATTGATGTTGATGATTACCCACCTCAAACAAAAGAGACTCGTTCTTCATCAAAGAGATTCGATCCTAACAAGTTTAGATCCTATGCAGCCTATCAGTCTCATGAGAATTATTTCCAAAATGCTACACCATTACTAGAAAGAACTGTGGATCAATCATCACTTCATAACACTGACATTCCGAAATGGTTTGCTCACAAGGACTGGAATTACCTTCTCTCTGATCTGGATGACGCGTATGAAGATTTGGTAAAGGAATTTTATGCCAACGCGATTGTGGAAGAAGATGAACTTAAGTGCTAGGTTAGGAAAAAGAGCTTTTCAGTCTTTCCTGCATATCTAGTAGAAATCCTTCACATCAACAAACCAATATTCCGACACTCACCGGTTTATGATGATCTTTGTCCTGATGAGGAGCTTCTCAAAGAAAGTCTTGGACAAGACTTGGAGTTCTCACCCAATGGAAAATCCATCAGTGTTTCCTCTCTTCCTCCAAAACTGAGAGTGCTTACAATTGTGATGTTTCACAATTTGTACCCTTTATCAAGCACTGGGTATATGAACCTTGGACGTGCTTTGTTTCTTCATGATCTAATCTCTGATGTAGAAATTGACATCTGTGCTCATATCTTTCATGTTCTGCGCAAAACGGTTTTACGAACTGAGTCCCGAACATGCATTCCTTTCTGCTGTCTCATTTCAAGGATCTTGAAGCTCAAGGGAATTTATCCAACGGCAGATGAATCTCCTCTCTCGAAACCGAGTCCAATCAACATGCGTACATTCAATGCAAGCATTGGACATAGTCGGAAGAGAGCCAAACCAGAAACTTCTGCATCTCACAGTGGCTCTCATTTCAGCACTCTCTCCCTTGATGAAAAGCTTGATCACATTGTATCCTCTGTACACGAGTTGAATACAAAGATGTCTGGTCTCACATCTACTCTACACCATCACAGCACTCGATGGGATATGAAGTTTACTTCACTTCAAACTCAATTGGATCAAATTCAGAGAAGGCTAGAAGAGGATGTATAGCCTATTTCATGACAAAAAGGGGGAGTGATAGGCCTGATTAGAGGGGGAGGATATTACCTAAGGGGGATTGTTTTTGCATTCTTCTTCAGTTTAAGTTGTTATATTTTATTCAGTTTAAGTTGATATATTGTGTTTTGTACCTTTTTGTACCCATGTGCTTATGTAAGCTTTTTAGGGTTAATGTTTTTATGCATATTCTGTAAGCTTTATGGTTTGTACCTTGCTTAATGCAGTTTTTTATGCCATGTTGAAATCAGTTCTTATATCTAAATGTCTTGCATTTTGATTTATGTACTGTCACTCTTGTGCCCTTGTAGGATTATTCCTAGATGCATATACTTAGTGTATTATGCATTGGTTGAGTGTTGAGCATACAAGTATCTTGCTTTGCTCTTGTTAACTTGTATGTTCATGTGTTCATTCCAAGTGTGAATGAGCACTGTGATCACTACCTTGTGGTGTTCACTTGGTTGATCAAGCCATGATTTGATTCTTCACTTCATCTTTGCTTGATCACCTTTAGCTTGTTTCATATGCATTTCATGCTTTTCTGCATACAATGATCATGGTGTATTGTTGTGTTTCAGGAGTTTCATGTTCTTATGATTCAAGTGCTTCACAGCTTCTAGAGTTAGGTGTGAGTGAGTTTTGTTCAACTGTTCCCAACTCACATGTTAAGTCTAGAGTCTGTTTTAGGGTTTTGTCACGGAATAGCCAAAGGGGGAGATTGTAAGGTTGAATTTAATCAACCATTTTATTGACTTTATTCCGTGCCAAATTTGCTTGTATTTCAGCATTTTGTAACCCTGTATTTAGGTGGGTTTGTTGTAAGGGTAGTGAGTGAGATAGAGTAAAGTTTGCTCAAGAGTGTGCAAGAAAACAGAGACTCGCGGCTTGGCCTTGCGGGTGACTCGCGGCTGCAAGCCGCCAGACGCAGCACACGTGCCAAGCATGCCAGAAGGTGAACAGTCATGCTAGCTGGAGCACTACAGGACAAAACAGGACAACTGGCCATACGGTTATCTCGCGACTGGATCTCGTGACTCAGTCAAGTCGCGAGGTCAAGCCGCGAGCCACCCCTGTTTTGTAAATCCTGACGTTTCACATTCCTCTCTCACTCCAGTATAAATACCCTTTTTACCCACAAATGTAAGAGAGCTTCCAGAGAGAATTTTAAGAGAGAAACCCTAAAGAAAAACAAGATTGATTCACCCACAATCTATACATTAGAGTCTCTTCAAATTCCTCAACTCTCTTCCTCTCCATTGTCAAATCCTTGAGAGGCATTTTACCAAACCTTGTTCTCACCATATTCATCACTGTGAGAGGGCTGTTTGGATTTCTGGGAAGCAGTTAGGAAAGAACCAATCTTCATTGATGTTGATGCTACGGTCTAGTAGCGGAATCCGGGAAGCTAGAAAAGAAAAAGGTTCGGCGCAATCTCGTTGGAGCAAGAAGCTTGGAAGGCTTAGGTGCACTGGGTAGATTAGGCTTGGAGGGTCTATTGCTGTCTATGTATCCCAACTACATTTTCTAGTGGATTGTTTACCGCTTGGAGGGCGGCGGAGAGGTTTTACGCCGAGGGCTTCGGTTTCCTCTTCGATAACACATCGCGTGTTGTCTTTGTGTTTGCATCTTCCTTCCCTTTTATCTTTGCCTTTTATCATCTGCTGTGGGTTGTGATTTTAATTTGGCTTAGATAGTTTATCCAATTCTATATTATAGCTTATGTTCATTTTCCGCACACTAGTTGTTTGACATAATGCTTGAATTGGTTAAGTTGTAATTTGGGGGTCTAAACGTTCAAGGGTGTTTATACACATATTTGAACTTTCAGGTCACATCAACAGTTTGTAAAAATGTTATAAAATAGTCTGCAACGGTAGCATTACTCTTTTAAGAAACCCATATGTTGTGTGAGGCCAAATAGTGAAACCAACATAAATGGAAATTGTCATGAACAAGATATTTTTGGCAATATCAGAATCATAAAGGTGGCAGATTCACTAGCATTTTTGGTCTACAGGAAATATTTACAAGACCAAGAAGTTTCTGGTACAATGCCTTATAACTTTGCTGGGAGAGTCACTAGCATCTTCAAGTTAATTTGATTTGTCAAAATACAATAGGTAACAGATGAGTAAATATAGTATATATATAGTATCAGTTTTATTAACATTAGAGGTTAGGCTTTGATATAATGACAAGTGTCTTTCATCAAAAGTGACAGGTCACGAGATCGAATGCATGAATTAGCCTCATTTAAAAAAAAATAAATAAATAAATAAAATAAAATAAAATAAAATTGAGGCCAAGGTAGCCCACTATCACCTTTCCTAGACCTTCAAAAAATTGAAACTTTATGCATGTAGGGTGTTTGGTTGATGGGAAAAATAAGAGAGAAAATAGTAGGGCTCAAGAGTTTTCTCACTGGGCCCACCATTTGGGGTGATTTTGGAGTCTCCTCAGTCCCCATTTTGGGGAAAAAATGTGGAAAGAAGAGTGAACTTGATGGGAAATTACCCATCTACCCACTCTCCTCCCACTTGTGTTTTAATGTTGTTTGTTTGTTTGTTTTTTTTTTTTTTTTTTTTTTTTAATTTTTTTTAACATTTAGTTTGTACTTATTTATTTTTTTATATTGATAGTAATTTTTTTTCTTTTAATTTTTTTTTATGTTATAAGGGTATTGAAGTAAATTTATACAAACTTCATTTTTTTTTTTTTCATTTTTCTTCTCAATCAAATAAAAGATTTTGAATAAAAACTAGCTATTACAAACATGGAAAAAAGATTTTGAATAGTGTGTGTAATAAACACTATTCAAAGATTTCTCATTTTCACTACTTTTTCAGTTTAACCAAACATAAGAGAAAATTAAATATCTTTTATCCTTCAACTTTTTCATCATTCCGCCATTTTCTATCCCTTGAACCAAAAAATGCCTAAAGAAATGGCTATCGACATAGGAAAAAACAAAAAGGACTTATCACTTTAAAGAAAGCGGCCTCAAACATAGAAAAAATAAGGTAGTGATATATATATATATATACACACACACTATTTTGTAGTTACATTGCTATATTCTTAATACTTTTTGATTTTTTTTTATACAAAAAATTAGATATCTAAACTTTAGGTATTTAGATTAATTACTTACTGTGGTTGTTAGTATCTAAGAATTGATTATTTTTGTTTCTTTAACTTAATGATACAAATCATATACTTTTAGATAATCGAGATTATGGAGATATATGATCATAATGACGAGTTCAAGTATTGGGAAGGAAAAATCATATGGCAATTTTGAAATACGAAAAAAAAAAAAAAAAAAAAAAAAAAAAAAAAAAAAAAAAAAAAAAAAAAAAAAACCATTGAAGATTGTTGAGTAAATTGAACTAGGTAAGGCAATTTTTTTTACAAATGTTTATTTATTTTGTTATATATATATATATATATATATATTGATTAATATTTTTAAGGCTGGTTTTTCTAATATATTATCTTTTAATCTTGCATTTCTAAATTGAGATTTTGGTTTTGCCATTGTGTATTGGGTAAAACCCATTATTTTAATTAAGATTCTGTTACCAATACCTAGAGCATCTCCAATAAGCTATTTAAAACTATTTTTTGAGAGTAAACACACAATAAACCAACTTCAACAGCCTTTTCAAAATGCAAAATTCAAACTACTCCATTTTGCGCTCCATATGAATTTAATCCAATAAAATATCAAACTACTTCATTTTTATTTAGTTTTTTCTCTCTCCCCCATTCCTAGCTTCTCTCTCTCTCTCTCTCTCTCTCTCTCACAGAAATACCCAACCCTCTCTCGCTCTCAAATGTCACTCTCCTTCTGAAATGTCTCTCTCCTAATCCAATCTAGCCATTGTTTGATTGAAGTCACAACCACCATAAATGGAACCCAGCAACATAAAACCCAACATGACAACACTACCAATTGAATCTAACAACGTTAAACCCAACCACCACCACTGGGATCCTTTCTTTTAATTTTGATAAAATGCAGCAACACAGAACAATTTTGATGTTGTTGGTTGATGAAATCTAAGCAAAAAATTTGGGCTTTGTTCTCTTTTTCTCTCAATCCAACACATATAACAATTTTGATGTTGTTGGTTGATGAAATCTGAGCAAAAAATTTGGGTTTCTTTCTCTTTGTTTCTCTCAGCCCACCACCTCTATTTCTCACTCTCTATGACTTAAGATTTGGGTCTTTTCTTTCTAATAAATGATTTGGATCTTATAATTGATAAAATCTTAGCAAAAGAAAGCTCTAAATCAGTTTGGTTGGTAAAAATCTGGGCAGAAGAGATTTGACTTGTGAGTGTTGTTGATTGATGAAACTGGGAAAGAGATTTGGGTGTTTGTTGAATGATAAAGTGTATCAGATTTTGGGAATAATAATAATAAAGAAATAAATTTAAATGGAGATAGAAAAAAGATCATGGTTTTAAGAACTTAACTAATTGACCAAAGAACTGAAAAAGAGACCTATTCCTAGTTTTTACCGATTCTTGACCAGTTTTGACCAATTCCTTGTTCAACCAGTTGAACTGACCAGCCCGGTCTGGTTTTTATAACAGTGGAAAAGTTAGAGTTTCTATTGAAAAATGTATTTAAAAAAGTAGATAGAAAAACTATTTACTCTCTAAATGAGATGAAAATTTGGCTAAGTTGTTGGAGTTTCTCTTAGTCTTAGATGTATGTACTCTTGATAAAAGTAGGGAAAATTTAGCAAATGCCCTAAGGGCAGTGTTATTGAACCTAACCCAACTTGGTAATTCGGTGACCCAAGACATAAACCAATCCGGGTCATTAATTGGATCGGATGTGTACAAAACTCAATCAAAACTAGTAAAATCTAGTGGATTCTAAGCAAACTTTGTGATCTGGCTAAGTTTTAATAACCCAACTAGGTTTGTGAATTATGTAAAATTACATTAATAGGTTAATCTCATTGACTTCTTTACAGTTTAATGTGTGATAATGTAATAACTTAAATAAGAGAAAACCTAAATAAATAAATAAAAATGCACTTTTCGGTTTCACAAAACTAGTAAGCATGTAGCTATGAGTATATCCTATATAATCTATGCATAAACCTTCTTTTCTCTTCTTTTTGTTTATATCTTTTGGGCTTTATTTGTTTACTGATTTAAGTCCCTAACTTTCTTTTTCCTCTTCTTTTATTTATAGATATTTAAAATTTTAAAATCTTTTTATTTGATCCTGCGATTCAAGCTGTTGACTCACTAGTTGAACTAGTGATCCAGTGACTTGGTTCATAGACCAGGTTAACGTCTAGTCTAAGTTTAATAACTATACCTAAAGGAATTAGTTTAAGAAATATTTTTAAAAACTTTTATGTGAAAAAATTAATTATTTTGATACATATCATATTTTCCAAAAAAGTGGAGTCAAAACTTTTCAAAAATGATTTATTATCAATGGTAAAAGCCTCTCCAATCTCCATCATTTCAGTGAAAGAACTATAAATTATGGTAAGCTTAAAAAGAGACCTAACAGCAGACAGTCGTAATTCCTCGGAAAGAACCTACTTTAGGACACAAAAGACTATCCAACTTTTCTGCACCTTGACAAACCTAACCTCAAGTACAAAGAATGCACCTTAAAAATGCAATAACAAACCAATACAGAATAGAGATAAGAAACAGTTCACCCAAACACAAACACTCCAAAACTAAATTTACACACACACACACACCAAAAAAAAAAAAAAAAAAAACCAGAACCTCTAATACCCAAATACTCAGATGAGTCAGATCGGATCAAATGCGTAAAAACTAAGTAATAAAAAAAAAAATCCAAACGGATAAGAAAAAAATTAGTTACAACAATCCCTAAAAAATCAATAACAATGTTTAATTGTAAAATTTCACCCAAAAAAAATGTTTAATTATAAAACAATCTTTATGAAAGAACTCGAAGAAAAAAAAAAGATTCTTATAAAAGAGTTGTACTTGTCGTAGAATATCGATTAAAGTTAAAGTCAATGATTTTAACGTTTTGTTATGGCTTAATCCAAGATTCTCTAATGGGAGGTGCTCCTGTGGTCACGCACAAGGATGAGTCACAATGGTCACCCTTGCCCCCCTTTTTGTTCATAAAAAAAAATAATAATCAAAATCTTCTATTCACCTTCTTCTTTTATTATTATTATTATTTTTTATAATAATCTTTTATTTCATTAAGAGAGCATTTTTTTTAATTAAGTTATTTGTTTAAATCCACTTTTTGTTTTACCCTTTAACAAACAAACAAAATAAGTAAACATTTTTTTTTTTATTACTTATAATCACTTTTTGTCTTGTTTTTCAACAAATAAGCTAACGAAAAAAATTAGGGGATGCCAAACCTGACGGTGTTCTATTTGTGTAGAATAGTTGAAAATAAGGCACTTGTTTTCTTTTAGAACACTCCTTTAAGCTTTGAATGGTAAGATTAAGAGGGGATGAAAAAGTAGAAGAATGGAAAATATAGAAATGATGGAAAACTAAGAGGAAAGAAAAGATTATTTTATATTATTTTATTTCATGTGTGAAAAAAAAGTGTAAGAATAAAAAATGATTATAACTTTCCTTTATTTTTCCCTCAAAAATATATTTTTTTTATTTCATTTGTGAAAAAAAAGTGTAAGGATAGAAAATGATTATAACTTTCCTTTATTTTTCCCTCAAAAATTTTTTTTTTCTTGGTGGTGACTGGTGCCCGTGTGGTTGATGGAGTGAAAGGGGGCAACTGGGGAAATGGTGGGAGTGGAGAAAACGTAGACGTTGGCGGTGGTGGTGGAAGTGGCAGTGGTGGAGTAAGGGTGGGAAATGGTGATGGATAGAGGGTTGGAACAGGTGGCACCGCTGGTGGTGGGATGTCGAGGATGGTAAACAACATGAACAGGGCAGCCATGGTGAAATATTCGGATTCTGGGTTGGAGTTGGAGCTGGTGGTCATCAGGACTAGCCGTAAGGTATGCTTTTATACTTTCTTGGATCACCATTGTTTGGTAAGTGGTCTCAGGCACTCTCAGCTACTGAAAGACAATACTTTTCCGATTCCAAAACTTCACCAACCTTGCTCATCCAATGTGGGCATCTCTGTCTTGTTTTTTATTCTTTTTGCATGAAGCTCTTTTGTTTTGTTTTGTTATTTTTTCATGGTACGCTGCTAAAACAATAAAAAGCCTAAAATGCTCCCTCAGCCTTACTCTAAAATCGAAAAATAACAACAAAAAAGCCAAAACTCACTGCTTTAAGTCCACATAAACCTTTCTATTTTTTATTATATTTTTATAAAGAATCGTTGACCATTCGTGGAAAATAAAAGACTCTGATTATCATAGTTATTTTATCCTAGGTAATGCAAAAGTCCTTTTAAAAAATGTAAACAGAGTACACCATTCACAAAAATACACAAAACCCCCTCCATCATTTTTTTTTTTTTTTTTTTTTTAGAAAGAAAAAAACACCCTCCATCTGGTGAGCCATTTTCCAAAAATGTAATTATTTAATATAAACTGCTACAACATGTGTGTGTGTGTGTTGTGGGGGGGGGGGGGGGTGGGGGCGGAGGTGTGAAAGCAAAAATGCTTAGGCCGGAGTGAGGGGAGATCTGGAAGCATTTGTTAATGTTGAATTATTTGCAATAAAATACTCCAATTTTGGAATTAGGAAAGAAGCCAAGATATGTATTTTTACAACTAGGCAAAAAATAAATGACTTTAAGCTAAATTGTATATTCAATTTTTAACTTCTGCTTGGACACATTTTGTTTTGTTATGTTTAGGCTTGTTCACGGTGCGGTGCGGCCGGTTATTGGAGGGTTTTTTGCACCACACCTATAGGGTGCGGTTTTCTCTCATGCTTAACTGCACCTCACCTAAGAAGGGTTTGACACTGGTCTACACAAGGGGCGGTGCACCATACCGGCTCAGTGCAGTTCAGTTCGGTTAATTCCTCAATTTTGATTAGGAATCAAACACAATGTAGTTAACAACTCAAACCCCATCATAATCATTCAAAAAGCCAAATATACCATAAAAAGAAAAAAGAAACAAAAGAAAACACTCAAACACAAACAAATTCGCAATCTTTCTCTCAAAAATATCTTATTTCAAATCACAAAAAACCCATTTACACAAAAAAAAAAAAAAAAAAAAACTAAATTGAATCCATAAAAGATCATTCAAAACCATTGAAAATAAATACATAAACAAACCTCAAAGAAAGCATTATAAGGAGGAGCATCAAAATTCGAAATCTTCTATGAAACTTCCTGAGAATAGCAAAAAGGAGAGAGGAAAGAGTGACCCTCCAAGAATTGTGATATTAAGGGGCAGAATACGGTCGTAGCAAGTAGCAAGCAATGGAGGCAAAGAAGTGAGGAGAGAAAAAGAGAAAGGAGATAGACATTTATCATTTATGGGAGAGGGTGAGGTTGGGGCTTGGGCTGATGAGAGAGTGAGGAGGTGGGTATCTAAATTAATTCTAGGGTTTAAAATTGTAATGTTTTTTTTTTTTTTTTTTTTTTTTTTTTTTTTTTTAAGTTGATACCAAAACGACGTAGTTTTGGAACTAATATTAAAATTAGTATCATATCCAGAACACGTCGTTTTGGTATCAAATTATATAAAATAAAATCTAATAAGAAAACCCTAACGTTCTTAAGATTTCTCTAGCGCTGTATATGTCTTTCTTCCTTGCCTCTCTCAAATTCATATATAAATAGTTTTATAATACCTTACTTTAACATAATATGCATTCATTATATAACTTAAAATTAAATAATAGAATAGGTAAAGAAAATAAATGAGTATTTTACTTTTTAAGTTATATAATGAATGCATATTATGTGAAAGTAAGGTATTATAAAATGCATATATATATATATATATTGACGTTTAGGGCTCAATTAATCACCACCGTATATTTAAATAGAAAAACCTTGAATTGAATAAGTAAAAACTATCCAAAACAATGGTTTCAAAAAGAACTATCCAAAACAATAATTGAAATCATATTTAAGTGGAAACCTCAATTTAGTAATTAACAACAATCTAAATTACAAAACATTTAAAGTAATGATAAATTTTGAAAAAAAAAATTAATGAAGTAACTTAAATAAAGCATCGAAAATAAAGAAATTTAAATCAATACATAAACTCAAAGTTACATAGAAGTTCTAATTTTTTTATTAAAAAAAAAATTATAGAGAAGAAATTGAGAGAATGAAGTCTAATATTTGTGCAATGTTAGCAAAAAGAGTGAAAAAAAAAAATGAAGAACAAGAAGAAGATAACAAAAACTAAGTTTTTGTACTTATCTAAAAAATTGATGCGGATGTGCAGAAAAAATTTGATAAGAATAATTATAATTTTGTGTTTATCTATGAGGTATTTAAAAAAAAATAAAAAATTTAAATTAAATGTTGATATTAGATATTAAGAAATACTATATCCACAACATTTTCACAATAAATCCTATGTAATAGGTTGTTACGGGTTGTTATTGGTGGGTTACTTAATCTCATGCCATTCTCTCTATTTTTGCAAATAGATCTCTCTCTTTTTTTGTTTGGTTTAAATAATTATTTTGGGGTGCTAATTAGTTATATTTGATTTGCAGCCACCAAGCTGAGTTGTGCGATTCAAAAGTAAGGGCTCATCTTTTGATTTTTGGCAAAAATGTTAGATTTTTGAATTATTTATTTAGTGTGTAAATATTTAATGCATTGATTCAAGGCATGGCATGCGAGAATTGTTTCTTTAAAGAAAAAAAAATTAAATAGTACTGCCTATGGCTGTTTTTAGATGTCTATAGTGGTATATGGACTAATTTGAATAGAGTAAAGGGAGATGGATAGATAGATCGAAGTGAAGGAAGGAGGAGGAATGGGACAAGACGGGGAGTTGGTGGGAGGGAGATAGAAGAAATGATGTAAGCTCTTTCTATGTCTCCGGATACCTAGTTTTAAAAGAAGAATTCTTATGGATTTGTAGAGAAGAAGAAGAAAAAAAAACGCAACATCTTTCCTAAGCTCAAAATGGTAGAAGTCTTAGCGCAACTAAGTGAATTGATAAATTTTTTTAAATCCAAACTTGTATATTTAAAAAAATTGTGTAAAAGAACAATTGTATTTATGTTGTGAGCATTAAATTTTGAGCATAATATGAAGAATTTAAAATCTGTAAATTTGTGTGGTGTAGGCATGGTTAGTAGAGAGAAGATCACTTTGATTTCACCCTCCCCTAAAACTTCCTCATTCTCTCTCCATAGCGGTCATACTGCTAATTGTTGCCACAGTTCAGTTTCTCACTTCCTCAATTATTCATTACATGAGTTTGTTTATGCTTTCTTTAATCTTAGTTTCGTGGGGGGTTTCATATGGTAGATAATCATTTTTTTAAGGCTTTCATTTCTTTAAATAGGTTTGGGTTTTGATATTGGGTCATAAGTCATAGCATCCCTATATGTTACTTGTCATGAAACTGCTTCTTCCAATTAATGGGTTAGAGTTAAAACAAGAGCTTTCATTTAATGAATAGATATTTGGGACTTGATTAATCTCTTTATTTTAGGATTTAATTGGTTATTGTTTTTAAGATTTTGATTTTCTAAATATGTGCATGTTTGACTGTATATCTAAAAACGAAAGTACCTTGAGGGAAAAGAGCTTTGATGGCATGTACATCTGTGTGAACTTATGTATATATGTCAAAGTTATTAATTTATTGGAGAAGAAATGTTTGATTTTGCAAAAAGTACTGAATACTTGTAAGAAACTTTGGGAAATTTGATGTAGTGGGTGAAGAAAGTTTATATATATAGATATATAAGTAATGGATCAAGATAAGTGTAAGGTACTGAGTCAGTTTGATCCGGGATAAGTGAGAATCTTATAAGTTTGAGTAATAGAGTGGTGTTTGAGTCATTGGTTTTTTTGAAACCAATAGAATGGGATATTATGTGTGGTTGTAATGAAAATACACATGATATATTATAATACTTCCTCTAAAAAAATTACAACTGGTTTCTCAATAAAAAAAAAAAAAAAAAAAATTACAACTGAAAATTTTTAAGAGCAATGAAATTCAAGAAAGAATCTACAATGCATGAGGACTAATCATTGGGTTCATAATCTTAGTTTCAATTTTTTTTTTCGTTGAAATTTGGAGTTCAAGTAAGGTTCATATATAGCCACCTCAAGCATTATATGACTTAAGATCACAATACTTGTATTCTCTTCATTGTTATCTTCATTAGACTAAATATTCAATATTAAAATGGTCATTTCAAACTTGGAATTATATGTCAACAATTTGTAAGCAAACAGTTAATATTATAACAGAGCATTGGAGACATAAACTCAAGCTTGGATATTTGAGTTTCTTGGCATTTTTTTCATCGAAGATTAAGTTCTTGTCTCTCCTAGAGTTTATTTATGCCCATAATCTTAGACATTGTTCTTTGATTTCTGCTATTTTCCTTTTCCTTTTCCTATATGTGGGGCTCTTCTTGCACATTAACCATTTAGCTAAGTCTTTATTTTTCCCCTTTCTTTGTTCCTCCCATAAAAACACATGTACACACTTATAAATTTGCAAATTCACTAATTTTAGGTATCCATGTTGTAAAATATTTGGGAATACGTGTTGTAATTATAGGTTCAAAAAATTGATTCATTAGATTTATTTATTTTTAAATCATGTTATTGCATCATAAATTCTTTATTATTAATGAGAATATATATTTTTTTATATTTGCAAAATGTTTTGTATGGTACAATGAATTCATATAAGGCTGCGTTTGAATCGACTTCAAACGCATTCCGGAAATGATTTTCCGGAAAATAGGTGTGTTTGGTTGGTCCGGAAAATTCTATTTTCCGGAAATTGAAATCCGTTGACCGAAAAAAAACGCCTTTGACCACGGAAATCAATTACCGGCTCTATTTTCACTTCAAAGGATTTCCGGAAAAGAGAGAGAGAGAGAGAGAGAGAGCGCGCGCGCGCGAGGGAGAAGACCAGTAACGGCGCGATCTCCAGTCCTAAGACCAGTCCGACGGCGCGATCGACGGCGCGATCTCGCGAAGCGTCGTTCGCGAGATCGCGCCGTTGATCGCGATCTCGCCATCGCGAGATCGCGCCGGATCGAGATCGCGATCGACGGCGCGATCTCGCGAAGCGTCGATCGCGATCTCGCGAACGCGAGATCGCGCCGTCGCGAGATCGCGCCGGATCGAGATCGCGATCGACGGCGCGATCTCGCGAAGCGTCGATCGCGATCTCGCGAACGCGAGATCGCGCCGTCGCGAGATCGCGACGTTGATCGCGATCTCGCGACGTTGATCGCGATCTCGCCTTCACGAGATCGCGCCGGCGAGATCGCGATCGCGCGATCTGGATTTGGGTTTTCTGGGTTTGGTTTTGCCCCTGGATTTGTGTTTTCCTTTCTTCTTTTCCAAACACTAGAAAATGTTTTCCGGAAAATTTTTTGAAATGCAACCAAACACACACAAATATTTTCCTTTTCCAGAAATTAACATTTCCGGAAAATATGTATTTTCCGGAAAACGTTTTACGGCAACCAAACACAGCCTAAAACTCAATTTAGTGGCTAGAGAACTCATTAGGTCTTACTAATATAGTTTTACTAATATCTTTGTGTGCCTTAATATTTTGACTTGTAGATAGGACAAGAGGGTACTGGATGTTTATTTGATATATAATAGCATTTTGGTGCTAAGATTTGGGAGTGAGTTTTTTTGGGCATTTTTCACTTTTCACTTGAGAGTATTGGTAGAGTATATGCTTCCCATGATTTTGTTGTCATACCGTATGCTCTACCAAATTTGATATTTTTATGTTCTTTTACAGGCAGGCGAATGTCAAAACACGTAGTTGTAGGAGAACCAAATGATAATATATGTAAAGTTGTTGGGAATTACCTAGTGGATTTACTTGTGATGGGGTTTATAGTTTATACTTTTGGAGTGTAATTGTATGTTATTATTAGTCTATTGTTGGAGACTAATGTATAAGGTTGTTATTTATATTGGCAATCCATTTATGCTTTAGAAAGTATTAGAATTGCAAGTTAGTAGGTGTTTATTATATGATTTAAATCAAACTGGTGATACCTAAGTAGTTTCTAATGCCTTGAACGCAGAGGGGGGCCATGCACCCCCCCCCCCCAAAAAAAGAACTAATATATGCATACAAATTAGTATACAAAAAAATTAAGATTTGTACTTAAATATATATATATATATATATATATATATGTATATTTATATATTTGTCTCTTCTCCTCTAAAATATTTAGATATTGACTTACAAGAAAAGAAATAAATAAATAAAATTCATGCCCCTCTAATTATAAAAACAAAATAAAAAATAAATATGGACTAAACAAAAATCGAGTACAAAATAAGAAACACTTATTTTGTATGTTATACTTTGTTGATGTGTTTTATAATATGAGATGTTTAAGAAATACTTATTTTGTATGTAGTATTTTATTGAATATGAAATAGATGTTGGTTTTTATTTTCATAATTTTTTTTTTTTTTTTTGGTTTTAAGCTTCCCCCCCCCCCCCCCCCAAAAGTACAAATCTTGGTTTTGTCCCTAACTATCATTTATAAATTCACTATAGGCAAATATGCCCTTTTTGTCCCTATGTTTTGCCCTGATTGGTTCCTACATTTTATTTTTACCATATTTAGTCCCTATTTAGACCCATAACAGGCCACACCCAAAATCTCCATTCCTTTTCTTGTTCTTCTTCCCTAGATCCACAAATACCAAACCCAGATCCATCATAACCAAACCCTAAAACCAATTTCAACTATAGCTCAGATATATTAACCATCAAACAACCCAAACCCTCACACCATCACAAATCGAAGAAGGGAGATTGAGTGGGTGAGTCCAAGAGCAGCAGAGACTAGAGATGGAGGGAGAGAGCAAGTACTTGCACACGTACTTTAGGTAATTCATCGTGTAGCGAGTCAATGGATGAACTGCACCACCAGGAATCAGAGTTTTCGTGGTATCAGCCTTGATTGAGTTCTCAAGATCACAAAATATGAATATCGCCACCTCACTGAGGCGGGTTCAAGCGGTGTTAGTCTCGGTTTTGAGCTCATCCTCGCACTCATTCTGAAACAAACTGTCCATGGCCAGAATCGTGTCACGCAAGGTTTCGTAGATGTCGAGGAACTTGAACAGTTTCTCGGCGGAGCATTTGGTCATGGCGATGCCCTCGGTGAAATTGAGAAGCTAGATGAGAGTCCCACAGGTGAGGTTGCTGAAGAGGCTGGTGGAGAGGGAAGGAAACTCGACGGAGAAGACTCCATCAGCTGGGGTTTTCTCATTGGGAAAGTACACGGTGGGGCATTGCTTGAAGGCTTTGATCCACGTGGCAATCTCTCGCATCGAGAGAGAGAAAGAGAGAGTCATGGATCTGAAAAGAAAGAGGAAAAACAAAGATACAAACACAAATAGAGCAGGTAATGGATCTAGAAAGAATGAAGAAAAAGAAGTATAAAATGAGAGTGAATGAGAGTCGGCCATGGCTAGGATCACTCAATGAGAGTGAGAGAGATATAAAGAATTTACACGAGAGAGAGAGAGTGTGTGTGGGAGTGTTGTGTTGGTTTTATTTTAATTTTTTGGGTTTGTGTTTTGTGTTTGTTTTCTAAGAAAAAGAGAAAAATAAAATGTCAAATAAAGGAAAATGTTCTCTTTATTCTTAAATCTGGGTTTGTGTTCTTGTTCAAGACATACTTAGATTCTTAATTCATGTGATTTTTGGTTTTTAATTCTGTTTTTAATTTTTTATTTAGTTAAAAGTAATAAATTAATTTTTTAAATTTAGATGCTGATATAGCATTTTTTATGCCAAAATAAAATTTATTATTATTATTTTAATAGTTCTGTTTACCACCTAGGATTTTGCCGTTAGGATACTGACAAAAAGGACTAAAATAAATGGCGTTTTTCTAAATAAGGACTAAATGTGGAAAAAATAAGGACGAAAAGGGCATTTCCGCCTTCACTATATTTATCTTGATGTTTATGCCCTTTTAAGATATGTTTATCTCACTTAGAGTTAGCTTCCTCATAATGTCATAATGGATTATTACTCTCTTTGTATCTTATATGTATTAATTCCTTACATAGTCATGTTGTTTATGCTATAAATATATATATATATATATATATATATATATTTATATCTTTTTCTTTTTTGTTCATCCTGACTTGAAAGTTAATTGAGCTAAGAATATTACAACATTCACCTATGGAAGAATGAGAAGGTTATAATAATACAGAAGGATTAAATTTTGGGATGGTTTGGTTGCGTTTTGATAGGGATATTGGCCAAAGGTGAAGTTTATGGTAGTTTGAGAGAAGGAATTGGGTTTTGTGTTTCTCATTGTAGCTTGCTTTCTTGCTTTGTTGGTGGGTGGCAGGTTCGAGACATTTGTGGGATAGGGCTCGGTTGTGGCCGATGAAATTGGTTTTGGAAAATTTAAATTTATTTTATTGTTTTTTAATGTTTTCATTTGTTTATTCATTAGTAGTTTAGGATAATAATTTTAAATTTAAATGTAAAAGTGTATGTTTGATAGATAACTAATGTTCAATCATGTAACATTGCATGTACAAGAACTATATAAAATGTTTTGCATTTTGATGAATCCTAGATGGGTTTAGGAAATTGTATAGGATTGTACAAGAACTATATAGAATGATTTGCATTTTGATGAATCTTAGATGGGTTTAGGGAACGGTAAATAATTGCAATATATAATTGTGTGATTTGTATAAATTTAGGTGCTAAGTGTTATTGGCAATATAATCCCCTAATAGACCCAGCACGTGCCTTGCACGTGCTGCCAACATTTTCTAAAAATAACAAAATTAATCATTTGTTTTCAAATTAGTTATTTTTTTCTGAGAAGACTTTAATTCAATTTTAAAGAAACTTGGTCTAGAGGTGTTTGGTCTGAGGAAAAAGTAGGCATTTCTTGTATTCATTTTTTAGTTTTTTGTGGGACCTATCACTACAAATTGGTTTGGTTGGAGGAGTTGTACTCAATTTTTATTTTCAATACTCAAAAAAGTGGGTTTGAATACAGAAAATGAAAATGCTTTTTAACCATTTTCATGTTTAGTAAAAATGGATATAGTGACATTTTTGTAAAAAATCAACTTTGTGGATCCCACTAAGTGTAAGTTGTATCATTAAAAAAACTCTCTAATGTTAGGATTTGATAAAATTTGTTGAAATTTATGGGGTTTTTTTGGTGGAGATCTAGGCTAGGTTTTGTTTTGTTTTGTTTTATTATTATTATTATTATTTTTGTGGATTACGACTTATGATGTGGAGATATAGGATGATTATTGGCTTGCTGACTGTAGTTTTGGTGGATTTTGGTTTTGGTCTGTTTTGAGAGCTGTGGTTGGATTTTGGTAGATTATGAAGATCTGAGTTGTGACTGAATTTGACCATATAAAGAACCAAACAGTACCCTAAGATTTCAACCCAAAGTTATCGGGTCAGTGACGGTGCACCTCTAACACGATCCAACTCAACCAATGAACATCCTAAATACCATCGATGAACCTGGTCAAATTTTCAACAGACAATTAATTAATTATCAAATGTCTCAGTTACGGGAAAATTAACAGAAAACTGGCGAACAAAAATCCAATCTCAATTCCCAACCCAATCTGATGGATTGTCAGTTATAATCCAAATATTGCTTTTTCGGGAATGACAGCTCAAGAGTAACGTGTTAGTGTGATACATATGGCCGCACCAATAACAAGTGTTACTTCAATTTGCACAAACATAAAAATCTTAGGATCAATGCTAACTGGTAGCTGCTAAGGATAAATATCTATCACACATATGGCTAGCTTCTAACGAAAATTATTTTAAAGAAATATCAAATCAAGCACAAGATTGCTTGATTGGTTGATTTCATTGTACATGTTTTTTTTTTTTTTTTTGGGGGGGGGGGGGGTGGTGGGGGGTGTGTAAATTGTACAAGTTTGATAGTTTAGCAAAATATATACACACAATGTTTAATAAAAAGTCAGCCATAGGATTATAGAGATTACTTAAGCAAATGAAACAAAGATAAATTAACATGTGTAATTCAAGGACTTTGTGATGACGTCGGAAAAATTTTAAGCACTTTTTAAAGTATAATGAAATGGTATTTCCTCTTTTCATATTAATAATGAATCATACTATAAATTTAATAAGTAAACTTTACTATAAATATGAGAAAATAAAATACTACTTATCGTCCTTGGAACTACCTAAATTTACTTAGGCTGTGATCATCCTGAATTTTAAGGGTGTGTTTGGATACTGTTTATTTTGTTGAAAATTGAAAACTTATTGTTGAAAACAATAAAAAAATAATTTTTAGGTTACTGTTCACTCCTCCTAACACTGTTCATTTGCTTTAATGTACCGTTCATGTCCTATGAACAATACAAGAGACGTTGGTAAAAAAAAAAAAAAGGCAAAACGCTAAACTTAAACGCAACACATGAGATCCAAACAGATACTAATCTACATCTTGCTCATCCTGAAAAAGATAGTGTTGTAAAAGGAGCATTAAAATATATATATATATATATATATATATATATATATATATATAAAAGAATCATTGCAGCTTGTGAGTAAATTTTTTTTTTTTGAAGAGGCAGCATGTGAGTAATTATTGAGGAGAGGTACGGATGTAAAATTTGAGAATTTTAAAAAATTAGTTTGAAGAGATAAGATGTTGATGGCCCCTAATAATATAATGTGAGTCCGCTGTCCGCATATTTACAACCACTCTTCCAAAAGTAAAGTGGAGCGGCCCACTTCCCACTATCCCCTGGCCCGGGGGCCCAGATCAATTTTCCAAGAGTATTTTATAGTTTTTTAATACTTATTGTTTAAAATACAAACGTTTTCAAATATTTTGGAATTTATTCTTTAATTATTTTTTAAAACATGATGTTGACACCTAAATTGTCTTTCCTAGATAAAATTTTTCATTAATTTTCATATTGAGTAGGGTTATTGAGGTGGTCCTCGACTAATAAAATGATGTTATCTATATAAATATGTGAGTCAACTTCTTAACTAATATAAGAAATAAAAATTAAAAAATCATTTGGTTAGGAGAACTAGAGAGGACTATCTCAATCATCCTCCAATAGATCTAATAATTTATGGTTGGTGAGAGAATGAAGTATAAAAAATTGTTGAAGATTTCTATAAGTGTGCGTTTGGCAACTTATTTTACTATTCAGCTTATTTTTACTACTATTTATGGGCATCGTTACATTTTTTGGTACTATTCTTGAATCTCATTGTACTATTTTAGATAATTTTAACATTTATCTACAGTACTTTCAGCAAAGAGTTATCAATTTCAGTAAAATAAATAAATCTTAAACAGACCCTAAATGTCAAAAATGCACAATATTTTATTTTAAGTTTTTAACTATAAATTTATTTTGGAAATACAAATTTTAAGTCATCTTTGGCGGATTTTATAAAAGCTGATGGGAACTAAATTCCAATGCTCAAGCTCATGTTATTCTCAAACCCAATGGACAAACCGAGGTGCTGATGAATCTTTAGGTGATTAGTAGGAGAGAATCATCGCAAATGGGATTATGTTATCTCACAAGATGAGTTTGTCTACAAATCTTCCAAGCATTGTTCCACTTAACATATTCCATTTGAAATTAATTGTGGAAGGATTGTTCAAGAAATTTTTAATTTAAGGGCCCATTTGATATATGTGTTTAAAAATTGAACATTATTATTTGAAAATATTTGTAAAAATATGTGTAAGGAAAAAAAATATATAAAAATACATATAATATTATTTAAAAATTAAAAGTTATTATTTGATATGTATGGATCTACTTTTGTCTAGAGGTTTAAAGAAATCTAAAAGTAAATGAATGGTGGAAACATGGCTACATGTCCAACCTTTTCATTGGGAAGTGGTAGTGTCTGCCATATTGGTAGACTACTTTATTGGAAAAAGTAAAAAGATCTTTTAGAGCATCTCCAACAGGTTATGGATAGCCAAAATTTGGAGAGTGAAACTAGAAAAAACAAGGAAAAAGGGCTCCAACAGCCTCTCTAAAATTCAAATTTTTTTTTGCTAATGAACAGTAGCTCATCAGGTCTAATGAGCTATTGTTCATTCTTCAAATTTTTTTTTTCTATTATAATAATTAGGTGTTGAATAAAAAAATGTTAGAAGATGTGTAGTTGTTAAAAAAATAATAAATAATAAATAAAGAAATAATATTTAAATAAGATAGAGAGTATGTTGGAAAGTGTATTTGAAAAAGTGAATAGATAAAGGTAAAAGTCACTGTTCATTCTCTAAACAGTATAAAAATTTGCTGATTATGTTGAAAATGCTTTTAGGCTGGTTTTGATTTCTTTTGGTTTTGCCGCTTTGGGTACCAGTGACAAACCCCAAACAAGCAAGAAGAATAAAGGCAGAAAGCAAACACAGAAGACTGGAGAAGAAGGAAAACTCGAAAACGCAGAAGAAGCAGAATAAAGATAAGGTTTGTGCTTTTCATTTCTATTTTATTTTGTGGACTTGGTGTGTTTTGGGATTGCATTTTCGGATTTGTGGCAAGGATGAGAGATAAAAAGCCAGAGTTCAATGGAGAAAATGGCATAACGACAACGCCCCAATCTTTTTCCTTTTTATTTTATTTATTTTATTTTAGCTTCAGCCTAACCGTGAGACCGGCCACGGCTCTCAAATCCGGGTCGTTCAACCACAGTTCGTACGGTTCATTGCATTTTTTGTATAGAGCGAATTTTGGGTTAAAAAAAAAATACCATTTTAAGAGGCGGTTCTTTATTAATAGAACTAAGATAAAAAGACATTTCTAACACCCAAATACAACCATTACAGAAACTCTTAAGACTCAAATACTCAGACCGAACCAAATGGTAAAAACTGGGGAAAACAAAAATATAAAAATCCAAACATATAGGAAAAGAAATTACTGTTATCTTTTCCTAGCAGCTATCATGGCACTGGCAGCCATGGTGCAAAATTACTGTTATCTTTTCTTAGCAGCTATCATGGCACTGGCAGCTATGGTGCCACTGGCAGGCTGGCTGCCCTGGCGGCCCTGGCGGCCCTTCTGCCCCTGGTGGGCCACTCGGCCCTGGCGGTCCACACGGCCCTGGTGGGCCACACGGCCCTGGTGGGCCACACGGTCCTCTGTCCCCTTTGTCGCCTTTGTCCCCTTTGTCACCTTTCAGCCCTTTCTCTCCTCTCTCCCCTCTGTCTCCTTTGTCCCCTTTATGCCCTGGCTTCCCTGGTTCCCCTGGGTGCCCTGGCGGCCCTCTTCGCCGGCGAACGTAAATCGCCACTACGATTAAGGTAAGTAATATTATTAGAGCCAAGATACACCCCAGCACGAACCGCAGGGATACTGGTTGTGGTTCACTTGGTGGACGCCATATGTTGTCATATGGTAGTGATGGAGTGAAAGGGGGAGGTGGGGGAAAACGTTGGATTGGAGTATACTCAAATGCTGGCGCTGTCGGTGGTGGTGGTGGTAGTTCTGAAGAGAGGGTTGGAATTAGTGGTGCGATGATGGTGGTAAACAGCATGAACAACAGGGCAAACATGGTTGAAATATTTGGCTTTTGGAGGTGGAGGTTAAGCTTCGTCTGCTCTGAAATACCCACAAAGCCATGCTTTTTATATTTGCTTGGATCACCATCGCTATCTACGGGCGGTATCAGACTTCACTATCGTTTGGTTACTTTGGTAAGTTTGGTAGATAGTCTCAGGCAGTCTCAGACTTCACACTTCACCATCGTTTGGTTGCTTTGGTAAGTTTGGTAGATAGTCTCAGGCAGTCTCAGACTTCACTTCACCATCGTTTGGTAGATAGTCTCAGGCAGTCTCAGATTTCACCAACCTTATTTTTATTTTATGCAGTTACCTCTTTTGCTTTGTTTTGTTATTTTTTCGTGCTCTGCTGCTAAAGGCCTTAAACAATAGAAAGCCTAAAATACTTCGAAAACAAGAAATAACCTAAAAAGAAAAAACAAAAAAGCTTGCTTTAACTTTAAGCCCACACAGGGCATGGGCCCATGCGACATGGACCTTTCAATTTTTATTAATAAGAAAATGGGTGCATGTACGATAATACATGCACGCACTTTCCTATTGAATTTTCTAGACCGTACGGAATGGTTGTTAACTTCTCAGTCGTGGCTTGTGTGGCAGTCCTGACAGTGTGGTGTTTCAGTGAGTTGATTTCCAGTTGGGTTGTATTTCGTGTGCATGTGTTATTTAAACTCTTTTTTTTTAATGAAATCCGTTCGTTCATACAAGTTCACTTGGTGTCCATGATATTTTTCTAGGGAGTCAGCGAAACTATGAATCTTGGATAAAAGATAAATACTGTAATCTATGAATTTATTTCAAATTTTGTCCATAGGATGGACTACCATGAAAATAAAAGATGAACTATACGTTTATTAGACATATTATTTCTTTATATAATGAACAAACTAATTATTGTTGATAAATTAAATCTTGAAAATCATTTATCATTTCTAAATACAATGAATATATAAATTATTGTTGTTAAGTGAACTTTAATTAATACTACTTAGAATACTTTTATTTATTAGTTTAGGACAATTATATGTTTATATCGTAGATTAGATACTATCAATGTAAGATTTGCAAAAGTGTATAATATCACTTTAATTTGCATAAAAATGTATAATGTTCTACATATTTGTTTAGAGACAATGTAATTTTTATACTAAAAATTGTTAAGATCTAAATGAACATTTTTTGAGGTTTAAGATGAACAAATTTTGCTATTATTGTTGGACTTACTATTTTTTATGTCCCCATATTTTAGATAAAATTGATTTGTTGTTGGGATTTTTTTTTTTTTTTTAAAAAAGACCAAAATATTATTAAGAGAATCATATTTAAACTTATTTAAGCTAGGCTTAAAAATAAATTTAAGGTCAAGCTGTTCAAATTTTTATTAAAGGAGTTAAATAAAAAACATTAAAAAAATATTATATATATAAAATATAAATTGGCAACTCAGAGGGTTCATTTAAACTCCAATCCTGAACTATATATAGTGCCACCGATGACCATAAATTCTTATTAAAATATAACGGTGAGCATACCACAACTTATCATATCTTTAATATAGTGTTATTATTTGCCATGTCAACTAATTTTACTTAAATTAATTCTCCACACTCCACCATCATCTTCAAGACTTAAACTCTCCACCACTATCCATATCATCTGTTTGTTGCATATTTTATGTTGTGAGTGTTTGATATGCCTTTCTCATTAGTTGCCACCAGTGAATTGTGGCATCACCAATGACGAGCAGCAAGTACTGAAGGCATCAGCATCACATGACAAAAAATAACAACCTCTAATTATACAATTGTTAAATTGTATACCCAACTGATACATCTAAGGGCAAATCACTTTAGAACACGAAACACAAATTTGTGGAGCTAACCTCAAATTTCTTTACATAAACTGGATAGAGATGATGAGCTAGTTAATGTTGTTTTTTATTTTTTATTTTTAATAAGAAGAGTTTTAATGCCTTAATTTTTAATTTCTAGAGAGAAATTATGACTCCCTTGAATGTTTATTTTTACATTTTAGATCTATAAATCAGTGATCCAAAAAATGTAAAAAACACGCATACACTTGGGCATTATGCTTTTATAATTTCTTGGACCACCATTATTGTTTGGTAAGTGGTCTCAGTCACTCTAAGCTACCGTTAGAAAATACTTTTCCTATTCCAAAACTTCACCAATCCTGCTCATCCAAAATGTGGGTGTCTCTGTCTTGTTTTTCATTCTTTTTGCACGAAGCTCTTTTGTTTTGTTTTGTTATTTTCTCATGGCCCGCTGCTAAAACAATAAAAAGCCTAAAATACTCCCTCAGTCGTACTCAAAAGACACAGACTAACCATAAAAAAAAAAACAAAAAACTCACTGTTTAAGCGCACATGGCCATGGGTCCATACCACACAGACCTTTCTATTTTTTATTATATTTTTATAAAGCATCTTTGACCTTTTGTGGAAAATAAAAGACTGATGACCATAGTTATTTTATCCTAGCTAGCTCATTAAGTGCATGCAAAAGTCCTTTAAAATATTTTTCACCAAAATACACCTTTCACCAAAATACACAAAAATCTCTCCATCTGGTGAATCATTTTTCAAAATATTTTACATCTAAATATAGATGTTACTGTAGCAATATCTATATCATTTTTTATTAGAATACCTTCCTTCCGGAGCTGGCATAAACCAACTCTTTTACACCACCAATAATATAGTGCCACATCAGCTTTTTAATGAAAAGGCAATACATTCTAATACACTCAATCACAGCTCACATAAACCTTCAATCCTCAATCAAACTACACGATAGTCTCAAACAAACCCCAAATCAGATTCCTCCTCTCCTCTTAGCACCGGAGCTCCACCTCGCCGCTGCACACGTCGTCTCTGGAGCTGGCGCCGCCGTACCGAACTCAAGGTTTGCTCTTTTATGATTTTCTATTTCTCCAATTTTTGGATTTCGTGATTTTGATGGGTTTGGGATAACTTTTTTGGATATCAATCTATTCATATTAGTATAGGTTTGGTTGATTTGGCATGAATTTTGCTGTTTTTTGGTGTTTTCATGAGTTTTGATTGGATTCTTAAGTGGTAGGTTCAAACCCTTAAAAAAATCTAATTGTGATTTTTTTCCCCCAGCTAGTCTGGATACTTTATGTTAATACTTACTTACATATCATTCATGTTGGGCTGGCTGGGTTTGGTTTTTGAAATACTGGAGTAATGTAATGTAATTTAAAGGGAACAAGTTAGTTAGTTAGTTACTAGTGATAGATGAAAGTTCAAATAGTGTAAAAACACTCTTGAACGTTTAGAGCCCCAATATACAAATTAACCAATTCAACCTTTATGTCAAACAACTAGTGTGCGGAAAATGAACACAAGCTATAAAATAGAATTGGAAAAACAATCTAAGCCAAATTAAAATCACAACCCACAGCAGATAATAAAAGGCAAAGATAAAAGGGAAGGAAGATGCAAACACAAAGACAACACGCGATGTGTTATCGAAGAGGAAACCGAAGCCCTCAGCGTAAAATCTCTCTGCCGCCCTCTAAGCGGTAAACAATCCACTAGAAAATGTAGTTGGGATACATGGACAGCAATAGACCCTGCAAGCCTAATCTACCCAGTACACCTAAGCCCTCCAAGCTTCTTACTCCAACGAGGTTGCGCCGAACCTATTTCTTTTCTAGCTTCCCGGATTCTACTACTTGACCATAGCATCAACCAATGTAGATTGGTTCCTTCCTAACTGCTTCCCAGAACACCAAACAACTCTCTCACAGTAATAGATATGGTGAGAAAAAGGTTTTGGTAAAATGTCTCTCAAGGATTTGACAATGGAGAGGAAGAGAGTTGAAGAATTTGAAGAGACTCTTATGTAAAGATTGTAGATGAAACAATCTTTTTTTACTCTAGGGTTTCTCTCTCAAAATTCTCTCTGGAAGCTCTCTTTCATTTGTGGGTATAAGGGGTATTTATACTGGGTTGAGAGAAGAATGTGAAACGTCAGGTTTTTCAAAACAGGGGTGGCTCGTGGCTTGACTGAGTCGCGAGTTCCAGCCGCGCGATAACAGAATGACTAGTTGTCCTATTTTGTCCTGTAGTGCTCCAGCTAACATGACGCTTCGACTTCTGACATGCTTGGCACGTGTGCTGCTTCTGGCTGCTTGCAGCCGCGAGTCACCCGTGAGATCAAGCCGCGAGGCTCTGTTTTCTTGCACACTCTTAAGCATTCAATCATTCTATCTCACTCACTACCCTTACAACAAAACCCACCTAAATACAGGGTTACTAAATGCTGAAATACAAGCAAATTTGGCACGGAATAAAGCCAACAAGATGGTTGATTAAATTCAACCTTACAGTAGATTCATTTACTCAGAAACTTACTTTTTTATTAATTTAATTTTACTGCATTTTCTCAGAATTTTAACAGACCACAATTTGCTGTAGTAGATCTTGGATCCAAATTTCATTTCTGTTCCTTTTTTTTGTTAATTATTAATTAATTAATTTTTTAAAAAATAACAGATCTTTTGATAATCAACTATATGGACTCATTTTGCTTAAAATATCTATTGTGTTTTCGTTGTTTTCATTTCACTGGTGGCAGTGGCTATAGATCTCTGAGTTTTAATTCTATATGATTACACACATTTCTTTGGGTCATGTCTTGTGTAGATCTCTGATACAAGTAGTAATATTTCTTTGTTTACTCTCTACTGTATACCAAATTTGGCTTAGAAAAGAAAGAAAGAAAGACTATCACATTTTGGGGCACTTCAAGTTTGTTCTTTTGGATAAGTAATGGAACTTTATTGATACCAAAAAAATAGTTACCCAAGCATATAGGATGTATACAATTGGGGACATTACAATCAATCGCCCCAAGTACAATAATCAATCAAGTTTCAAACTGAACATAAAGAATAACAAGCCACAACTAACATCCAACTTAGGAAGTGTTCACAACTGACATGTTCTGTGTCTTATTCTTAGGAAGTGTTCAAGACTCAAGAGAGCCATTCTACAGCCTGGACCACCTCAAAGTTTTGCACTACATAATGTTCAGGAAGTTATAAAACCTCAAGTAATTGACACATAACTCTCTCTACTCTCTATATACTACACATTGTGCTTGCTATTTCCATATTGCCAATATTTTGGTCATTGATCTTGTTGGGCATACATGCTTACCATATGGTCAAATGTATCTATTATTATAGGTCTCAACCCAAACAAGTGTTGTTGGAAGTAGTGGAGTTGGTAGATATGGAAAAGGAATTGGAACTAGTGCTGGAAAAGGAAGAGCTGGAAACTGAGCTGGAAAAGATTGAAGGGTAGTAGCAGTGTTAGTTTTGCAGGACCTTTTATATATTAGGAACTTTGATTGTTTGAACCTTTTATGGTTACTATTTTGTACAACTGTCCATCAGCTTATTTGATGGTGTTAATGGACAAAAGTAACCTATTTTATGTTGATCTTAGGTAGGACCTTTGGTTAAGCTTATATGATGGTGATACTGGACATAAGTATCCTATTTTTTGTTGGATAATAGTTTACAAAACCTTTATGTTAACAACTAAGTATTAAAGCAACTCGACTAAATTTATTTATCTTATGTGGTGTTTTTTTTTTTTAACAAGCTATTTAGCAATATGATGGTGATACTGAACATGCTTATGTGGTGTTATGTTGAACAAGCTGTTGAACAATATAAAGGCAAATCAACTAAGTGTCAATTTTAATTCTCAAAAAAAAAAAAAAAAAAAAAAAAACTAAATGTCAATTTCCATTGCAAGAAATACATTTCAGTTTCCATTACAATATAATATAACGAGTGGCCATTACAATTGTCATTACATTAAATAAGATAAGAAACTGTCAAATTTTTCAAAACAATTGTCACTACAATATTTTACAATAACTAAACTACAATTCACCTATCCTAAATACAAGTCCTTGGCCATTTGCTTTCACATGCCAAACTAATTAGCCTTCTCTAACTGCAGAATTTTAGCTTCCAACTTGTTAGCCTTTCGTACTAATCCAGTGATAATTTGCTTAGCTCTAGTACAAATTTCTCCAATAATCCATTGTACAAAGTTTTAATTTACACTTGTCTGCAATTTTAAAATATGTAGACAATTATTCAAGTTTGATAATTTGACCAAAATCTGACCAAAACTGGGCAACCAACAAGCATTCTATCCTTAGCAGGCATGCCTTATCAGCCATCACTTATCTCTGTGCCCTTATCAACATTATCAATACGCTCTCTATTAGCATTAGCAACATGCACTCCTTGCAACTTTAGACAAGCTTGTGTCATATCAGAGCCAATGTAGAATACAAAAAATTTATAAGTCACATAGCCAAATTCCTCACTATTTATGCTACTAAGTTTCAAAATCAACCACATTGTGGAAGTATCCATGCTACTTAGTCTCAAACTCCATGCCAACCGAAAGGTACCCAATCAACCACAGTATCCATGCCCTGAGAGGAATTTTTGTCATCCTATTAAAATAACATCAAAACAAATAGGTGAGCTTAAGTTTTATACAAAGAAAAAGGCTATGGCTAACAAATTCAAAAATATACAAAACAAGCCTACAAATACACAATCTACTTGAGGAATATGCATAACAAACCTAGAAATATACATAACAAGCCTAGAATCAGGACAAAAACACTGCTAAGAACAAAGATTATAATCAAAATAGGAAATCTTATAAAACAAAATCTTTATTTCCTTGCACTACAAATTTCAACTATTAAGATATAAAATAGAAGGAACCTATCCGAAACTTTTTTTGAGTTACAACCACTCTTGCTTCTTCTATGTAAAACGAGCTAGTCAAACAATTATTTCCTTCTTCACGTTCTACGACAGAATGTAGAACTTTATAAATTATGAGGAAGACAAACCTTGTCATAATTCTGACTTCTTGCTTGGAGGTGTAAGCCATCCTGCTGG
Source organism: Quercus mongolica (assembly GCA_011696235.1). Lineage (NCBI taxonomy): Eukaryota > Viridiplantae > Streptophyta > Magnoliopsida > Fagales > Fagaceae > Quercus > Quercus mongolica. The sequence continues at coordinate 80,200,449 of CM022236.1, forward strand.
AATCCACAGACTTCAGCTTGGGAAAAGAAGTAAAATTTGTCAAAAAAGATTGATCATTAATTCATGCTTGCTAGAATAGGTCAATGATGAGAAGTGTGTGTAAGACATATATAAGCAGTTATAGAATAATTGAAATTCTAGATGGATTTAGAACATCCTCTAAGTTGTTCTTTGCATTACCCTTCTGAATTACATCATTAGATAGCATCTTCTAATGCCATTAGAAAACATCAAACATAGGATTGTTTACCTAGTGAGCATCGTTAATGGGGATATAAAATGAGCTATGAGAATGTATTTTAAACTCTTGAGGCTTTCCAAGGTACCTCTCATGTGAAGTCGATGCAAGATACAGAGTGCCACTTAAAGATTCACAAAATCAAGCTTTACATCAGCATAAACCTTTCACATATCTCTGAACTAATTGAGATGGTTGTTAACTTCTCAGTCGTGGCTTGTGTGTTCGTCCTGATAGTGTGGTGTTTCAGTGAGTTGATTTCCAGTTGGGTTGTATTTTGTGTGCATGTGTTATGTAAACTCTTTTTTTTTTTTAATGAAATCCGTTCGTTCATACAAGTTCACTTGGTGTCACTTGAAAAAAAATTACACCTTTTTAAGACCATAGTCATAGTAGGAGCTCCATGATATTTTTCTAGGGAGTCGGTGAAAATATGAATCTTGGATAAGAGATAAATACTGTAATCTACGAACTTATTTCAAAATTTTTCCATAAGATGGACTAGCATGAAAATAAAAGATGAACTATAAGTTTATTAGACATATTATTTCTTTATATAATGAACATACTAATTATTGTTGTTAAAATTAAATCTTGAAAATCATTTATCATTTCTAAATACAATGAATATATAAATTATTGTTGTTAAGTGAACTTTAATTAATACTACCTAAAATACTTTTATTTATTAGTTTAGGACAATTATATGTTTATATTGTAGATTAGATACTATCAATGTAAGATTTGCAAAAGTGTATAATATCACTTTTGCATAAAAATGTATAATGTTCTACATATTTGTTTAGAGACAATGTAATTTTTATACTAAAAATTGTTAAGATCTAAATGAACATTTTTTGAGGTTTAAGATGAACAAATTTTGCTATTATTGTTGGACTTACTATTTTTTACTCCCCCATATTTTAGATAAAATTGATTTGTTGTTGGGATTTTTTTTTTTTAAAAGACCAAAATATTGTTAAGAGAATCATATTTAAACTTATTTAAGCTAGGCTTAAAAGTAAATTTGAGGTCAAGGTGTTCAAATTTTTATTAAAGGAGTTAAATAAAAAAACATTAAAAAAATATTATATGTATAAAAAATAAATTGGCAACTCAGAGGGTTCATTTAAACTCCAATCCTGAACTATACATAGTGCCACCGATGATCATAAATTCTTATTAAAATATAACGGTGAGCATACCACAACTTATCATATCATTAATATAGTGATATTATTTGCCATGTCAACTAATTTTACTTAAATTAATTCTCCACACTCCACCATCATCTTCAAGACTTAAACTCTCCACCACTATCCATATCATCTGTTTGTTGCATATTTTATGTTGTGAGTGTTTGATATGCCTTTCTCATTAGTTGCCACCAGCGAATTGTGGCATCACCAATGACGAGCAGCAAGTACTGAAGGCATCGGCATCACATGAATAACAACCTCTAATTATACAATTGTTAAATTGTATACCCAACTGATACATCTAAGGGCAAATCACTTTAGAACACGAAACACAAATTTGTGGAGCTAACCTCAAATTTCTTTACATAAACTGGATAGAGATGATGAGCTAGAGAGTAGAGAGGTTAATGTTGTTTTTTATTTTTTATTTTTAATAAGAAGAGTTTTAAATTTAATGCCTTAATTTTTAATTTCTAGAGAGAAATTATGACTCCCTTGAATGTTTATTTTTACATTTTAGATCTATAAATCAGTGATCCAGAAAATGTAAAAAACACGCATACACTTGGGCATTATGCTTTTATAATTTCTTGGACCACCATTGTTTGGTAAGTGGTCTCAGTCACTCTAAGCTACCGTTAGAAAATACTTTTCCTATTCCAAAACTTCACCAATCCTGCTCATCCAAAATGTGGGTGTCTCTGTCTTGTTTTTCATTCTTTTTGCACGAAGCTCTTTTGTTTTGTTTTGTTATTTTCTCATGGTCCGCTGCTAAAACAATAAAAAGCCTAAAATACTCCCTCAGTCGTACTCAAAAGACACAGACTAACCACCAAAAAAAAAAAAACTCACTGCTTTAAGCGCACATGGCCATGGGTCCATACGACACAGACCTTTCTATTTTTTATTATATTTTTATAAAGCATCGTTGACCTTTTGTGGAAAATAAAAGACTGATGATCATAGTTATTTTATCCTAGCTAGCTCATTAAGAGCATGCAAAAGTCCTTTAAAAAATGTAAATATAGTACATCATTCACCAAAATACACAAAATCTCTCCATCTGGTGAATCATTTTTCAAAATATTTTACAATATACTATTGTTACATCTAAGTATAGATGTTACTATAGCAACATCTATATCATTTTTTTTTAGAATACATTCTGTACGAAACTGGAGTAAACCAGCTCTTTTACGCCACCAATAATATAATGCCACGTCAGCTTTTTAATGAAAAGCCAATACATTCTAATACACACAATCACAACTCACACAAACCTTCAATCCTCAATCAAACTACACGATAGTCTCAAACAAACCCCAAATCAGATTCCTCCTCTCCTCTTAGCACCGGAGCTCCACCCTGCCGCTGCACACGTCGTCTCTGGAGCTGGTACTGCCGCACCGAACTCAAGGTTTGTTCTTTTATGATTTTCTATTTCTCCAATTTTTGGATTTCGTGATTTTGATGGGTTTGGGATAATTTTTTTTGGATATCAATCTGTTCATATTAGTATAGGTTTGGTTGATTTGGCATGAATTTTGCTGTTTTTTGATGTTTTCATGAGTTTTGATAGGATTCTTAAGTGGTAGGTTCAAACCCTAAAAAAAATCTGATTGTGATTTTTTTTTCCCAACTAGTCTGGATTCTTTATGTTAATACTTACTTACATATCATTCATGTTGGGCTGGCTGTGTTTGGTTTCTGAAATACTGGAGTAATGTAATGTAATTTAAAGGGAACAAGTTAGTTAGTTAGTTACTAGTGGTAGATTCATTTACTCAGAAACTTACTTTCTATTAATTTAATTTTACTACATTTTCTCATAATTTTAACGAACCACAATTTGCTGAAGTAGATCTTGGATGCAAATTTCATTTCTATTCCTTTTTTGTTTTTTTTTGTTAATTATTAATTAATTAATTAATTAATTTTGTTAAAAATAACAGATCTTTTGATAATCAGCAATATGGACTCATTTTGCTTAAAATATCTATTGTGTTTTCGTTGTTTTCATTTCTCTGGTGGTAGTGGTTGTAGATCTCTGAATTTTAATTCTATATGATTACTCACATTTCTTTGGGTCATGTCTTGTGTAGATCTCTGATACAAGTAGTAATATTTCTTTGTTTACTCTCTACTATATACCAAATTTGGGTTAGAAAAAAAAGAAAGAAAGACTATCACATTTATTTGGGGCACTTCAAGTTTGTTCTTTTGTTCTTCCCTAATAGGCTTTTTATTCATAACAAAATGAAAAACTAATTTGAAATGGCCAAGTTGTGAGTGTCTGTTGTACATTAGGTAGCCATATAGGTTGATTAAGTAATGGAAAGGAAAAAAGAAGAAAAGGAATGGAAATGAGGTTCTGTGTTTTACATAGAAACCACATGGGGCTTATGTATTTTTCCCCTTTTTTATTTATTTTTTATTTTTTTATGGTATTACTATTAGTATTATGCCATTTTTTGGATAAGTAATGGAACTTTATTGATACCAAAAAAATAGTTACCCAAGCATATAGGATGTATACAATTGGGGACATTACAATCAATCGCCCCAAGTACAATAATCAATCAAGTTACAAACTGAACATAAAGAATAACAAGCCACAACTAACATCAAACCCAGGAAGTGTTCACAAGTGACATGTTCTATGTCTTATTCTCAGGAAGTGTTCAAGACTCAAGAGAGCCATTCTACAGCCTAGACCACCTTAAAGTTTTGCACTACAGAATGTTCAGGAAGTTATAAAACTTCAAGTAATTGACACATAACTCTCTCTACTCTCTATATACTACACATTGTGCTTGCTATTTGCATATTGCCAATATTTTGGTCATTGATCTTGTTGGGCATACATGCTTACCATATGGTCAAATGTATCTATTATTATAGGTCTCAACCCAAACAAGTGTTGTTGGAAGTAGTGGAGTTGGTAGGTATGGAAACGGAGTTGGAGCTGGAAAAGGAATTGGAACTAGTGCTGGAAAAGGAAGAGCTAGAAATTAAGCTAGAAAAGATTGAAGGGTAGTAGCAGTGTTAGTTTTGTTGGACCTTTTATATATTAGGACCTTTGATTGTTTGAACCTTTTATGGTTATTGTTTTGTACAGCTGTCCATAAGCTTATTTGATGGTGTTAATGGACAAAAGTAACCTATTTTATGTTGATCTTAGGTAGGACCTTTGGTTAAGCTTATATGATGGTGATATTGGACATAAGTATCCTATTTTTTGTTGGATAATAGTTTACAAAGCCTTTATGTTAACAATTAAGTATTAAAGCAACTCGACTAAATTTATTTATCTTATGTGGTGTTTTTTTTTTAACAAGCTATTGAGCAATATGATGGTGATATTGAACAAGCTTATGTGGTGTTATATTGAACAAGCTGTTGAACAATATTAAGGCAAATCAACTAATTGCCCATTTCCATTGCAAGAAATGAATTTCAATTTCCATTACAATATAATATAATGAGTGGCCATTACAATTGTCATTACATTAAATAAGATAAGACACTGTCTACTTTTTCAAAACAATTGTCACTACAATCTTTTACAATAACTAAACTACAATTCGCCTATTCTAAATACAAGTCCTTGGCCATTTGCTTTCACATGCCAAACTAATAAGCCTTCTCTAACTGTAGAAATTTAGCTTCCAACTTGTTAGCCTTTTGTACTAATCTAGTGATAATTTGCTTAGCTCTGGTACAAATTTCTCCAATAATCCATTGTACAAAGTTGCAATTTACATTTGTCTGCACTTTTTAAAAATGCAAACAATTATCCAAGTTTGATAATCTGACCAAAATCTGACCAAAACTGGGCAACCAACAAGCATTCTATCCTTAGCAAGCATGCCTTATCAGCCATCACTTATCTCTGTGCCTTTATCAACATTATCAATACGCTCTCTATCAGCATTAGCAACATGCACTCCTTGCAACTTCAGACAAGCTTGTGTCATATCAGAGCCAATGTAGAATACAAAAAATTTATAAGTCACATAGGCAAATTCCTCACTATTTATGCTACTAAGTTTCAAAATCAACCACATTGTGGAAGTATCCATGCTACTTAGTCTCAAACTCCATGCCAACTGAAAGGTACCCAATTAACCACAGTATCCATGCCTTGAGAGGAATTTTTGTCATCCTATTAAAATAACATCAAAACAAATAGGTGAGCTTAAGTTTTATACAAAGAAAAAGACTATGACTAATAAATTCAAAAATATACAAAACAAGCCTAGAAATATACAATCTACTTGAGGAATATGCATAACAAACCTAGAAATATACATAACAAGCCTAGAATCAGGACAAAAACACTACTAAGAACAAACATTATAATCAAAATAGGAAATCTTATAAAGCGAAATCTTTATTTCCTTGCACTACAAATTTCAACTATTAAAATATAAAATAGAAGGAACCTATCCGAAACTTTTTTTGAGTTCCAACCGCTCTTGCTTCTTCTATGTAAAACGAGCTAGTCAAACAATTATTTCCTTCTTCACGTTCTACGACTGAATGTAGAAGTTTATAAATTATGAGGAAGACAAACCTTGCCATACTTCTAACTTCTTGCTTGGAGGTGTAAGCCATCTTGCTGGAATCCATGGACTTCAGCCTGGGAAAAGAAGTAAAATTTTTCAAAAAAGATTGATCATTAATTCATGCTTGCTGGAATAGGTCAATGATGAGAAGTGTGTGTAAGACATATATAAGCAGTTATAGAATAATTGAAATTCTAGATGGATTCAAAACATCCTCTAAGTTGTTCTTTGAAGCCCACATTACCCTTCTGAATTACATCATTAGATAGCATCTTCTAATGCCATTAGAAAACATCAAACATAGGATTGTTTACCTGGTGAGCATCGTTAACGAGGATATAAAATGTGCTATTAGAATGTATTTTAAACTCGTGGCTTTTCAGGGTACTTCTCATGTGGAGCCGATGCAAGATACAGAGTGCCACTTAAAGATTCACAAAATCAAGCTTTATATCAGCATAAACCTTTCACATATCTTTGAACTAATTGAGATGGAACTCTAAAATCTGCAATTGGAGAGCTCGTCAATTTGTCAAGCTATTCAAATTCATCATTCACATCAAATCCTAAAGATCCAAAATCTTCAGATGATAATACAGGCTGTATCTTCTTGTCATCAAGGCCAATCATAACAGGATTCTCTAAACTAAGTTTGGCAAGATGATTTACTTTTTCATTTAAGGTAGTAGATAATAGAAAATTATGTCATTGAGGCTCAGAATTACATGAAACGACACTCTCTTTGTCAGCAAACTCATTTGATACAATCAGACTTTTTTAGTTTTAAATTAACCTACCACTTAAGAATCCAACCAAAACCCATGAAAATACTACAAATAAGAAGCAAAATCCATACTAAATCAACAAAACCCATACCAATATGAATAGATTGATATCCAAAAAATAACCCAAACCCATCAAAATTTCGAAACACAAAGTTTGGGGAAATAACTAATCAAACAATAAAGAGAAATCAAAACAAACCTTGAGGTTAGGTGCGGCAGCGCCATCGGCGGGGTGGAGTTCTGTTCTGGTGGTAAAAGCAAAGGAGTAGATGGAATAGGTCTAGGCATGCCTGATAGAGTCTCTCTTTGATACGTGTGTGAGGAATAAAATTATGTGTGATAGGGTGTATGGGTTTTTCATTAAATGTATGACGTGGCAAACACTGATTGGTGGTGTAAATCTGGCATTTTACGCCAGCTCCTGACCGCATGTTTTCTCAAACAAATTTTCATTTGTTTATTCACTCTTCTCTCTCTTACCTCTTCGCTATGTTGTCACTTGTCATTGTTGGATTAGGGAATTATTTTACATTTGGGTGGTGGCAATGGGGGCAACAGTTATTGTAGCTAGGGTGGGTTGTTGGCGCTGGTGTTGCTAGGCTTGTTTTTGGTGGTTGATCGTGGCTAGGGTTGATTGTCAATGTTTGTCGTGGAAGCAGTTTTGGGGTTGTCATGGAAGCGGTCTTAGGGTTGTCCATGAGGTGGTTTTGGTTTTGTGGTGGTCATGTCAGCTATTTCAATTTTGTTGGAGGTGGATTTGGTTTTGGGTTTTGGCCAACAATGTGGGTTGTTGCTAGGTTAGAGTTGGTGGTTGCAATGGGTTGGGCCATGGGTTGTAGTTAGTGTGGGTAGAAAATAAATTATTTTAAGAGTAGTGCTTATATTATTACACACATCTATTTCGCACAACCTTAACACAGAGTTTGAACTGAAATTGTGATTTCAAGTGACAATTTCAATTTAACTTGTGTGTGTGCGCATAGTGTGTGTTTTTAGGGGACAAAGCGTAAAGTGAAATATTAGTTCACTTTTATTGATTGTAATTTCCCTTGATTGTTACGTATTAGTTCAATAAAAACTAATAGTAGCTTTTATAAATTTATGTTACATTAGTTACGGTAGACTAAAAAACATTTCCAATTGTAATAATTAAAAACAATATTATGAACATTTATTATATAATCATCTTCACACTTTATTATTTATAAATAAATTTTAATGAAAAATAAATAAATTATCAACAAAATTGAGATTCTATTATCAAATTTTCTTAACATCTTTTATAGGTAACACAAATTATTTTTCTTCTTCAATCAAAATTCATGCTTCAAAAATATTTCACAAAAGAAACACACAAAAATGTCAAAGTACTAATAAAAACAAATGCTATGTCCACAACTAATTTCAACCCACAAGGACAAAAAGTTATTAAAAGAATTGCCAAAAAAGATAAAAAAAAATTATTAAATAATTGTCAAAAATATAAAAAACTGCAAAAAGTAAAAAAGATGTGCAAAAAGCTGTTGTTAATGAGCACCGTAAGGTGCCCGTTAACAAAACCCTTCTTTTAATAATAACTATTTAATAATTTGTTGTCATATGCCTCCCTATCCCCCTACTCGAAAAAACTATTCATATCAAATTTAAATAGCTTTCTTTCCCTTATCCCATCTGTACACTTTTCTTTCCAAATTTAAATTGTTTTTATAATAAATCAAATAATAGTCCAAATAGGTTTAAAAATGACACAGATGATTGAAGCCAGCATACATTTATATTTTTCATTTATTATTATTTTTTGTGTTGCCGCTAATTTTTTTGTTTTTATATAAACGTTACCTAATTATATATATATATATATACATACTATAAAACCTAAATCATTTACTTTTTGTTGACTTCCTTAAAAATTGTCACATGGGATTTGCTGTTCCCACAATTTTTCACCTCAATAATATTTTAAAAATAAATAATAATAATTAAAAAAATATCTCTCTCCCAAGTACAAAACTCAATAAAATTACTCTCTTTCTCCTCCAATTTTGAAATTGTTGAACTAAACAAAATAAAACCCGAGTCCCATCTCCTTCTTTTTCTTCTTCAACGCCTCTCCATGGTTTCCCCCATGGAAAACACATACACAAGATCCAACAACTATGACCAATCTGTGGCAGACTCACACAAGAGACAACTCTCTACTTCCACCCATTTGCACAAATGGCTTTGCTTGAAGAGTTTCAAACTCCGACTAGCACTATGAGATTCAATCTATCTGGCCTTATTGAACTACCCAAACTCCTTTACATTGACAACTAGCAGCTCCTCCATTCCCAAACATGACTTTGGAATTGTAGATGGACTATGACAAAAAAAAAAAAATAAATAAAAGGGTCCAAACTTGGTCTAGCCCAGCCGTTGGCTCAAAAGATTAAACAAGGTGTTGAGGTACAATTTTTTCACTCATGCCACATATCCCAATCCTATTTAATCACATTTATTTATTCACCAAAAAATACCAAAATATCACCCATAAATTATTTTGGGCCTCCATTAATATTTCTCATTCCATTGGCCCACAAATATTTCATATCTCATTATCTACATTGGGTCATGATATAAACTATATCTGACTATAAGCAAAAATTGGTGATGAAATAATTCGTCACCTAATCTATTGAAATTAAAAAAAAATAAAAAATACAATTGGTGACGAAAAACTACTTCACCTAATCTATTGATATTGGAAAAAAATACATTTGGTGATGAAATATTTCATCACTGAAAGTAAGGTTTAGTGACGAAAACATTAGGTGACGAAAAACTTTCATCACCTATCATTTTTTATTGGTGACAAAAATTTCATCACCTATCTTTTTTTTTTGGTGACGAAACATTTTCGTCACCAATACATAAGGTGACGGAGCTTAGATGACGAATGTTGTTTTGTCACCATTTCGTCACCATATGTATTAGTGACGAAATAAGGGCATATTGTGACGAAATGTTTTTGTCATCATAGCCCACTTTTGTTGTAGATCATCATTTAGCTAAGCCCAAACTGGCCTTACGAGCCCAATGCACACATCCTATTCTTTTTAAAACCCAAGACTACTTATCCTTGGCAATATTTCAAAAGTCTATGATTCAAGTCCATGACAATGCTATTTTATCAATGGAATTCAAATCTATAATCAAAAGCAATGGTTTAAACCCATGACAATTTATTTGTCAAAAACCCAATTAACATTGGTAATATCAAAAACCCAATTCACATTGACAATATATCAAAAACTTAATTCTTATTGGCAATATTAAAAACCCAATTCACATGGGGCATAGGCCCATGCGACATGGACCTTTCTATTTTTATTAATAGGAAAGTGGGTATATGTACAATAATACATGCACCCACATTCCTATTGAGTTTTGTACACCGTATGTAATGGTTGTTAACTTCTCAGTTGTGGCTTGTGTGGCAGTCCTGATAGTATGGTGTTTCAGTTAGTTGATTTCTAGTTGGGTTGTATTTCGTGTGTATGTGTTATGTGAAAGTTCAAATAGTGTAAAAACACCCTTGAACGTTTAGACCCCAAATTTACAAATTACCGATTCAAGCTTTATATCAAACAATTAATGTGTGGAATGTAAGGTTGAATTTAATCAACCATCTTATTGGCTTTATTCCGTGCCAAATTTTCTTGTATTTCAGCATTTAGTAACCCTGTATTTAGGTGGGTTTGTTGTAAGGGTAATGAGTGAGATAGAGTGTTGATTACTCAAGAGTGTCCAAGAAAACAGAGACTCGTGGCTTGATCTCGCGGGTGACTCGCGGCTGCAAGTCGCCAGATGCAGCACACGTGCCAAGCATGCCAGAAGGTGAACAGTTATGCTAGCTGGAGCACTACAGGACAAAACAGGACAACTGACCATACGGTTATCTCGCGACTCAGTCAAGTCGCGAGGCCAAGCCGCGAGCCACCCCTGTTTTGAAAAACCTGACGTTTCACATTCTCTTCTCACCCCAGTATAAATACCCCTTATACCCACAAATGAAAGAGAGCTTCCAGAGAGAATTTTGAGAGAGAAACCCTAGAGTAAAACAAGATTGATTCACCTACAATCTATACATTAGAGTCTCTTCAAATTCCTCAACTCTTTTCCTCTCCATTGTCAAACCCTTGAGAGGCATTTTACCAAAACCTTGTTCTCACCATATTCATCACTGTAAGAGGGCTGTTTGGTGTTTTGGGAAGCAGTTAGGAAGGAACCAATCTACATTGGTTGATGCTACGGTCTAGTAGCGGAATCCGGGAAGCTAGAAAAGAAAAAGGTTCGGCGCAACCTCGTTGGAGCAAGAAGCTTGGAGGGCTTAGGTGCATTGGGAAGATTAAGCTTGGAGGGTCTATTGCTGTCCATGTATTCCAACTACATTTTCTAGTGGATTGTTTACCGCTTGGAGGGCAGTGGAGAGGTTTTACGCCGAGGGCTTCGGTTTCCTCTTCGATAACACATCGCGTGTTGTCTTTGTGTTTGCATTTTCCTTCCCTTTTATCTTTGCCTTTTATTATCTGTTGTGGGTTGTGATTTTCATTTGGCTTAGATAGTTTTTCCAATTCTATATTATAGCTTATGTTCATTTTCCGCACACTAGTTGTTTGACATAAAGCTTGAATTGGTTAATTTGTAAATTGGGGGGTCTAAACGTTCAAAGGTGTTTATACACATATTTGAACTTTCACGGAACATGAACAAAAGCTAAATACAGAATTGGTAAACAATCTATGCCAATTAAAATCACATCCACAGCAGAAAATAAAAGGCAAAGATAAAGGGAAGAGAGATGCAAATACAAGGACAACACACGATGTGTTATCGAAGAGGAAACCAAAGCTCTCGACGTAAAACCTCTTCGCCGCCCTCTAAGCGGTAAACAATCCACTAGAAAATGTAGTTGGGATACATGAACAGCAATAGACCCTCCAAGCCTAATCTACCCAGTGTACCTAAGCCCTCCAAGCTTCTTGCTCCAACGAGGTTACACCGAACCTATTTCTTTTCTAGCTTCCTGGATTCTGCTACTTGACCATAGCATCAACCAATGTAAATTGGTTCCTTCCTAACTGTTTCCCAGAACACCAAACAGCCCTCTCACAGTAATGGATATGGTGAGAAAAGGTTTTGATAAAATGCCTCTCAAGGATTTAACAATGGAGAGGAAAAGAGTTAAGGAATTTGAAGAGTTTCTTATGTAAAGATTGTTGATGAATCAATCTTGTTTTACTCTAGGGTTTCTCTTTCAAAATTCTCTCTGGAAGCTCTCATTCTTTCGTGGGTATGAGGGGTATTTATACTAGGGTGAGAATGGAATGTGAAACGTCAGGTTTTTCAAAACAGGGCTGGCTCGCGGCTTGGCCTCGCGGCTTGACTGAGTTGCGAGATCCAGCCACGAGATAACAGAACGGCCAGTTGTCCTCTTTTGTCCTATAGTACTCCAGCTAGCATGACGCTTCAACTTCTGGCATGCTTGGCACGTGTGCTGCTTCTGGCGGCTTGTAGCCGCGAGTCACCCACGAGATCCAACCGCGAGACTCTGTTTTCTTGCACACTCTTGAGCATTCAACATTCTATCTCACTCACTACCCTTACAACAAACACACCTAAATATAGGGTTACTAATTGCTGAAATATAAGCAAATTTGGTACGAAATAAAGCCAACAAGATGGTTATTTAAATTCAACCTTACAATCTCTCCCTTTGGCTATTATGTGACAAAACCCTAAAACAGACTCTAGACTTAACATGTGAGTTGGGAACAGTTGAGCAAAACTCACTCACACCTAATTCTAGAAACTGTGAGGCACTTGAATCATATGAACATGAAACTCCTGAAACACAACAATACACCATGATCATTGTATGCAGAAAACATGAAATGCATATGAAACAGGCATAAAGTGATCAAGCAAAGATGAAGTTAAGAAACAAACCATGGCTTGATCAAACAAGTAATTACTACAAGGTAGTGATCACAATGCTCATTCACACTTGGAATGAACACTTGAACATATAAGCTAACAAGAACAATGCAAGTTACTTGTATGCCCAACACTTAACCAATGCATAATACACTAAGTACATGCATCTAGGAACAATCATACAAGGGCACAAGAGTGACAGTACTTAACAAGAAAATGCATGACATTTAGATAGAAGTACTGATTTAACAAAAACATAGAGGCTGCATAAAGCATGGTACAAACCATAAAGCCTACAAGAAACCCTAAAAGCTTACAAAAGCGACATGGGTACAAAATACAATATATACTAAAAAACATCAACAATATATATATATTTATATATATAGAGAGAGAGAGTAAACCAAGTTTCAATAACCATCCATGTGTTATGAGTTAGAAACAAACATAAACCAATCAAATCAGAATGTCTTGTACATATGCAGGTATTTTGTTTTCCCTAGAAATAGATTTAGAGTGACTTGTTACAAGCTTCATTTTTATATATTATAATTGACATGCTTCGACTAACATCAGTGGCGACGCCACATTTAGGCTAGGGTGTTCCCAGGAACACCCTGACCTGAAAAAAAAAATTATATATAATAATTAAAATTTTTTTATTTGTTTACCCTTAAAAAAAAAAATTAGGAACACCCTCAGAAAGAAAAAAAATTCATTTTTTCTAAAGAAACCAGAGCATGAGCAACAGATTCATCAAGTAAAGCAAAACCATTTATATATATATATATATATATAAAAAAAAAAAAAAAAAGCTCAACGACAACAACCAACGGCAATGGAAACCTCAGTGTAAGGTTGAATTTAATCAACCATGTGTTGGCTTTATTCCATGACAACTTTGCTTGTAATACAGCACTTAGAAACCCTGTATTTAGGTGGGAATCATGTAAGGGTAGTGTGTGAGAGAGTGTGAAGAAATGCTCAAGACAGTGCAGTGAAGCAGAGACTCGCGGCTAGGACTCGCGGGAGGCTCGCGGCTTGCAAGCCGCCAAAAGTTGCACACGCGCAGAGCATGCAGGGGAGCTGAACAGTCATGCCAGTTGGAGCACTACATGACAAAAATCCAAACTGGCCATTTAGCTAGCTCGCGGCTTGAACTCGCGACTCAGTTAAGTCGCGAGGTCAAGTCGCCAGCTAACCCTATTTTAGGAAAAACTGACTCTTCGCATTCCATGATCACACCAGTATAAATACCCCTCATTCCCACAAAATAGGTGTGGCTATTCAAAAAGAAAAACCCTAAGAGAGGTTTCTTAAAAACACCCACCCAATTAGAGAGAGCTACTCATTCTTAGAGAGAAATCTTTGTAGTCTCTTCTCATTCCCTCTCTCATTGTCATACCTATTGAGAGGAGATTTCTATCCAAACACTACCCACACCCATTTAGAGTGTTCAGTGCTTTTGGAGTTTTGGGAAACATTGGAAGATGCCAAGGATGGCAGATGCTATGGATTATAGCAGAATCCGATAAGCTAGAAAAGAAAAAGGTTCGGCGCAACCTCGTTGGAGCAAGAAGCTTGGAGGGCTTAGGTACATCGGGTAGATTAGGCTTGGAGGGTCTATTGCTGTTCATGTATCCCAACTACATTTTCTAATGGATTATTGACCGCTTGGAGGGCGGCGAAGAGGTTTTACGCCGAGGGCTTCGGTTTCCTCTTCGATAACACATCGCGTGTTGTCCTTGTGTTTGCATCTCTCTTCCCTTTATCTTTGCCTTTTATTTTCTACTGTGGATGTGATTTATAATTGGCTTAGATTGATTTCCAATTCTATTTATAGCTTATGTTTATTTTCCACGCACTAGTTGTTTGTCATAAAGCTTGAATTGGTTATTTTGTATTTGGGGGTCTAAACGTTCAAGGGTGTTTATACACATATTTGAGCTTTTACTCAGGTCCTCTGCAAAAGCGACTTAGCAATGCTGCAACAGCCACACCCAGAGCAGTCGACGGCAAGATTAGAGATTCCCTTGCCCAGATCGGAGATTGGCGACACCGCGACGGCGAGATTGGGATAAGAACCTCAGGCAACATCAAGGTATTTCAGCTCTTCTTTATCACATCTTTGCTCTGAGCCTCACTGAGAGCGGTGTTCTCTCTGTCTTTTTCTTTTATCTCATCTCTGCTCTGCCTTGTCCTTGTGACTCTTTTTTTGTCTTTTGAAATCTCTCTTTTTCTTTGCTCTGACTTAGACTTACGCTTTCCTCTAGTTCTCTTTTGGCTAAATTGGCTTTTTGTGTAAGTGTATATATGTAAATATGTAATTGTGTATTTCTGTTAACTATTGATTGGCTATTGTCTCTTGTGTGGGGGATGGGAATGGGGCTGTGGCATTGGATTGAGGTAGTGGTCCTAGTCCACTTAAAAGCAACACCCAAAACAACACATTATTAAAAGACAAAAATAAAAAAATAAAAAATGAACTATGTTAGACAGTGGGTTGAATTAGGTGGATGATGCAGTGTATTTGTATTCTTTACATTATGCAAAACCAACTAAACAGTGAGGTGTGTGCTAGATTGCTAGTGGTTAGTAAAGAAAAATAATTAAACAATTAAATAAAAATAATTAATAATTTTATTAATATTTCAAATGAATTTATAATTTATTGTTTATTATTTTGCTAGTTATTATTGACAAATATTTGATAAAGAAACCATGTACCTAAGATTTATTTTTTGTGAAAGATTCATCTTCATCTTCTAAGCGGATTTGTATTAACTTTAACTTAGAAAATCTTCGTTCAAATATGAATTTGTGTTTTTTGGTTGTTGTTGGTGTCAATATATGAATTTCTTTTCTTATTAAATTGTCTAAGGAACACCCTGGAAAAATTTTTTGGAGTCGCCACTGACTAACATCAGGGTCAAGTAGTTTGTCAATAACTTTATTTTAGTTTATTACTATCCTGTTCTGTTCGGTATGAATTTTTTACATTTTATGATATGAGTTGCACGGTATCTCATTGAACATTTTTCTACTTTTAAAATAGAATTTAGGGGTTTGATGAAAATTTTGAACTGATTTGTTTAATATGGGTGAGCTAAGGTATTTAAGCTTAAGTAACTTGAAATCATGTATGTGGTACAAAGAAGGCTATATTTTCTTTTGAATTTTAGGTTTCAATTTTTCTTTTTGGTTTTTACTCTTGCATTTGCATAATGAGTGGAGAAGAATTACTTTAATACCTATTTGCAAGAACAACGATAATATTTAAAACTATTCAAATTGCTGTGAAATTAAACTTATAAGTCACACTCTAAAACTTTGGAAAAGAGTGATTGAACATAGGTTAAGACATAAAACAACAATATCAGAGATTTGGTTTTATGCTAGGACAGTCTACCATGAAAGTCTGTTTCCTACTTAGATGTCTAATGAAAAAATATAGAGGTTGTAAAGATCTTCATATGGTCTTTATTGACCTAGAGAAAACATATAATTAATACTGTCCCTAGATAGGTTATGCAGTGGGTTTTGGAAAAGAAAGACTTTCTTCTAAAGTATATTACGTTGATTAAGTGTTTGATAAGAAGATGAGAAGATGAACAGCCATTTCCTTGTTGGCCTTAAAATGGCAGGCTAGTTTGCAATGCTGTTCATAATAACTTTATATTTTATTAAATAGTAAATACATGGCATTATCATTAATTGTTTCCTTCCACTTATCTACATGTAATCTTGAAATGGAAATTTTCTTCAATACATTTCAGGGTGTATGCGACGGTGTGGAAAATGTTCTGATTCTAGCAGCCACAAATACTCCTTATGCTTTGGATCAGGTGAGAAAAAAAATACCATCCTTCTAACCTCTGGCCATGGAAGAAAAGAATCATGTTTATTGGACCAAAAAAAATGATTAGAAACTTTTATTAAACACAAAAAATCATGATTTGAAAATTGGAATCGTGATTTTTGACCCTAAACACGCTAACTTTAAACTTAATTGTCACGTAACAATCTCACTAATGATGTGTAACCTTAAGGGTCACAATCTAAAAAATTTTAATTTTGAAAGATGGAAAATCAAAATTTCCAAAATTTTAAGATGTAGTCTATTAATTTTGAGAATATTTCAGTTGCAAATTGTTAACTAGTCTAACTTGGAGGTTTAGAAATTCTTAAAGTATCCCATGAAGCACCCAATACAAAATTGGGTCTATTACATAATCATTTTGTTAAATTCTGTTAAACTAATACTGTTAACCCCCCATTTTAAGCTAATTTTTCATTTAAAAATTCATCAAAAAAACCCACCAAAAAAAAAAAAAAAAAAAAAACTTCACAATCAACCAAATCCCAAATCAAATGATAGACCCAAAAATAATCCGGGCTTAGTTGAGTTCGGTACGTGGTGGTTACCATTGGTTGGCAATCTTGGGTGGCATGCTTAGAAAGAAAGGCGACTTCAAAATAAAGTTGTCCACATCACTAGTTTTTTATTATTATATAATTTCTAATAACTCATAAAAATGAAAAGAAAATTATTAATTTACATTATACTATCAATGTAAAACAATAATTGTTTAAAAGGAAAAAGCCAACATTTTATCTAGAAAGAGATTAAAAAAAAAAATGTTGATTTTGCAAGAACTTATTCATTTACAATACTAACTTTAATTCCTAAATGCCGAAAAGATATCTCATGCACTGAGCGCATACAAGAGTTTTGCTCGATCCCGTATTCAATACAATCCATTTTATTCAATGAGAGAGTCACTTTTCGAATATAGCTAAGGATATGGCCAAGCATAACAAACAACCTTGTTAAAAGCATTTTTCAGGCAACACATGCCATTGAAAAGCTTTTTCCTCTTTGTTTGATTTATTATCAAAACAAGTGCAAAATACTAACCTCCAAACTTCCACAAATACCACTAACCTTATTTATAAGCCAAAATATTATAATTCCAAATTAAAACAACTATTCCAAACCATACAAGTACATCACATCAAAACCAATGTTCAAAGCTCACAGCAAACCCATGATTGAATATAACATTTGCAATATTCAATTCAAAACTTTGACATCAGTCTTTGTTATTAGATGATGGCTGATTCCACAAGATTCGCACATGCCCGTCAGTTACCAAGGCCACTGTAAATGTAAAAATAAATTCAAAAAGAAAGTCAGTGGTTAAATAGTTATTTGGGGGGGAAAAAAAACAGTACACAGAAGAATAAAATCTTGATGAAAAAGAAAAAAATTGCTCTACAACTTTGTCGAGAATTCATTATGCCTTCATTTTCATCATTTTTTTAAAAAATACACATCTATGGACCGCATAAGCACCTGTACTCATCGGCCATATTCTTTGCCATAAGTTAGATAGATCAGTCATGGTTGTGGAGTGGAAGAAGGAAACTAATCTAGAGTTTTGAGAGAAAAAGACCTCTATGGAGAGACTTAAGGTCACTAAAACTAAATACAAACCAATGAGATTGAACTTTGGATTTCAAAGTTAGTTCAAGTTTTTGAATCTTGCATTTATATAAATTAAATTTATTTGTGTTTTTCCAATTAATTCTTTTTTTTTTAAAGAAAAAAACTAGAGTTAAATTTATGTGGTTTTGTTTCATTTTTTCATTTAGGAAGTTGAATTAGTGTTGTTTTAAATGTGTGGCCTTTTATTATTGGTTGGGACTACTTGAGACCTAGGTCCTAATAATTCTACTTAGAGGGACCTAACAACATATACAAATTGAATAGAGATTCTCAAGAAAGAACTTACTTAATGACACAAAAGATCATTCAACTTCTACACATCTTATCAAACCCATATAATGGTTTTTGAAATCCGGACCGTTCGAAGAACCGGAGAACGAAGGGGTTTAAAATTTTTATAGTTGAAATGAGGTTGAACTGTGATGATATCATAATTAATTTAAAAATTATTTGAAATATAAATAAATATAATAAATTAGTATAAATAGAAAAAATGACTAAAATAGTTCAAAAAATAAAAATAAAAACTATCTTTCAAATGTATTTTTTATATCAACGAAATATTATTAATTGTTAAAAAAAAATAAAAAATTATTAATTTACATTATATTATCAAGATAAGATAGAATTATATTATAGAAAAAACAAATGTTTACAACATTATATATTTTTATGCAAATATGTATAATATTTGCACTTGTTTAATCTATAATATAAATTTTAATTTACAATAACACATGAATTTAATATATGAATCAAGGGAGTCAATTTCATACCGGATGCTTTATCAATTTGGCCAGACGAATGATATACTTTGATATCGATCAATACCTGTGTACCGTTTCGGAATTATCACTAATTCTATAATAATAGTAATAATATCAATAAAAAGTATACAATATTTTTTAAAAGGTTTTTTTTTTTTATTTACATATTTTTTTAAAAGCTCAAGGGTTCTATCCCCCTACATAAACACTTACCCAACAAACAAAAAATAATATATATATATATATATATATATATATACTATTGTATTTTTATTTTATTTTTTTGAGTTAAAGACTAATACTATAACACAGTTAAAGATAACAGAAAAATACATCATATATAGGCCACGTGAGTGACATGACCATTTGGGTGGGTAAAAAGTGAACTCGAAGACTTGTCTTTTTCACTTCACATAACTGACCACAAGTTTCAAAATTTTGCACTGAGATTCACAACCGGATATAACAAAGAAAAAAAAAAGGTGGGGAAGAACGAACTTGCTAGAAGTAAAAGAAGGAGAAGAAGTTCATGAGGTAGCATCAGAGAAATGAGAAGAAGTAGTAGCCTGATCGATCTACAATGACAGGTGAAGAAATTTTTCAAAGACCTTCAATTTTTATTCTATTTTTATGCTTCTTCAAAGACCTTCAATTTCTTAGAAATCTACAACAAAACAATGTAGTTTTTTATTTCGGCCCGGGATCCATTTTCTGGCCGAAATCCAGTATTCGCTTTGATATTGCCGGAATGACTCTGGTACGGTCGGTATTTAAACCGGAATGAAATACTAGCGTTCCTGTACCGACCAAGGTTTCGGTACGATACGAAATCAACTCGATTGATATAAATATATATATATATATATATATATTTTTTTTTTTTTTTTTTTGAGGAACAACTCCATTGATATGAATTCGTGGGTTTGTAGTACCAATAAATAATGCAATTAGATATTTAACTGTCTTATAAAAATGCAATTAAATGAAAATCGTTCAAAAAAATCTAAAAGCAAATGAATGGTGGAAAGATGGCTACATGTCCAACCTTTTCATTGGGAAGGGGTAGTATCTGCCATAATGGTAGACTACTTTATTGGAAAAAGAAAAAAAAGATCTTAGGCTGGCTTTTGATTTCTTTTGGTTTTGCCGCTTTGGGTACCAGTGACAGAAGAAGAAAGGAAACCCAAACAAGCAAGAAGAATAAACGAGAAAGCAAACACAGAAGATTGGAGAAGAAGGAAAACTGGAAAATGCAGAAGAAGTAGGGTAAAGATAAGGTTTGTGCTTTTCATTTCTATTTTATTTTGTGGACTTGGTGTGTTTTGGGATTGCATTTTCGGATTTGTGGCAAGGATGAGAGATAAGAAGCCAGAGTTCAACGGAGAAAATGGCATAACGTCAACGCATCTTTTTTTTTTTTTTTCAAGCTTCAGCCTAACCCGTGAGACCGGCCACGGCTCTCAAACCGGGCAATTCAATTGCGGTTCACACGGCACAGGGCAGGTTTTTTCTAGTATTATTTGTATTTTTTTAAAATACGTGAACGTGAAAAGTGTGTGAAAATATAAAAACATGGGTTTAACCGTATACTAAACCGGCCCTAAATTAAATTTCAAAAAAAAAAAAAAAGAAAAAAAGCCCATTACAGAAACTCTAACGCCAAAATACTCAGACCGAACCAAATGGGTAAAACTGGGGGAAAAAAAAAATCCAAACAAATAGGAAAAAAAATTACTGTTATCTTTTCCTAGTAGCTAACAGTTGCACTCGCAGCAGCCGTGGCGGCACTTGCAGCCTGGATCCCCTTTCTCCCCTTTCTCCCCTGGCGGCCCCTTCTCCCCTGGTAGCCCCTTCTCGCCTTTGTCCCCTTTCGGCCCTTAAGGGTCACAATCTAAAAAATTTTAACTTTGAAAGATGGATAATCAAAATTTCCAAAATTTTAAGATGCAATCTATTAATTTTGAGAATATTTCAGTTGCAAATTGTTAACTAGTCTAACTTGGAGGTTTAGAAATTCTTAAAGTATCCCATGAAGCACCCAATACAAAATTGGGCCTATTACATAATCATTTTGTTAAATTCTGTTAAACTAATACTGTTAACCCCCCATTTTAAGCTAATTTTTCATTTAAAAATTCATCAAAAAAACCCACCAAAAAAAAAAAAAAAAAAAAACTTCACTATCAACCAAATCCCAAATCAAATGATAGACCCAAAAATAATCCGGGCTTAGTTGAGTTCGGTACGTGGTGGTTACCATTGGTTGGCAATCTTGGGTGGCATGCTTAGAAAGAAAGGCGACTTCAAAATAAAGTTGTCCACGTCACTAGTTTTTTTATTATTATATAATTTCTAATAACTCATAAAAATGAAAAGAAAATTATTAATTTACATTATACTATCAATGTAAAACAATAATTGTTTAAAAGGAAAAAGCCAACATTTTATCTAGAAAGAGATTAAAAAAAAAAAAAAATGTTGATTTTGCAAGAACTTATTCATTTACAATACAAACTAACTTTAATTCCTAAATGCCGAAAAGATATCTTATGCACTGAGCGCATACAAGAGTTTTGCTCGATCCCGTATTCAATACAATCCATTTTATTCAATGAGAGAGTCACTTTTCGAATAAAGCTAAGGATATGGCCAAGCATAACAAACAACCTTGTTAAAAGCATTTTTCAGGCAACACATGCCATTGAAAAGCTTTTTCCTCTTTGTTTGATTTATTATCAAAACAAGCGCAAAATACTAACCTCCAAACTTCCACAAATACCACTAACCTTATTTATAAGCCAAAATATTATAATTCCAAATTAAAACAACTATTCCAAACCATACAAGTACATCACATCAAAACCAATGTTCAAAGCTCACAGCAAACCCACGATTGAATATAACATATTCAATTCAAAACTTTGACATCAGTCTTTGTTATTAGATGATGGCTGATTCCACAAGATTCGCACATGCCCGTCAGTTACCAAGGCCACTGTAAATGTAAAAGTAAATTCAAAAAGAAAGTCAGTGGTTAAATAGTTATTTGGGGGGGGGGGGGGGAATAGTACACAGAAGAATAAAATCTTGATGAAAAAGAAAAAAAATTGCTCTACAACTTTGTCGAGAATTCATTATGCCTTCATTTTCATCATTTTTTAAAAAATACACATCTATGGACCGCATAAGCACCTGTACTCATCGGCCATATTCTTTGCCACAAAAGTTTTAGATAGATCAGTCATGGTTGTGGAGTGGAAGAAGGAAACTAATCTAGAGTTTTGAGAGAAAAAGACCTCTATGGAGAGACTTAAGGTCACTAAAACTAAATACGAACCAATGAGATTGAACTTTTGGATTTCAAAGTTAGTTCAAGTTTTTGAATCTTGCATTTATATAAATTAAATTTATTTGTGTTTTTCCAATTAATTCTTTTTTTTTTTAAAGAAAAAAACTAGAGTTAAATTTATGTGGTTTTGTTTCATTTTTTCATTTAGGAAGTTGAATTAGAGTTGTTTTAAATGTGTGGCCTTTTATTATTGGTTGGGACTACTTGAGACCTAGGTCCTAATAATTTCTACTTAGAGGGACCTAACAACATATACAAATTGAATAGAGATTCTCAAGAAAGAACTTACTTAATGACACAAAAGATCATTCAACTTCTACACATCTTATCAAACCCATATAATGGTTTTGTAATCCGGACCGTTCGAAGAACCAGAGAACGAAGGGGTTTAAAATTTTTATAGTTGAAATGAGGTTGAACTGTGATGATATCATAATTAATTTAAAAATTATTTGAAATATAAATAAATATAATAAATTAGTATAAATAGAAAAAATGACTAAAATAGTTCAAAAAATAAAAATAAAAACTATCCTTCAAATGTATTTTTTATATCAACGAAATATTATTAATTGTTAAAAAAAATAAAAAATTATTAATTTACATTATATTATCAAGATAGGATAGAATTATATTATAGAAAAAACAAATGTTTACAACATTATATATTTTTATGCAAATATGTATAATATTTGCACTTGTTTAATCTATAATATAAATTTTAATTTACAATAACACATGAATTTAATATATGAATCAAGGGAGTCAATTTCGTACCGGATGCTTTATCAATTTCGCCAGACGAATGATATATTTTGATATCAATCAATACCGGTGTACCCTTTTCGGAATTACCACTAATTCTATAATAATAATAATAATATCAATAAAAAGTATACAATGTTTTTTAAAAGTTTTTTTTTTTTATTTACATATTTTTTTAAAAGCTCAAGGGTTCTATCCCCCTACATAAACACTTACCCAACAAACAAAAAATAATATATATATATATATATATATACTATTGTATTTTTATTTTATTTTTTTGAGTTAAAGACTACTACTATAACACAGTTAAAGATAACAGAAAAATACATCATATATAGGCCACGTGAGTGACATGACCATTTGGGTGGGTAAAAAGTGAACTTGAAGACTTGTCTTTTTCACTTCACATAACTGACCACAAGTTTCAAAATTTTGCACTGAGATTCACAACCGGATAAAACAAAGAAAAAGAAAAGGTGGGGAAGAACGAACTTGCTAGAAGTAAAAGAAGGAGAAGAATTTCATGAGGTAGCATCAGAGAAATGAGAAGAAGCAGTAGCCTGATCGATCTGCAACGACAGGTGAAGAAAATTTTCAAAGACCTTCAATTTTTATTCTATTTTTATGCTTCTTCAAAGACCTTCAATTTCTTAGAAATCTACAACAAAACAATGTAGTTTTTTATTTCGGCCCGGGATCTATTTTCTGGCCGAAATCCAGTATTTGCTTTGATATTGCCGGAATGACTCTGGTACGGTCGGTATTTAAACCGGAATGAAATACTAGCGTTCCTGTACCGACCAAGGTTTCGGTACGATACGAAATCAACTCGATTGATATATATATATATATATATATATTTTTTTTTTTTTTTTTTTGAGGAACAACTCCATTGATATGAATTCATGGGTTTGTAGTACCAATAAATAATGCAATTAGATATTTAACTGTCTTATAAAAATGCAATTAAATGAAAATCGTTCAAAAAAATCTAAAAGCAAATGAATGGTGGAAACATTGCTACATGTCCAACCTTTTCATTGGGAAGGGGTAGTATCTGCCATAATGGTAGACTACTTTATTGGAAAAAGAAAAAAAAGATCTTAGGCTGGCTTTTGATTTCTTTTGGTTTTGCCGCTTTGGGTACCAGTGACAGAAGAAGAAAGGAAACCCAAACAAGCAAGAAGAATAATCGCAGAAAGCAAACACAGAAGATTGGAGAAGAAGGAAAACTGGAAAATGCAGAAGAAGTAGGGTAAAGATAAGGTTTGTGCTTTTCATTTCTATTTTATTTTGTGGACTTGGTGTGTTTTGGGATTGCATTTTCGGATTTGTGGCAAGGATGAGAGATAAAAAGCCAGAGTTCAACGGAGAAAATGGCATAACGTCAACGCATCTTTTTTTTTTTTTTCAAGCTTCAGCCTAACCCGTGAGACCGGCCACGGCTCTCAAACCGGGCAGTTCAATTGCGGTTCGCACGGCACAGGGCAGGTTTTTTCTAGTATTATTTGTATTTTTTAGAAATACGTGAACGTGAAAAGTGGGTGAAAATATACATGAGTTTAACTGTATACTAAACCGGCCCTAAATTAAATTTCAAAAAAAAAAAAAAAAAAAAAAGCCCATTACAGAAACTCTAACGCCAAAATACTCAGACCGAACCAAATGGGTAAAACTGGGGGAAAAAAAAAATCCAAACAAATAGGAAAAAAAATTACTGTTATCTTTTCCTAGTAGCTAACAGTTGCACTCGCAGCAGCCGTGGCGGCACTTGCAGCCTGGATCCCCTTTCTCCCCTTTCTCCCCTGGCGGCCCCTTCTCCCCTGGCGGCCCCTTCTCGCCTTTGTCCCCTTTGTCCCCTTTGTCGCCTTTCGGCCCTTGCTTCCCTTGTTCCCCTTGGTCCCCTTTGTCCCCTTTCGGCCCTATTATTTTTAGGCGGCAAATGTAAATCGTCCATGCGATTAAGCTAATTCCTATTATTAGAGCCAAGATCCACCCCAGCACGAACCACACAGATACTGATTGTGGTTCACTTCGTGCAGGCCATATGTAGTCATCTGGTAGTGATGGAGTGAAAGGGGGATATTGGGGATAATGTGAGATTGGAGGATTCTGAAATGCTGGCACTGTCGATGGTGGAGGCGGAGTAAGGGAGGGTAATGTGGGGAGGGGGGGTGGTGGTGGTTCTGAAGAGAGGGTTGGAATTAGTGGTGCGATGATGGTGGTAAACAGCATGAACAACAGGGCAAGCATGGTTGAAATATTTGGATTTTGGAGTTGGAGGTTAAGGTTCGTCTGCTCTGAAATACCCACAAAGCCATGCTTTTTATAGTTGCTTGGATCACCATCGCTATCTACAGGCAGTCTCAGACTCCACCATCGTTTGGTTACTTTGTGTCACAGGCTCAATTTTTTTTTCTCATGTCATCATCAGCAACTTATAAAGCTCCTAACACTTCGGTAAGTTTGGTAGATAGTCTCAGTCCCTGTCTCAGGCAGTCTTAGACTTCACCATCGTTTGCTGCTAAAATACTCCCAAAAACAAAAAATATCCCCAAAAAAAAGAAAAAAAAGAGAGAGCTTGCATTAAGCCCACATGGGCAATGGACCATGCGACATGGACCATTCTCACGTTGTGGTAGCAGTGGCAGACCAGATTGGCTTTTCTTTCTCTCTTTTATTATTATTTGTTTCTTTCTTTCTCTTTAATCCTAGAATTTTGCTGTGTGTGGACTCAGCTTTCAAATCTTCGGCCATTATAATATTGTTTACATAATCTTCCTACCCAAAGTTTTGGCCCACAGAAAAGAAACTGGAACTAGTTCTTGCTTTAAAATTTTTAATCCCATGGCTAGAGTACCTACCTTCCTCAATTAAGTGAAAAGGCAACGACTTTTGATTGCAAAGAAAAGAAATTGGAACCAGTACATGGTTTTAAAATATTAATTCCATGGCAAAAGCAGTGACCTTTATCAATTACGGTGAAATAGCAACAACTTTTGACTGTCGTCCCATGCAAAACCGAGTTGTTTTTGGTCCTGCACTACTTGACACACAGGTTAAAAGGGGATCATGTTCACGAGTCTTTGCACTCCTCAACACACCATTAATTTCATCAGCCCTTCAATTCTATTTTTATTAATAGGAAAGTGGGTGCATGTACCTAGTCTTAAAAAAAAAAGTGGGTGCATGTACAATAATACATGCACCCACTTTCCTGTTGAATTTTCTAGACCGTACGAAATGGTTGTTAACTTCTCAGTTGTGGCTTGTGTGGCAGTCCTGATAGTGTGGTGTTTCAGGTAGTTGATTTCCAGTTGGGTTGTATTTCGTGTGCATGTGTTATGTAAACTCTTTCTTTTAATAAAATCCGCTCGTTCATACAAGTGAACTTGGTGTAACTTGAAAAAAATTACACATTTTTAATACCATAGTAATAGTAGCAGCTCCATGATATTTTTTTAGGGATAAGAGATAAATATTGTAATCTACGAGCTTATTTCAAATTTTGTCCATAGGATGGACTAGCATGAAAATAAAAGATGAACTATAAGTTTATTAAATATATTGTTTCTTTAGATAATGAACATACTAATTATTGTTGTTAAAATTAAATCTTGAAAATCATTTATCGTTTTTAAATACAATGAATATATAAATTATTGTTGTTAGGTGAACTATAATTAATACTACCAAGAATACTTTTATTTTTTAGTTTAGGACAATTATATGTTTATATTGTACTATCAATGTAAGATTTGCAAAAGTGTATAATATCACTTTTGCATAAAAATGTATAATGTTCTACATATTTGTTTAGAGACAATGTAATTTTTATACTAAAATTTGTTAAGATCTAAATGAGCATTTTTTGAGGTTTAAGATGAACAAATTTTGCTATTATTGTTGGACTTAACTATTTTTTACTCCCCCATATTTTAGATAAAATTGATTTGTTGTTGGGATTTTTTTTTTTTTTGTTTGTATTTTAAAAAGACCAAAATATTCTTAAGAGAATCATATTTAAACTTATTTCAGCTAGGCTTAAAAATAAATTTAAGGTCAAGGTGTTCAAATTTTTATTAAAGGAGTTAAATAAAAAAACATTAAAAAAATATTATATATATAAAATATATGTTAGGTTTTTAGACCCTTTAACATAATATGTTTAACCTAATATTCAGCCAACTTGATTAACAATTTAGTTATTCAAGTCTAGGTTAAACAATTATGAGCAAAATAGATATAATGTGAAAAGTAAATAACACAAAGATCTGATGACCTAAGAAAACCAAACCAGTAAAAAATCTGGAAATGATTTGACCTAGCTATCCTTAAGGTGAAAACAGATCCACTATGAAAGAATTGAAGTTTTACAAATGGACTTAGACTACTAACATCCTGATGCTACTTCGAGTAGAAAACTTACTATCACGACCACGTGACAGCTCCGAGTCCATGGACTACTTTTTTCCTTGAATCTGCACCAAACACAAGTTCTCCTACTTGTGATTTTGAGACTCCACTCAAAGGTTTCGTACTTTGAAGTATCTTTGCGCAGCAACTAAATCACCACCATAACTTGATTTTAGATCTAGACTTTGGTAGAGCTTTTCACGTGTTTTAAGGTAAATACCTCTCAAATCTCACACGAGAGAAAACACAAAACTCTCCAGAGACTTTATAAAAACATGGCTATGGTTTTTTCTTTTATACTAGGAGTAAAACACTTAACCCTACACATCATAGTGTTATTATTTGCCATGTCAACTAATTTTACTTAAATTAATTCTCCACACTCCACCATCATCTTCAAGACTTCAACTCTCCACCACTACCCATCATCATCTGTTTGTTGCATATTTTATGTTATGAGTGTTTGATATGCCTTTCTCATTAATTTGTTGCCACCAGTGAATCGTGGCATCACCAATGACGAGCAGCAAGCACTGAAGGCATCAGCATCACATGACAAAAATAACAACCACTAATTATACAATTGTTAAATTGTATACCCAACTAATATATCTAAAGGGCAAATCACTTTAGAACACGAAACCCAAATTTGCCGAGCTAACCCCAAATTTCTTTACATAAACTGGATAGAGATGATGAGCTAGAGAGTTGAGAGTTAATGTTGTTTTTTATTTTTTATTTTTCATAAGAAGTGTTTTAATGCCTTAATTTTTAATTTCTAGAGAGAAATTATGACTCCCTTGAATGTTTATTTTTACCTTTTAGATCTATTAATCAATGACCTAAAAAATGTAAAACTCTATATATATATATATATATATATAGATATATAGATATATAAATAAAGATATTCTTATACATATTATTCCTACAAAGATAAGCCTAAAAAAACATATTAGCTATTTAAGAGATTTGAGATTTGAGATTTTGGTGTGTTTTAATTAGTTCAATTGATAAAGTTTGTTGTCGTCGAATTAATGAAAGATTTGGAGTTTAAATCTCATCAACACCAAAATTCAATGGGTATCTGAGTTTGATAATAAGAGTAATCATTATAAAGTGAATATTATAAGTTAACTTTCTATCATACTCACATGCATACACTTGGGGCGGGCCATAGGGACAATTGTCCTTCCGATCCTTCACAGGCTGCGCCCTTCGCATCTAATAATGTTGAATTAGTTGCAACAAAATACTCCAACCGTTTTGGATTTAGGGATTAGGAAAAAAGCCTACATCTGTAATTTGCATAGAGAAAAAAATGCCTTTAATCTTGTATATTCAACTTTTTAACTTTTATCCCCCTTTCCACCCATTCATGATTCCACTTCAACCGATTTGCTTCGACAGATTTTTTTTTTTTTGGTTATTGTTACGTGAACTGCTTGGCGTCATGACGACTAGTCATAGATCTATTTTGAGTATATTCTACTGATTACTGGATATGAATAACCCGCTAAATTTGCGCAACCTTAAAAAATACTTTTCCTAATTTCTTGGACCCCCATTGTTTGGTAAGTGGTCATCAGGACTAGCCATAAGGCATGCTTTTTTAATTTCTTGGACGACCATTGTTTGGTAA
The DNA here is from genome assembly GCA_011696235.1 of Quercus mongolica. Classification (NCBI taxonomy): domain Eukaryota; kingdom Viridiplantae; phylum Streptophyta; class Magnoliopsida; order Fagales; family Fagaceae; genus Quercus; species Quercus mongolica. The sequence goes on from CM022236.1 coordinate 80,229,666, forward strand.
GTGGTCTCAGTCACTCTCAGCTACTGTAACGAACTACTTTTCCAATTCCAAAACTTCAACCTTGCTCATCCAATGTGGGTGTCTCTGTCTTGTTTTTTATTATTTTTGCATGAAGCTCTTTTGTTTTGTTTTGTTATCTTTTCATGGTACGCTGCTAAAACAATAAAAGGCCTAGAGTACTCCCTCAGTCTTACTCAAAAGACAGAGACTAACCACCAAAAAAAAAAAACACACTGCTTTAAGCGCACATGGCCATGGGTCCATACCCCCATAGACCTTTCCATTTTTAATTATATTTTTATAAAGCATCGTTGACCTTTTGTGGAAAATAAAAGACTCTGATGATCATAGTTACTTTATCCTAGCTAGCTAATTAAGAACATGCAAAAGTCCTTTAAAAAATGTAAATAGAGTACACCATTCACCAAAATACACAAAAACCTCTCCATCTGGTGAATCATTATTCAAAATATTTTACAACATACCACTGTTACATCTAAATATAGATGTTACTGCGGCAACATTTATATCATTTTTTTTCATTTGTTTATTCACTCCTCTCTCTTGCCTCCTCGCTATCACTACTTGGCTCTCTCTTCATTGGATGGTTGTCACTTGTCATTGTTGGATTAGGGCATTTTTGTTTACATTTGGGTGGTGGTAGTGGGGGCAATGGTTATTGTAGCTAGGTTGGGTTGTTGGCGCTGTTGTTGCTAGGCTTGGTTTTTGTGGTTGTCATCGTGGCTAGGGTTGATTGTCAATGTTTGTTGTGGCAGCAGTTTTGAGGTTGTCATGGCAGCGGTCTTAGATCTTGAAATCCTTGAAGCTTTATTCTTCTTGATGACTCGGCTTATCATCCGTTGCTCTCTCTATCTCTCACCATGATTAGACTCACTAACTTTATAACTCTCATTTCAACATTCTTATTAATTTTCATTTTAACTCCTATTAGTAACTTTTTGCATTTCATTTTCTTAGTAAAAAAAAATTGTAAAATTTCATGTGTTTACAAGTTTTTTATTATTTTATGTCGAAATATTCAAGTTTTTTTTAGTAAATTTTGTATAATTTAAGTTTCTTAATTACTATTTTCAAAAAAAAATCCTAAAGCCGCTAATATAAATAACAAATATTTAACAATGACGGATAATGGAAATTTAGATCTTGAAATCATTGAAATTCATAAGCGCTCACAAAGGATTGCAAACTGTAAAATGAATTTGAATTAATCTTTGTCAAGCATAATATCTAACAAAAATTTACGAACAAAACAAATTAAACGTTGGGATGTAAGTTAAAAGTTAAAATGACAAATAAATTATCTCCAGTTGTATTTCTTATGTTTAGTTGTTTGTAGTTGGAAGTTCAATCTGTTTTTGTTGAATAGTTTGTTTCGTGGTTGTAGTTGGTAGTCTGGTTCTAGTGTTTTGTTGTAATGACTCTGTTTAACCTGTGTGTTTTTTCCTTTATTTCAATAAATTTAGCTTCTCATGCAAAAAAGAAAAAGAAAAAGTAAAAATGACAAAAATACCTAAATCTAGGGCTGTTTGGTTTGAGCAAAAAATGTGTGTATTTTATATTTATTTTCAGTTTTTCGTGAAACTCATCACTATAAAACTTATTTGACTTTATATTTGTATTTAGTTTTCAATTTCAGTATCCAAAAAAATAAGATTTTAATACAAAAATTAAATACAATTTTTTGGTGTATTTATTTTCTCTCTCAATTGTGTTGAATTTTTAATTGAAAAATATCAAGTGAAAAAAAGAAGAAGCAAAAACTAGACTAGAAAATAATGCCAAACATGAAATGGGTTAAGTAGAGAAAATGAATATAAGATTTGAGAAACAAAAAATGAGTTTAAAAAATAAAAAGAGAAAATGAATCCACCCTCAATGATAACCAAATAGGGCCCTAGTTATTGGGTTCTCACGAGTGCGCACTAACTTATAAAATGGGAGACAAATTATTAGTCAAGTCATCAACTCCATGAAGTAAAGTGGCTATCAACATTTGTTATTTTGCAAGAGAAAAGATGAGACTTGACATAGGCATAATACGAATCTCTTTTTCTAGAATTGACTTGCAATATATCTCTCATTCTAAATGGAAGTATAGTGCCTATCAACATTTGTTATTTTGCAAGAGAAAAGATGAGACTTGATAGAGCCATAATAGAAATCTGTTAGGTTCTAAGACTTTAGAAACTAATGTATTAAAATTTCAATTTGAAATATGTTGGCAAACCATGATCAAAACATAGAGTCTAAGTTTAGGCTAAAGTGTGTTTAATTGTAAAATTGGAATCGAGTGATTGCAAAGTTATTGGACAAAATCTGCAGGACTCGATCAATCGAAAATTAGACTCAATCGATCGAAACTTGTGTAGATTTAATTTTCTGCAAAATTTTCAATTCAGCCCAACCCCATATGATGTGTAGGGTTTTTTATTTCACTCTAAGTATAAAAGGGAAAATCTTAGCTACGTTTTAGAAGTCTTTTGGAGAGTTATGTGTTGAACTTTCTATGAGATCTAGAGATGTTTACCTTCATACACACATAAAGAGTTGTCAAAATCAAGATTTGCATCAAGAACTTGATGATCTCTTCAGTTGTTGCATAAAGAACTTTAAAGAAGATCTGAAACCTTTGAGTGGAGTCTCAAAGTTACAAGTAGGAGAACTTGTGGTTGCAATAGATCAAAGAATCGTGGACTTAGAGTTGTCATGTGGTCATGGTAGTAAGTTTTCTACTCAAGGTAGCAATAGGATGTTAGTGGTCTAAGTTTTATTGTAAAAACTTCAATTCTTTCATAGTGGATCTGTTTTACCTTGAGGATACCTAGGTTAAATCTTCCCTAAGTTTTTTACTGATATGCCAAGAATGTATTGACCCCTTGTGATGAATTAACCAATTAATTATCTAAGTTAATTAATTAATTCAATTAGCATGTAATAAGAGTGGTAACACAAACAAATCACCAACTAAGTTAAAATACATCGGAAAATAAATTGACACAGTGATTTATTTACGAATGGGGAAAACCTACACAGCAAAAACTCTACTAGGTGATTTTAAGGTCACCACTTCCGAGAATTCATTATTATCACAATAAGTTGTTACAAGTAAAGGAATTACAGTACTTTATACCAACCTACAGTTGAACCATTTTCCCAATACCTAATTGGACTTGTTTTGTAGTGAAAATCTCTTTTTTTCAATACATGGCTCCTAGTACGTGACTAACCAATTCGATGTACGGATCCCAGTACGTGGCTTACACACCAACTTGAGAAGGATATTGGTTGCAAAATTCTTCAGTCCATCAACACAATGAAGATCACAAAACTCCTTGATTACAAAATCCTACGGTGTACAGACATAGTAACTTCCTGAAGAGAAAGATGAACAAAGGCATATGTCTCCGGTTCATAATATGCTTGTGAAAATTTTTTGCATTGAGTTGCATCCGCTGTGACGGCCCTTAAAACAATCCTTATATATGTTTAAGGTTGTGAGAAAAGAAACTCAAACATCTATTCACGGATTGGATTGTAATCAGATTTGAAAAACTGATTTTCTTAAACCTCGATAAATATCCTATCTATCGAGCAGTTGTCCAGTATCGGGTTTAAACAGTCTTTTAAACATCGATAGATACTAGCTGTTGAGTTTTAAAATCCAGCACTTCTTTACTTGATTCTTGGACAGACTTGCATGACTTTAACACTTAAACTTAAAACCTTATTCCTTGAAGCATTAAACACATCCTAGATCTATCCAATTACAAGTAAAGTGCATTTTGTTAAAAGATTAGCCAATTCTATATTGACATATATTCCTAACATGATTCACATACGTCCTAACATTTATCAGTTAGGTTTTCCTGGGTTATTGTAAGGTTGAATTTATTCAACCATCTAATTGGCTTTATTCCGTGCCAAATTTGCTTGTAATTCAGCATTTAGTAACCCTGTATTTAGGTGGGATTGTTGTAAGGGTAGTGAGTGAGATAGAGTGAAGGTTGCTCAAGAGTGTGCAAGAAAACAGAGTGTCGCGGCTGGGACTCGCGGCTGGACTCGCGGCTTCAACCCGCCAGAATCTGCACACGTGCCAAGCATGCTGGAAGATGAACAGTCATGCTAGCTGGAGCACTACAGGACAAAACAGGACAACTGGCCATACGGTTATCTCGCGACTGGAACTCGCGACTTAGTCAAGCCGCGAGGTCAAGCCGCGAGCCACCCCTGTTTTGGAAAAACCTGACGTTTCACATTCCCCTTCACTCCAGTATAAATACCATTTTAACCCACGATTGAAAGAGAGCTTCCAGAGAGAATTTTGAGAGAGAAACCCTAAAGAAAAACCAGATTGTTTCACCCACAATCTCTACCTTAGAGTCTCATCAAATTCCCTCACTCTCTTCCTCTCCATTGTCAAATCCTTGAGAGGCCATTATAACCAAACCTGGTTCTCACCATTATCATCTCTGTGAGACAGTCGTTTGGAGTTCTGGGAAGCAGTTAGGAAGGAGCCAATATTCATTGGTTGATGCTACGGTGTAGTAGCGGAATCCGGTAAGCTAGAGAAGAAAAAGGTTCGGCGCAACCTCGTTGGAGCAAGAAGCTTGGAGGGCTTAGGTGCATTGGGTAGATTAGGCTTGGAGGGTCTATTGCTGTCCTTGTATCCCAACTATATTTTCTAGTGGATTGATTACCGCTTGGAGGGCGGCGGAGAGGTTTTTCGCCGAGGTCTTCGGTTTCCTCTTCGATAACATATCTGGTGTTATCGCTGTGTTTGCATCTTCCTTCCTCTCTATCTCTGCCTTTACATTATCTGCTGTGGTTTATTTTATTATGGCTTAGATAGTTGTTTAACCAATTCCAGATTATAGCATATGTTAAGTTTCCGCACATTAATTGTTTGACATATTGCTTGTGTTGGTTAAGTCGGTTTTTGGGGGTCTAAACGTTCAAAAGTGTTTTTATACACGTTTTTGAACTTTCAATTGGTATCAGAGCGGGTACACAGCTGTTTGGTTTCATTACCATTGTGTGATCCTTGACTCCCTTTTTGAGATGGATAGGTCTCAATCCCTTAATGCACCTCCATATTTTGATGGAAGTAATTATGCATTTTGGAAGGTTCGTATGAGAGCCTTTTTATGCTCTATTGATGAATCCGTGTGGGATGCTGTTGAGATTGGTTGGACCAAACCTGAGGCAGCCAAATCCACATGGGATAAGGCAGCACTTGCTGCATCTAATGCTAACAGTAAAGCACTAAATGCTATTTTCTGTGGTGTCTCCAGATGAATTTCACAGGATTTCTCACATTACCATCGCCAAAGAAGCATGGGAAATTCTGGAAACAACTTATGAAGGCACGAAGAAAGTGAAAGATACCAAGTTACAAATGCTGACCACTCGGTTTGAGGAGCTCAAGATGAGTGAGGATGAGTCTTTCGACTCTTTCTATGGGAAGTTAAATGAAGTGGTTGTCAGTAAGTTTAACTTGGGGGAGAAGATGGAGGACTCAAAGATTGTAAGGAAGATCCTCCGATCATTGCCGGAGAGTTTTCGTGCTAAAGTGACAGCCATTGAAGAGAGCAAGGATCTTGACGACATCAAGGTACAGGAGCTGGTTGGTTCTCTACAGACCTATGAGATGTCGCTGCCAAATCAACGGAAGGGTAAATCCCTTGCTCTAAAGACCACTAATGAGAAGGTGGAAGATCAAGGCTCATCGGGAGAAGATAAGGTGGACAAAGATGTAGCCTATCTTGTTAAAAATTTCAGAAAGTTTTTGAAATTAAAAAACAATGGAAAATTTGATGATAAGAGAAAATTCCAAAATTCTGGAAGGGAGAAGAGGGATTTCAAAAAGAACGATGGAAAAGAATCCCAATCCACACAAGGTGTCACTTGTTTTGAATGCAACGGGCATGGACACTTCAAGAAGGAATGTCCTAATTATTTGAAGTCGAAAGGCAAGGTGTATGCCACGACCTTGAGTGATTCAGACTCATCCGACTCAGAATCTGAAGAGAGCTGTGATGGAGAAGGGAACTATTCAGCTTTCATGACTATTGCTCATGTTGAGTCGTCGGATGAGTTGAGTTTGCTTGTACAAGACCTTGGAGAACATAGTGATGATGAATCACTAGGAATTGTTGAAGAGTCAGAAGCTGAAGAAGAAGAAAGCACAGCAACTCTTCAAGAAAACTATAACTCACTCTTGGAGAAGTCGGGTGAGTACACAAGGGTTGCCAAGGCTGCTGTGAGAAAGATGAAGAAGGCTGAGGAGGACTACAAAAGTCTCCTAATCCGGTATAGGGAGGCCAAATGTGAGATTGAAACTCTAAATGGTGAGTTGTCCGAAGCTTACACAAAAGTAAGATTTCTTGAGAATGAGATTGTGCAAGCGAATGCTAAGATAGAGAGGGTCACCACCAAGAAGCTAGATGATGTTATATCATCTCAAAAGAGCTTCTCAGACAAATCCAGATTGGGGTATACCGGAGGAAGTAGTTCATCCGTAAATATCACTAAAGAAGTGAAGTTTGTGAAGGCAAAAGATCCAGTTGTAGATGAACATACTGGTGAGAAGCTAGAGGTGGATGAGAAGAAGAATTTGGTGAACCAACGGGTGCTGAATCCCCGTAATCAGTCTGTGGGCAGGTCTGAATCTCGTGCCAAATCACGTCCACGACCACAAAGAGGTCCTAGAGGAATGTATGTGTGTCATTATTGCGGACTTCAAGGGCACACTCGACCAAATTGCCAAAAGTTGAGAGCAAAGAACAGTGCAACTCCTCAAAGGTCAGGAGGACCAAGAACTGATAGGAGAACTTGGGCAGGTGATCAACCTAGAGAGCAAAATGGCGATCCCGGAATGGTGAACGTGATGAAGATGATTGGTGCTTTCACCAACTGCTTGGAAAGCTTCTCACGAAGGTTTGAAAGCCCTAACTCCCGTACCCAATCCGATAAGGAAATCACCCCAAACGCAAGTGTCGTGTGGGTGAAAAGGGGTACTCATGCATAAGCACTACAACATGTCCATGCATTAATACTTCCTATGCTTTGTGACTATGATTGTTTGGTATGCTTGTTGTTTTTGATTTTGGTTGTTTGTTTGTCTTCTTGTGAATATTTCTTAATTGTGTTTTATCAATCTTTTTGTTTCTTGAGTCAAAAAATCCAAAAATTACATAAAAATTTGAAAATCAAAAAGCTTGATTGACTTTGTTGAGTTTTGCCTTGTACCTTTGTGCTAATGGCTTTGTGCATTTTCGAGCATTGCTTGTTTTCATGCACTCATATCACTATGGGAAAAATCTTGAAATCTATGTGATTGTTGTAAATAGATCTTCAAACTTGTCATGAATGATTAGTGAATGGTTATGTGATCTTGAGACATGCATAGACTTGTGTCTATATATCTTCCCATTTTTTTTGTTTTTGCTAAAAAGAGCTCACCAATTGTAAATCTCCAAATGAAAAGAGATATTGAGCTGCAAAAGCCTGTCGCACAATCTAGTATTTGACTAGGAAAAAGGGTAAGCGACTTATGTTAAAAGTGAAATTTCATTCAAAAAGGCCAAAGGCCTGTTCCTCAAAGAGAAATGTTATATATTCCTCTCACAATGAGAGATGAGTGCCTAAAAAGATCAAAGATTATGATTGAAAGTGGAGTAAAATGAAAAGCTCCAAGTTATGTTATCAAGTTGTGTGGGAAGTCATATATTCATATTTCTATAATTGAGATTGGTCACATGATCTAGTGCTAATTGTGTATGCCTTGGTTGAATTGATCATTGAAGCTTCACATTAGACAAAGGACTATCTCATTGTTGATATCCACACACAACACACAAGTTCATGCTCAATAAATGCCTTATTCATTTGTGTGATTGTACTTGATAAAATGTGTTTTCACATGCTCAATCTTTGTTATTTCAAGCACAAAAAGATTTTTGAGTATTTTAGGTGTTTTTGGAAAGTATTTTGGTTGAAAATCTGAAAATTTCAAAAATACAGTTTTGCCCTGTTTTGGCGGCTCAGTCGCGGGTGTGTCAAGTCGCGGGACTCAGTCGCATCTTCGCTGGTCATTTTTGGCGACTTGTTCGCGAGTAGAAGGTCCAGTCGCGAGTTCACTCAGAGATTTTCGCGGCTCAGCTCGCGACTCACTCGCGGGTAGACCTTCCAGTCGCGAAAAACACTTAGAAAAATTTTTCAAAATTTTGTTCTTGTGTATTCTGGCGGCTTGAGCTGGCGACTGTGTGGCGACTTAATCCAGTCGCGAAAATCGCGTGTTTTGCAGAAACAGGAGCAGTTTTTTAAATTTTTTTTCAGTTTTTCCCTCGAATTTTTGTGACTGTTCATCTTCTTTCTAAACTCTCTCCCTACCAAACACTCCGTGCTCCCTTTTCCAATCTCTTGTGTTGCACTCTTGTTGATCAAAATCATCAAGTTTCAGGTATGGGTTTTCTGTTTTTCACTCTTTTTTACTTGATTTTGTGTTTTTACACTTGATTTTTCGCATATGAGTGTGTTTTTGAAATGGGTTTGTGTTTCGGTCTCTGCTCCTTGTTCTTGCTTCGCTTGAGAATGCTGTTGCTATAGTTTGTGTTAAAGGATTGTCATTTGCTTATTGCTCTTCATCTTGTGCTTAGACTAGTGCTTATTCTATTTCAATCTGATTTTTGGGCTGTTGAGTGATTTCTATTGGTTCGTTCTGAGGATGTGAGTTTTACTGTGCTAGATTTGCATGTTTTTAGTGTGTTAATCTGTGGGAATCTCCTGTTAGGATCATTATATTGTTTGAATGTCATATCATTTTTCCATTATCTGCCTCAATGTCAGTTATCTGCTTTTGGGAAAGTTTCACCATATTGTTTATGTGTGTCCTATCCTAGAGTTGATATATCCATATGTTAGTACTAAGTAGCTTGCTGTTAAGTTTTGAAGCTCAGTTGTATGATTGATATCTCTCTCTGTTTATTACATGGTACTGACTGGTTATGCACATATATTGCTATATGTTGTTTGTGGCCTTTTCTGATTGTTCACAGATGGCTCCCTCACCTTAGAAGAAGAAATCTACTGCAAAGAAGGGTGACAAGAGATTAAAGATGGATTCTAGATTGTTTAGGTCTGTTCACCACTTTGAGAGATACAAGGATAACTTCTTGAATGCAGGAATCATTCAAGAGAGATTTGTGGATTTGGAGGACTTAAGGCAATCTTTTATTCCCAGTTGTTTTGAAGGAAGAGGATGGGAAAAGCTTTTGAGTGGTTTCCCTGTTGTGTGTGAACCCTTAATTAGGGAATTTTACTCAAATGCTGTGATAAAGGATAATGAATTGAGTTGCTGGGTGAGGGGTAAAGAATTTGTCTTGGATGCTCATGTCATAGATGAAGTACTAGGGCTTGAAGGTTTGGATGATGAGGAGTTTATAAATTTCAAGGATAGGAGTGTCTCTATTGAAACAGTTCAACAGAGGATAGGTGGGCAGAGAGAAGGGAAGTGTTTGAATACCACTGCCTTTCCAGTGGACATGAGAGTTCTAACCATAATCATGATGTTTAACCTCTATCCTATTAAGAAGTTGACCACAATCAATTGTGCTAGAGCAATTTTTCTGATGGATCTCAAAGAGAAGAACTTCATAGATATAAGTTCCCACATCTTTGACATCATTGTGGATGAGACAAGAACAACATCTAGACCTAAATTGATCTTTCCAAGTTTGCTTATGAGGATTTTTAGGAGTAAAGGTGTTCCAATCCCTCAAGACATCAGTCCCATGTCTACACCCTCTGCAATCAACAAGCTTACCTGCAAAAGGATAAGTTCTAGGCTTCCAGGAGAAGAAGATGAAGGTGATGAAGGAGAGGCTGCTCCAATGGAGACTGAAGCAGAAGCAGCAGGGCTTGCATCATCTTCAACACCTCGGAGAAGTGGCAAAAGACACAGAGCTTCCACCTCTGCAGACACACCTCCAGATGCTTTCCAGATCATTCTAGAGAGGCTTGATGGGATCAGGGCAGTCCAAACTGAGCACTCTGACAGTATGAGAGCCATGCAAGACCAGATAGATGTCTTGGCTGCTACACTTGACAGCTTCACAACTCAACATGACAAGTGACCCTTTGGCCATTCCTGTCAAAAAGGGGGAGAAGTTCATTGATGATTGAGAAGCAGAAAAGCTTAAGGGGGAGTAATTAGTTGAGGGGGAGTAGTTGCTAAAAACTGAAACTATGTTTATGTTTTGAGTACTCTTAGTGGTTTTATGGTTTTGATACACTGTGTTTGGTGTATAACTGTTTCTAACTCTTTTCATATACTCTTGGTTTAAACTTTAATATATGTTGATGATGTTATTCAGGTATTGCTGGTTTGTACCCATTTGCTTTTGTAAGCTTTTAAGGGTTAATGTTTTAAGCATATTTGTAGGCCTTGTGGTTTGTACCATACCTAAGGGCAGCCTTTATGCTTGTTGAAATCAGTACTTTGTTCCAAATGTTCTGCATTGTGGTTTATTGTACTGTCACTCTTGTGCCCTTGTAGGATTGTTCCTAGATGCATATGCCTTGTGTGCTATGCATTGGTTGAGTGTTGAGCATACAAGTGACTTGTCTTGTGCTTGTTAACTTGTATGTCCTTGTGTTCATTCCAAGTGTGAATGAGCACTGTGATCACTACCTTGTGGTGTTCACTTGGTTGATCAAGCCATGGTTTATTTATTAACTCCATCTTTGCTTGATCACATTTCAGCTTGTTTCATATGCATTCATAGTTTTCTGCTTACAATAATCAAAGTGTATTGTTGTGTTTCAGGAGTATATTGTTCATATGATTCAAGTGCTTCACAGCTTCTAGAGTTAGGTGTGAGTGAGTTTTGTTCAACTGTTCCCAACTCACAGTTTAAGTCTAGAGTCTGTTTTAGGGTTTTGTCACGGAATAGCCAAAGGGGGAGATTGTAAGGTTGAATTTATTCAACCATCTAATTAGCTTTATTCCGTGCCAAATTTGCTTGTAATTCAGCATTTAGTAACCCTGTATTTAGGTGGGATTGTTGTAAGGGTAGTGAGTGAGATAGAGTGAAGGTTGCTCAAGAGTGTGCAAGAAAACAGAGTGTCGCGGCTGGGACTCGCGGCTGGACTCGCGGCTTCAACCCGCCAGAATCTGCACACGTGCCAAGCATGCTGGAAGATGAACAGTCATGCTAGCTGGAGCACTACAGGACAAAACAGGACAACTGGCCATACGGTTATCTCGCGACTGGAACTCGCGACTTAGTCAAGCCGCGAGGTCAAGCCGCGAGCCACCCCTGTTTTGGAAAAACCTGACGTTTCACATTCCCCTTCACTCCAGTATAAATACCCTTTTAACCCACGATTGAAAGAGAGCTTCCAGAGAGAATTTTGAGAGAGAAACCCTAAAGAAAAACCAGATTGTTTCACCCACAATCTCTACCTTAGAGTCTCATCAAATTCCCTCACTCTCTTCCTCTCCATTGTCAAATCCTTGAGAGGCCATTATAACCAAACCTGGTTCTCACCATTATCATCTCTGTGAGACAGTCGTTTGGAGTTCTGGGAAGCAGTTAGGAAGGAGCCAATATTCATTGGTTGATGCTACGGTGTAGTAGCGGAATCCGGTAAGCTAGAGAAGAAAAAGGTTCGGCGCAACCTCATTGGAGCAAGAAGCTTGGAGGGCTTAGGTGCATTGGGTAGATTAGGCTTGGAGGGTCTATTGCTGTCCTTGTATCCCAACTATATTTTCTAGTGGATTGATTACCGCTTGGAGGGCGGCGGAGAGGTTTTTCGCCGAGGTCTTCGGTTTCCTCTTCGATAACATATCTGGTGTTATCGCTGTGTTTGCATCTTCCTTCCTCTCTATCTCTGCCTTTACATTATCTGCTGTGGTTTATTTTATTATGGCTTAGATAGTTGTTTAACCAATTCCAGATTATAGCATATGTTAAGTTTCCGCACATTAATTGTTTGACATATTGCTTGTGTTGGTTAAGTCGGTTTTTGGGGGTCTAAACGTTCAAAAGTGTTTTTATACACGTTTTTGAACTTTCAGTTATCATATCGTTGTGTTCTTTATATTTCCATATTGTTTACATGATATGATTTTATTGTATTAATCTAGAACTAAATAATTTATCTAAGTAATCACTTGGCTAAATAACTAGGCTAAAAAACTTGTGTTAAGAGATCTAAAAACGTACAAGTGGTATCAAAGCGGGTTAGCACTTGTGTTTTAGATCTTTTGATCTAAGAGTTGATCATTGATCCTTGTTATCATGGAATACGGTTACTCTCTTATGATCTCACCTCATTTTGATGAGAACAACTATGCCTATTGGAAAGTAAGAATGAAAGCATTTTTGAAATTTATTGATGAGAGAAAGTGGAACTCCGTTGAATACGGATGGGAGAAATCGACTATTGCTATAAGTGAGTGGTCAACTTCTCAAAAAGAGGCAGCCGCTTTTAGAAGAAAAGCCATGAATGCTATTTTTAATGCTGTTTCTATAGAGGAATTTAAGAGAATCTCAAATGTTGAGGTTGCTCATACTGCATGAAATATTCTCCAAACTGTGCATGAAGGCACAAAGACAGTTAAGATTAATAAGTTACAGCAGTTAACTACTAGATTTAAATGCATTAGAATGTCTGATGATGAGTGTTTTGATAAATTCTATACCAAACTTAATAATTTTGTTAATTTTGCTTATAATTTGGGTGAAATTTATGATCAACCTAAGATTGTTAGGAAGATTCTTGGATCCTTAACTGAGGACTTTAGACCCAAAGTGACTGTCATTACTGAAAACAAGGATGTGGACTCCATCCCTGTTGATGATCTTGTAGGATCTCTCCAGTCATATGAGCTAGACCTACCCAAAACAAACAAATCCAAATCAATAGCTCTTAAGTCAATTGATGATATTGATGAGAATGGATTTGATAATGAACTCTTTTCTACAGAGATTGCATATCTTGCTAAGAATTTTAGAAACTTTCTTAGAAACAACAACAGAAAGGTAAGAGGTAAAAATAATGTTGAACTTAGGAATTTTAAGAGGAATGAACCAACTAAAGTTAATAATACTGATAAAACAAAAGAGAAAGTTGGTCAAACTTTTAGTAATTCACTAGGTCAACAATGTTTTGGTTGTCAAGGGTATGGTCATGTAAAATCTAAATATCCTACATTCTTGAGGTCAAAGGGAAAAGCTATAGCTGTAACCCTTAGTGATGATGAAGTTTCTAATCACGAGTTTATCATAATAACTGAACAAATGAAAACAAACCCTAGCCAAACAGTGATTCAAGTAAGACAAATTAGCCTATTATAATATAATTTAAGCAAGAAAGCTAGTTCTTGAATACTCTATACTAACAAATCAGTATATAAAAGGTTCGGGAATTCTAGGCTTTTGCTCTTATTTTTTTTAAAATTTAGCAATATGTCCTCTTTTGAAACTATGTAGGTCTGTGTCCCTGTTTTGAAACTCAATTTTCTTAAAATCGAGTTATGCCAAATGAAACTAAAAAAAAAAATTGTAGAACCCGAGTTCCATAAATTATTATTATTATTATTATTTTAAAGTTTATGATAGACCAAAAATGTATTGACTCCTTGTAATTAAATTAATTGATTAATTAGCCAAGTTATTAATTAATCAAATTAACATGCAAAGCGCGTGGTAGCACAAACAAATCATCAATTAAACTAAGTGTGCAGTGGAAAATAAATGACACGGTGATTTGTTTACGAATGGGGAAAACCAACATGGCAAAAACCCCACCAGGTGATTTTAAGGTTACCATTTCTGAGAATCTACTATTATCACAACAAGCGGTTACAAGTAAAGGAATCTCAGTACCTTATACCAACCTACAATTGGAAACCTTACCCCAATATCCAATTTGACTTTTTTTGTAGTGACAATCTCTCTTTTTAATACACGGCTCCTAGTATGTGACTAACTAATTGTGCGGATCCTAGTATGCGACTTCAATCACCAACTTGAGAAGGTTTTTGGCTGCAAAGTTCTTCAGTTCATCCAGATGATGAAGATCAAGAAGATGCTTGGTTACAAAACTCTACGATGCACAAACACAACAACTTCTTCTCATGAACGATGAACTAGGGCAAATTCTGTCTCCGGTCACAATTTGCTTGAACAAACTTTGCTCAACACTTGTGCAACTTGTGTCCACTTTGACAGTCCTTAAAATAATCCTTTTATATGTTTAGGGTTGTGAGAAAAGAAAACTCAAACACATAATCACGGATTGGAAGAAAATCAGTTTAGAAAATCTGAGTTTCTTAAACCTCGACAGATAGCATCTGTCGAGTAGCTGTCAACAGACTCGCATGATTTTAACACTTGATATTGAAACAAAGTTTCTTGAAGTATTAAACACATCCTAGATCTACCCAAATACAAGTAAAGTGCATTTTGTCAAAGGTTAGCCGATTACATAAAGTAGTGACATATGTTCCTAACAAGTGAATCACATATGTTCTAACAATCTCTCTCTTTGGCAATCTGTGACAAAATCACAACAAACAAATGAACATATGAAAGAAGTCATAAATCACTCAACTCATATTTACTTGTTGAATACAATAAAATCTATCCTAACACAAACTCTTGAAAAGTTTTGCAAGAAAAGAGTTTATGACAAGTAGACTTTGACAACCTATATTTCTGAAACACTTTAAACAAAACTCATCAAGGCATCTTTGTATGAAATAGAAATAATAGATTGCATACAAGTAATAAGAAGCATGTGCATAAAGAGAGAAAAGGAACAACACATGTAAGGGTAGGTGAAAGAAACATACATCAACATATAAAGAAAATAAGTACAATGTATGTCAATAATGGTCACAAGACCTAAGGTACAAGAATAATTGTATCTAAAAAGGAGAAAAGAAAAAGTTACAAGTAATCCTCACTACATCCCTCAAAAATCAACACTCCCCCTAACAAAAATGTCCTACACTAACTCTCCCTCTAAGAATGACTACTCGCATATCCAAAACTACCTCACCTTTTTGTCACGAGTGACAAAGGGTAAGAGTGTCAAGTAGACATCTCATCGGTAGAGCTAGCATCATCATCATCATCATCATTGGAAGCATCATTGTCATCACCATCATCATCATTCTCAGCCTCAAAATCAGAAGCCACTAGAGGAGGTGGAGGAGAAGCCTCAAGAGCGAAGCCACCCATGATCGCTTGCGGTCTAGCAATACGGACTGCACGAACATTCACCTGATACAACTCAGTAGATAGTGTATCAAGGTGAGCATCCATGCGCTGAAGCTGCGTCATGATGTCTTCGAGGGACACATCGCTCGTAGAAGAGGAGGGAGCGAATGTGGATGAAGCAGATCAAGATGGAGCCGAACGGGAGGGAGGGGCTGCTGACTCAGACTATCTCGACCTAAACTGCGCCTCGCTACGTTTAACGGTAGCAGTGTCTATGTCACACATGACAGAGAAGTGGTTGGAAGAGGGAAAAGGAACAAAAAAATGGCATAAAATCTATGTGATAGCCGAAGGGAAAATGAGCTTATCACGGGTAGCCGTATCCCTATACATATCTATAATAGAAAGAATAAAATGTGAAGGAAAATCTATAGTGAGATGCTCAAGAAGAGAAAGTAAAAATTAAGCACGAGGCTCTGTGATAGAGTTATAGTGAGAGAGAATGTGCAAAACAAAAGTAATCACCATGTTCATGAATATAGGACCTTTAGCAAAGGCCTTACATGGTGTAAACTGACGATCACCCGAATCAGAAAGGCACTCGCAGAAAGCAGAAATCATCTCGTCTTTGGACACAGTCCTTAGACGCTCACATCCGGGGTAGTCAGGATGCTTTACCCTCGGAACACGAAGCACATCGAATACTAATTCCGGTGTGACAACAATGCGCATACCTCGAACACAAGTATGAAAGAGAGGTACTGAAGAATCAAGTCTATGCATGTTAGAGTAAAACTCCTGGATCAGCACGGAAGGACATGTGACCGGGATGTCACATAGTGATTCCTAACCCCGACTATGAATGACATCGGGTAGGTCAGTGTCAGCGAAGTTCGCCAAAATGACTCGGCGTTCCGAATGAACACCTCATCGAGAAAAGTTCTCCTAAAAGTCCTTTCGGGCATCCTCATCAAGGAACCGAATAGAAGAGGGAGTAGGATCAGACGAAGACGATGCCCCGGAACGAAGAGGGTTCCGGAACGGAGCATATTTACATTTCGGTGCCATATACATAGACTAATGTAAACAAAAAAAGAGACAGAGAGAAAGAGACAATCAGAAAAGTCTCAAGCAGTTCAAATATATCAAAATATATTGAAAAGAGAATACGTATGCATGGGAAATGCATGAACATGTGACATGCAAAAAAAAAAAAAAAAAAACATCATGGGCTCAGCCCAATCCAATCCTACTAGCACACAATCAATTTTCACACATCTAAATGCATGATAATACTGTTATAATGCTTATGTGATGCAATATATGAGATTTTAAACTCATTTAAGCAAAAAGCCATCCCAAATTTCAACAAAAACTTATCAATTTTGAAAAACCACAAAATTTTTCAAAAGCCCCAAAACCTAGGTTTCAAAACATGAAATGAATGAAAATGAGAGAAAAGAAACTTACCAAGTGAAGAGAAAAACTTGAAAGAGCTTGAAAAACACTTGGATTTGAGGTTTGGAGTGTGAGAGAGTGTTTAGGGAGGTGAAAGGACGGATCTGTCGAGAGAGAGATCGAGAAAAGTGAGAAGGAAATCACGCTGAACCTTTATATAGAAGGTTAGTAAATTTCGACAGATAGAGGTTTCGAAACAAGTGTCGAGCCAAGTGTCAAGCAAAAAGGCTTCGACAGATTCAACTATTGAGGGTCTATCGAGGGACAATTCAACAAAGGCTAAAAAGAAGCTCGATCAATCCACCAACTATCGAGAAGCTATCGAGGATCCAGAAGAAATCTCGATCGATCCACCTAACTGTCGAGAAGGTATCGAGGATCCAAAAGAAATCTCGATCAATCCACCTAGCTGTTGAGAAGGTGTCGAGATTGCGATAAGAAATAGCTTAAGAGCTTGACAGATAGCCAGGTGTCGAGAAAGTGTCGAGATTGCTTAAAAACAGTTTTTCAAGAAGGGAAAAATATAGATATGAATGCAATCAAGCATGCAACTCAACTAAGGATCTAATCAACATTTTAAACTCTTAAAATCATCTCTCAATCAACAATTTTAAGCACATAAATCCAAAACACACACACACACACACACACACTAAACAAATTTAACCAATTTTATATTTTAAAAACAAGTCAAGACAGTTTAGTGAGCATATATTAACACATGTAAATCTTGTGATGGCCAAATCACATTTATACTTGCACATGTATCAAGAGTAGCAAAGAATGTTGCGTGTTGTGTGTGAAAAATATCGCAAGATTACATGAGTGTCTACATGTTATGACGATTTGAGATATGAAGAGATTACTTTAACTCACACACAATCATAACTGTTTGATGGGGACTATCACCTTTGAGGTACATTATATAACTCCCACATCTCTTAGAAGACACGCTTATAATCATATTTAAAGCATTTTATTCTTTTTGCTTTTTATTTTTCTTTGCATAATTTTTCTTTTAAGCAAACCATACATGGACATATAAGAGATGAAAAAGAAATACCCAATGATGTTAAGCTTTTGACATTGCATTTTTGCTATGCTGAAGCATACAGATGTCATTAACATTGCACTTTTGTTATGCCAAAGCATATAGATGTCATTTCATGATTGGCGGGTAACAGTGGTGAGATGGTTATTTATGCCTTTCTTTTAGGATTTTCTAGTCTTTCCCGTCAAAAAGAGTGATACAAGTGTTAAGTACAATACAAGTGTTAAGTACAAGAGATAACTTAATTTTACTCATCACAAATACGAGCCACAAAACTTACTTGCTTAGTTATGCATAAAGATGTTTATCTAAGCTACAAAAAATACAAAGTTTAGAAAACTTTGTTTCAATGGCCATCCAAGGTACACAAGTACCAATGTACACAAAACACACAATGTTTTTGTATGTTTCTGATTTTTCAAATTCTTTTATTTTATTTTATATGAAAAACAAAAATAAACCAAAACTGAAAATAAACAAACAAAAACATGTTAAGCAAAGCAAAGCATAAAACTAGACTGACTCAAAATGAAAGCAAAACACACAAATTATGCAAACAAAAAAAAAACAAGAAGAGAGAGAAGAGAGTGATAGAATCACTTGGAGCCCTTTTCCTTCCACACTTTGGAAGAACCTTTCCTTTGATTAAACTCGTGAATCGGCGGTGAGAGGGAAGAATTAAAACTGTAAGGTTGAATTTAATCAACCATCTTGTTGGCTTTATTCCGTGCCAAATTTGCTTGTATTTCAGCAATTAGTAACCATGTAATTAGGTGGGATTCTTGTAAGGGTAGTGAGTGAGATAGTGTGAAGAAATGCTCAAGAGTGTGCAAGAAAAACAGGGACTCGCGACTGGATCTCACGGGTGACTCGCGGCTGCAAGCCGCCAAAATCTGCACGTGTCAGGCATGCCAGAAGTTGAAGCATTATGCTAGCTGGAGCACTACTGTACAAAATAGGATAACTGGCCGTTTAGTTACCTCGCGGCTGGAACTCGCGACTCAATCAAGCCACGAGGCCAAGCCGCGAGCCAGCCTTGTTTTGATAAACCTTACTCTTTACATTCCATTCTCACCCCAGTATAAATACTCCTTATACCCACGAAAGAAAGAGAGCTTTCAGAGAGAATTTTGAGAGAGAAACCCTAGAGTAAAACAAGATTGATTCATTCACAATCTTCACATAAGAGACTCTTCAAATTCCTCTACTCTCTTCCTCTTCATTGTTAAATCCTTGAGAGACTTTTTACCAAAACCTTTTCTCATCATATCCATTACTGTGAGAGGGTTGTTTGGTGTTTTTGGGAAGCAGTTAGGAAGGAACCAATTTAACATTGGTTGATGCTATGGTCAAGTAGCAAAATTCGGGAAGCTAGAAAAGAAATAGGTTCGGCGCAACCTCATTGGAGCAAGAAGCTTGGAGGGCTTAGGTACACTGAGTAGATTAGGCTTGGAGGGTCTATTGTTTTTCATGTATCCCAACTACATTTTCTAGTGGATTACTTACTGCTTTGAGGGTGGTGGAGAAGTTTTACGCCGAGGGTTTCGGTTTCCTCTTCGATAACACATCGTTGTGTTGTCCTTGTGTTTGCATCTCTCTTCCCTTAATCTTTGCCTTTTATTTTCTGCTGTGGGTGTGATTTTATTGGCTTAGATTGTTTACCAATTCTGTTTATAACTTGTGTTCATTTTCCACACACTTATTGTTTGTCATAAAGCTTGAATTGATACTTTTGTTATTGGAGGTCTAAATGTTCAAGGATGTTTTATGCATAATTAGTGCCATCAAATAAAGGAGGTACAATAAGAGACTGTCCTCTCTCCATGACAAACAAAGGTCAATGGATCAACACAGCAAAAATTAACCCTAATCAGAGTGTGCCTACTCTGATATCATTTGATAGGCCAAAAATGTATTGACCCATTGTAATTAAATTAATTGATTAATTAGCTAAGTTATTAATTAATCAAATTAACATGCAAAGCGCGTAGTAGCACAAACAAATCATCAATTAAACTAAGTGTGCAGCGGAAATAAATGATACGATGATTTGTTTACGAATGGGGAAAACCAACACAGCAAAAACCCCACCGGGTGATTTTAAGGTCACCACTTCCGAGAATCCACTATTATCACAACAAACAGTTACAAGTAAAGGAATCCTAGTACCTTATACCAACCTACAGTTGAACCCTTACCCTAATACTCAATTGGACTTGTTCTGTAGTGACAATCTCTCCTTTTAATACACGGATCCCATTTTCTGCTAAAAGGTTCAATTGTCAAACACTAAAATTGATGTTATCAGAGAACCAAATATCATAGATTAACTTTACAATTTAAAGATAGATATTTGTGATAAACGATAAACCCATAGATTCCAAACCCAGTTTTTTCAAGTTTTTCCCAGTATATAAACAATGGCTGAGTATATAAACAATGGTTGATTAACGTATTTCAACAAACACAGAATTCCTTTCACCATAAATCGCAAAAATAAATTAAAATATATATATATATATATATATATAATTTGCTTTAAGATTATTGGATATATTTCAACAATTTACTTTTGTGATAAAGCAAAAGGAACAGCAATGAACAATATGCAAATCTAAATATAAGCAATAACACAAATAGATGTGATAGACAAATACAATAAATAGATACTATATATATAAGAAGAAATTTGCAAATAATTAAAAAACTTACAGACCAAATGCGTGGCGGATGAATGATTCAGATCAAGTGTTATGTTTAACACAATCTCCTTAAAGCAGATTTCGCCCCTCACACAATCACTGTGGTGCTTTGAGACTCACGGACGTTTGCCTCCCAGGATAAAATGATCTGCAGCACGGAAACGAAGCATACAAGGCCGTGCTCTGCGAACTACTCAATGTCTCTTTCTCTCTCTTTGACGTAAAATGAAAATGCACAAAATATTCTCACTGGGAGAGTTTTTTGAAAAGTATTTTTTTATGAATGAGAGACTACGAAAAATTATACGTTGCTGAACAGATACACTGTTTTAGTAATAACTGCTGTGCACAGACTAACGTACTCAAAAATTAAAATAATAAAATATTATTATTTGGACAAGTAAACCCAGTCCACATATGCCAAAAGCCTAACCCAATGTCCAACTCATAAGCATATAAACTCATATCTTATCTCTTTCTTTTCCTATGTGGGACTCAGGATTTTTACCACTTTTAATAACATCTTCAAGTGAACATAGAAAACATCATTTTCTTATTTACTCAATGCTATTTTTCCAACACTCTTCAGTATGGTGAAATTGAGAGAACTTGGTTTATAACATCCTTTAAATACCAGTTCGAATGGATCTCAATTCGGGTTTCAAACAGATAAGTTATGAGCTTTTTTGCATTGCTGATTTTTGCTGAAACACAAAGCTCGATAGAGAAAGAGGTATCGAGACAACTATCAAGAGGTATCGAGGAGTTATCGATCTAGCTATCAAGAAGACAGAAAAGAATCTCAATAGATTGAGAGGTATTGATGAGGTATCGAGATAACTGTCGTGAGGTATCGAGACAACTATCAAGGTACAAACTAAAAATATAGGAGCCGTTTGGTAATGTTGTTTTAGTAACATTGTTTAAGTGTTGTGGAAATACATGTAGGTGTAAAAGTGTTGTGAAAATATGTGGTGTTGTTTAAACAATGAAAACTGTTGTTTAAATAACATTAACAAATAGCTCCATATTTTTCTTGAGTTTTTCTTGGGAAAACTTTGTGTTATCAACTTGATTTCTAATTACAACTTTAAGACATATTAAAACTCAATAAAAGAATAAAATTTTGGCATGATTTGGCAGTACCAAAACACATGAACCTTACAATCTCCCTCTTTGTCAATCTATGACAAAACCTCCAGTACAAAAGTAAACCCAATACAATAATAACCCAATTACAAAAAATGATCCCATATTCAAATAAGCTAGCCTAATCTAAAAGCAACCAGTCTTGAGAAAATCATAGCGTAAACTAGGATCGATTGTCTTGATTGGCTCCATACCTATCTTTCCTGAAAACACTTAACATACACGTTATGTGTATTATGTGAAAAACAATGATAGATGATAAACAAGTAAAGCTCAAGAATATGTATACCAATTAAAAAAAAAAAGGGCACAGAATCCCAAAGTACATAATACCCTCTCCCCTGAGCAAATAAAACATATCTCCCCTTTACACACATATGTGCTACTCCGTTTAACATGTAGAATCTCCAAAAATTACATTTTCTTCCCATTTTTTTCTTGATTGACAGGGGGTACAAAATTCTATAAAAGCTTCACCAGGGAATCCATAGACAAATATGAATAAAATAACAAGAAGCTGCCATAGATACTAAGGGGACAACATATGCATAAAAATATGAATGACACACACAATAATAAAATCTTCATTGTGGATAATCGTATATTTGATGAAGACCTTCAATTGTAATATATGACAACATTTATTATGAAAATTTAAATATTATGACAATATTTTAGCAAAACTCAATTGCTTATTGTTGAAATATGATAATATCCATTATCATTCTTAGAAGTTTTTAGTGATATTACCTAGCAAATAGCTTCTAAGAAACTATTATTGCAAATAAATATTCATATGTTGAATAGTTACTCTAAGTTTAAGGGATAGCACATGCCTTGCATATGCCACTAAAACTAGTTTGTGAAAATTGCAAGTTTTTATTTGGCAAAAAGATATTCATATGTTAAATACTACTCTAAGTTTAAAGGACAACCCTTGCCTTGCATGTACCACTCAAACTATGTGTAAAAATTGTAAGTTTTGGAAAGCATAATTTAGTTGTAAAAAAAAAAACTAATATTTAGCAGCAAACCACTTCCAAATTATGTATAAAAATTGCAAGTTTTGCCCAGCATAATTTAATTGTAAAAAAAAAGTAGTAATAAAGCTAATAATTAGCATAAATCCACTTCCAAATTATGTGTAAATATTGCAAGTTTTGCCAACCATAATTTAATTGTTAAAAAAAAAAAGCTAATATTTACCAACAATCAACTTCCAAGTTATGTGACAAAATTGCAATTTTTGTAAAGGAACTCTTACTTTGTAAGGATTTACATATGATGCTTTATTTTGTGGTTTTATTTATTTTGCATTTTACTATAGCACCAATTACCTAAAAAAATCACCCACATTATTTTGTCAATTAGTATTGAGACTTTTGCATTTTGCTACAATAACATCAAAACTCAAAGGTTTACTGTACCAATATCTATATCTTAAACACTATCATTTTATTCCACTTACAACTATTTAAAACTAAGAAAAACAACAGAATATGAGATGTTGGCGTCAATACAAGAATTTTGGTCTTTTGTGACCAATGTTTTAGCGACGACTAAAAAATTTTCACTATTAGGCACACATTAGTGACGATAATATATGGTCATCGCTAATAAGTGCATAGTAGCGATGACACAAAGGTAGTCGCTAATAAGTCGTTGCTAACGCCATGGAGGGAATTTTATTTACTTTTGGAAAATGGAGGGAAACTTTTAGCAACGACAATAAATTTTGTAGCGATGACATTTACGTCGCTAAAATAAGGCTTATTTTAACGACAACATCTATCGTCACTAATAATCATCTTTAGTGACGACCTTGTGTATTGTCGCAGATATGTGGCCAAAAATATATAGTGAATATATTATATATATACTTTATTTATTAGCGATGACAAATCGGTCGTTGCTATTAGAAGGCTATTAGTGACGATATAATTTGTCGTCTCTGATAATCACCTTTTAGCAACGACACAACATGTTGTTGCAAATATATCTACCAAAATATAACGGAGGGAAAAATTTTCACTATCAAAAAGTGGAGGGAATTAATGGAGGGAAGCAGATTACATATTAGCAACAAATCAGGTCGTCGCTATACGAGATCTTTTAATGAAGACAAAGATTGTCGTCACTAATATGTGGCTAAAATAATTTTGATATATTTTTTTTATTTATCAAATCCTCCAAATGCCTCTTAAAATATTTAAAATGACATAAATTCCTTTAGTATATTTGAAATTATTAAAATACCATTGGCCTCGTCAAAATGACCAAAATGCCCCCAAACTTAAATAATGACCAAAATAACCTTGAAACCTACAAAGTAATTTAAAACTCTCAAATTGATAAAGAGAGAGAGAGAGAGAGAGAGAGAGAGAGAGAGAGAGAGATAAAAGGGAGTGCTTGTTGCTTCAGAATACTCTCAAACTATAATGTTACCCATTTGAAACTCAAAATTAATAAAATAACAAAAATCGAGAAGGTTCTGATTCCATTCAAAATACTGACTAATACCCATAATTATCAAAATGTAAATCGTATCGTGAATCAATTTTTGATTTTTCTGTATCATATGTCATAAGAAAGGTATTAGTCAATATTTACCAAACTACTAAATTCATTATAAATATTATGAATTTATAAATTCATTATAAATTCATAATATATTCAACTAATAACCAATTCAATCATTAGTTATGCAATAATATTTACCAAAAGTAACTAAATAAATCAAATTAAAATATATTTTTAACATACATATTCAAATTAATTAAAATTAGAAGTGATAATACATGATATATGAGCTAAAATAATAAATTTTTTCATCATTTTGCATAATCAACTTTACCTAAGTCAATGTTAACATGATGGTCATCATATTTCAAAATTATTTCTTCATTGAAATTTTCTATCAACAATTCCAATACCCAATAATCCACTAAAAACCTTCCCATGAACCTAGTTTCACCAAGTACAGTGGTCTCAGGACCATCTATTAAGTTTGACCGGGTTTGACCAACTTTAACTAAACCTTGACCGCGCCTTTCTCTAAGTCTAACCATTTGATTGTGACCATAATTTATAAAAATTAACCTTTCATTACACTCTTCAAATCCAACGATTAGATTTCAAATCTAAGTATGACGCGTGATGGACATGTATTGTGTACCTGTATGGATATGTTCTCTCAATCTGACTATCCAATTGGTCTTAAATTTTACCAATACTAATATGTCACCATACTCTTCAATCCCAATGGTCGAGATTTGAAAATGAATTTCACCAAGTCTAGTGATCTTAGGAACATCTATTAAGTTTGACCGGAAATGACAACCTTTAACTAAACTTTGATCATATCTTTCTCTAAATCCAACCGTTTGATTGTGACCATAATTTATGATAATTAACCTTTCATTACACTCTTTAAATCTGACGGTTAGATTTCAGATCTATGTATGACGCGTGATGGACATATGTTGTGTACCTGTATGACTATGTTCTTTCAATCTGACCATCCATTTGATCTTAAATTTCATCAACACCAATATGTCACCATAGTCTTCTATCTCAATGATCAAGATTTGAATTTGAATTTCATCAAATGCAGTGGTCTCGGGACCATCTATTAAGTTTGACTGGGTTTGACCAACTTTAACTAAATTTTGACCGCACCTTTCTCTAAATCCAACCATTTGATTGTGACCATAATTCACCAAAATTAACTTTTCATTACACTCTTCGAATCCAATGAATATATTTCAAATCTAAGTATGGTTGTGACGGACATGTGTTGTGTACCTGTACGACTATGTTATCTCAATCTGACCATTCAATTGGTCTCAAATTTCACTAACACCAATATGTCACCATACTCTTCAATCCCAATAATTGAGATTTGAAAATGAATTTCACCAAGTCTAGTGGTCTTAGGAACATCTATTAAGTTTGACCGGATTTTGCCAACTTTAACTAAACTTTGACCATCCCTTTCTCTAAATCCAACCGTTTGATTGTGATCATAATTTATGAGAATTAACCTTTCATTACACTCTTCAAATTTGACGGTTAGATTTCAAATCTAAGTGTGGTGCGTGATAGACATATGTTGTGTACTTGTATGACTATGTTCTCTCAATCTGACCATCCATTTGGTATTAAATTTCACCAACACCAATATGTCACCATTCTCTTCTATCTTAATGATCAAGATTTAAATTTGAATTTCATCAAGTCCAATGGTCTCGGGACCATCTATTAAGTTTGACTAGGTTTGACCAACTTTAACTAAACTTTGACCGCGCATTTCTCTAAATCCAACCGTTTGATTGTGACCATAATTCACCAAAATTAACATTTCATTACACTCTTCAAATCAAACAGATATATTTCAAATCTAAGTATGGTTGTGATGGACATGTGTTGTGTACCTGTACGACTATGTTATCTCAATCTGACCATCTAATTGGTCTCAAATTTCACCATCACCAATATGTCACCATACTCTTCAATCCCAATAATTTAGATTTGAATATGAATTTCACCAAGTCTAGTGGTCTCGGAACTATTTATTAAGTTTGGCTGGGTTTGACCAACTTTAACTAAACTTTAACCACGTCTCTCTCTAAATCCAACTGTTTGATTGTGAGCATAATTTAGTAGAATTAAACTTTCATTGCAGTCTTTAAATCCAACGGTTAGATTTCAAATCTAAGTATGGTGTGTTATGGACATGTGTTGTGTGCCTATATGGCTATGTTCTCTCAATTTGACAATCTAATTGGTCTCAAATTTCATCAACACCAATATGTTGCCATACTCTTCAATCCCAATAACCAAGATTTGAATATGAATTTCATCAAGTCCAGTGGTATCGGGACCATTCATTAAATTTACCGGGTTTGACCAACTTTAACTAAATTTTGACCATGCCTTTCTCTAAATCAAACCGTTTGATTGTAACCATAATTCACTAGAATTAACATTTCATTATACTCTTCAAATCCAACGGGTAGATTCCAAACCTCAGTATGGTGTGTGATGGAAATGTGTTGTGTGCCTATATCATGTATCGTAAGATACACAAATACTTAATAAAATTATAGATATACATGTATGAATGGTATGTTCATTATAAAATCATAATATATTCAACTAATAACCAATTTAATCATCAAATATGTAATAATATTTAGAAAAACTAACTAAATAAATCAAATTAACATATATTTATAACATACATATTCAAATTGATTAAACCCAGAAGTGATAATACATGATATATGAGCCAAAATAATAAAATTTGTCAATTCACAAATTATTATATCCCCACCAATAAAATTTATTAGCAAAAAAAAAAAAAAAAAAAAAACCTTATTGTTATGAAGCATAATAGTTGTCACAATATTGTGTTTCTACGAAGACAATGTAAATCTTTCATAATATATGCCCTATTGTGACAAATGAATGCCACAATAGATATAGTTTTGAGTAATGCTACAGTCACAAACTATTTTATAATATTTTTACAAAATGTTGATATAGCTAATTTTTTATTGGTTTTCATGTAGACCCACCATTAATATCACTTTTTCATTTACCAATAATCACTTACCACATAGTCGTTTGTAATTTTTTTTGTAAAATAGTTTGTATCACTAGCATTATTATATAGTTTTTGTCAAAATAACTCATGAGATGTTTTTTTTTTTTTTTTAAAAGAAAAAAACAAAAAAAAAGAGCACTACCTAACGTAACGGAGTTGAAGTGCATCATCCCCATATTTTTCTCAGTCACTCGGTTGTTTTCTCAGCCACTCTTATCTCTTTTGTTTGCTTTTCAGTTTTTCTTTCCTCTTTAATTCTTCTTCACGTTTATCAAGTTTTGCTTTTCAAATTTTCATCAATTTGCTATATAGGTTTGCTGGAAGTCCTACTAGTAGGCCCTAGCCCCTAGGTATGACTTTTCTTCTTTATTTTTGTCATTAAATTAATAGATATATAATATGATAAATTAATAAATATGTAAATTCTTTCTTTCTCCTTTACTTCTTCATGTTTATCAGTTCATCAAGTTGCTTTGTTTTTCAATTTTTTACAGATTTGATATTAAGGTCTACTCCAAGTCCTACAAGTGGGCCCTAGGTATGAATTTTCTTCTCTGTTTTTGTCATTAAATTAATAAATATATAATATGATAAATTAATAAATATGTAATATGATAAACCGTAGCTACAGGTACTGCATTTCTTTATGCTAAGATTTAGAACCCCTTAAAAGTTAAAACACAGTTGCAACATAATATGTTTTCATTGATTCTTTTAAGTAAGGTTAAACATCTAATGGAAATTGAATAGTTTTTTTATGTTTGATTTTTTTAATATTATTTTTGTAATTAGGATATACTGAAATAGATTCTCAATAATTAAGAAATGCTTAAAAGATATAGTTTACTTGAACATATATGTTTTTTTATGTGCACCAAATGCCATACTGAAACAAATAATTGTTTGCTTTCAAAAAAAAAAAAAAAACTAACTATTTGTGTACTGCACATTACATAATGGATTTATTCAATTTCCAAGTGTAAGTGTCTATTAGTTGGTAATGCTACATGTTTTATTTAATTATCATGTTCACAGTATTTACCAACTAGTTCTTTAATATTGATCTACTAAATATGCTAATAGTATAATGGAGTTCTAAAAGTGGATTAGTTTTATTCTTTGACTCTTGAGTTCTAAATGTAACCACTTCCTATGTCATTCATCTCTCACAAAATTTCTATCTTTTTTAGTATGAATGTGTAGAACTAATGGAGAATTACTTTGAGCGCTTTGTCAATTTCTCCATTTATAGATAAGAATATGGTATAGAATCTAATTTTATATTATTTCTTACTTTTTCAAACATATCTAACTCATGTAATAATTGATTACACTTATTTTGTAGCATACTATGAACAATAAATAACTTAAATTGTATATTGAATTGTGTATTGTACATTGTAGGGAAAAAACATTAATTCTCTCTCTCTCTCTCTCTCTCTCTCTCTCTCTCTCTCTCTCTCTCTCTCTCTCTCTCTCTCTCTCTCTCTCTCTGATGCTAGACTGCTGTCTTTTTGGTTTGGGAAGTAGAAGAAAGAATTAGGCTTATTTTTTCTATTTATTTTTTGTTTAATTAACAATCTGTTTGTGTCTCCATTTAAATTATTTTTCTTTAAATTCATGATATGTTTTTTTAGATATGTGATATTTTGTATGTATTAATGATTTTTTATTTGCTTTAAATTCTTTTACTTTAATTTCTTTACAATATTTTTCTCTGTCAACATATATTAATTGTTGTCATTTTTTTCCACAAGAAAATGATGGAAACTCAACTTTGTTACATAGAGATGATGTGCCAGCTATAGATTTAGTGCTAGTTTGGATAGCACTTATTAGTGCTGCGTCTACGTTTCCTCAGTTTTTTTTTTTTTTTTTTTTTCTTTTCAGCCACAATGGTTGACCCGTTCTTCTGTGAACAGTGCACTTGTGCACTGTTCACGGGTCCCACAAACTCCACTTTTATCAACTTTTTCATTAAAAATGGGTCCCACAGCACTATTCACACATTTAAAAATTATTTTGCTACAGTGTTTTCAGTTTTCAGTTTTAGCAAAATAAGTTCTATCCAAACAGACCCTTAGGGACTTAATAGCTGTTGATGATGTCTATGTACAAGTTGATGAAAGTACGTTCATCAATGATGACTTGTCTAATGAGAAATGGGATACAGACTCCAACCATGAAGAAGAAATATATGGTGATAATGATGTTTCAAGCTCAAATTAGGAAAAAGATTTATCTAGCAATGATGAATCAATTGGAGATCTTGGGGATAAAGATTAAGTTGAGTTTTGATACAGGTTAAGTTTTTTTAAAATACATAAAGCTTTTATATCTTCTTATCTATGGTATTTTTAAAAAATAAAAATATTAAAGTTTTACTTGGATGTTAAAACTATATTGTACGCATTTTTGTCATCTACTTTAGTTGACTTTTACATTAGTTTATATATATATATATATATATATATATAAATATATATATATATATATATATTTTTTTTATTTCAGGTTAAAATGTCGCGTGCCTTGGGCTACTGATGATGTTGAGGGGAGATACATTTCATTGCAAGCTTGGTTGTATATCTTCTTGAAAAATGTGTTATTATTTGATTTGTATTTGAGACAGTGGATTTGAATTTAAATTATGTATATGATATTGAACTTGGGTATTGTTTTCCTTATTAGTAGTTATTGATTGAGTATCTGTGATGTGTGGAATTGTGGTTTATTATTTCTCATTATGTGCATAGGATTGTGCTTTGTTATTTCCCAACAAGTACCCATGTAAAATTCAAAATGTATATTTTAAAGAAAAAAAAAATGTAAAATATTATTAGCGACAACAATGTCATCGCTAATATTTTATCATATCATTAGTGACGACAAACAATATCATCGCTAATATGCAGTTTTTAGTGATGACATGTTTGTGGTCACTTATATATCATTATCAGTGACGATAGCAAGCGTCGTCGCTAGTACTGACATATTAGCAATAACAAAAAAGTAATTGTTAATAATAATCTACTAGTGACGACAAAAAAATTCGTCACTACTAATGAGCTAGTAGCAACGACATTTCGTCTTGGGTTCTTGAGTTATTTATGACGACAATTGTCACTATTAGCGACGACTTTGTCATCGTTAATAGTATTGTATTTGTGACGACTTTAATACTGTCACTAAAAAACTTTTTTGTTATCATTTTCGTTTAACGAAAGTTAGCGACGATATTTTTTGTCGCCAATATAATTAACGACGATATTTAAAGCATTAGCGACGACTATATGTCATCACTAAAGATCAAATTTCTTGTAGTGCGTGTAGGGTGTATTGTTAAAATGGTAAGGTAATATATATATATATATATATATATATATATAAAGTTTAAATAGAGTGTTTAGAATATAGTGTATGGGAAGTAATGTGTTTGTAAAAGCAGTAATGTAAAATAAATAAAGTAGTTTACAATGATGCAAAATGCACTTTTTATGGACTTTTCCAATAGGAATGCTTTAAGTCATGCATATTCCATACAATTTATTGTGCAAGTAATGGTTGTTGATGCATTTTAGGATTATTTAAGTATTGTTTTAGGGTTTTTTTTTTTTTTTTTTTTTTTTAAGAATACTAAATATTTTTAATACACACACGAAAAGAAGAGAACTTTTAGCAATTATGTACTCAAGTTAAATATTACTTTTAGTTTATGAAATATCAATGTTTATTAATTAATTTATTTAACACATGCATATTTAAAAATTTCCATGACCACTCGCAACTCGTGAGGCATATGCTCAAGTTAATTTTTTAAATTGTGATTATTCAATATTCACATCAATATTTAATGGCCTTTATGCAGCCCAACAGATTTGTGAATAAGTAAACCTGAAAAAGAGAGAAAAGAAAAAAAAATTACAACTATTTTAAAGCAATAAAATAATAGATCTTATTTTCATTATTTATGCCAAAGATGCTCTTCATGAGAGTGTAAATAAATACTATTATAATATTTTTAGTATTTATCATGGATTTGATGGGATATGTTAAAACGTTAAAACCAAATTCAATATTAGTATCAAATTCAATATATATATATATATATATATATAAAGAGAGAGAGAGAGAGAGAGTGATAATCATTGCATTTATAAGAAAAAAAATCATTTATAATTAAATTTAACTAAAAGATTATAATTATTTTTCCCAAGCTAACTCAAATAGCTCAACATTACAAAGGAATTAAGCTAAGTTTGACCACATGCCAAAATTTGGGCAACATGCAAAAGATAAATGCTAAGTAAAAATCCCCACATATAAGAAAAAAGACCAAGCGACCAATTATAGAATAAGAAACCCCAAAAAAGGAAAAAGTTAAAACAAAAGTCTAAAGCAATGAAAGAGCAAATCAAACAGAGATTGTAGAAATGAAACACATACCTCAATAGAACTAAGATATAATTTGCCTTTAAGCTCCTAATTTCATAAATAGTCGCTGATCTCTGTCTCTCTCACCAAGCTTGATTCGCTACCGTCTGTGACTGATAACAATGGACAAGATGTTTAACAAAAGATTGTAAACTGGAGTGCGTTTGCACAAAAACAATGGACTTGGCTTATTGGCTTCCACAAAAACAATGGATTTGGATGTTAAATAGTATCAAATTTTAACCTCTACAAATATGCGAATAAATGGTACAAAATTTTGAATAAGATCGATAAATACCATTCATGGAATATTTAGGAGGAAAATGTTAGGCTTAACGTATACCATAATGCAGTTCTCACCCATTAACTATTTGTGTTCGAACCAGAGAAAACCTTTTGTAATTACAAAAGATAATGTCTTAAAATCCTCATCAGAAAGGTCATAAGGACTATTTGTGGCTGCAAGAACCAGAACATTTTTTGCATCGTTGGATATATACAGCCTGAAATGTATTAATGAAAATTTCCAATTTAGGGTTACATGTAGATAAGTGGAAGGAAACAATGTATGACAATGAATGCTATGTATTAACTATCTACTAAAACATAAAGTTATTATGTATTGCATTGCAAAGTTGCGAACTAGCCTGCCATTTTAAGGCCAACAAGGAAATGGATGGTCATCTTCTCATCTATTTTATGTTAATGAATCCCTTTTTTATAAATTTAATTAAAAATCACAAATAATAGTACAATCATAGTGAATAGGGTGCATACAAGAGTAAAAACAACAACAAAAAGTTTTAGTCCCAAATTTATTCACATGAATTCTCAACAAATTAGTCGTCGGTTACATCACTAGTGCAAAGAGATATGGACTTAATATTGATCATTGATGCAAATATATAATGATTGGAAACTCACTTGTAATGCCTCAACTTGTTCTCATACTAGTTATTGCTTTGTCAAAATCTTAATCAAGTTAATATACTTTAGAGGAAAGCCTTTCTTTTCCAAAATTCTCCAAATAACCTCTCTAGTGACCATATCATATGCTTTTTCTAGGCCAATAAAAACTCTATGAAGATCTCTACAAGCCTCTATATTTTTCTAATAGATGTCTAAGTAAGAAAATAACTTTCATGATAGATTGTCCTGAGTCATAAAACCAATTGATTCTTTGATATTAATGTTTAATGTCTTAACTTATGTTCAACCACTCTCTCTCAAAATTATACAATGTGACTCATAAGTTTAATTCTAGGTTAATTTATGCAATTTTAAATATCCCCTTGTTCTTATATATAGGTATCAAACTACTTAAGTTTAAATACCTTGAAGTTAGGACTTAGGTCAACCATAGTAAAGGTTTCAGTTTTAAATCCCTCAATTTCATTTTAAGAATAAAAATGTTCAATAAGATGCCTTGCAACTCAAATCATGAAATGTAAAAAATTCATACCCAACAGAATATTAATAAACTACAATACGTGATTGACAAACTACTTTCTCCCATTCTTAATCTAATCATGACAATTGTAATATATAAGAATGATGCTTTGAATAGAACAAATCACTCTAATCTATTTCCAGGAGAAACAAAATATCCAGGAGAAACAAAATAACTACATCTGTACAAGAAATTCTATTTTGATTCGTCGAGATGCTTCATTCTCATTGTTATTACCCCGTGGACCACGTAAGGAGTCAATTTTGTCAATAAAATAATGGTTGGAGCTTCATCAGGAGCCCGTTTGAAAAGTTCTCAGACTTTTCTTTTCACCTTCTCTCATCCATTTGGACACATTATCTGATACAAAAACACTGTGTATAGTCGACAGTACACATGTAACTGTGTTGGCAACATTATGTCGATATAAAATCAATAGAAAGCAAACACATCTACATCTATGGCCTATGGGAAATCTGTACATGAGCTAAATGTACCCCAAAATAACTGCTTGGAAGCAGTGGAGAACAAGACAGTCAGAGATGTGGATCGCAGTAGAAATCTGTACATGAGCTAAATGCACACCTCCACTACTCGCAGCTAGCCACATAACGATTTGTGATAAAAGTTGCGTTTCTAGCATTTTTTTTTTTTTTAATGGTGATAAAAATGAGGAAACCTAGCTAGTAGGTAGTATGGCATAGTGGCAACTCCAGGAATTTTTTTCAAGGTGTTCCTATAAGTTCCTAGGAATTTTTCCCAAGGTAGCAAAAGAATATACAATAAACTATAAGTTCATTTGAAATATTAATAAAATTTTTAATTTTTGTTGTTTAGTTGTTTCATTAATTTGTTTGTCTTTTATAAACTATAATTTGTTATATTGTTGTTTCATTAACTATAAATTATTAATTGTTGTTTAGCCTAACATAATTTATTTTATTTTTTGTCTTTTATAATATATTGATTAATTAAATTATTAATTATTGTTTATTAGTTGCTTTTCCCAATTAATTATTGGTAAATTAAATTATTGTTTATTAGTCACACTAGCTCACATCTCATGTGCATTTACTTCCACCAATTCAAGTATCCCACCCAGCCCCATGTGCCCGTCCACCGCCCACCCCACTCAATAGACAAGCCTCATGCCTAATGCCCCCATTCACAAGAGCCAGCTGCCAATCAGAAAATTTCACAATCACAAATCACAATACACATTACACTAAAAGACAATTAATATCTCACCAACACCAACACCAACACCAACACACACCAACACCAATGGATAAGATAAAGCCAAATTCAAAAAGTCAAAAAAAGGAAAAATATTAATAAAGTTTGTTGAGGTCTAAAAAGTTACAATGCTGCACCAAGGCCCAAAATGGCACAGTGAGTTGAACTCCATGAAAAAAATAATAATAAAAGGCTTGAGCTCACAATAAGGAAAAAGATGATAGACCCAAATCCATTAAAAAAGATTTAAGCCCAAGACCCGTGAATGGATAGGCCTTAGGACCCATGAAACAAAGGGAAGAAAGAAAAGGACCTATTGCCAAGATTAGAAAATCACTAGGGAGTCCAGTGATAAGAACTGGGCCAGGATACCTAGGGATTGCTAGGAGCTCGGGGTCCTCAGGACGTGCAACAAAGTTAGGATGAGATTGAGACAACTCAAAAAGAGTGCCAAGAAGCACAAGGAATGAAGAATAGATACGTCCTTATTAGCCACCCAGTGATGTAGAAAGGAACCAGAAAGCTTGGGGACTAGCAATTCATTAACAAGGGGCTGGTACCTCGGGGAGCCCAGAAAGAAGAACCATGAAGGGAAGTAGCTAGGAAAACTTTCAACCTGGTATGGATGGAATCAGCTCACTCAGGAAAAATGACAAAAGGAAAGGTAGCCAAAAAGCTGAGTCTGAAAAGGTGAGATTTAAAAGCCTTGAAGGAAGAGAGATTAGATGTCAGCTCTCTAGGGACAACCCAAAACGGAAAGTCAACAAGAGGCTTTTAGGAAAAAAGCACCAAAAGAAGAAAATTATGAGAAATAAGGAAGGAACCAGCCACCAAAGTTGCTGGCACAACATTGGATTTGGTACCCAGGGGAGTAACAGAGGGGAATCAGTGGTACTCCGAAACCCTAGGATGACACTATAAAAAGGGAAAGCAGCCAACAGTGAAGGGGCATTCAGCAACAGTGAATTATAATAGAATCATTGAGAAAACTCTGTTAAAGTCTCAAACAAAGTAGCAAAAGAAAAGAAAATAATGTCTGGTATCCTTAAATAGCCATTATAGAACATAGTTGTATTCAAAGGGATTCAAACTTTGCAAATCTTAAAGGCTCAGATAACCATCTAAGTCTGTGATTTTTGAGCTTATTTAGACCTTGTAACACGTCTTAGTGAGCATTTTATAATACACAATTAAGAAAAGTAATGGAATATCTCACATTTTTTTAAGGATCCTTAACGTTTATTTTGTGTCTTCCTTTATCACATTGCTCCTTTACTGCTTCTAGTTGTTCCATGCATATATATTTCTTGTTTGCTAGTATGTATGTATTGTAGGATTCCTGCTCTATGCTCCACTTGGTTTGTAATCAACACATTTAGCTGCGGTGAACCAAGTCTAGTCCCTTAAAACAACAATTAAAAGGAGAGGGAAGAAGCATTGTAGGGTCCTTTCTTTGTACTTGGGTTTGGACACTGTCCAAAAAAGGACCCTCACATTTTAGCGACTCTGCTGGGGACTAGGTAAAGGAGAGGGATGAAGCAGTCCCTTCGCAAAGTATAGACCCAAGACCAAGGAACAACAAAGGTACCAATGTGCCACCTGCGACATTTGAGCCCGTAGGAGAAAATGAAGTAGCCTTCAAACAAAGGAGAGGGAAGTACCTCTAGTAAAGCAGGAGGTCGTCTCAGGACAGAGGCACGCATGGCAGGAGTTAGGCCCTGTGGCCTGAATGGTAGAAATGCTGAAGGATTTGCAGCAAGAGATCTGTCTCATCAAAGAAGGCAGGACCTAAAAAATCAAGGATAACGCCCCCCTTGTGGTCAACCAAGATAGAGCCCAAACAGAGGGAGGGTCGGCGGTAGGAGGTGGAGCTAACCCCCAGTACCTCACACTAGCAGATGTCAATGCCCTACTAGAACTAGAAAAGGAAAAACTCTCAAGGATCCCCAAGCAACTTTCTCGGGATGCCCATTCTCACCAAAGCTCCTTAGCAAGCCATATCCCAAAGGATAAGAACCCTTAAAGTTCTATCCTTCTGATGGAAGAAATGGAAGTGTCGTGGAACATGTGAGTAGGTTTATTCACACTATGGGCCTTTACGCAAGAGACAAGGAGCTGTGTCTAAGGGAGTTTGCTAAGTCCCTAGTAGACAAAGCATATACATGGTACACCACCTTGAGACCTGGGTCCATTAAGAGCTGGGACGAAATGATGGAAAGGTTCTGTGCAAAATATTACCCAGGTGAGGACAAGGTCACCTTCCAAAGCCTTCAGATGGTGAGGAAAAGGCCTGGAGAGGATCCTATCTAGTTCATTAAAAGGTTTAAAGACGTTTCTCTGGACTATTATGGAGACAATGAAGAAAATAAGCTCATGGAGACCTGCATATCCGACATGCTCTTTGACTACAGGCTTAATCTTGAAAATCTATGCATAACCCAGGTTTCCTGACTTGTTACAAAGAACTAGAAGGACCACATTAACCATAAGGACAAAAAGGGTGCTAGTACCCCAGGCCATGATAACATCAATTGGAGAAAAGAAGAAGTGACCTGAAGGAAAAATTGCCGAAGAACCACCTATGATCCCACGTACTATAGAGGAATTGAATCATGTTTTGGATAAATGGATTAGAGATGGAATTGTCAGGCCATTTACTGTATCCAGGCCACCAACTGAGGAAGAAAGGAAGAATCCCTTATTTTGCAGGATTCATAACTATGTCAAGCACTCTACCAATTACTGTTGGACCCTTCGTAGGCTTTTTTACAAGAAGCTTAGAGAGGGAACCCTGGAGCTCACTTAAAAGGAACCCGAAGTACAAAGGAACCCTCTGCCTAATCACAAGGGAAAAGGGGGTAGTGGCTGTAGTAATCCATGGGAACCCGGTGGAAGTAGAAGAATCTAAAGGATCCTTCCATCCAAGCACAGTCAAGACCCTTCAGAAGAATCCTAAGTTCAAATCGCTATTCAACCAATTAGGATTTGGGCCAAAAGCAAAAACGGTGGCCATAGAGTCCCTCATGAGTATAGCAGCAGATTCAGGGATGGAATGTTTCATAGTAGAATCCCATGCTAGTCGAGTTTACTTGGAGACAACCAATGCAATAACCTTCACTGATTAGGACATGGAGGTTGAACATCCATATCATCGTAGACCCCTTTATCTGATGGCCACCATAAACGGTGTCCAAGTCAGAAGAGCATTAATAGATATAGGGGCATCACTCAACCTCATAGCCCTGAGTACCCTAAAAGCCGTGGGCCTGACTGGCAAGAGGATCCTGGGGGCTCCTATGGAGATAACAGGATTTGGAGGATCAGTAAAATCAATTGAGGGATACGAGCAATTGGCCTTAAGGGTAGGTCTAATAGTAACCTTGACCAGATTTCACATGATTAACTCAGAAGTTTCTTACTATTTTTTGTTGGGACGACCATGGCTCTATAAGCATCGCCTTATCCCTTCCATGTACCATCAATGTGTTAAAGGGAGATTGAACGGGAGGCCTGTAAGGATTCCTACCAACCTTAACCCTTTCAACCAAGGAGAAGTGAACTTTGTAGAAACAATGTTTTATGACATGTTGGAACTAGATGATGAAAGCCTCACATAGGGGACCCCAAGGGCACCTGTCTTGGAAGAAGAAGAAGGAGGGGGTAACCATGACCTAAGGAACTTCCTAGACAGAAAGAGGCAAAAGTGGGAGCCTAGCTCCTCAGGATCCTGGGAATGCATGGTAGTACGAGAACTTGGAGGAAGGTTAATTTATTGTTTATGAAGGTGTGCGAGGCTTGAATGCATCATGCAGGAGGGTCCCTGACCACTAGATTGTATGATGGCTTAAGAAGAAATCCTAGAAGACCCAGTTAAGGAAATGCAAATTTAGCCCAAGGAAGAATTGAGAGAGATAAACTTGGGGTTGAGTTGGGATCCTAGAAGCCTGTTTTCATTAATAGTTAGTTGACAGCATAAGAGAAGGAGCAATTAGTGGCCTTGCTCAAGAAATAAGTGAATGTGTTCACATGGACGTATGATGAGATGCCTAGTCTGGATCTAGGACTGGTGGTCCATTCTCTTAACGTAGACCTAGGAGTCAGGCCAGTATTTCAGCCAGCTAGCGTTTTTGACGCTAATGTAGAAGATCAAATAACTCAAAAAGTCAAGAAGCTGTTGGCGGCTGGTTTTATCAAGCCCATCCAGCACCCCAAGTGGCTTTCCAACATAGTACCCGTGAAGAAAAAGAATGGCCAAATCTGGTGTTGTGTGGACTTTCGCAATCTGAACAAGACATGTCCAAAAGATGAGTTTCCCCTACCTAATATTGACCTCCTTGTAGATTTAACTACAGGAAGCTCTATGTTTTCATTTATAGATGGGTATAGTTGGTACAACCAAATTCGCATGGCTGCCAAAGATGCAGAGAATGTTAGGGACATTTTTATGTAATTGGCACATCCTTTGACAAAACGTACTTTACTTGTAATTGGGTAAATCTAATAAGTAGGTTCAAGATAATCATTACAAGTGGTTAAATTTAAGACATGAAGATTACTAAAAAATTGCTCAAGAAAAGTGCAATCTGCAGGTCTCAATACCTCCTTGACAGAAGCTCCATCTGTCGAGATTCATTAAAGCTCGACAAATGTCTCGATTTATCGAGCTTACGGGATTCATGTTATAGCCAGCAACATTTTTATCCTAAAAGGCTATTTGTTTATGGGTTTTGTATAATCCTTATAGGACTAGGAAAGCCTAAAGTTTGTGTAAACCTATTTGGAATAGGAGAGCCCATTAAGCTCCTATTTAAAAGGAGGTGGAAAAAGAAAAACCCTAACCCTAGAAAGTTTCATAAGATTTTCTTTTTAAAACCCTAGCCTCCTCC
The DNA here is from genome assembly GCA_011696235.1 of Quercus mongolica. Lineage (NCBI taxonomy): Eukaryota > Viridiplantae > Streptophyta > Magnoliopsida > Fagales > Fagaceae > Quercus > Quercus mongolica. The sequence goes on from CM022236.1 coordinate 80,268,891, forward strand.
TATAGAAGAAAGAGTTCTTGCTGTGTTTCTTGTATGCCTTTGGGTTCTGTAGCCAAGCAAAGTCTCTTGCATCAACATTGAAGATCTTATTGGTGTTTCTATGTGAAGTTGCTGCAAATCAACTACAACAATCAAAGGGTTGCTGTGGAGTTAGTCATGTACTTGGATTCGTGCAAAGGAATAAGCCGTGTACTGGGATCCATGCATCAGATTGGTTAGTCACATACTGGGAGCCGTGCATCAAAAGGAGAGATTGTCACCACAGAACAAGTCCAATTAGGTATTGGGGTAAAGGTTCAACTGTAGGTTGATATAAGGTACTGGAATTCCTTTACTTGTAACCACTTGTTATGATAATAGTAGAATTTCGGGAGTGGTGACCTGAAAATCATCCGGTGGGGTTTTTGCCATATTGGTTTTCCCCATTCGTAAACAAATCACCGTGTCAAATTTATTTTCCACTACATACTTAGTTTATTGGTGATTTGTTTGTGCTACCATGCATTTGCATGTTAATTAAATTAATTAATTCACTTGGTTAAATTAATTGGTTAATTTATCACAAGGGGTCAATTCGTTTTTGGCCTATTAAAGAAGACAGCATTCAGGACTCCAATAGGAACCTTTTATTACATTGTGATGCCCTTTGACCTTAAAAGTGCAGGGGCCACGTACTAGCGAACCATGACAGCTATCTTCAATGATATGATGCATAAGGAAATGGAAGACTATGTGGATGATATTGAGGTAAAATCAAAGACCAGGACTGGACACTTCCAAATACTTGAACAAGTTTTTGAAAGGTACAGGAAGTACAAACTACGCATGAACCCATGAAGTGTGCCTTTGGAGTATCTGCTGGAAAGTTTCTTGAATTCCTAGTACATCACAGAGGCATAAGTGTGGATCCAGCCAAAGCCATAGCCATCGCAACAATGGAAAGGCCTACAACGGTAAGAAAGCTCAAAAGTTTCCTAGGGAGGGTCTCCTACATCAGGTGGTTTGTGCCAGGATTGGCCTCGGTCACAAGTAGTTTATCCAAACTGTTGAAAAAAGGGGGCTGAGTTCACTTGGGAAACTGAGTAATAGGAAGCCTTTCAGAGGATCTAGCAGATCATGAATTATCTTCCCACCCTACAAGCACCAGTACGTGGGCAACCCCTGTTGCTGTATTTAGCATCAAACTTCCAGGCCATAGAAGCCTTGCTAGCACAGGAAGACAATGATGGGAATGAGCAACTCATTTATTATGTAAGCAAGACACTTAAGGATATCGAGACTAAGTACTTCTCAGCCCACCAGATCCTCTTGGTAACTAAGTCACATCCCACAAAAGCACTCCTTCATTAGCCCTTCCTGATAGGAAGGATAGCACAGTGGCTAGTCTTGCTCTCTCAATATGACATCGGCCTCAGGACCACTAAGGTTGTCAAAAGTCAAGCCATAGCAGATCTACTAGCCCAGTTCCCATGGAAAGAGAAATCTTCACCAAGCGGGGAGATCCCTGGGGAGGTGACAGTGGCAGAGCTCCTAGGAAAGAAGTGGACAATGAGGTTTGATGGGTCAACAATGACAACCTCAAATAAACTGGAAATTGCACTAAGTTGCGAAGATACACCATGCCCTTATCTTTCAAGCTTAAGTTTTCCTGTTTGAATAATGCTTCTGAGTATGAGGCATACTTGACTGGGTTGATCATGGCACTCAACATGGGAGTAAAACATATGAAGGTTTTAGGAGACTCCAATCTTGTGGTCTCTCAGGTGAAGGGTGACTTTGCACTAAGAGAGCAGAGTTTGGTAGCCTACGGAACTTGGGCGCAAAGGCTGGAGCAAGAATTTCAAACCTTTAGCGTGGAATACGCCCAAAGGAGTGAGAACAAGTTCACTTATGCACTAGCCACCTTGGGATCCCAAGTGCCATTTAAAGGAAGAGACATTCTGATAAGAGTAAGTAAGCAAGAACATTCCATCATAAGGATCCTCAAAAAGATGTCCCTTGAAGAACCAGAGCAGCAAGATTGGAGAAATGAGGTCAAAGAAAAAATAAAAGAGTCAGGACATGAAGGAAGTATCAAGGAGTTGAAGGATTACACTTTAATAGAAGAAGAGCTGTACTGGAGGCTGCCCAGGGGGATCCTATCCAGATGTATCAACGAGAGAGAAGGAAAGTTGAGATTGGAAGAATTACACAGCTAGGGTTGCAGAAAAAATCAACCTATACAGAAGGATGTAGTGCATGGGGTACTACTGGCCAAATATGAACAAAAAGGCTGCAACTGTACAGAAGGAATGTCAAAAGTGTCGACTTTCAGTAGACAAGGAAGAAAGTTATGCTGTATTTATTACGAAAGATTGGAGGATCCCATTTATGGAATACTTGGCCCAAGGGACCCTACCAACTGACAGGACATTGGCCCACCAGCTTAAGAAACTTGTAATCAGCTACTTCTTACAAAACGGGATCCTATTCAAAAAGGGGTACAACGGGGATCCCCTAAGATGCCTGACACTTAGGAAAGCCAGAGAAGTAGCAAGGGAAGTCCATTCTGGTGATAGTGGAAGTTACTCGAGGAAAAGAAGACTCTACAAGTAGCCGTTGCAGTTGGGGTACTATTGGCCAACAATGAAAATGGACTCTGGGGAATTGATTAAGACATGTCATGCATGCCAAATACTTGGAGATGCAATTCATACTCATCCAAACGTGTTACAAGATATGACAACGCCACGGCCTTTCCACACTTGGGGACTTGATCTTATAGGGTCTACAAACCCTCCCTCTAATAGCCATATATGGATTATGGTAACCACCGAGTTTACAAAATGGGTAGAGGCCATCCCTTTGAAAAATGCCATTGGGGCAGCCATGGAAAACTTCATTCGAGAGCACATCATTACAAGGTTCGAGATCCCCAAAAGACTGATTAGTAACAATGGGACCCGGTTCATAAACAAGGTCATGAGGAATCTGATTGAGGCATATTATATCAAGCATGGAAGGTCTACCCCGTACTATCCATAAGGAAATGGTTAGGTTGAAGCTACTAACAGTGTGATACTGAAGATCCTTAAAAAAATGAAACATGAGTATAGGGGAAAATAAAGTGACCACTTGACAGATGTACTCTGGGCATGCAGGTGCTCTTTGAAGATGGCCACGGGATTTTCACCATTTTCTCTAGTTTATGGGACAAAAGCCGTCAACCCCGTGGAGCTAGTCATCCCTACACCAAGAGTAGTGCTTGAAGAAAACCAAGAATGCACAGATGACACAAACAGTGAAAGAAAGTTGGCAGATCTGGAGGGGTTAGAAGAAGAAAGAGAAGTGGCCAGAGGAAGAAGCCATAGGTATCAGTAGAGGATGGCTAAGGCTTATGCACAGACAGTACACCCAAAGACCTTCACTGAGGGGCAGCTGGTGTTAAGAGTAGCAGAGCATGTAAGGAAAAATCTCATAAGACCCTCCAAATTTGCCCGAAAATGGAAAGAGCCCTACATCATCAGAAAAGCCCATGATAGTGGGTATTACTACCTCACAAAAGAAGATGGGACAGTCCTAACAGATCCCATAAATGAGAAGTGGCTGAAACAATACTTCGCATGAAAGGGGAAGATCTCAGTACACCGAGACCTTTTGCCAGCTCCCCAATCTGCTAAGTGTTTCATTGCTTTTTATCTTTTCTTTTATATATCATGAATTTTGTTTAAGTTCCCTTATTGTTTAGGAGCCCGTGGCAGGAGGACATTCTATGATCCTTACTATCTTTGTCAACCCCTTTTGTGTTCCTTAGTAGGATAACTATGCTATGTTTCAATGAAATTTCTTTTCTTTCATTTTCTTTTTCTCTGAACTACAACTAAGATGAATAATTATAAAGTATCATATAACCCAAGTATGGGCAAGTTTGGGAGGGGTACCTAGGTCAACGCAAAAAAAATAAAAAATAACAAATAACAAATAAAAAGGGGAAATAAGTACATGGTCTGGGACCACAGGCAGAAATAAGTGCCTGGGATATCTAGCCCTGTACTTGTCAAAAAAAGGTCTGCCTGGATCATGACTTGGGACTTTTTTTTTTTTTTTTTTTTTCCTTTGAAAAAAAAAAAGGAAAAAAAGAGAGGAGGAGAACACCCAATGTACCCAAGTCAGTATCCATGCAATCATACAACTACCAGGGTACCTGGTCTAGGACCTACTGCAAAACTTGTAGGAACCATGGCTTAAGACTCAGGTAAAAAATGGGGGTGGGGGTGGGGGTGGGGGGGGGTTGGGGAGAGAAAAGCAACAAAAATAAAAAGCAAAGTGCACATTATGAATAGATCCTCATACTGTTAAAGCTAGAAGTAGTTTTAAAAAGGAAAACAGATCCACATTGCAAAGAAAAAGAGAATTACTATTCAGAAGCAAGAGTAAAGATAAATTTATACAACCTTAATTGTTCAAAAAAAGGGGGGGGGGGAAGCAAGGAACTAAGGAATAAGGCTATCCAGCAAAGAGCTCACAGGGATGGGTGATGAGGAAAGAAATCGTTACTTCTTAACTTTCAAATCTTGCAAAACCTTATGAGCATGGGCCAGGGCTTCCTCAGCAGCAGCAATCTCGACATCAAAGTCCTTAGAAATCCTCCTTTGGAATAGCATGTGGGCTAAAGATCACAAGTACTCTAGCCGGAAAGATAGACTGAACTTGGCCTCCACGGGATCCTGTACCACCCCTCTCCACTCCAAAAGCCTTTCCTCAGATAGGGAATCAGGAGAGGAGTCCCTCAGGGAAATCAGAACGGCGCACAGGAGTTCCATCAAAATGTTGCCTAAGAATACGTCTCCCCGAAATCCACTGGTGAAGTCCCTGTGGACTTTGAATAGCTCCTCCAAGAGTGGTAGGCCCTCCACAGGTATAGAGAAGCGTAGGAAATTACCAAAGGGAGGCCCAAAGCGATGAAAGTGGCTTTCAGGGAGGTTGTTGAACTCCAGGAGATTAAAGTGGGCCAGGAAAGCGGGGTACCCTGAGCCAAAATCTGAGACAGGCACCCCTGGAGCCTCCCCATTGTTGTATCTCTACTCTTAGGAATTAGAGAGCTTTCAACCCTCTGGATGGTTTGGGGGGTCCCTGCCTGAGCTTTAGCAACCTGGATGTCAAAAGCAGATTCCTTAGCTACCTCAGGAACTACGAGCTCAGGACCCTTAACACCTGTGTCAACACCTACAAAAGCAAACAAAATTCAAAAAGGGGGAAGAACAAAGGAAGAAATGTAAAGTGGGAAAGTAAAAGAAAGCTAAAAGAAAAAACCAGTATCAGTTTCCTGTGGCAGAGCTTCCTCCTCTTGCCCCACTAATTTCCTGGGGGACTCTGTGAAAGAACCCACAACACGTTGAAAAACGGGTGAGGAAACTTTGGTAAAATTTCTAAAGGAAGGGAAGGATACGGGGGCCTTCGCCATAGAAGGAAAAGGCAAGGGAGAAGTATGAAAAAAGGAAGAGGGGAAGTACATTGAGGGTGAACACGCATCTTCAGAACCCTCTAACTCCAAGGAAGAGGCGGCCTTAGGGGCAGATTGAACACTAGTTTGACCTAAGAGGGGAAGAGAAAACGAGAACTCTCATAAAGAAAAGATAGGAGAGATAAGATTAAGCATATTTATAAGGGGTGGATGAGGCTCACCTGCTTGTATGAATGAAGACACACGCCCCAAGGACTTTTTACTTAACACAGGCTCAATCATGGGCTCATGTGACACAGTTTTGGTAGGACTGAGAGTCTGCACGGGTTGGGGATCTTAGGGAACAGGAGGCTAAGAAGCTTCAAGGTCCTGAGCAACAGGGGAACAAAAAGCAAAATGGGCTGGACATCCTTCATTGGCTGCCCAACTTCCTCAGTCACATCACCACTAAAAGGAACAGCAGAGGCAGTTGTCATCACTGCTTTCACCAGAGTCCCACCAGTCGTGGGAGGAGGTACCTCCACCTACAAAAGGAAAAGAAAAGCAAGTGGCAGAACATCACAAAAATGCATATATGTACAGCACTAGAAAAGAATGGAAGCAAATAGAAAAAGGCACAAATAGAAGAAGGGCATACCACATCATCACCAGATGACTGACTCTTGCCTCTCTTGGGGTTTGACTTGCGTTTGGACTGTAAGGAAGAAATGATCATTCATCAGTTAAAAAAGAAAATGAGAGACACAACAAGAACAATAAACTACTGCAAAATAAAAGAAAGATGAAGGAAAGAGGCATTGCCTTTCTCTCTCTCTCTACAGATTCTCCAATGATCTTTTGTCTACTACGGGTACGCCTAGAGGGTCCTAAGGGAGACTGGGGTAGGAAATCAAAGGACTCCGAAGAACCCTAGGCTGAGGAACTCACAGGAACTTGAAAGAGAGAAGACTCTACCTTAGTCTTCACTCAAGTCCTTGGGATTAAGGGGTGGCCAACTTCCTTTCCAACTGTAGGAGGGCTCACTCTCTCGAGTTCCTTATAAATGACTAACTGTTTCTGGGATTTTGAAGTCTTCCTATTCTTAGTCTTAGGACCAGCCTCAGTACCCTCAGTACTTTCTTCAGGCTTAACTCTTTTAACAGCTTCCTGTTTGATCTTTTTCTCTTTACCGTTGCCTATGGGAGTGGTAACACCAATTGCCTCCACTGCCCCTCTCTTAATTGGCACACCAGAAGAGGCACCAATAATAAGGTCACACCTTGACCAATTCTCCAGAAAATCATGCGCATAACATACCTAACCACCTCTAGAAGCATGCTACTCTGCAAATCATGTCTTGCTGCTTATGACAGCAAATACCATGCTAGTAGTAAGGAGGGACAGGTGTCTATTGGAGGTAGGAGCAGAGAGACTATTAGGATTGGGAACCCTCCCAATTTTGCCAGAACCAACGTAGTCCGAGAAGGACTTCTGAACTCTTCTCTATTAACCAGCAAAGCCATTGGAAGCAAAGACTCCCCTCTTGGAGTTTGGCATAACAAATTGAGAGCTCCTCTGCGACCAATAAGAAAAGGCCTGAAGCCTTAAAAATGGATCTAGAGAAGAAAAAGAAGGTACTATATTCTTAAATATTGATGGGATGTCCTAATCAAAGCCAAACTGTCGAAGTACCCGGTGTGCTGAGTAGTGGGTGTACCTGGGACCACTTGAGGAAGGCATTGGAAGCCATGAGGGATTGATACAAGCCAAGTAGGCCAAACTGCCTTCATCCCCACGATGCAGATCAAAGGTATTCCCTGGAGAGTTAAGAAAAGAGGCCAACACGGAATCGCAGGCGAACCTGGGGCTGAACTCCCGGGGAGAACGCCAACTCAAATGCCCTGCTTGATCAAACAATTCAACCAAATTGAGGCTACCACCTTTCAAGTTGGCCTAACAAAAAATGATGGGGTGGCTATCAGTAGAACTCCCACACAGACGCTTAATCACATTCAGGGATCCATGAAACTTATCTTTTACAAATTTCAAACTCCTACACTTTGCCAAAGTAACAGAAGAACAGTCCCACATGAATACTTGGAGAATGGCACAATGAAGAGACAAAGTGATAACATAGCAAGAATCGCCCTCAACTTCATCTCCATGAAGCAAATCTAATTGGGAGTAAACATGGCCTAAGAACATAAGGGCTAAAGGATACTGAGCACCCCGGGCCAGTCTAATTGCCAAATGGAAGAAAACATATTTAACCCCGTACCCAAGGAACTCACTAAATAAAAACTTATTGAGCCAGAGTGCCAAGAACCCAGCTTGCCTAACTACCTTGTCCTTCTCTCGAGAAAGGTTCATGACCCACTTGCCCATTCTAATCGATTTCCCACTAAAAGAAGTAGCACGCCTGCCAAAATGACTGAATAGTTTATCTTCCACTTTGAGATCCTCGCTGGAAGGACTGATGTCGAAAGGATTTTCATCTCCAAACACCAAAAGGAGGAAGTTATTGACCATATCCTCCAAGGTGATAGTAAGCTCACCAACAAAAAAGAAGAAGGTGTGAAGAGAATGGCACCAATGGCCTACCAAGTGTCTAAAACCCTTAGCGTCTCTAAAACCTTCAAGATTCTAGGAAATTGCTAATGATTTCAGGATCCCGACGCGCTCTAAACAACTAACAAATTCACCATCTGAAAGCTCCCTATCAACCTAAATAGGACAACCGGTGATTTTTCCTAGAATGAAATCATAGAAAATGGGAACCACCTCTCGAGATCCTCGCCTAATTTGAAGATCTAAAATCTCCCTTGGATCTAGAACCTGGGCAGAACTGGAAAACCTTGACTAGCCAGAGAACACCCAAGTGTGAGGAGAGTGAGGAGCCTAACCGTGAGACACCTAAGGGAAAAATAGACTGGGGGTGTACCAGGGGTCCCATAAAGGGAAAGCTGGGCGCTCTGTGACCTCTTGCTTCTTGCCCTGTGCAGACCCAGAGGATCTTTCACCTTCAAAAGGATTGGGAGTGCGCTCCCTCCTTTTTTGTGAGGAAAAGGAAGCCATGGAGCAACAAATACACTGAGAAATAGGGAAGTCAAAGGCGTGAAAACACGGAAGAAGAAACAAAGAAACCGAGTAATTGGAAGAAAGGGGATGCGTTTGGAAACAAAGGTCTCTAGAAAGTGAAAAGAAAGTAGGAAGTGACTGCAATAATGGTGCAAAGAGCAGTTGGAGAAGACGATGTATGGAAAGGCACGCCAATTGCCAAAATTTAATTTTAAAAGAGGAGAGTTATTGACAGTTATTAATGGGAGATATGGAGAACATGAGAAGTGGGTGGGGAAGTTTTCACTCCAACATTCAACTGATTGTGAGAAGTCATTGATCTCTGTCTCTCTCACCAAGCTTGATTCGCTACCGTCTGTGACTGATAACAATGGACAAGATGTTTAACAAAAGATTGTAAACTAGAGTGCGTTTGCACAAAAACAATGGACTTGGCTTATTGGCTTCCACAAAAACAATGGATTTGGATGTTAAATAATATCAAATTTTAACCTCAACAAATATGCGAATAAATGGTACAAAATTTTGAATAAGATCGATAAATACCATTCAAGGAATATTTAGGAGGAAAATGTTGGGCTTGTTGGGCTTTGTGGAGCCTAGTTTTGTTTGATCCGATTCGACGATCCGACTCGACCCGAATAATATTGCATGGTTTTTAATGGGAGATTTACTGAGGCTTAGTCTATGGAGCGGAGGCTTGGGTCGAAAATTTTTTTGGCCCGTTTAGCCCATTGTGGAACCGACTTTGGTGATTAGGGTTATAATTGTGAATCGGTTGCTGTGTTTATATAGAGTGAAAAATCTTATAGCCGCGTATTGTATTGTACTTTTCCCTGATAATAGTGAAATCCCTGCAACTCCGTGGACATAGGCAAATTGTCGAACCACGTAAATATTGTCTTGTGCGTGTGATTGTTTTCTTTGGTGTGTGTTTTCTCCATTTTTTTTGTTTCTCACAGGTTGGGAATTCGGGTTAATTCCCTACAAGGCTTAACATGTACCATAATGCAGTTCTCACCCATTAACTATTTGTGTTCGAACCAGAGAAAACCTTTTGTAATTACAAAAGGTAATGTCTTAAAATCCTCATCAGAAAGGTCATAAGGAGTGTTCCCAATATGCACCTGCTCAAATAAAAAACTAGAGGATATTAAGCAAGACATAAACTACAAAAGCATTAATCACAATGGGTTTATATCTACATTGCTTTGATTCTCCAAATGCATTGCATTACGAAAACTGAAGAATATACCCTAAATATTTGTATCCTTTCCTCGTCCGACTCCGGGAGAGCGATATAGATTCGCTTATCAAAACGCCTCCTCATGGCCTACGTTAACTTTACATTAGCCTCAGCCCTAAAGAAATGTAGATCATAAAATCTTTTCTATACATGGCCGTAGGTCAGAAGGATGGTACCATATCCCCAGCATAAGCTCTATTTGTGGCTGCAAGAACCAGAACATTTTTCGCATCGTTGGATATATACAGCCTGAAATGTATTAAAGAAAATTTCCAATTTCAGGGTTACATGTAGATAAGTGGAAGGAAACAATGTATGACAATGAATGCTATGTATTAACTATCTACTAAAACATAAAGTTATTATGTATTGCATTGCAAAGTTGCAAACTAGCCTGCCATTTTAAGGCCAATAAGGAAATGGTTGGTCATCTTCTCATCTATTTTATGTTAATGAATCCCTTTTTTATAAATTTAATTAAAAATCACAAATAATAGTACAATCATAGTGAATGGGATGCATACAAGAGTAAAAACAACAACAAAAAGTTTTAGTCCCAAATTTATTCACATGAATTCTCAACAAATTAGGCGTCAGTTACATCACTAGTGCAAAGAGATGTGGACTTAATATTGATCATTGATGCAAATATATAATGATTGGAAACTTACTTGCAATGCCTCAACTTGTTCTCTTACTAGTTATTGCTTTGTCAAAATCTTAATCAAGTTAATATACTTTAGAGGAAAGCCTTTCTTTTCCAAAATCCTCCACATAACCTCTCTAGTGACCATATCATATGCTTTTTCTAGGCCAATAAAAACTCTATGAAGATCTCTACAAGCCTCTATATTTTTCTATTAGATGTCTAAGTAAGAAAATAACTTTCATGATAGATTGTCCTGAGTCATAAAACCAAATTGATTCTTTGATATTATTGTTTAATGTCTTAATTAATGTTCAACCACTCTCTCTCAAAATTTTACAGTGTGACTCATAAGTTTAATTCCAGGCTAATTTATGCAATTTTAAATATCCCCATGTTCTTATATATAGGTATCAAAGTACTTAAGTATAAATACCTTGAAGTTAGGACTTAGGTCAACCATACGTGATTGACAAACTACTTTCTCCCATTCTTACTCTGAGCATGACAATTATAATATATAAGAATGATGCTTTGAATAGAACAAATCACTCTAATCTATTTCCAGGAGAAACAAAATAACTACATCTGTACAAGAAATTCTATTTTGATTCGTCGAGATGCTTCATTCTCATTGTTATTACCCCGTGGACCACGTAAGGAGTCAATTTTGTCAATAAAGTAATGGTTGGAGCTTCATCAGGAGCCCGTTTGAAAAGTTCTGAGACTTTCTTTTCACTTTCTCTCATCCATTTGGACACAATATCTGATACGAAAACACTGTGTATAGTCGACAGTACACATGTAAATGTGTTGGCAACATTATATCTATATAAAATCAATAGAAAGCAAGCACATCTACATCTATGGCCTATGAGAAATATGTACATGAGCTAAATGTAACCCAAAATAACTGGTTGGAAGCAGTGTAGAACAAGACAATCAGAGATGTGGATCGCAGTAGAAATCTGTACATGAGCTAAATGCACACCTCCACTACTCGCAACTAGCCACATAACAATTTATGGTAAAAGTTGCGGTTCTAGCATTTTTTTTTTTTTTTTTTTTTGGTGATAAAAATGAGGAAACCTAGCTAGTAGGCAGTATGGCATAGTGATGACTGCAGGAATTTTTTCCAGTGTGTTTCTTTAAGTTCCCAGGAATTTTTCCCAATGTAGCAAAAGAATAAACAATAAACTATAAGTTCATTTGAAATATTAATAAAACTATTAATTATTGTTGTTTAGTTATTTCATTAATTTGTTTGTCTTTTATAAACTATAATTTGTTATATTATTGTTTCATTAATGATAAAATTATTAATTGTTGTTTAGCCTAACATAATTTAATTTGTTTGTCTTTTATAATGTATTGATTAATTAAATTATTAATTATTTTTTATTAGTTGTTTTCCCCAATTAATTATTGGTAAATTAAATTATTGTTTATTAGTTGCACTAGCTCACATTCCATGTGCATTTACTTCCACCAATTCAAGTATCCCACTCGGCCCCATGTGCCCGTCCACCCCCCACGGCCCCACTCAACAGACAAGTCTCATGCATGATGCCCCTAATCACAAGAGCTAGCTGCCAATCAGAAAATTTCACAATCACAAATCATAATACACATTACACTAAAAGACAATTAATATCTCACCAACACCAACGTATAAGATAAAGCCAAATTCAAAAAGTCAAAAAAGGCAAAATATTAATAAAGTTTGTTAAGGTCTAAAAAGTTACAATGCTGCACCAAAGCCCAAAATGGCACAGTGAGTTGAACTCCATGAAAAAATAATAATAAAAGGCTTGAGCTCACAATAAGGAAAAAGATGGTAGGTCCAAATCCATTAAAAAAGATTTAAGCCCCAGACCCATAAATGGATAGGCCTTAGGACCCATGAAATGAAGGGTAGAAAGAAAAGGCCCAGCTCGCCAAGATCAGAAAATCACTAGGGAGTCTAGTGATAAGAACTGAGCCAGGATACCTAAGGACTGTTAGGAGCTCGGGGAAATTAAGACAACTCAAAAAGAGTGCCAAGAAACACAAGGAACGAAGAATAGATACGTCTTTATCAGCCACCCAGTGATGCTGAAAGGAACCAGAAAGCTTGGGGACTAACGATTCATGAACAAGGGGCTGGTACCTCGGGGAGCCTAGAAAGAAGAACCAAGAAGGGAAGTTCCTAGGAAAACTTTGAACCTAGTAGGGATGGAATCGACTCACTCGGGAAAAATAACAAAAAGGAAAGGCAGCCAAAAAGCTAAGTCTGAGAAGGTGAGGTTTAGAAGCCTTGAAGGAAGAGAGATTAGAGGTCAGCTCTCTAAGGACACCCCAGAACGGAAGTCAGCAAGAGGCTTTTGGGGAAAAAGTACCAAAAGAAGAAAATTATGAAAAACAAGGAAGGGACCAGCCACCAAAGTTGCTAGCACAATATTGGCTCTGATACTCAGGGAAGCAAAGGAGGGGAATCAATGGTACCCTGGAACCCTAGGATGACACTATAAAAAGGGGATGCAGCCAACAATGAAGGGGCATGCAGCAACAGTGAATTAGAAAAGACTCAAACAAAGTACCAAAAGAAAAGAAAATACCGCCTGGTATCCTCAAACAGCCACTATAAAACATACTTGGATTCAAAGGGATTCAAACTTGGCAAATCTTAGAGGTTCGGATAGCCATCTAAGTCTGTTATTTTTGAGCTTATTTGGACCTTGTAACACGTCTTAGTGAGCATTTTGTAATACACAATTAAGAAAAGTAATGTAATATCTCACATTGTTTTAAGGATCCTTAACGTTTATTTTGGGTCTTCCTTTATCACATTACTCCTTTACTATTTCTTGTTGTTCCATGCATATATATTTCTTGTTTGCTAGTATGTATGTATTGTAGGATTCCTGCTCTGTGCACCACTTGGTTTGTAATCAGCCTATTTAGCTGCAGTGAACCAAGCCTAGTCACTTAAAACAAAAATTAAAAGGTCCAGGGTTCTTACTTTCTGCTTGGGCCTAGACACTGTCCAAAAAAGAACCCTCACAAAGTTAAAGTTTCAGCCAATCACAGTTCAAAAGAATCAGATAAAGTTAGTGTTAAAGAATAAAGGGAGAGAAAGACTCTTATTCATTTCATTTCAGTGATTTCAGATAAAGAGAGAGAGAAAGTGAGAGACTGAGAGAAAGTCAGAGAGAAAAAGAGAGAGAAGTTAGTAAAATGAAATACCTTGAGGGAGCACCATTGCACCGGAGCAGGGAAGGGCCTAAAGGCTGAGGCTGAGGCAGTGTCGACTGACGAGTGATCTTCGATGAGGGGCGAGTGAGTGACGACGATGAGCGAGCTACGACGACAAGTAAGCGACGTGACTAAACTCTGATGCGGCGATGTGCTCTGGACTGGATCAATCTCTGACGATGTGACCGATCTCCGACGACAAGCGAGCGACATGATCGATCTCCGTCTATTGGCTTGAGCCTGAAGCCTTGCTCTGTTGCTCTAAGGCGTTGCTCTGTCTTTAGGTTTGCTTTAGCATCTAGTGATTTACTCTATATTGGGGTTTGGTTTTTTTTTTTTTTTTTTAAGAATCTGTGGGTTTGCTACCTCTGTAATCTATTGGGCTTGCCGTTCGTTAATTTTTTTTTTTTTTGAGAATCCGTGGAGTTGCTGCTTGCTTTGTTACAATTTTTTTTTCTTTTTTTTTTGGTTAGGGTGTTCCTAGGAACACCCTGAACATAACGTGGTGCCGCCACTGGTATGGCAGCTTCTTTCAATAACATTTTGCAAGTCTCAAGACTCAAGTCCACCCACATTACTTAACTTCAGGGACGAGTGCGAGTGCGCAAGGCCAAGCCCGACTTTTGCTTTTATGAGATAAAGAGGATCCATGTAAGTAATTAATGACTGTCTCTTATTTTTGTTGCCCTTCTATAATGGTCCACAACTACCTCCCTACCATTCTTCTAAGACTCCTTATCAAAGAGATAAACACCAATGTCCTCTATTACCACCATATAAAGCTCATAAGCCTTTTCATAATTTCTTGCTTTATCGTCCGCAACTAACTGTCTCAGTTTCTCTATAGTAGCATGACACTGTTTAATGGTACCAAGAATTTCTTTTTTTTGGTAAATTAGTGGCATTAGTAGAAGAAATTATAGTATTCTCACTGTGAACTACGCCATTTGTCCACCATTTTACAAAGAAATTAACTACTAACTCAACAATTTTAAACAAATGAGATTTTTTGTGAAATGGTGGACGTAGTCCACCACGAGGACCGTATAATTTATCTATTAGTAAACATTTACAATAAATATATATATATATATATATATATATATATATTGATGAATTTGTGTGTCTCAATTAATTTACTCGTACAGTTAATCATATTGATAAATTTGCAATAACTATATGCATGAGCAATATATAAATCTAATCATCGTGTCTAATTTCCTTGATCTCTCTCATTCCCATCTGTAGTCAGAGACTAGATAACGGGTGAGAGGGTATCATGGCAATTGGGGGAGCTCCAACCCCTAAGTTACACACACACAAATAATAATAATAATATTAAGGTTGAGGGTAGTGGGGAGATGAAAAGGTAAGGGATAAAGAAAGGTTAGAGAAAGTATAAATATTTTTAAAAAATGAGCAAATGTTAAAAAAAATTAAAGGAAAATTGGAAAGAAAAATGATAATGACGTGGATGCTGATGTGACTCGACTGGAGCATAGCAACAACAAATGTTACGCTTCAACTTTTAGATATATATATATATATATATATATATAGATGTGTCAACCCTTATTTTTGGGTGAGGTACATTTGTGTATTTTTTTTTTTTTTTTTTTTTTTTTTTTGCTTTCAATAGTGTTAGGTTCTAAGGATTAGGAACTAATGTATTAGAACTCTAATTTGTAATGTTGACAAACCATGATCAAAATAGGTTTTAGTCTTGTTTAGACTTGCTCAAAGTGTATGCATTTTATGTAAAGTTGGAATCAAGTTACTGCAAAATTTATTGTGCAAATTCTGTCTGGCTTGATTGATCGAGAATTAGACTCGATCGATCGAAACTCGGGCAGAACGTTTTTCTACAGAATTTTCCAACTCAGCCCAAGCCCTTTTGACATGTAAGGTTTTATGTTTTGTCTTAAGTATAAAAGAGAAAACCCTAGCCACATTTTTGGAGATGCTTCAGATGCTGTGTGTGTGAATCTTTTGTGAGATCAAGAGGTGGTTGCCTTCACACTTACTTAGGGTTTCCAAGATTCAAGATTATGTCAAGAACTTGGTGATCATTCAATTATTGCTTTCAAGAGCTTAAAGATACACAAGCAGGTGTGCTTGTGCTTGCTAGGAATTCAAGAAAGAAGTAGTCCGTGGATTCAGAGCTGTCTCGTGGTCGTGGTAGTAAGTTTAATTTCTACTCGAGGTAGCAATAGGATGTTAGTGGTCTAAGTCACTATTGTGTAAACTTCAATTCCTTCATAGTGGATTCAGTTTACCTTGAGGATAACTATATGTGTTAACCTAGATCTGATAATTTGACTAAGTAATCACTTGGCTAAATAACTAGGTTAATCTAGTTGTGTTTTAAGGGGTCTAAAAACAAACAAATAAAAATACAAATTGAAAGAGAGTTCAATAAAGGGAAAACTATATCTAATTGTATCCATTCTTCTTGGACTTTGGGTTGCTTCAAAGGCTTAGCCTTTCCAACTAAAAACCCAAAAAAATTAAAGCAACATACACAGAGAGTGCAATCAAGATCGCATATTGAATCTACAGTTTTATAATTGAAATAAATCAATAATAAATGAAATCAATATCGAATCAAGAAAGAGTTATAAGGAACCTACCCACTCTTTGAAAAGAATTCGAACCAAAGTGAAACAATTATAGAAATATTAAAAAAATGAAAAAAAAAATGAAAAGAAGAAGAACCAATCTTGAAAAATTAAAAGAAAATAGATATTAAAGAGATTTTTTTAAAAAAATAAAGAGAGGTTGTTTGATGGGAAGACACTACCAAAGTCAAGTAGATGAGATGATATAGAATCAACACAGATCTAGACTCTAGAGTTCTAATTATGAGCAGAAGAATTGGAGCTGTATGAACTTCAAAATTGCCAACATCTGCTTCCTCTTTTCTTGTCACTAACTAATGAGATTTGTTGTGGAAGTTGATTCACACTAGCCAAATCCTTTTTCAACAAAGCCTCCTCTTCTCTCCACACACACACACACACACACACACACACACACACACACACAAAAACAAAAAAAACAAAAAAAAAAACCCACAAAGGATGAAAGGTAATTTGCGATATAGCCACACAACTGATAGTTAGTAACTGATTAAGTTGTATTTTTACCTAATTGTCTTTTACTTTTGTCTCTATTTTAAAAATAGGATGTGGGGGTATTTTTGAACTACCAAAAAATCCAATCCAAATAGGGAAAGCCCTTTAAATAGTAGTATAAATATAACTAGAATTATTTTTCTAAAGATAAAATTTAAATAAATAAACATAAACATAAACATAAACAAGAGAATAAAATGCAATTAAAGATTAAACTCACTTTGATTGATCATAATAGAAGGATCTAGTTCCTTACATTCTTGAATAGAACATAATTATTCTTGTGTATGGTGACAAAATTACTTAGAATTTTCAAATGGCAGACATCAAATAAAACTATTTGGTTTGATAATTTGTGTTGTTTTGAACTTTGAAGCACTAAAAAATAGTTTTTGTTGGTTTGATGTTGATTTTTTATTTGTTAGGTGATTTTTGAGATAAACATTATTTGGTATTGGCCATCATTAGGATGTTTGGGAGCAATTGGTGGAACTTGTGTTTGTGCATCTGTTTCAATCGAAAACCAAGGAAGTTTTTGTGGTCGAAAGGAGGCGATAACACAAAATGTGTTAGCTGCAATTATGTTTGACTTGAGATTCATATATAAGTTAGCTAGTTGGGAAGGTAGTGCTCATGATTCTCATATTTTAAATGATGCACTAAGTAGGCCAATGGGACTTAAAATACCAAAAGGTATTATATAGATGACAAGCCTTTGTGTTTGGTTCTAAGTGAGTTGTCTATCACTTAATGCTAGTATTTTTTTTATTAAAAAAAAATTGATTTATAATTTGTAGGTAAATATTATAGTGTTGATGCTGGTTATGGAAATAAACTAGAAATATTGTCTCCTTATTGAAGTTTTTTATACCATTTGAAAGAGTTTAGTGATCATCCACCAGAAAATGCAAAAGAATTATTCAACCGTCACCATTCTTCCTTGAGAACTACCATTAAGCGAGGGTTTGGAGTTATAAAAAAACGTTTTCATGTCTTTGTTGTAGAACCATTTTGGTCTTTTAATAAACAAGTGGATGTAGTTTTAGCATATGGTTTTATTCACAATCACATCGTGGGAGTTGATTCTAATGACCCATTTATGCAAGATGAAACATGTGAGACAAAGTCTAGTGCTTGAGCCCAACCAAATCGACGTGAAGCAATAGTGGGAAGTAGAGAATGGAATCATAAGAGGGATGAGATATGTCAAGCAATGTGGGCTGACTACACAAATAGGAGCCATGCATAGATTTGTTCATTTATGTTGTTTTTATTTGTTAATGGTGTATTATACCTATCTATGACTATGTACTTTCAAGTTTATTTATGTTTGTGACTTATTTATGACAATGTACTAGCAAATATGACTGTAATATTCACTCATGTTTTAGATTGTTATTGTCATAATGTTTAAGATTGCTATTATCATAATGGTTGTGATTCATTAGATTGTCTTTTTTGCTATGACTATAGCAATGTCCAAGAATAAGGGGAAAGAAGTGTCCACAAACAAGGAGAAAGAACCATGAACTCAACTTAGGTGGACGCAACTAATGTGTGACATGTTGTTTAAAATCTTGGTTGTTGAGGCTACGGAAGCCAACTAGCTGTCAAACAAATTTAAGCCTAAATACCTTGCAAAAGTAGGTGAAGAAATTGGTGAGAAGTTTAATATAGATTTCAATCATCACATGTGCTTAATCATGGGGAATGTGACATCTTGTGCTCCTTCCATAATCTCAAGTGGGGTAGTGAAGGTCTTATTCTGTGATGGAAGATTGCAAGTCTACACAAGGCCAGTAAAAGCAGCAGAACTCATGCTAGAGAACCCAGGTCAATTTGTCTGTGAATCAAGCAGCCTCAAAGTTGGGTATCGGATTCAAGGACTTTTAGCTGATGAGGAGATAGAGCTGCGTCAATTCTACTTTCTCCTTCCCATGGACTTTTAGCTCTCTCTTACAAGGCTTCCAAGGCTCTGAAGCATATAAGTTTTAACAACTTGGGGAAGATCTTTCCAGTCGTTAGTGAGTTTTGCACGTTTCCTTCTGAATCCAAAACAATAAATACTCCAACATGTCATCAGCAGGAACCACAACAGAGGTACTAAAAGCTGAGATCATGGAAGCCTGCGTTAGAGACTATTATTGAAAGTTGAAATACCATGTAGAAAAATGAGATATAGCAGTATTTTGTCTCTATTTCTTCTCTTCAATTCTTTTTATTTTTGGGTGTTATTTTTTAGATTACCAGTAATAAAGTTAAAAGGGTAAAGTGATTAAATTTACAAGCAATGTTACATAATTACATAACAGTTTTCACAACAAATTTCATATACATTAAGTTGCTAGGTTATTATTGATTTTTATGTGTCCACTACTGTTTTGTCATTCACCGTATAAATTTTGTTATCAATATTCGTGTTTCTGTAGACTTATTGTAAATTTACAGGTCTAGGTCCTTTGTTCATATATATTCCACTTTGATATTCAGATCTCATACTAATCTGTGGTTACCATTATGACCTGGCAACTCAAGTAGATCATTGACTCAAGAGGAGTAAAATGAAAATTATAATGTAATTGATAATTCATGATTACAATGGGCCACTGCCCGTATAACACTAATGTTCAGAGACTTACAAATGCAAATTTAGTAGAACCTCACAAACTTTTCATAAACATCATTTTTTGTTAGAAAATAGAATGATGGTTACACATTATTCCTTTTCTTTTTCTTTTTTTTTTTCAAATAGAATAAAATATTGAGACAATCAATAATTTATCATTATATCAAATAGGAAGTGTTAAAATTATGGTTTGAATGTTTATATTCACAAGTTCCTAACAGTTTTATCTTTTTAGACAAACCGTGTTTTGTTGTTCTTGTTGTTGTTTTTTTTTTTTTTTGGTTCATAGTTAAGAGTGAAATTTTTATTAACACTCCGAGAAAATTATAGATAGCAACACAGACTAAAGCTCTACATAAAACTTGGGGGAAAAAAATCAAAACACATCAGCACCTAAATTTGTTCAAAATTTTCTAAACCCATTGTTTTAGAACTTAAAAGCCCAACTATGTGTTTGACAAATCCCAAACCCCTCACTTTTTTTTTTTTTAGGTGGTGAGAATCAAGTTATCAACGACAACCATGACAAAATTAGGTCAGCCAGCAAGTGGAGACCTAGCTGAAACAAATCCCCTCATATCATCTATTTCCTTTCCTACGAAATGACCTTTTTATGGGTTACAGTTAGCTTAGTTGGTAAAATTTCTGATAGTTGAATAAGAGATCTGGGATTCAATTCCCGCCTACACAAGAAATCGATTGATGTCTTGGTCTAATATTAAAGAGCTATGTCGTGGTTGAACTTGACAGGGTGGAACTCGAAGGCAGACTTGGTTGAACTTGACCATATCTCAACATCAACATATAATATATGTGTGGGATTGACCATATGTTTAATCATTCTTGGGCTTGAAATAATTTTTATTGAAAGAAAAACAATGGAGAATGCTACATTATCTTACTATAAAATATTAAAATTAGTAAATATGATAGACATTACTATTTTCCAAAACTTAACCCTGTCTGCAATTTCAAGTTTTGTTGCTAGACTTGTATGGGGTAATATGTTTTGAAATTAAATATTTAGTTTAATTTTAGATATTGTAACCAAACTGTGTCAAAACCGTGTTCCCTTTTTATGAGTTTTCATGAGAATCTAATGAAAATATTGCAGTTATAATTTTAAAAAGTTTGATAATTGAACTTTCAAATAATTTATAAAATGATGGTCAATACTCTTTTTGTTTTGATGAAAAGCAATTGCTCAAAAACTGCAAAGATCAACGTTTAACAAGGGCACCCGCATATCCACTCTGGTTTCGTCCCTCTTTACCATATGTTAAATTAATTAGCCCCATAACCTCTAAAAATACAAATACAAATACAAATAAAAATAAAAATAAAAAGATAAAGATAACCCTAAATCTTTAAAATGACCAAAGTACCCCCAAAACCTTAAAACAACCAAAAATACCTATGAAACCTCTAAATTACCAAAATAATCCGAACCTCTAAAACGACCAAAATGGCCCTAAAACCTCTAAACGATTAAAAAAAAATCACGAAACCTCAAATTGACAAAAAAAAAAAAACCCTCTAAAATGACCAAAAATACCTCGAAACTTCTATACAACCAAAACATTTCCCGAAATATTTAAAATTACAAAATATAACTTATTGGTCATTTTCTAGAGGTTTTAAAGCTATTTTGGTCATTTTAGATATTTTGGGGTATTTTGGTCATTTAAAAAATTTGGGCGTATTTTATTAATTTAGAGGTTTCAGGGTATTTTTGGTCATTTATAGGTTTCGGTTTATTTTTAGTCATTGTAGAGGTTTTGGCATTTTTTTGGGCATCTTAAAGGTTATTTTGATTTTAAAGGTTTTGAGAGTTTTTTTTTTTTTTTTTTTTTTTTTTTTCTAGGGTATTGGGGCCATTTTAGAGGTTTCAAGGGCATTTTTGGTCATTTTAGAAGTTTTAAGATATTTTTGGTTATTTTACAGGTTTAGAGTTTTTTTTTTTTTTTTGTCATTTTAGAGGTTTAGGGGTATTTTGGTCATTTTAGAAGTTTCCAAGGTATTTTGGTTGTTTAGAGGTTTTTGGGTATTTTTGCTAATTTTAGATATTTTGGGGGCTTTTTTTGGTCATTTTATAGATTTAGTACCGCACTTTGCGTGCGATTTAGCTAAAACCATAACAGCACCACACCTCATTTTTGTAGTTACATGCACGATGCGGTGTGGTGTATAGTTTAACAAAAACCATAACTGCACAACACCTCATTTTTGCGGTGACATGTGTAGTGCGGTGTATAAGATGCGGTTTGAACAATTTGAAGCCAATATATTTTTCAAATTTTGGGTTTTTTCTGCTCAGCCCAAAACTAATTTTTCCCTTTGTTTTGGGCCAAGTTTAAACTATTTAGCTAGTTTTTCTTTATTTTGGGCTGGTTTTCCTAATCAACACTTGCTAGGTTGGTTTGGGCCAATCGAAATCTTTGTTTTCAAGAACTATAATACACCTAGTATATAACAAAAATTGAACATATATCACTATCTTAGCCCATAATACACCTACTATATAAAAATTCAACATATATTACCATACAATTCAACATATATCAATAATATCACTATCTCAGATTTTCAGGTATACATCAAACATTTAAATGAAGTCAAGTAATTTGAATAAGGGAGAAGTGGCAAGCAACTTAAATGTTTTAATTGTCAAAATCTAATGCTCTTGATGTCATCCAATTTTTTAACAAAAATTATAGTGTAGCTAAGGTTGTCATTCCACCAAGAAAAGGAAAACAAGAACACGTAAAAATTACAGCCCCAATAATATGTAGAAAAATATGATTGAAACTTAGGAAAAATAAAGTTTGGTATATTCAATAATTAAAATCACTAGGGCATTAGGGTTTGTCCACCAATATTGTTAAGCATCCACTACCAATCCAATTTAATACACAATCGAGTAAGTAAACACAAAAACTACCCTATTGGAAGATTTAGAAATAAGCTTTGTTAATAAAACTCTTTTTGGTTGATTATATTCATCAATTGTTCCAATATTTTAGTTTATAAAATAATAACTTTGCTAGAAAAACTTAAGAACGTCGCATACCCTAGAGGCAATACTATGGCAAAAGTAATGTTTAACAAGATTATCACGTTTTACTAGAGATATTATAAAACTCTATTCTAACAATAAGAAAATTCAAGAATAGACTTATGAAAGAATTAGAAATTAAATATCAATCTAATAAAACAATTATAAAAAAAGAGAACAATTGATTTTAATAATCAAACATGCTTCACTCAATTGACCACATCTGAGTTGTGGCATAAAAGTTGTGTTTATAGACTCTTGCACATTTTAATGGTCGGTATGACAGTCATTTTGATGTTGAAACATTCTTTCCTTGCTGCATTGTGCAAAGAAACTGCTGGATCCATTATATGAAATTAGAAGTAGAATGTGATCTTTTCTTTTCTTTTCATTTTTTGTTTTTTTTTTAATAATTAATATTGCATTAGAATGAGTTAACTCTGAGATGACAGGGGAACTAATATATGTAACTTAAAGCAGTCACATCAATCTCAATATTCTTATTCAATATGCTCATTAGTTTAAATAAATTAATTAATTAAAAAAAAAAACACTCAAACCTTTTTCCATTTTTAGCTACTTCATATTCACAAGTACATACATCAGGCTCTTTTACTCTTTCTCCAATTTATTTAAATATTACTAAAATTTAACTATTTTTTTTCTGGGCATGTTTGGATGGTGAGAGAGAAAAGAAAATCATAGAATGCTTTTCTCAACAAGGTCTCAGATCATCAACCAGGGACAAAATGAGCCAAGCCAAAGCCTAGAGTAGAGAACCAGGACTAAAGCTAGTTAAGAAGATACCCATTGAGTCTTCCTTTGAGAAAACCACACCAGGGCCTCAAAGAGAAGATGAGAATACTGACCCTCTTGTACGGAGCAGCAAAGCAAGCTTGTGTAGCTCTCCTGAACTAGTTGGAGAGCTCTGGTGGAGAGATTGAAGTAGACGTTGGGCACTAGCATCAACCTTAACCAAAGCTCATTTTAGCAAAAATTTGGCTAAACTCAACCAAAAACACCCCTGCATTAGCCTCAACAAGTTGTCCAATTTTCCTTTTTAATCTATGAACTATGAACATCACCTCAATAAAATTTATTTACTGTTCATCAACAAAGCTTTTTTTTTTTGTACAATAAAGGAAATATGAGAGTAAAATTATACCTGAATTACTTATTTTCTAATGGTCATCCACCACGTCATATGATTTCCAATACTGAATACTTATATCTCCCTTTGTTCTCTATCTCTCATTGCTTCTCCATTGTTATCTATCTCTTACAATGAGATTTGAGAATATTGGAAATGGGAGAGACTGTAGGGGACAAGGCATTAACTTCGGTGGCTACATTTCTACCCTTAATAAATAGGGTGGATTGCTAACAAGCTGCTTATGCGGATAATGAACAAGGGCAAGAGATATTGCCTACCCTATGTAATTAGGATGGGTGGCTGAAAAGTCAGTCATGTGAAAATAAACAAAGGATAGATATATTTAACATTATTGTTTTCATTTGTTCTATGAGACTCTCTTACAAAGTGTGAAATAAGGGGCCAACAATTGATTGACGTGATGAGCAACATTAGAGATATTAGGTCTCCAATATCTCTCCAATGGTTAGGATTGAGAATTGAAAAAAGCAACTTTCAAATTGAATTAAAAAAAAGGAGCAGTAAAAAAGTGAAAGTGGTAAAAGGTTTTTGAGAGTAGGGAGGCGGTAATTGCACTAGGTGTGGTACCACACCCGATCTTGATCCCAACTAATAGTAAGACATCTAACTACTCTTGATACAGTGTGGCATTATGGAGTAGCTCACTATCAAGGAGGAGTGAGTCGTGTATTAGTCTTGATAGGAGTTTCAACAATCTTACTACGTACAAGAGATTTTTGTGAGAAAGGAAATTTTTAAGGCATACTTAGCCTATGTTAGAGCATCTCTAACAAACTCTCTAAACCCAAAATCCTCTTTAACTTGGAGAGTAAACCCACAAAATGTTACTCTAATAGACTCTTTAAGTTACTGTTCCTTAGAAAAAAATTGTTTGCTAATGAACAATAACTCTCTTGGTCTAATGACCTACTGTTCATTTGCAAAAGGATTAATTGGAATAAAAAATTCAACTAACTGATTAAAATATTCAATTTTTTCTCAACATTCACAATGGCTAACAGCTAAACCAATTCCTCTCTCTCTCTCTCTCAAATGTCTCTAAACTCAAGAGAAGACGCAATCCAAACACAAATAAAAGCACAAAACATAAACTTAAAACTAATCAAATAAATAAATAAGACACAAGCCGATCTAACCTATTTGGGCAACATGTCCTTTCAGCTATAGGGAGGAGACGGAAGTGGGGTGGAGTGAATGACTTGGCTTTGCACGATAAACATCGATTTCTGCTGGCCTAGGTCCCCCGAGCGACTCTCTCTTCAGATTTTGGAACTCTCTCTCTCTATAGAAATAAATTTGTGGTCATTGTTTTTTGAGTGAAAATGTGTGATCTTTTAAATATTATTTCTTCATTATTTCTTTCTCAAAAAAATGGAATAAAAAAATGATAGAAAATTTATTAGAAAGTATATTTGAAAATGTAGGTATACAAAAGGTAAAAGCTACTATTTACTTATTAAACAATACAAAACTATAGAGAGTGCTAGAAATGCTCTTAGATAACCATTACTATCAATAGTGAAATCAAATTTAACATCAAACCCATCTGAATCTGATCGAGACATACCCAAAACAAGTCCAATCCACTGGCAGCTAGACTCAGCCATGCCCAACTAAGAAAGGAAAAGTGAAATTAGAACAAAAGTGATTCTAACATGATGTTGAGTTGGAATTTTTATTGACATGATAAATTTGGATTAGGCCAACTCATACACATGGCAGGTATCGTAGGTTGAGAGATTACTAGTAATATTGTCCCGATGGTATTTCTTCAACTCTAGTTTTAAATGCATGTTATATGATTTGGCAAGTCCAGAAACACCAGCAGCGAGTAATTGGTAAGCCATAGTTCATAAGAGTGTTACTTAAAGTAACTGGTAGTAATTATTGCAGCAGAATGCAGTTGAAATGAAATACTTGGTAATGCGAATGCCTCATTGCATTTGAAATCAAATACTGGGTTATGAATGGATATACTGTAGTTGCTAAAATGCTAAATTTAAGCCCTACACAAAACTCAATTACATTTCGAACTTCAAATATGCCTGAGTAAACAGATATTTTTGAGACATATAAGAAGCCACGTATTGATCTAAATTAAAAAACTAGGATCATTTTCAATAAATTTCTGCCAAAATTTGTTATTTGTGCTGCTAGCTGTCCCAGCAAGATTTTTGAAGTATTGTACCAACTTGCTGTAATATTTCTAATTCCTCAGGGGGAAAAGAACTGGCAAAATAATATAATTGCCATTCAAAAAATATAACAGATAACATTGTATAGGAAAACGATAAATGTTTCCAGTCATTTCCACACTTTCCTCCCACGAAACTGTTTGCCTGCACGCTGTTGTTT
The DNA here is from genome assembly GCA_011696235.1 of Quercus mongolica. Classification (NCBI taxonomy): domain Eukaryota; kingdom Viridiplantae; phylum Streptophyta; class Magnoliopsida; order Fagales; family Fagaceae; genus Quercus; species Quercus mongolica. The sequence continues at coordinate 80,294,861 of CM022236.1, forward strand.
TTTTTTCTTCTCTAGTTGAGACCTTGCTACCTTGGCTTTCTTTGCTGCCATTGGCAGATTCTTCTTGCGCTCATTCTGCCTATTGCTCAGACCACCAGTCTGTCCAATGACAAAATGGTATAGGCAAAATTGAAATAAAGTAACTATATGATGGCATCACAGCCTAATACTTATCATAGATTGAACACGATAGGTCATAAAAAGAAAAAGGATAAGATGTTCAACGCTGTGCTATTCTTAATTATCTTATAGGTTAAAGTTGTAACATTATTGAACAGAAAGAAAGAAACAAAGATAGCATTGGGGAGAGAGAGAGAGAAAGAGAGGGGAGAATCTGAAGCTAAGGCGCTGGTCAAATAACACCTTAAGGAAGAAGAAAGGAAAGCATAGGTTTTCAAGAGAAAAGGAGAATTAAACAAAGTATTTTTCCATTATACCCTCCTTTTCTGCTATTAGTTTGTGGATAGATTGTAAAAGTGGACCTGTAAGGGAGGGGATCTTTCCTTCTCTGATTCTCACTTTTTTCTTTCCATCTAGAGCATCCAAAAAAGGGACGGGAGCTATCTTTCCCACTAACCCCTTGATACAGGTTGTTTGGATTCTGAGGTAAGGATGTTATACACATAATTCTCAAATTCAAAGCCAAACTTAGAAGAGAACTAATGAATTGCACACCAATCTAACATCAGGATTCTAAAAGGCAAGTACATGAAGAACATGAAGTGTCAGAAATGGAATTACCTTTTTCTGCTTTACAGACGTTCGAGCCTGGTACTTCCCTCTTTCCTCCCTCCCTGCCCTAACTAACGCTAATCTTTCCTCCTTGCTCATCTTCTTTTTTACATGAACCTACAAAATACATGAAAAAGTGGATCAGTATAAGTTTTAAACGAAGAATCTTATGTGTTAGGAGAAAAAAATTAAACATCATGAGACAGAATGAATATGTTGCAATAGATTTACAATATGAAAAACTTCTGCTGCTTTGTAACATAGAATGCATTTCCAACTTAAAAACCGTTCCAACACTCAATTTCTCAATGTACTTTTTTCAATCAGTAAGTTTACACATGCACCTAGTTGGTTTGGAACCCACACTCAATGTTCCTATTTCTGAAGGCTTCTTGCTCCCCACCCCCTCTTTCCATGTAGGGAGGTAACCTTTCACCTTAGCAGCAACTGCAGGAGGTCCACACCCCCCCCCCCCCTCCCCCGACTCTCTTTTTTCCTCCAACTCCTTTGATGACAGGATTCATTCTCTTCATAAAAAATAAATTTAAAAAAAAAAAAAACTAAGATACACGATCCAGTAAAGAAATAGAAAACTTACTTCAAGTTTGGCAGGATCGACTCATTTTGTACTCAGTTGATCAGAACTTGGGATACCCTTTCTTAACCCATGTTTAACCAAAGCATCATTTGCATCCTTCTTTGCCTAATAAAATAACCACAAAAGCACCCAATAATCAACATGCAATGTTATGAAATCTAGTATCACAAATATTAAAGAAACTTTGCATCATCGTTTTCCATGGCACAAAGTTAAAAATTAACCCTTCAAGTCTGATAGCAATACAATACCTTCAATTCCTTGATTCTTTGGAAGTCCTCATTAGAAAGAATTCCATCAGTTGAGTCTGGTGAGGTTTGCCCTATCGTCACTCCTGCCAATCTCTTTAGAGCCCGAAGGCTTGAATCAGCAGCAAGCAATTGTCCATCAAAATCAGCGACTTCCTCTTTTTTGCTTTAGATTCTCTTCCTCCAGTTTCACTATCCCTAGCATTGGCATCACTAGTTTTGCTGGAACAGTATGTTGCTTCATTCACATCTTCATCTGCTGCCTCCATCTCCTCTTCTTCCTCCTCTTCTTTCCCATCATCATCATCGTTACTAACATCACTGTCATCACTATCAATAATGTTATCTCCATCTTCATTTTGAGCTACTTCGTCATCTTCTAATTCATCATCTTCACTTCCAGTAATATCACCATATAGCTGATTTTCTTCATCATCGCTGGCAACATCAACCTCATTATCATGATCATCATCAGAATCATTGGATGAGGACCTTTCAGCGTCACTAATATTGTCCTCGTTATTGTCATCTTCTTGTAATAACTCAACACCAGGAACATTGCTGCTCACATTGACTTCTCCATATGCTTTTGGCCTTGCCTTCGGGTCTGTAGGGCGCCCACGATCCTTCTTGATTAGCAGTGCGGGGCAAACCTACACATAAACGAATTAGCAATTATTCCTAAATTGATCTTGGGCATGCATAGGCACACATATGCACAAGCAAGCACAGAGAGAGAGAGAGAGAGAGAGAGGGAGAGAGATATCACAGCTAGACAGTAGTTTCTAATACCTCTCTAAATAAAGTAATTAGTGAACGAGCTGCTATTGAAACTACTTTCTCATGTGATTTCTTGTATAGTGCAAGATCTTGCAGCAAATCTTCTGTCATCAACTAGTTGCCAGGAACAAAAATATTAAACCTAACACATTAACAGCACTAAGAAAACACAGCACTAAGAAAATAGAGTTACAAAAGGCTATATATGAAAGGCAAAAAAAAGAGATAGAACACAATGAATAGGTCCAATTACCATTTACAAAAAGTTATTAGACAACTTTGAAACCACCATGATAATCTCAGATAGAGAGATAAAAGAAAATGAAATGTATAGGTAGTTACCAATGGCATGCGTAAACAAATCTCCCTTATTACATTCAGTCCAACAGCAATGGCCTGGAAAAAACAAGTTGACTTAGAGACAAATCCATAAGTAACTGAAAAGGAAAACTTATTATAATGCAGTTGTGAAGTAGCACCTCTGGGCGTGAACGATCATGTACAAACTGATTTACTATTTTTCTGAATAGTGGTTCAACTGCATCAGGTGGTACCTGTTTACAACACAGTCAATTGAATTATTTATAGGTGAATTCTTGAAAGTTCAAATTTCAAAAGAAGAAACTTGGGGGAGGGACAGATGAAAATAATCAAATTTAGCTATAAATTACAGTATAGTATCCAATCAAGCAAAAGAGAAAAAGCTTAATACCATATCATGACAGGCCTGAACTGCTGCTGCAAGTAAACTTGTGACATCACGATGATGGGGCTGCATTTATCAATATAGTTACCACCTCAGGCATCAAGGTAATTACAAGTTAAATGCATGAGTCAGAAAATACCTGAATATATTTCTCAATGAAATGATAAAAATTCAACAGAATCAAGCGGTGAAGCCCAACTGTTCAAGCTATTACTTTCAGCATCATCATCCTAACCTGAAGTTTACACAGGGTAATAATCAAAAGAAAGAATCATTCAGATTCAGCAACATTTTGTAAACAGTAAGAACTAACAAAAAAATTTAGATCTCATTTCTTTTTTCTTTATTAAAAAAAAAGTTTACTGCAGAGCATTCAGTATTTAGTTAATCTTAATTGGTGAATCACTTTGCTCAGTTTAATTCATGAATTAATTAGAATTAACAAAGAAACTTATGTATTAGAACAATAGGCTGCAAAAGTTGTGCAATACGAACTTTACTCTAGAACATGGTTCAAAACTTTTATACAAATTAAAAGAAAAGCAGAAAAAAGAAAATAACATATCCTAAATTCTGGGGAAAAAAGGGAATTAAATCTATCCTTCTAATTCATAGAAATCATTTTGAAATGAAGATAACAATAGGTAACAATTGCGTGTGTTCCTGATATCAACCAAATAGATTGTTTCAGTATCTCCTCTGTTAACTCTTCCTTTCCAACACCCACCAATTTACCTGGTTCAGTCCTCAAGACTATCTCTAAACAAATTATCTTCTTTTATTATGTACAATTTTGTCTTAATTTCCCCATAATTGTACAAATCTAAACGTGATCCAATCTTTCTTTCATCTTAGCTTCTTATGCCAAGAACAATTAACAAACCTAAGCTGGCAATAATAAAAAAAATACGGCTCATTGACATAAGTAATCCCATTTTCAATGACTTTAAAGCAGAAAATCTGTTATTATTTAACAGAAAAATGAAACATTAATTTCTCACCTCAAAACATTCATTGCAAGTTTGAAGCCGAGAGAATAACTTCTCAACAAATCCCTACAGGCAGAATGGAAATCTAAAATCACCTTCTATCCAAAGAAAGAATATTAGAGTAGAATTCACTTGACCGAAGATAGCAACGAGAAAACTAAAGTACCTGTGCATCTTTAAGATGGTTAAGTGGGGAATAATTATTCGATGAGACATTTTCTGATGACAGACGTTGTTGCCTTTTCATGCTACGCATTGCACGCTGCAATTTTGCTTGCTTTTTCTTCTTGCTTGAAACTGTTCCTTTATGGTGTGCCTGAAAACATTAGAAAATTACATTACATTACAATACAATCAACCAGCTGCAATTTTAAAGTTTTACAAATAACTTCTAAAAATACTTGCCATCGGCACTCTAAATGCATCACCAAAAAAACAGTACTCTACTTTTCTTCGTATAAAAAATTGCAGTAATCTGTATAATTGAAGTGAAATTTCTATATAAAAAGTGCAACCAACGTTATAAATAGCCTGTTTATTGATGACAACATGAGGAGCTTGAGGATTCGGGTCATCTTCACCACTTGAAGCATCACTATCGTCATCGTCTTCAATCTTCTCGTAATCAAGAAGAAACGACAGAGCAGCAATCATGATCCTGATTAATTTAAGAAACACAAAATTGTGACATCCGAAATCCAAGACTGGAAAATTTTACTAATGCTACATGACTAGTAACTACCTTGGCGATGAATGAAAACACGCAGTAGCAATGGCATTTGCAGTTCTATCATCGAACCACAACTTCCTCCGGTGAAGCTCACATAGCGTGGTGAGAGCTCTCTTGGCTTTTGCTTCATCATCTTGCTATTAAATTATACACAAAAGGGGAATTCTAGCCTTTTGCCCTTAATTTTTAAAAAATTTAGCAATACGCCCCTATTTCGAAACTATATAGGGATATGCCCCTGTTTCGATACTCAATTACCTTAAAATCAAGTTTCAATGAAATACTCAATTTGTAGAAAATCGAGTTATGCCCAATAAAACCAAAAAAAAAAAAAAAAAAAAAAAAAGCATGGAACTCAATTTTAGGGAAGTCAAGTTCCAAAACGCTGCTATAGGGTTTTAAAACGTCACTATAGGGCTTTAAAACGCTACTATAGGGCTCCCTGAACTTGGTATGGGCGATCACACTTACAAAAAAAAATTTACAGAAAAACGCCGCTATAAGGCTTCAAAACGTCACTATAGGGCTTAAAAACGCCACTATAGGGCTCCCTGAATATGGGGGCAATCACACTTATAAAAAATTTGCATGAAAACGCCGCTATAGGGCTTTAAAACGTCACTATAGGGCTCTCTGAATATGGGGTGATCACACTTAAAAAAAAAATTTGCATGGAACTTGATTTCCTAAAAGTCGAGTTTCATGCAATATATATATATATATATATATATATTTTTTTTTTTTTTTTTTTAAAGTCTGATAGGACATAACTCGATTTTCTACGAATCGAGTATTTAATTGAACTCGATTTTAGGGTAATCAAGTATCGAAACAAGGGCACGCCCCTATATAGTTTGCAAAGAGGGGCATATTGCCAATTTTAAAAAAAATTAAGGGTAAAATGCCAGAATCTCCCATATAAACATATATGAGTTGAGTTCATTTTAAATTTTACATCACTCAATATTGTTTTAATGGATGCAAATTTTAACAAAGCCACCGGTTAGAATTACAATATCATCTGTAAAATGTTTAAATTAGAAGTTTTTGTGTTTGAGTCAAAACCAATTTTTAAATTAACACGAGTTTTTGAATCAAATAATAAATAACATCCAATTAGCACGAAATATGGCATGCTCGTGTTACCAACATAGAGAACACATAATTCATCATCGAAATTCACAAAATTTTAATCCAATGAAAAAGAGTTATTAGCTCGTTAGAATTACAATATCATCCATGCAAAATGTTTAAATTAGAAGTTCTTGTGTTCGAGTCGAAACCAATTTTTAAATTAACATGAATTTCTAAACCGAATAGTAAATAACATCCACTCGAGACGAAATTTGGCATGCTCATGTTACCAACATAGAAAACACATAATTCATCATCGATAGTGTGTGTGTGTGTGTGTGTGTGTGTGTGTGTGTGTGTGTGTGTTTTTGGGATCTATATGCTTAACATTTTTGTTGAGAGATAATTTTGAGAGTTTAAAATGTTATTTGGATCCTGGTTGAGTTGCATGTTTGATTGCGTTCATATCTATGTTTTTCCTTTTTTGAAAAACTATTTTAAAGCAACCTCGATAGATCCTCGACACCTGGCTTATGCTCTTAAATTGATTTTTATCGTAATCCCAACACCTCTCGATAGCTAGGTGGATCGATCGAGAAAGTTTATGTCCCCTCGACAGCTCCTCAACAGATCCTCGATCCATCGAGCTTCTTTTTGCCTTGGACATATGCTCGACAGATGCTTCTATCAAACCCTTTAAAGCTCGATAGATCCTCGACACCTCTCGATCTGTCGAGATTTACTAATGGGCAATATAAGAAGAGCTCGCGATTCTGATCTCACTTTCCTTGATCTCTCTCGATTGATCTCAACCGGTTCACCTCTCAAACACTTTTCTCTTCCTCTAGACTTCTTTCCCAAGAGATTTTCAGCCTTATTCAAGTTACTCTTCACTTGGTAAGTGTCTAAAACCCTCATTTTCATGCATTTCATGTTTGTTAACCTAAGTTTTTGGGATTTTTGAAAATTTTGGGGTTTTTCAAAATCAAAGAGGTTTTTGTCAAATTTTTGGGATGGGTTTTGAAGATTTGATCTTAAAAACTTCATGCATTGCATGTCATACCCCAAACCCCAAAGGGTTCAAAGCATGAGAAAGTCGTCTCAAAGTACCTGTAGATTTTTCCTTTTCGACAAACCAATCCATAAAATCATATCAAGTACCAACATCAAGAATTATCATAATAATTCCATTGAATATGCTCTTAAAGGAAGTCAGAGCCCTAAGTAATAATTACAAGGACCATTGGCCACAAAAGAATAGAGGTCTAAATAAATAATTACATGTCGTCAGCTTGTCCCATCAGTGGGAGCAACGTCACAACCACTATAATATACAAAAGAAATGAGCCAAGCCTATTCTAAGATGTACATCATCTAATATACCCATTACAAAAGTTCAGCCTCCATCAGTAGTTAGTCTAACTACTATTAGCCACCAAAAAGCTGTCTCAAAAGATTGTTGCCTACTCTGAAAAAGTTATAAAATAATGGGATAAGACAAAACCCAGTAAGTAGCATAATTAATAGGGGTGGGGGAAATGCAAGTTTCATCTTCAATAATAATAATTTAACAAGAATAATTAAATCATGAAACACAAAGTTTGTCAAAGTAAATACCTTGAAACTATACATTATAATCTGTGAACATCAACCAAGTAATTTCTAAAACCATAATATCTAACATAAGATAAATTATCACAAATCTACCATACTACCACATAAACCGATCAGGGGATCCACCCATTTACAACTGGCATGATATTGTCCTCTCTGGTATGCAGACTCTTGGCCCCATGAACAGCAGCCTCACCCATACCCTCAAGGTTTTTCTCTCCCCCCATAGGTAGCAGAGAGAGCGCATCAAATAGGACCTCTCTTGCATGTGGTCTCTTGGCCCCATGGACAGTAGCCTCACCCACACACAATCAAGGAACCTCTTCTGCCCATGGACAGCAGGGAAGAACGCATCATCCAAAGTGAAAGGGCACTGACCTGGATTTGATTTCATTGTCACAAAAACTACGAAGACCAAATCGGGTGATCACCGGGAAATCACACATGGCACGGTATTAAAACCACATAAATTCAAAGGTTACATTACTTTGAAACACATAGTTCATATCTAGGTAGTTTCAGAAAAACCTTAAATAATCTAACGTTTACAAAGTTTATAAGGCTTTCAACCTCATTCTTGTCAAGAGATTTTCTATCAATTTCCCACGTAACAAGACAAGATAAGCATCTTTAAATTTTCTAATATACCATAAAATCAATGATTTTCTTATCAAAGATTAAATAAAAGATGCTCATATTTCCATATCAACAATTCATGCATTTCCCCAAATGCAATACCAAATATGATGCATTTTCATATATAATTATATATAATAGGGTCACAACACAATGCTTTTAAGAAAACATATATCCATATGTAATTTTTCAAAATGTGTTTGACCCAAAAACAACATTTATAAAACATGGTTATTTTCCAAAAGTCCTATTAAAAAGCTACTTACCTTGCAACCGCAAAATCCTAACTCTCCAAGCTCCAAGGAGATTAGCTAGAACCTAAACAATATCAAGTAAACTTATCACGATAAGTATAGAGCTTGAAATTGCATCTAGCCACAATTTAGGAATTGCCAAAATAATCACTTACTTAGGCAAGCCTAGTATTTAACCTCATCAATAATAATATATCCCACTTCCAAAGTTTCTCAACAAATTGGTTCACAAGGCATAAACTCCAATTTACAAAGTTAACCCATTTAATATCATCTCCAACATTATGACTAGCTTTCATAAAATTTACACTACATCATTAAGAGACCTCTGAAAGCAAAATCAATATATCCTACAAGATAAGAAATTTAGAACTTCAACTAACTCCAAATAAACCCAATGGCAATGGAAAAATTAAATTTACCAACCATCTCATGTTATAACTTAAAACCCCTAAATTTTCCACCATACATAAACCTTAAGTAGTCATATAGCACAAAGTATATACCCACTCATCAAATAATTCCACCAATACAAAACCCATACATAAAAACACATAAATATCACTTCCAATGCTCATAAATCACATGGGTATCATTATTAAAACTTAGATAAAAATAACCTCAAGTAAAAGTGTAAAACCCACCAAAAAGATGAGAAATTTTTACCTCAAATAAAATGATGAAGATGCTTTGGGGTTCCTAAGTATTTTTCCAGTGATCTTGCCGGAAAAATGATGGTGAGATGGTGTGGTTTGGAGTGGAGGCCGTCAGGTGAGTGTGGAAGTGAGTGTGTGTGTTTCAGTAAAGAGAAAAGAAAGAAAATGAAAGAAAGAAAAGAGAGAGCCGGCCAAAAGAGAGAAGAGAGGTGGGTGAAAATGAGTGGTGAGGAGTGGGGTTAGGGGGGGGGGGGCACACGTGGTCCACAAAAAAAAATGCTGACTTTACTTTCTTTTTCTTTTTTTGAAAACTGACGGGATGTTACATTACATCTCATGAGCATTATAACAGTATTATCATTCATTTAGATGTGTGCAACTAATTGAGTGCTGGTAGGTTTGGGTTGGGCTAAGCCCATGATGCTTTTTATATTGCATGTCACATGTTCATGCATTCCCATGCATACGTTCTTTCCTTTCAATATATTTTGATATATTATGAACTGTTTTGGGACTTTTCTGATTGTCTTCTCTCTCTCTCCTTTTCTCCGTTTACGTTAGTTTGCTTCTATGGCACCCAAATGTAAATCTGCCCCGTCTCGAAACCCTCTTTGTTCCAGGGCACCTCTGTCTAGTTCCTTGATGAGAAGGCCAAATCGGACTTCTTTGAGAACTTTTCTCAACGAGACATTCATTCTGAACGCCAAGTCATCTTGTTGAACTTCTCTGACACCGACCTACCCACTGTCATCTACAGTAGGGGATGGGGGCCACTGTGTGATGCCCCAGTCACTTGTCCATCTGTGCTAATCCAGGAGTTTTACTCCAACATGCATGGATTCGGTTCTTCAGGACCTCATTTCATTACTAGCGTTCAAGGTACGCACATTGTTGTCACACCGTAGATTGTTGCGAATGTGCTCCATGTCCCCAGGGTTGAGTTTCCTGACTACCCTGGTTGTGATCGTCTTAGGATAGTGTCTAAAGACGAGCTCATTTTTGCCTTCTATGAGCATCCATCCGATTGGGGTAAGCACCAGTTCACTTACTGTTTGGGCTTTGCAAAAGGCCCTCGGTTTTCGAACATGGTCATGACGTTTGTTTTGCACCCTCTCACTCACTATAACTCTATCACAGAGCCTCGTGCTCGTTTTTTTTCTTTCTCTTATTGAGGGTCTTACCATAGATTTTCCTTCTCACTTCATTCTTTTTATCATGGATGTCTATAGAGATACGGCAACCCATGATAAGCTCATCTTCCCTTCAGCTATCACGAGGTTTTTATGCTATTTAGAGGTTCGTTTTCCCTCTTACGATCCTTTTCCAGTCATGGGTGCTATAGATACTAGTACCGTTAAATGCAATGAGGTGCAATTTCGTTCGAGACGGTCCGGATCAACAGCCACTTCGATTCCTTTTGCTCCCTCCTCTTTTACGAGTGGAGTGACACTCGAGGACATCATGGCACAGCTTCAGTGCATGGATGCTCGCCTAGACACTCTCAGTGATGAGTTATGTCAGGTGAACACCTGTGTTGGACATCTTACTCGACGCCAGGCTGAGATGGGTAGTTACACCATGCCTTCCACTCCTGTGGCCTCTTCGGATGAGAGTGATGACTTTGACAATGCTGATGATGCTGATGATGATGATGCTACTGCTTCCAATGATGAGAATGATGGAGATGCTAGCTCACCCTACAATGACGAGATATCTACTTGACACTCTTACCTTTTGTCACTCATGACAAAAAGGAGAAGTAGTTTTGGTTATGAGAGTAGTCATAGTTAGGGGGAGAGTTAGTATAGGAGATTTTTGATAGGGGAAGTGTTCTTTCTGAGGGATGTAGTGAGGATTATTTGTATCTTTTTCTCTTCTCCATTTTAGATACATTATATCTTGTACATGGGTCTTGTGACCATTTTTTTTTTACATACATTGTACTTATATTCCTTTTATATTGATGTATGTTTTTCTTTCACCTATCCTTACATGTATTGTTTCTTTTCTATTTTTATGCACATGTTTTTTATACTTGTATGCAATTTATTATTTCTGTTTTACACAAAGATGCCTTGATGAGTTTTGTTTAAAGTGTTTCAGAAATACAGGTTGTCAAAGTCTTTCTTGCCACAGACTCTCTTCTTGCAAAGTTTTTCAAGAGTTTGTGTTAGGATAGATTTTATTGTATTCAACAAGTGAATAAGAGTTGAGTGATTTATGACTTCTCTCATATCTTATTTGTTTGTTGTGGTTTTGTCACGGATTGCCAAAGTGGAAGATTGTTAGGACATATGTGAGTTACTTGTTAGGAACATATGCCACTATTTTATATAATTGGCTAATCTTTTGACAAAACCCACTTTACTTGTAATTGGGTAGATCTAGGATGTGTTTAATGCTTCAAGAAACCTTGTTTCAAGTTCAAGTGTTAAAGCCATGCAAGTCTGTCCAAGATTCAAGTCTAAAAAGTGTCTGTCATTAAAACTCGACAGCTAGCCATCTATCAAGCCTTGAAGAGCTATTCCAGCTCGTGGCTCGACAGCAGCTCGACAGATGAGGTTTATGAAAAATAGAGTTTCAGTTTCGTTTTGACTTCAATCCATGATTGTATGTTTAGGCTTTCTTTTCTCACAACCCTAAACATATAAAAGGATTATTTTAAGGGCCGTCAAAGGTGGAATAAGTTGCACAAGTGTTGAGCAAAAGATTGTTCAAGCAAATTGTGACCGAAGACAGAATTTTCCCTACTTCATCTTTCTTGTGAAGAAGCTGCTGTGTTTGTGCACCGTAGGGTTTTGTAACCAAGGAGCTTCTCGATCTTCATCGTATGATGAACTAAAGAACTTTGTAGCCAACAACCTTCTCTAGTTGGTGATTGAAGTCGCGTATTGGGATCCGCACAATTGGTTAGTCACGTACTGGGGGCTGTGCATTACAAGGAGAGATTGTCACTACAGAACAAGTCCAATTGGGTATTGGGGTAAGGGTTCAACTGTAGGTTGATATAAGGTTTTGGGATTCCTTTACTTGTAACCGCTTGTTGTGATAATAGTGGATTCTCAGAAGTGGTGACCTTAAAATCACCTGATGGGGTTTTTATCGTGTTGGTTTTCCCCATTCGTAAACAAGTCACCGTGTCAATTTAATTTCCGCTGCATATTTAGTTATTTGGTGATTTGTTTGTGCTACCACACATTTGCATGTTAATTTGATTACTTAATAAACTTGGCTAATTAATTAATTAATTCATCACAAGGGGTCAATACATTCTTGGCCTATCACATCAGTCCCCCCTCTTGACCACAACCTTTACCATCTTTTCTGGCAAAGTTTACTGGAAAATTCTATAGGAAAAAGCTAAGGCCCACTCATCTTTATTATTTAAAGTAAATGCTCCTAATCTTTTGGTGGGTTTATATGCTTTTGCTAGAGGTTCTTTTAATCTAAGATTAGGAAATGATATTCATGTGATTTATGAGCTTCATAGGTGATATTCTTGTGATTATGCATATGGGTTTTGATTTGGTGGACTTATTTGATGAGTGGATTTATGGTTTTTACAAATGTTGGCCTATGATGCACTGATACAGATACGGGTATCGATATGGTATGGGTACGGGTATGAGGATACAATATTTTCTGATAAATTTAGGATACAATACGTCGGGGATACGACAATTAATTAATTAATATTTATTTTTAGGTATATTTAAATATTTTTGAACAAAATTTATGTTTATAATAATATATCACAGACCCACATTCTACAACAATATATCACAAACCCATTCTCAGCAATATATATATATATATATATATGAGGAGGAGGAGCTCTTGCGATCAAGAGTGAGAGCTTAGACATATTTCGGATGTATTCAAAGCATATCTGAGCCGTATCGGAATAAAAAATTGATTTTTTTTCATTCGATTCTCTCCAAGTGTTGAAGTTTTAATGTTAGGGAGAATACCTTGAATGACTTAAGTTTATAAATTGGAGTCTATGCCTTGTAAATTAAATTGTTGAGAAACTTTAGAAGTGAATACATTATTTGTGAGGTTAAATACTTAGGTTTGCCTAATTAATTTCTTATTTAGCAATTTCTAATTTGTAACTAGATGCAATGTCAAGCTTTATGCTTATCGTGATAGGTTTGCTTGGTATTGTTTAGGTTTGTTTGGTATTGCTCAGGTTTTTTTGGTATTGTTCTGGTTCTTTCTAATCTCCTTTAGAGTTTTGAGAATTAGGCTTTTAGTGGGTTTCAAGGTAAGTGGCTTCTTAAAGGAATTTTTTTTTTTTTTAAGAATCATTATTGCACTTAAGTATTTTATGGTTAAACCCATTTTAGAAAATTATTCATGGTTTTCCTAAAACGTACTGGGTGTACTATTACTGTTAATGAATTATTTATGGAAAACGCATGAAGCATGACTCGTCATTGCATATGGGGAAATGCATGATTGTTAGTGTGGAAAAGACAAACGTCTTTGATCAAATTCTTGGGAATGGATTTTACAGATTTATTGCATTATTTACAAATTCTAAAGATGTTTAATCTTGACTTGTAATATTTAGGAAATTGATAGAAAATCTTATTGACAAGAAATGATTTTGAAAATTTTGACAACTTTGTGAAATGCTAGGATATTTAAAGTTTTTATGAAACTACTTAGAAACAAACTACGAGTTTCAATTTCATTTAACTATGAGCCTTATGTTGTTTTTACTCCTGTGCCATGACAGGTGTGATTACCTTAGCAGATGCCGCAGTCCATGTGACATTGGTATCTTGACACCCCGTTTTATGGCAATTTGATGTCTTCGTGGCATAATTTGATGTATTTTGGCATAACTTGATGTCTTTGTGGCATAACTGATGTCTTCTTGGCATAAAATGATGTGGCATAACTTGATGCCTTTGTGGCATAACCGATGTCTTCGTGGCATACCTAACGCATTTAAGCATAACCGATGTCTTCGTGGCATACCTAATGCATTTATGGCTGCTTGTCATGTGGCCTTGAGTTGGATTTTCAGGTTTTTGAATGGTGTTTTGATAGCTCATAGTATATAGTATGTAATTTCATGTTGAAATATTTTGAGAAAGTTTAGTCCTACATTCTTTTAATCATTCTTGTCATTTTATTAAGAAAAATGGATTTGTATGATCCAAATGGAAATTCCCAAATTATAACAGGTTTTGTAAAATGCTCATATCATGAGACTTGCATTTCCCCCATCCACATTAATTATGTTACTTACTGGGTTTTAGCTCATCCCACCCTCTAACATTTTTTCAAATCTTTTAGCTATACCTTGGATATGGAGCTTACTTCATTTGGTGGTAATTAGAGTGCTTTGTTAAATTAGGAAACTTTTGTTGTAAATGGCTGATGACTCAATCTTGCTATGTTCAACGAGGCCGTAATTAATTTTATTGGAGGTTGGACACTTGAGATTTGTTAGCCTTAGGTGTGGTATGCCTATATTTGATGTTGAGGTTGTCTATTCTTGATATTATTGTGACCTTGTGCAATCCATTTGGAGTTTTGTAATATATTCACGTATTATATAGAGGCACATGATTTTTAGTTATTGTTTATAAATGTGCTATAGAGTTCTGACTAGTAATGTGGAGATTTCAGTATGATTATATATTCTTATCATGTGGAAAAGAAAGGATAAGAAAAGAAAAGAAAAATCTCCTACAGTTTCTCTCTTGATAGTTCTTTTCTCATACTTTGGACCCTTTTGGGTTTGGGGCGTGACAATTGCACTGTGTAAAATTTTTAATAACAATATAATTGTTGATTAGTCTTAGAAATACATAAAATGTCTCCAATTCCAAAAGAACATATCGTAAAAAATGGTTCAATTTTAATACATTTAGCAATCATTTTCCATAAAAATGGCATGGTCAACAAGCGTATGTAAACTTTGTTGCTCATTATTACATACTAGCGGAGGACCTGCGCAATATGTGGATAATGTTTTAAGCTGCTATATGAGAAGGTTAAGTAGAATGTTAAACTTATTTGAAAGTAATGACATGAAATAATCCTTTTTATCCATTCAAAAATATAATTATAGATAAATTTTCAATTAGAATTGCTCTCTTTTTTGGGATAAGTAAATTAAAATTGTTTATTCTACCAATGACAGTCATAATTAATTACATGTTGCATCAATACAATTATTCATAAACATTACATTTATCCTTGACTCTAGAAATTGTAGATGACTTCAATAAAAAAAGAAAGAAGCATCAACTCACTTGAAGTTATATAAAAGCAACACTATTTGTCATTCAGCCAAAAAATTGAAGTTACATGCTGTATCAGTACAATTTTCCATTAACATAACATTTATCCTTGGCTCCTCGAATTGTAGATGACTTCAATAAAAAATAAATAAATAAAATAAAAATAAAAAGGAAGCACCAATTTATCTGAAGTTAGATAAAGACAACATTGTCATTAAGAAAAACAAAAGAAAAAATGTGTTGGACTTAGGAAGCACTAATTACATATACTACTTGTGATTCTCTTTCAATATTTTGGAGCAGTTAAGCTTCACCATTGGAGATTTAACCATATAGAAACAAAAGAAGACGGACCAAATAAGGACTAAAAAATAAAATACTTATTGGAAGTCTTTTGTTGAACACTTGGCAAATATAGTCATTTGTTCTTACTAACATAACCCTCATGGAAAAATAAACAAAAGAAATAGTTTTATAGAGCCTAAATATTATCAACCAAATGAGTTCATAGCAAAATGATCAGATATATGGGAAAGAATGGAGATAGAAATAGCAAATGTTAGGATTAGTGCCCTTAAATCCTATTGTATGATATTATGTATGCTATTATGTATGACATTATGTATGACTTAATGTTGTGATTAATAAAGTTGCTTTATTTTTATCTAAAATGATGGTAACATGAATATTTGGACATTATCATATAGTCCATGAGATGCATAATATGTGATTTATGTGAAAGTCACAGAAGATATAAATCACAAGTTCTTTGTAAACTCAGAATTTTAGTTCGTAGTCGATGATCAAATTGGGCATTTCATCTGTGAAGACTATAACATATCAACTAAGATGATTTTTCTTGATCATGGAAGTGGAGACTTCTAGTTGATTGAATTGGACCACTGTGAGATTTATTATTCTCCTAACAACTGTCAAATGAATAATAAATCTCACGAATTTTATTTACATGAACTCTTAATCCTAAGAGAATAATGGACTTGATCATGAAGTATAGGTTGCTTTGATATATCAGGAGTGAGATCTAAAATTACGATCAAAACCTCAATGTGTTGGGTAGTCACGTTTAGTGTTGATGGAACATATATTTTCAAGATAGAATTCATAATCTCTTAACGGAGATACAAAATATTCCCTTGAGATAATTTTAATGGGTTTGTTATTTAGAATGTCAGGCCTAACTACTTTAGTAAATAGTTACTAAAGTATATATTTATGAAATCAGATTTCATAAATATATGATGAATAACTTAAAGGACTAAACCTGGTACTCAAGGATTAAGATGTAGTAATTTACAAAGTGACAATCTATATTCATGACTTTGTATTACTACAAATATTTTATGAAGGGATTGCATGTACAATAAAGTCTTGGGATATAATTTATTAATAAGGCCTAGAGTGCAATTATATTTATATGGTGGTATTAAATATAATTAATGGTAATTTTGGACTTATAAAGAGTTGACAGAAAAGCCCAAGGCCCATTGGAGTTGGTGTCTTATTTATTCCCTTTTGGTCCCACTCCAATCCACATACTAAAACCCAATTGAAAATGCCCGAAAGGCTAGCCCAATTAGATAATCAGTTATAAGAAGAGAAACATACAGAATTTTTATAAGAATATGAAATGGTTTGTATGTAAGAGTTAGACACTCTCTCATTCTCCCTTGAACAAATTCATAGAAACTGATTGAGAGACTACACTTCTTAGGCATAAGTAGAATTGGAGTGAAGATTAAAAGTGTTCTCAAGAACTTCAGATCTTTGGTTTTGAAATTCACCATACCAAGGTACACTCTCTTATTCTTGAATTCTAAAATTTACATAGTACATGTTATCAATTATGAATGAAGTAGATCCATTAATTTTCCACTGCATATATTTTGTATGCGATATAAACATGTATTTTTTCAACAGCAAATGTCAAGAGGTTAGAAGAGATTTTGTAACAGTTTAGGCATGCTCAAAGACAGGTTGAGGAGAGAGGTAAACTAATGTGGCACTTAATTGGAAAGTCTTATTGGCTAGAAGAATATAGAGAGTCTTTCAATTCTATGTGCCATTTGGCAAACCTGGTTTTTAAAGAAAAAAACATCTAAGATATTGAATTGCTGTAGATAGAGAAGAAATTGACCGAAAGCGAAAAGCACTTTTGCTTACTTCATGAAGTAATATGTGATCCTCTTGCAACAAACCTTGCACACAACCTAAACTGCATAAAGAGGAATTTAGTATTACAATTCATTAGTACCTTTTTAAACGTAAAGGAAGAGCAAGTCAAACAAAGGAGCTTGACTATCCTATACAGATTGCACTTGTAAAGAAATACCAAACCAAAAGTTTGATAATGCAGTTTTATAGCCACTGTGCTTAAAAAAGAAATCATTAATACAAATATTAGTGAAACTAAATATAATTGTTAGGACATATGTGATTCAATGTTAGGAACATATGTCAACATTTTATGTAATTGGCTAATCCTTTGACAAAACGCACTTTACTTGTAATTGGGTAGATCTAGGATGTGTTTAATGCTTCAAGAAACAAGGTTTCAAGTTCAAGTGTTAAAACCATGCAAGTCTGTCCAAGAATCAAGTGAGAAAGTGCGGGATTTTAAAACTCAACAATTAGCATCTATCGAGATTTAAAAGTTGCTTCAACCCGTGGCTCGAAAGCTAGCTTGATAGATGGCTATCTATCGAGGTTTATGAAATTCAGTTTTTCAAGCTGATTTTCATCCAATCCGTGAATGTATGTTTGAGCTTTCTTTTCTCACAACCCTAAACATATATAAGGATTATTTTGAGGGCCGAAAAAGGTTACACAAGTTGCATAAGAGCACAATTCCACAAGTGTAAAGAAGAGTGTGATCGGAAACCGAGTTTGCCCTAATTCTGCTTTCTCTTGAAGAAGATGTTGTGTTTTGTACACCATAGGGTTTTGTGACCAAGCAATTTCATGATCTTCATCGTGTGATGAACTAAAGAACTTTTCAACCAACATCCTTCTCAAGTTGGTGATCAAGTCGCGTACTGGGATCCGTGCAAATTGGTTAGTTACATATTGGGAGCCGTGCATTGAAAATGAGTAATTGTCACTACAGATCAAGTTCAATTGGGTATTGGAGTAAGGGTTTAACTGTAGGTTGGTAGAAGGTACTGGAATTCTTTTACTTGTAACCACTTGTTTTGATAATAGTGGATTCTCGGGAATGGTGACCTTAAAATCACCCAGTGGGGTTTTTGCCGTGTAAGTTTTCTCCATTCGTAAACAAATCACCATGTCAATTTATTTTCTGCTACATACTTTAGTTAATTGGTGATTTTTTTTGTGTTGCCATGTACAATTGCATGTTAATTTGATTAATTAATAAAGTTGGCTAATTAATTTATCACAAAGGGTCAATACGTTTTTGGCCTATCAATAATAATCATTGCAATATATTGTCTTCTTCTTCTTTAAAGTAAAGACTTAAAAATTTGCTTCCATTAGTCTACATATCAAAAGTCTTCATTAAGCAGGGCATATATAATATGTGTAGATTGTGGTGATCCTTTTAAAAATTCGCTTTCAATTATCCTCAACCCTCAATGGTTAATGACAAATTATTCACCTTTAAAATATAATCACTTTCTTATCCATAAGTAAGTTAATTTGTTTCCACTTATGTCAATTAGAGGCTGGTACATCATAAAACCAACATCAGCATGAAAGAAACAAAAAGGGATTCAGCAATCAATAAAAGGAGACAAACACAAAAGTACACGTTAAATTGAAGGGTACTAAAGAGTTTAAGAGAGAGAGTGGTAGCAACCAATAGTGAAAGGGAGAGAATACTTTCAATATATTGTGTAAAATGAGTGAATGAATTACACAATAAGACTCTGTTTAGTTATATACATACAAATGAGTGAGAGAGATAAGAGAGAAAGAGGGAGAGTAGCGTAACAGAATGAAATTAGTTATAACTGATTTTAACAACTAAACACACGTGCCTAATAGTAATTTAGATGCTAACCAACTGCCTAATAATCTAAACTCTGCGTTTCACATTCTCTTTAAGTGATACGGTGGGTTTTGTTGTTGGTCTTTTAACTCTGAGCATTAGACTCAAAATGGCACCGTTGCATCTGGCTGCATCCTTCATCAATAGTAGTTGCATCATTTGGCTACATCAGTTGCATCTACTCTACATCCCCACTCAAACACATGGGGAAATGCCACGAGTTTGGAGACAAGCCACTGGAACTGAGGAGATGGAAGACCTTTTGTGAGAATGTTAGCTAATTGATCCTGAGAAGAGACAAATTGAACTTGAAGATCATGACGAAGAACTCATTCTTGAACAAAATGGTAGTCCACCTCAATGTGCTTCGTGCGAGCATGAAAAACAAGATTTTAGACGATGGCAGAAGCAGAAACATTGTCACACCATAAGATGGGAGGATGAGGAAGAAAGACACCAAAGTCTTTAAGCAACATTCTTATCCAACAAAGCTCAATAACTGAGGATGCCAAAGCCCTGTATTCTGTCTCTGTGGAGGAACGAGAGACAATGGATTGTTTCTTTGCAGACCAAGTAATAAGGGAATTACCAAGAAACACCAAAATACCAGAAACAAACTTCCTATCCATAGGATCTCTAGCCTAGTCAGCATCACTATAAGCAGAAATTCACAAAGGACTAGGGGTAAAAGCCAAACCTTGATGAATGGTACCCTGGAGATACCTCAAAATCCTTTTAGCAGCTTGAAGATGATTATCAGTTAAAGAGCTCATGAATTGACAGGCTTATTGAATAGCAAATGACAAGTTAGGTCTAGTAAAGGCAAGGTATTGTAAAGCCCCTACCATGCTCCTGTAAAGGGTAGCTAGGTAGGATCAGGCAAGAGAGAACTATCATTGGCAACAAGGTGAGTAGCAGGAGAGTAGGGAGTCTTGCAAGGCTTACAATCAGACATGGAGAACTTATGAAGCAAATCCAGTGTGTATTTTGTCTGATGAACAAACAGGCCAAATGGGGTATAGTCAATCTGAAGCCCCAATAAGTAATGCAACCTTTCCAAGTCCTTAAGATCAAAATCCTGACTCAAAGTGCCAAAAAGAGTGGAAAAAAAGGAAGGATGATTACCAGTGACAATAATGTCATCCACATAGAGCAACAAAAACACAACATGAGAATCATGATCGTAGATAAAAAAAAATTGCCATCTGCCCTAGAAGCCACAAATCCAATATGCAGTAGTTGAGTACCAAACCTCTCAAACCAAGCTTTAGGAGCTTGTTTCAAGCCATAGAAAGCCTTATGTAACAAATAGACATGATTAGGGCAAGACTGATCAACATAGCCTTAAGGCTGAGCCATATACACCTCTTCCTTTAGCACACCATGTAGAAAAGCATTGCTCACATCTAATTGCTTCAAAGACCAACCATAAGTCACTACAAGAGCCAAAAGTAATCGCATTGTAGCTGGCTTAACCACAAGACTAAAAGTTTTTCATAGTCCAAACCGTAGTGCTAAAGGAACTCCTTGGCCACCAGCCAAGCCTTGTACCTGGCTATAGTGCATCACTGTTCCTTTTGAGCTTATATACCTTTGCAAGTAACAATATTTTTATCATCAGGAGGAGGAACAAGTGACCAAGTCTGCTGCCTAGGAAATGAGTGAAACTCTGAATCCATAGCAACAACCCACTAAGGGTATCTTGCAGCCACAACAAAGGATGAGGGCTCCTAATATGCATAATCAGTGGTGACTTGAAGAACTATAGGCTTGTGTATACCAAGTTTGGACCTGGCGAGCATGGGATGTGTATTCACAGGAATAGAAATATCAAGTGAAGAAGAAGAAGAAGAAGGTAAGCTAGGATCAACACTAGGAATGGAAGAAGCTAAATCAGAAGGTGAATCAGGAACACAGGAAATTGGAGTAGAAGACTGAAACAAATCCAAAGAAAAACAATCAATTGAAGTATGAGTAGAGCTAGAAGAATTAGGAGTGGATGAAGATGAAGTAGAGGCAAAAGTTTTTGGAAACCATTTTGAATCAAGAATAGCAATTGAGAAAGGAACATGAGAAGTGATGAGATCATACTTATGTTTAAAAGGAAACACATCTCCATTGAACAATCTTCATTGAACAAGGCATAGCAAACTATGTAAACATTGTTAGTATTAAGGTCCAAGCATAAATACCCTTTGGACACTCCATAGACCTAGGCTGTAGTTTTTGTTTATTATAAGGCCTAAGGTAAGGGTAGCAGGCACATCCAAAGGTCCTAAAGGCAGTAAGAAAAGGTGACATGTGATTGACTTTTTCCTAAGGAGAAATCAAACCTAGAATAGAAGATGGCGGCCTATTAATAAAAAATAAGGCAGTGGAAAAGGCATAATACTAGTAACAAGGGCAAACCAGTTTCTACAATATGACTATGTACTCTCTCTGAAATACCATTCTGTTGAGGGGTATGTGGACAAGAAGTTTGATGAAGTATGCCATGATCATAAGAAAAAGACTTAAACTGAGAATTGATATATTCTCCACCATTATTAAACCTCAAAACTTTGATTTTAGAAGAGTATTGATTCTCAATTAGATTCTTAAAGTGTTTAAACACATCAAACAACCCACTCTTTTGTTCAAGGAGAAAGAACCAACTAAATCTAATAAAATCATCAATGAACACAACATAATAATTGTATCCAAACAAAGAAGTAATAGGTATTGTACCCCAAACATCAAAATGAACAATTTGTAACATGGAAGTAGATTGAATTTTGTGTTTGTTCAAGGGAAATTTGTGCATCTTTGCACAAATACAAAATTTACAAGAACAACACTCATCAACTTTTTTGAAAGAAAAGTCATGATTAACAGACTGAATAGCAGACTGTAGAAGTTTTGCACTTGGATGTCCAAGTCTTTTTTGCTACAGTGAAAATATGAGCATACTTGACAAAACTGAAAGCAGAAACTGGTGCAATTTGATGAAGTGGAGAGGAAGATGAAGATGATGCAAGAAGAGTTGATGAGGATGAGTCTAGAGAGGATGATGCAGGAATAGGATAGGGTGTCGAGAGGAGTATTTGTTTGGAAGGCTTGACTGAGGAACAGATCTTGAAGGCAGTTGAAGAACTAGTAAAAGTAGGGGCATCTCTTAAATTATGATAAGTCTGCTATTGGATTGTTTGAAATGGAATAAATTAATACAATGAGAAAATCAATCCAATGTGTCTTTCCCAAAAGATTTTTATTTGAGTACTATGTGTCTTTGTGTTGTGGCTTGATCAATTCATGTATTAGCATCTTCCATTTACTCTAACCAATATACCTCTTGGCCAATGTATGGCTGCAAACAGTGAGTTCATTTCAGAATTTGACCTCTGCTTCGGGTATTTTTTTACCTGCTTGGTAATTACAGGTGATTAACTAGAGAATCGGCAAATTATAAGTCAATAAATCCTTGTTTTAGCTCCAATGTGTGTGTGTGTTTTTTTTTTTTTTTTTTTGGTCTCCTCAAAATGTTATCTTATATTTATTGTCAACAAAAAAGAGGGTTATAAAATTTCCCAGGGGAAAAAAATTTGACAGGTGCAGTCAAGGGTGTAACTGTTTGTTGTATAAATGATATATATATATATATATGTGTGTGTGTGTGTGTGTGGCAACCAGATTAGCACTTAGGAAATCAAATGGTACAAGAGAGCCTAGATCATATTATTTTTAAGACCAAATACTACTTTTGATGTTAAACCATTTACATACAGACCTCCAGTTGAATACTTGTAGTAATATGATTGGGTAGACTGGTTAGTATTGTTGGAAACTCAACAAACTAAACTAGGAAAGTCTGGGTTTAAACCAATGACAGCTGTTGCAGAAACTTCTTGGGAGTGAAAACATATTTTAAGGGTTGGCTTAAAGGATGTGATTGATCAATACATTTTGACCATTTTGTTGGCAGAATTACCAAACTAGAAGTCCCATAGTGTTAGTGTTTAAACTAATTTACTCTAGCTGGCACAATTACCAATCTAAAACCCAAACATTCCAATTTAGTATCTTATTGAATTGGATACCATTCCTATCTAAAGAAAGAGTAAGTGTCATTTGGTATAGCTTATTTTCATTGATTTATTTTGCTAAACTGTAACTAAAAAGAGAGGAAGAAAGGCTAAACCAAACTGACACAAAACTCACTTGAAAAAGCAACCTACTTCATTGCACACTAGCAATTAATTTTTTTTACTAGCATACTCATGCAATTATTCGATAGGTGATTAATATGGAACTGGCTTCAGTCCCTGCTTTTTTTTTTTTCCCATGACACACATGCTTTGAAGCACCAAAGCAGCAGCAGCAGCCCATCCACAACTCAGCAAGAAACAGCACCCAAAACTTTATATCAGTAACATTTTATTATAGTATCAAAACTAGGATAAAACCACCAAGGATATCCATCAAACATTAACACAAATGACCAGGATTGTAATAAATGTATTAAACAGAATTAAAAACATAAACTAAAGTCATAATAATGGAATAAATTTCGCACGTTATCAAATTCCCAAAGCAATGGAAGCACCTGATATAGCACATTATTCTTCATGTGACTCTTACCCAGCTGCTCCAATCAGGTAAACATATCTCCTGTATTTTTTTTTTTTTTTTTGGAACAATCTAACATCTAAATGAAATCACTTAATTAAGCTCCTTGGTTGTTTCCTCGATCTCCTGCACTGGTGCAGTCCTTTTTCCCCCATTCCTCTGCACAAGCATTGGGAAACTGTTGATTGGTTCGAATTCAGAATCATCACAAACTTCACCATCATCTTCAGAAGCATCATAAACTTCACCGTCATCAGAAAACTCATCAAATGATCTTATATCGAGCTGATAGCAGAGTATTCCCCCAATCCCACCAGAACCTCTGCAGAACTGGGATCCTTCTTGAGATTTGTTGGTGACAAATTCAAGTGTGCAGCCAAACTTCTTGTATTCAGTAGCAAACCACTCCAGCAGAGGCATCTTTTCCTGCACCTCTAACTCAGCAGAGCCAACAGGAGCACAAAAATTACTCTGATCAGCCTCCTGCTCCTCATTCAAGTGCTTTATGATAATCTCACTAGTAGTGCTATTCTTCATCACATACCTATTAATATCTAGATTTTCCCATACAATAAGTATCTTAACAGCACCCATCTCCAAAGCTTTCAGTGTATCATCCACGCCAACAACATATTTCCCAGTGTCCAGGCTAATCTCCTCAAAGTATTTGCCTATCAAGCGCTTCTCCTTAATAAATTTCACATTGGACAGGATTTCCGAGGACAGCTCAATAGCCTGATTGAAACCAATCTCCCCTCCATAAGAGACATCTACCACCTTTAATATTTTGGCTTGAAGACGGGGATCAAACATGGCTGACTGACTGAGATCAGTTTTTAAGTTGGCTGACCCAGCTAGTATTAATCCTGAAACATTGGGCTGGCTGGTGGAAGCATTGATGAAAAATTGTGTGGCAAGCTCTGCTGTCTTCCTCACATAGTTATGGCGTTTCTCCGTCCGAAGACGGGCAAACCTTCAGGCTGATTGCCCTCCTCTTCCATGTTTCTTCGGAAGGTCAACACTAAATGTATGAAGAATTTCTCTGGTATTACCACTCAAAGTCCCAATAAGGGTCCCATTACCATCCATGACAATAAAGCCAAACTTGTCATCAGATTCTAAAAGCTCATTCAGCACTTCAGTATGAAACTTGTCGTCACAAAGGTAAAGAGATGCATTGATTGGCCTGAATGGCTCAAAATCGATTGTGACCTTCTTTTCCTTCCCATCCTTAGTTACAATTGTTCCCATGTAGAGCACAAGCCCATTGGGAGGAACTTTTTTGTAAATTTTAAGTCTTTGCTGCGCAGATTTAATTGCCCCAAGCACAGATTGTTTATTTACCCTACTTTTAATGTTTGATGCAGTACTAAACTCATCCCCCAACATCTTGGTAGCCCGGGATATTTGATCACGTGGAGGCATGATTAGAGAAATCATACTTGTACCATTGCCTCTAGCAGCTTCAAGATCTTTGATCAATTTCTTGAACTTCCAAATCTCAATGTTCTTATCAGCTTCTTGTACATCTGCCATTGTGATATTAGACACAGAAAAAGTAGTTGATTACCTGCACAAAAAAAAGAGGATAAAATCATCTCACGTTTCAGAACAAAAAAGAGAAGAGCATATTGGCTAGGATTCCAAACTCGATTATGAATAAGAAAAGTAAAAGATAAATGACAAAATAAAGGTCACATATTCATGGACAGAAGATGCAGTAACTCATGGCAGCAGTGTATTAATTGGTGAATCAAAAAAAGCATCATCAGAACCAATGATAAGTTATGTCTAGAAACTCCAAAACACTACTTCAACATGAACTAAATATCAACGAGGTGACACTATCCAGAATTCCTATTTCAAGTGAAGCTCAAATCTTCCAACAAGAGGATATCAACATGCACTAAAAGATCCATGTCTATCTTCACTCTTCAGCCATGTTAATGGCCAAAATGAGACAATACCACCATTTTTTTTTTTTTGGTTGAGAAAAAGGTAAGTAGAGACAATACTGCCTAATACATATTATTATGATACACAGAGAGACAACAACACAGCAGTAGCACTCTTATCATGAGACTAATAGAACAGGTATTACTACAACATAGCAGTAGCACTTATCGTGAGACTAATAGAACAGGTATTACTAAATACTAAGAGTAATGTGTACAGCTTATAAATATACTTTGACACACTTTCAGCAAAAAGTTTTTAATAAAAAGATAGATAACGGACACTGAAACTACTTCAAGCTTCGCAAAAAATTCTAGCGAAATTGGTACCATGTCTACTTGACAATACTATATATGCTTGTACATATAGGCAAATTACCACCACATGAAATTTGAAACAAATCTTGCTAAAACTGCACAGAACGAAAACATTCCTTCAATGCCAAACTAGTATAAAATTAAAACTTATTCGCCAATTATCCTTTCGAAACACTATAGCCAAATTAGGATTAAAATATCATCTCAAAAATTCTTACTAGTCAAAATGCTTTAATAAAATAATGTCAAATCAGTTTCTATGTTTTCCTAAATATAATTTAGATATGTTATTGCTCCAATAGTGTATAGATCAATTCAAAATCCACAAAAATATCCAACAATTTTGCAAACCAGAATAATAATAATAATAATAGATTAAAATCAGTAAATCACGCAATTCTTACATAATTTATGATCAGAAATATCCAACAAAAAATCATTAGAAATCATGAAAAATCAAAGAGAAAAACACACAATTCTGCAAATACATTACCAAATACTTTAGAATCAAAGGTATTCAGATTGATTGACGTAGCACAAAACAAAAATACAAAAAGCAAAAACATAATAAAACCCTAAGCAAAGCCTAATATTAATATAATCACCACAGATTGAAAAAAAAAAAAAAAAAAAAAAAAAATTGAACAGACCTGAAGGAGGTTTTTCTTCCACGTGTGTTATAGGACTCTGAGGTTGATTTAAAACCAAAAAGAAAGTGGTTGTGATTATGATTCTCTCTTGTGGTTTGGTATCCTAGGATGAGCAGTAAAATAAATTTTGTTACAAACTGAATTTATAGTACCAACTACTAACCCTACTGCCATATGCGGCTTTAGTTAACTTGTGTTTCACGTATCTTGTATTCTTGTGTCTCACGTATACGAAATCTCAACCTAGTCTCCCTCTTACGGCCATCGGGCTTTGTGGGTTTTGGTGGGCTCAGACACATTTGCATGGGTAAAAGTAGAGTTGGGCTTTGAGTAAAGAGGACCTCAGGCCCATTGAACTTTACGTTTACTTTTGTTGGCTGTGACTGATTGACTAGCTAGAGTTGTGAGTTAAACCTATTATATTTGCATCTTTTGCCAAATAGCATAATTTTAGGAATAATTTAGGAAAAAAGCACCAGTTCAAAATTAATTAGTTATGTCGCATTTTTTTGGAACTCGAGTTCTAAGTGAAACTGAAGTTATTTAGTTATGTGGCATTTTTTTGGAACCTAAATTTGACAAACTTGAATTTCAAAAAAATGCTACATAACTAAACAAATTTGGTCAGATGCTATTTAACAAATTTTTCCTAAAATTATGCTATTTAGCAAACTTTTCCCATTATATTTCTATAGCCCCTATTCTCGAATATGACATGAAGCTCTAGGGTTTATCCAACAGAGACACCATAACGGCCATGAAAAATGGGTTTCACTCAACCCAGCTTTTGAAAACAACTCTCTCTCTCTCTCTCCTGGGTGCTTTTATAATTGGCTTTCTTCTAACCAGCCTTTAGTGTTATAATTTTTTATTCATAACTAAATTTTCTCTGATACCTTTCATATGGTTAATGTAGCACAAAAAATCATAGAGTTATCAATTCACTATATATATAGTTGATAAAGTACAATATACAATATAATTCAATTGAGAAAGTAGTATATAAATTAATTTTGTTCAAAAGCTTACCAATTTTGATAGGAAAATGCTTTACCATTGAGAAGAATTTAGTATATGAAATAGTGAGTGCAGAATAAAATAGTATTGGTTGGAAATATGATGAAAGAATGAAGAAAAAACTGAAGGAATATCGTGGGCTTGGATTTTTTTGATCTAATGTTATTAGAATTGTTTCTTATGCATTTCACAAAGTTAGAAAGGGGAAGAGAGGAGGAATAAATGAAAGAATTTTTTTTTTTTTTTTTTTACCTGAAGTTTTTTTTACCTGAAGTTGTAATTGGTTTTTGTATGGATTTTTTTAATTTTTTTTTTATTTTTATAATTTAAAAGAATTTGGGCAGTGGGAAGGAAGAAGTAACCTTTTTATTAGGAAGTAGGAATTGTTTTTTGTTTTAGGCCTGTAATGCTATAACTGTAAGGGACATGGGGTAGCTTTTTTTTTATAGGAATATTTTTAAAATTTTGTCAATTTACAATTTTAACCTCATTTCTTAATATTTTAGAAAATAATGATAATTAAATTTGGAGTATTTTTGAAAGGCAAAATGGAAATAACTAACTTTTTGAATCTTCTTAATATATAAAGATAAAGATAATTCTTCTAATAATGTTTCTTATGTAAGTTATATTGCAAGTCCAAGCCCTACTTTTCAATGCTAGTCTGTTAGAATGATTACGATTTTATTTTATTTTTATATGCCACATTGCATTTTCACATATACATTTTCTTCTTACTGCATTCCTGTTTGAAGATTTGTTATTACTTTCAGTTTATTATTTGCCTTGACAACATTTTCTCAATATTATTGTACTTGATGGTAATGACTTTGATTGAAGGCCAAGGCTGTCAGATGACGATTTAGTGGATGAATATCCTTTTTAAAAGGCTAACTTGGATTACATTAAACTATGCTTTTATGTATCCCTTACTATTTTTTAAATGATTTCTTCTGATAGGTGCCATTCGCCTTTTGTGGTACTTTTCCCAAAATCATTTACTTGGAAAGGAGAGGGCCATGAGATTTGTTGTAGATGCGCAGAGGTGACTCAACAAATTTGGAAGCCGAAGGTGAAATATTTAAATTGAGGCTTTTTGATATCACTTAAATAATATTTAACTTGTAATTAATATCTTTTTTATAGCAAAAATTCATTCTTTTTTACTTTGTAATATGCTTCTTTTTTTTCTTTTCTTTTTTGGGGAAAATGCTAAAGTATAACAAATTTTACTAAAATTAAAAATAAAACTTACAAACAATGTAGCAATGAATGTGATTAGTAGCACTTCAAGAATATAATAAACAAATATTTGAATAAATGATGTTAGAGATATTATAAACAACATGAGGCTGATAAAGATGTATCACCAATCACAAAAATTAATTCAAAAATACATTTAATAGGTTGTTGACATCTACAACTCATATTAATTGTCACATCAATTTGTAAAAGTTATGAAATAAAATTTATAGTATTTCTAGCATTTTCCTATTTGAATTATTTCTTGTGATTAGTAACACATATATTTGTAAGACTCATGTATTTAAAGTTATATTATCTCTAGCATTACTCAATTCTTTGAGACTTCTTAAAAGTAGAAAAACAAATGTAAAACAAATTTTCTTTCCTATATCTCCAAAAAAATATATCAATTTTTGCTCCAAAATTTGGGGGCCTTTCTCTAATAGGGGGCCGAGGCGATGGCCTAAGTAGCCTAGACCTAGGGATGGCCCTGGATGCTAGTATTAGGACAACTGCTATTGGTTTAGGACTTGGAGCCCTATTTTTCGGGTGTGTTCCATAGATATCTTCTTCTTCTTTTAATTTGAATATTGGAATCTATGACTCTATCAATTTAAATATTAGAATCTTTGTAGAGTTTATAATTGCTTAAAAATTAATTCAAAGAGAGTTATTGATTCCACCAATTAAATAACTGGAGTTCTTGGCCTTATCAATTTGAAATAATATGACTCGATGGAGTTCTTGACATCCCAAATTATTTTAAATAATAATAAATTTTCTAACTCCTTTAAATTAATTCAATAGATCTTAAGATTATAATAAATTATCTCACTCAAAAACAAAATTAAGTCAATTCTTAATTACATACCAAGTATTAGACTTAAATGTCCATCATTTTAAGTGGATAAAATCTTTATTTGAGGATTTTAAATCCAAAACCTCAATTTTAGAACTAAGAATTGGCTTGATCCCCATCAAGGGTACATAGGCAACCTAAATAAATTATTAGATGCAATCACAAATAAATAAAAACACATATCCCTTCAAACATAAAAATAAGTAAACTTATGTACAAAGAAAACGTGGTTAAAATCAAAGGGTCTTCACTTGAAACAAGGGATTATCTTAAATGAGTACTACTCTTATTAATAAAACCCATATACCCAAAGGCCTACGGGTGAAATTATGTTTGATGAATTTCATTGCATAACAAGTTTTGTTAACATAATTTTATAAATTTTTTTGTTAAACATAATTTTACAATTTTTGTTAATCATAAACTCAAATCCTTAGCCCTTGGGGACCCACCTATGTCTCCCCATTCACGTTCCAAGTCTATGCTCTTCAAGATAATAGAGTGGTTTGAATTCTCAAATCATATCATTTCATATACTATATAATAAAAGTTGGGCTTAGAAACTATGGTTGCGCCAAGTGACTGCACCAAATTGCAAAAAATTTATTAAATTTCTGTTTTAAAAAATTTAATTTAGTTATTTGGTGGCATACAACTATTGTACCTAAGAGACCTAATCAGTTTGAATAGCAAAAACTAAATTGCAATCAGGAATCCTAATTTGATTATAAACCAAATTTTGCAATAATTTTTTAGATAAAAACAACTATTTATTTGTTCTTACTACAATTTCTAATTTAATAAAAAATTGCAATTGAAGTGAAGTTAATTATATGAATAAGTCGTTAATGGTTTCTTTATCAACAAATAAATTCATAAAGGGTGCTCAGTTATTGGTTTAATGTATATATTAGAAACCAACTAAACAATTTAAGGTTCTTATCAATTTTTATATTCAGCAATCAGTTTGGCCTTAAGCTTTTTCGTGTATAAATTATCATCAAATTTTTTATTTTCATATTTATCTTCAAGTATATCTAGTAACTTGATGAGATTTTATATTAGAGTTTAACTTGAAACTCTACTATCTCTTAATGGTAAAACCAGTCAAAAAAAAATTAATTATATATTTTTATTTGCCCAAGAGCAAGGAGTAGTAGAGTACGATAAGAGAAAACAATCAAGTAGCACATTAACTTGCATAACTTCAGTTATCTCTCTGTATTTTTGTTACATTTGTTTTCCTTAGAATAAAACTATAATGAAGAGGATGTTTGTATTAAGTTTATGCTTATGGTAGTAGGTGGACATATCAATGATATCATACCAACTAATCAAAAAAGTTGTGTAATCAAGATAGCATTGTTTATCCTTAGAAAATTTTTATTCAAGGTTTCACAACCCCGACTCCCACATCAATATGCGATCCCTCATAATTTTCTAGAATTTTTAAATTTTTGGGTTTTTTGATAGAGTTTTAACCTATGGATTCCGTTTCTAATGATTATACTCTTTATTATCGGACCAAAACACTAATGAGTTTTTGGTGTAGGCGGACATTGAATCCTAGACGTGATAGTTTTTGTGCTAATGGATTATATTGTTATGTTACATTTTTTGTGCTAATGGATTATGGATGTGGTACATTTTTCAAGGGTACATAGGCAACCTAAATAAATTATTAGGTGCAGCCACAAATAAATATAAACACATATCCTCTCAAACATAAAAATAAGTAAACTTATGTACAAAGGCAACATGGTTGGAATCAAAGGGTCTTCACTTGAAACAAGAGATTATAATTAAGAGATATGTTATCTTTTTCTTTTTTCTTTTTTTGGGTAAAAAGAGGGGATAATTAGATTAAGTAAAACTAGTTACACCCTGAGTGATTCGGGTATACAAAATACCACTAGCATCATCTGCTAATACCTCCATAATACCAAAAGGAGGGGATACATAATGAACAAAAGGATCTAACTGATTATGCCCTAGTTTAGCGAGGAAGTCAGTAGCTTGGTTGGTCTCTCTGTAGCAATGTTGCAAATGGACCTCCTGGAAAGCTTAATGTTCCTACAATAATCCACAATGGGTCGGGATATCCAATTAGTGGCTTTTGTGTTAGAGTGAAGGTTAATAACTTCTAGTGCATCCACATTTATAATGAGTTTGTCAACATGGAGATCTCTAGCCATAATAAGGCCATCTCTTAAGGCCCAAAGCTAGGCCAGAAGGCAACTAGATGTGCCAATATTTCTAGAGATGTGTTATCCTAAATGAGTACTACTCATATCAATAAAACTCATATACCCAAGGGCCTATGGGTGAAATTATGTTCGATGAATTTCACTGCATAACAATTTTTGTTAAACATAATTTTATAATTTTTTTTGTTAAACATAATTTTACAATTTTTGTTAAACATAAACTCAAATCCTTAGCCCTTTGACACCGACCTATGTCTCCCCTCTCATGTTTCAAGTCTATGAGTGGTTTTAATTCTCAAATCATATACTATATATTTAGATTTTAAAAATATATATATAAATTTTCTCCTATAATTTCTAAGTTGATAAAAATCTCACACAAACAAGGGAGAGAGAAAGGGGTTCTACACACAAAGGCACACTACAACTCCACTCAAAAGTCATGGTAACTTTTAAAAGAGGGTGGAGCAAGTTATACTACACACACAACACACTCTCTTAAGCAATGTGAGACAATTACTCATTCTTTTTTTGAGAAACAAACACACACACAAGGGAGAGACAAAGGGGTTCTAACACAAAGGTACACCTCAACTCCCTCTCAGTCACTTATCGCTAGGATTTTGGTAAGTCTGATTAATTCATTCCTCTTTTTCTTTTGGGTTTGATTCTTTATTTATTTATGGCCTGTTTGGAAGTTTAGAGAGGGGGGAGAGTAGAGGAGAGTAGAGAAGAATGGTTCCCCTCCACCTTGTTTGGATGTTTTTAAAATTAGTAAGGGGGAAGGAAGTAATTAGCCATTTCCCTTATTTGGATGTTTTAAAAATTAGGATGGAGAGGAGAGGAAATGATTAAAATAGACAAATTTACTCCTATTTGAAAATGGACTTGCAGCATTGGTCTATTATTAATTTAGAAAGGGTAAATTGGGAAATTTATCTAGTCAATAATTTCTTTACTCTACTCTCCCTCCAAATCTCTCCAATTTGGGGGAATTAAAAATGAGGGGTTAGAGGTGGTTGAAACCCCTCCAAACCCCTCCAAACTCCTCCCCCTCCTTTCTTAAAAAACTTCCAAACAAAGTAATTAAATTACTTTCCCTCCCTCTACTCTACTCCCCCTCATTTTTTAAACTTCCAAACAGGCCATTAATTTCATTAGTTAGTAGTGCAGATTTTACAACCTGCAAATCAGAAGTGAAATTTAAGAATACTATGCCACATGTTTAGTGGGGTGATTGATTTTCTCTATTTGCTAAACCAAATTTGGTTCAACAGTTGGAGTTAAATTATGTTTCAATTGTTTATTATTATTTTAGATTGAAAAGGCAAAAATTGTATTATCATCAAAAAAGAGAAGTATGAAAAGTATAACACGGGTTCCTGTAAGGCATGATCCAAGCCAACGCAATGGCTTAGGCTCTAGGAAAAAAAATATAGTAAAGGAGATAGTATAAGTATCATAGATTTGATCACTAAGTCCCAAAGGCCCACAGTGTTAAAAACCCACAAAAATCCTCTGGTAATCATCAAACAGTGTTGTTTCGATTGTTTATTAATGGATTGCCTACAATGTGTTTGATTATAGTTGTCAATAACTCTCACATTGCTTTGTTTCAAATTAAATCATCTTGAAACAACCAAGGTTTAGAAGATGGGACAATTCAAGTCTTGAAGGATGGGGTTTCAACTTAGTCGAAGGTCATGCAAGTGCAAGGAATTGGTCGAGGGTGGTACTGCTATTGCTAATGCTTCTTCCTACATTTAGATTGTTGTTCCATTCCTAAATATATTTGTCCTTTTTAATATATGTTGTCAATGTTGATCTTAAGGTTAGCAGCTGTGGTTTTTGAAATAAAATTGTTAGGGACATATTTATGTAATTGGCTAATCTTTTGACAAAACGCACTTTATTTGTAATTTGGTAGATCTATGATGGGTTTAGTACTTCAAGAAATAAGTGTTCAAGTCAAGTATTGAAGCCATGCAAGTCTGACCAAGAAACAAGGAAAGGAAGTGTTGTTCATTAAAGCTCGACAAAAGTCTCGACAGAATCCTTTCTATTGAGAATTACTGTTGAAGCTCGACACAAGCTGTATCTGTCGAGAATTACGAAATCAGATTTTCCAGATCTGATTACACGTATACTCCTATGTATTTGTGTAGGGTTTCTTTTCTCACAACCCTAGACGTATATAAGGATTATTTTCACGGGTCGTCACAAGGTGATGCAAAGTGTTGCAAGAATAATACATGCATATTGTGACCGGAGGCAGAAATTGATCTAATTCATCATTCTCTCTCTAGAAGCTACTACATATTTACGCAAAGGGTTTTGTGACCAAGGAGCTTCCCGATCTTCATTGTTGATGAACTGAAGAACTTTCCAGCCAACATTTTTCTCAAGTTGGTGTGTTAGTCATGTACTGGGATCCGTGCATCATTGGTTAGTCACGTACTGGGATTCGTACATTGAACAGAGAGGTTGCTGCTGCAATACAAGTCCAATTGGGCATTAGGATAAGGGTTCAACTATATGTTGGTATTTTGGGATAGGCCAAAAGATTTGGTAAGATTCCTTATACTTGTAACTGCTTGTGATTGATAATAGTGGATTCTCAGGAGTGGTAACCTTAAATTCACCTGGTGGAGTTTTGCCTCGGCGGTTTTCCTCATTCATAAATAAATCATCTGTGTAATTTCCATTGCATTTAGTTATTTGGTGATTTATTTGTGTTACTGTGCTATTGCATATAATTTGACTAATAAATTAACTTGGGTAATTAATTAATTTGCAAAGGGGTCAATTCATTTTAACCTAACAAAAATAACTCTATAAGACCTTTAGTTGGTATTTTAGGCTATCTTGACATCAGTATAACACTTAGATTAAAGGCATTTTTATCTCAAGGTTAGCAATTGTGGTTTTAGAATAAAATAACTCTATAAGTCCTTTAGTTGGTATTTGTTGGCCATCTTGACATCAATATAATACTTAGCTTAAAGTCATTTTTAATGTCCATATTACTATATATGTATTGTTGTTGGTGTGCCGCCCTATTATGGTTTATGAGAGAAATAATAATTGGCTCTGGAACCCAATAAAGGCAGATGGGCATAATCTGTTTTTACTTTGGTAAAATTATTGATTAATCTAATTAGATACTTCCCAAAAAAAAAAAAAAAAAAAAAAAACTTAGCATCAAAAGTTAAGATAGAACAAACATGCTGGTACAATAGATGTGAATACCAAACAAAAATACAACACTTGTTGGATGTTTGGATTAGTTGAAGTCTCCCATCAAATGACAAAACATTTGCTGTCCATGAATTGATTCTCACCAAAATCAATTCTATTACAGGGCTGCAATTTATTGCCTATAACTTCAAACAATTTGATAAACTGGAATTGGTTTGTTATCCATTTATGCTTTTGACAATATTTTATTCAAGATAATTATAGCTACTAAAGTTTCTAAATTGCTATTTCAAGCTTTTATAAAGTTACAAGAAAGGTTAATTTTAGAGATACTTCAAGGCAAATAACAACATAATTTGCATTTGGAAGGTTTAATTGTTTTCTCTCTCTCCATGAGATATAAACATTTTTATGTATTTTACTTCTTTTTTACATGTTTATGACACAAGTTCTTATGCTCTAAGGTAGAGCCGTAGAGGAAAGTGATGTACTTTATGGAATGTGATAGGCCAAAAATGTATTGACCCCTTTGGTAAATTAATCAATTAATTATCCAAGTGAATTAATTAGATTTAATTACATGCAATAAGTATGATAACGCAAACAATTCACCAACAAAGCTAAATGTAGTGGAAAATAAATTTGACATAGGTAATTTACTGATTTATTTATGAATGGGGAAAACAACCGAGGCAAAACCCCACCAAGTAAATTTAAGGTCAGCTAATATCAATACCAAGTAAAAAGAATCCCAATACCTAATACCAAACTACAATTGAACTATTACCCCAATATCCAATTGGACTTGTGATGTAGCGGCAATCTCTCCGTTCAATGCACGACTCCTAATATGTGACTAACCAATGATGCACGGATCCCAGTACGTGACTAACACACTAACTTGAGGAAGATGTTAACTGCAAAGTTCTTCAATTCATCCAACAATGAAGATCAATAAGCTCCTTGGTCACAAAATCCTTGGCACAAAGACATAGTAGCTTCTAAAGAGAATATGATGAATTAGGGCAAATTGTCTCTGGTCACAATATGCATGTATTATCACTTTGCATCACTTAAGATGGCTCTTAAAATAATCCTTATATATGGCTAGGGTTGTGAGAAAAGAAACCCTACGCAATTACTGAAGGATATGCGTGAAATCAGATCTGGAAATTCTAATTTCATAATTCTTGATAGATTCATCCTCTATTGAGCTTCAACACTAAATCTCGATAGAAAGGGTTTTGTCGAGCTTTAATGAATAGCACTTCTTCACTTGTTTCTTGGTCAGATTCGCATGGATTCAATACTAATCATGAACACTTGTTTCTTGAAGTACTAAACACATCCTAGATCTACCCAATTACAAGTAAAGTGCGTTTTGTCAAAAGATTAGCCAATTACATAAATATGTACCTAACAATCTTCCCCTTTGGCAATCCGTGACAAAACCACAACAAACAAATGAATCATGAGAGAAGTCTTAAATCACTAAACTCATAATCACTTATTGAATTACAAAAAAAAAAAAATCTAACCCTAACACAAACTCTTGAAAAACTTTGCAAGAAGAGAGTTCATGGCATGGTGGACTTTAACAACCTGTCTTTTTGAAACACTTAAACAAAACTCATCAAGGCATCTTGTGTGAAGCAGAAATAAAAGATTGCATACATAAAGAAACATGCATATAAAGATAGAAAAGAAACAACACATGGAGAGATAGGTGAAGAAAAACATACATCATCATATATATATATATATCAAAAGATAAGTATAATGTATGTCAATAAGTGATCACAAGACCAGTATACATGAGGCTAATGTAAAAGAAAGAAAAGAAAATACATAAGAACCTCACTACATCCCTCAAAATGTATAGACACTCCCTCTAACAAAAATATCTCATACTAACTCTCCCCCTAAATACAAGACTACTATCATCCCAAAACTACTTCCATTTTTTGTCACGAATGATAAAGGATAAGTCACTGAGAGGTCATCATCTCATCATCACTGGAAGAGCTAGCATCCTCATCCTCATCCTCATCATCATCACCATCACCACCATCCTTATCTACTGAAGCCTCTGGAGGAGAAGATGGAGAAGTAGTGAAACCACCAAGGTGAGCCTGTCGGCGTGCAATGCGTCCAACACAAATGTTCACCTGACACAACTCATCAGAGAGAAGGAGTCAAGGCGAGCATCCATGCGCTGAAGCTGTGCCATGATAGCCTCAAAGGTCACACCACCAGCCGAGGAAGAAGGAGTAGAGGTGGAAGGAACAGCAGAAGCTGCAGGATCGGTCATCTCTGTCCGTGGCCGCTTCGATCAAAGCTGGGCCTCGTTCTACCAAACAAAACCAGCGCTGATGGCACCTATAGTGGTGTAGTAAGGAGAATCAGGAATGGAGATGGAAAAGTGGCAAAGGATCCATATGATAGCCGAAGGAAAGATGAGCTTATCACGGGTTACCATATCCTAATAGACATCAATGATAAAAGTGATAAAGTGAGAGGATAAGTCAATAGTAAGATCCTCTAAGAGGGACAAAAGAAAATGAGCACAAGGCTCAGTGATAGAGTTATAGTGAGAGTGAATGTCATCACCGTGTTAAGGAATCTCGGACCTTTTACAAAGCCCGAGCGTAGGGTGTTTTGCCTCTCACCCCATATGGAAGGTGTATCACAGAAATGAGACAGAAGTTCGTCTTTAGACATAGTCCTAAGACGATCACAGTTGGGGTAGTCAGGATGCACTACCCGCAAAACATGTAGTACCTCAAACATAAGATCTGGGGTAACTACGATACATGCACCTCTGAATGTCATGTCAAACTGAGGTACAGAGGTATCGATACCGTGTATATTGGAGTAAAAATCCTATATAAATACAATGGGACACCTCAAGGGTTTCTCACATAGAGAATCCTAGCCTCGAGTCTGAATGACACCAAGTAGAGGAGTGTCGGAAAAGTCCAATAGAATAACCTGGCGTTCTGGATGAACGCCACGTTTTTGAAAGTTCTCTAGGAAGTCCTATTGGGCCTTCCCATCATGGAATCGAATGTAAGGAGGGGGGTAAGACTAGAAGAAGAAGACCCGAAACCAAGAAGGTTCCAAGCCGAAGTCGATTTACATGCTTTGGGTGCCATGCGCAGTTTATTCGAGAGAGAGAGAGAAGTGAAAAAGTGAATCTGATTTTGCGCTCAACATATATATAGAAATTGTAGCTCGATGGATTGAGGTATCTATCAGGATTTGTTGAGCACTAAATCTCGACAAAAGTGAATCTGTCGAGGTGCTGTCGAGAATTTGTCGACGACAAAAATACCTCAATGGATCGAGAAGCTGTTGAGAATCTATCAACCAGACAGAAAGTTTCTCGATGGATTGAAGAAGCTGTCAAGATTCTATCGAAAAGAATCTCAGAAATCTCGATGGATCGAGATTACATTAAAATCTGTTGAGACAAGAAGAAAAAAGGCTCGATAGAAGAGAATCTGTCGAGGATCTGTCAAGAAGCTATTAAGCTTGAAGAAAAGGAGTTTTTTCAAAGAAGGGAAAAACACACAAAAAATGAATGCAACAAGCAAGCAACTCAACCAAA
Source organism: Quercus mongolica (assembly GCA_011696235.1). NCBI lineage: Eukaryota > Viridiplantae > Streptophyta > Magnoliopsida > Fagales > Fagaceae > Quercus > Quercus mongolica. The sequence goes on from CM022236.1 coordinate 80,333,832, forward strand.
GATCCAATCAACATATTAAGCTCTCAAAACATCTCTCAACATACATGTAAAGCATTCAAGATTCAAAACACACACACATACTAAACAAATCTAACCAATTTGTATTTCAAAAACAAGTTAAGACAGTTTAGTAAGCATATATTAACACATGTATTTCTTATAATGGCCAAATCACATTATACCTACACATGTATCAAAGTTAGCAAAGAATTTTGCATGTTGTGTGTGAAAAATATAGAAAGAGTGCATAAATGTCTCATATTATGACAATTTAAGATATGAGAGAATCAAATACACTCACACATAATCATTACTGCTTGATGGAGACTATCATATTTGAGGTACATCATATAACTCTCACAACTCCTAGAAACACGCTTGCAACCATATTTAAAAGCATTTTGATTATTTTTTTCTTTTATTTCTTCTTTGCATATTTTTCTTTTTGAGCATATCATGCATAGGCATATGAGAGAAAGAGAGAGAAGAAAAACCCAATTATGTAAGCTTAAACTTCACAATTTTGTTATGCCGAAGCACATAGATGTTATACATGATTAGCGGGTTTTAGTTGTAAGATGGTTATTTATACCATTCTCTTAGGATTTTTTAGTCCTTCCCGTCAAAAAGAATGATATGAGTATTAAGTATAAGAGATTACTTAATCATGCTCATCACAAACATGAGCCACAATGCTCACTTGCTTAGTTATGCATTTAAATGCTCATCTAAGTTACAAAAGATACAAAGTTTAGAAAATTTTGTTTCAATGGCCATCCAAGGTGCACAAGTACCAATATACACAAAACACACACTGTTTTTGTATTTTTTTTATTTTTCAATTTTTTTTTATTTTTATGAAAAACAAAATAGAGCAAAACTAAAAACAAACAAACAAAAGCATGTTAAACACACAATGCATAAAACTAGACTAGCTCAAAACAAGATAGCAAAACAAACAAGTAATGCATAACCATGAAGGGAGAGAGAGAAAAAGTAACTAAATCACTTTGAGCATTTTTCCTTCCACACTTTGGAAGAACATTTCCTATGCATGAACCTTTGATCTAGTGGTAAGGGGGAAGAGTTAAAATTGTTCAAGTTCGAAAGGAACATGAGAGCCTTGAGAAGATCTTCAAGAGGAGCAAAAGAGGATGCAAATTGATTCTGGTTTCCGGATGAGAGCATACTATTGCTTTGTTGAATGACTAACCACTTGTAGCAATTTGGATGAGTATGCCCTAAAGCTCCACGATGATGACAGAGATGCGACTTCTTCGCTTGAGACTTTTTGTTGTTTACCTTTTTAGTCCTAGGGTTTCTAGTCTCTTTCTTTTCAACCTTAAGGGGTGCTCCTAGAATAGATTTGCCCTTGTCTAAGTTCTCACTAGCTATTTCAGTTTTACCTTCATCATTCTTAGAGTTAACATTATCAGTAGGTGAGACAAACATAGTTGTACTAAATAAGGCAATATTAGGAGAAGAGAAATTATATCCCAAACCGGTTTTGTCAGAAGCACCTTTCTAAAAGTTTAGCATCTCATTGAGCTTTGCACTGGAAGTCCTCTCCAATTGAGCTTTGACTTGGAATAGCTCCGCTTCAATCTTCGTGGTCCTTTCAGCAAGGAAGTTGTTCTCGAACCGCAAAAATCCAATGGTTTGATTTGCTTCATCAACCTTTGTAGAGAGCTCCTCTCGATCTAGCTCAACATCACTCAGTTTCTTGGTGGCCAGCCTATACCGTTTCTCATGCTTCTTAAAAATCTTGTACAACTTAGCACAGGCTGTATGGATGTCATCTTGTTCATCCATTTTCTCAAACTTAGACTCCACCAAGTCCTCTTCTTCATCTACCTCTTCTATAATCCCCTCAATAGGATCCACTGTGGCAGTGAAGGTATACAAGATTCCCTCGTCATCATTGTCATCTAACTCAGTCTCAAGCTCGGTGTCACTCAAGGTAGCAGCAAGAGCCTTGCTTTTCCCAATTTTCTTGAGATGTGTTGGACATTCTTATTTCATGTGTCCAAAACCTTGACATTCGAAGCACTTTGGTCCAAAGGGAATAGTGTACTGACCGCCATCCTTAGCATCCTTCTTTCCTCTGTCTTGGCTTTTAAACTGAGACAAGCTGGATTGCTTATGGTCTTTATCAAATCCTTTCACATTAGCATTCTTCATGAACTTTTTGAACTGCCTAGTGATGTAGGATTTGATCTTGGAATCTTCATCATCAAAAGACTCATCAATCTCATTGCGTTTGGCCTTTAGTTCCTTGCTCTTACTCTTGCTCCCTTTCCTAATTCTAGTTAAACCCAATTCATAGGTTTGCAAGTTGCCAACCAGCTCCGTTAAAGGAATTTTATCAATGTCCTTTGATTCTTCAATGGCAGTGATCTTGGCATAGAATCTCTTAAGTAAAGATCTTAGCACCTTTCTTACAACCTTGGGTTCGGGAATAGTTTCCCCAAGATTAAAGACTGAGTAGACTATATCCTTCAGCTTGGCATAGAACTCGTCAAACGACTCATCCTCCTCCATCTTAATCTCTTCAAAGCTTGTAGTAAGCCTTTGAAGCTTGGAATCTTTAACGGCCTTAGTTCCCTCATAGGTCGTTTGGAGAATGCTCATGCTTCCTTTGCAGTTTCTGTCGAGGATATTTTCTTAAACTCCTCATTCATGACCGCACTGAATAGGGCATTCAATGCTCTACTGTTGAAGTTCGCCACTTTTATCTTGGCCTCATCCTAATCAGTTGGCGTTTCCTTTGGCTTAGACCAGCCAATCTCCACAGCTTGCCACACTTTCTCATCTAAAGATTACAAGAAAACTCTCATGCGTACTTTTCAATATGCATAGTTAGTGCCATCAAATAAATGAGGTATAATAAGAAATTGTCTCCTATCCATGACAAATAGGGGTCAATGGATCACACAGTAAAGATTAAACCTAATTAAAGTGTGCCAACTCTTATACCATTTATTAGGACAAAAATATATTGACCCCTTTGGTAAATTAATCAATTAATTATCCAAGTGAATTAATTAGATTCAATTACATGCAATAAGCGTGGTAGCACAAACAAATCACCAACTAAGTTAAATGCAATGGAAAATAAATTTGACATAGGTGATTTGTTTACAAATAAAGAAAACCACCAAGGCAAAATCCTACCAGGTGAATTTAAGATCACCACTCCCAAGAATCTACCATTATCAAATTAAGTGGTTACAATTAAAAGGAATCCCAGTACCTAATACCAACCTACAGTTGAACCCTTACCCCAATACCCAATTGGACTTGTGATGTAGTGGCAATCTCTTCATTCAATGAACGACTCCCAGTATGTGACTAACCAATGATGTACAGATCCCAGTACATGACTAATACACCTACTTAAGGGAGATGTTGGCTGCAAAGTTCTTCATTTCATTCAACAATGAAGATCAGGAAGCTCCTTGGTCACAAAACCCTTGGTGCAAAGACGCAATAGCTTCTAAAGAAAATATGATAAACTAGGGCAAATTGTCTTTGGTCACAATATGCATGTATTATCACTTTGCATCACTTGAGATGGCCCTTAAAATAATCCTTATATATGTCTAGGGTTGTGAGAAAAGAAACCCTACACAATTACTTAAGGATATGCGTGAAACCAAATCTGGAAATTCTAATTTCGTAATTCTCGACAGATTCAACTTTTGTTGAGCTTCTATTGAGCTTCAACACTAAATTTCGATAGAAAGGATTTTGTTGTGATATTTGTTGAAATTTAATGAATAGCACTTCTTCACTTGTTTCTTGGTCAGATTTGCATGGCTTCAATACTAAACTTGAACACTTATTTCTTGAAGTATTAAACTCATCCTAGATCTACCCAAGCGTTTTGTCAAAGGATTAGCCAATTACATAAGTATGTCCCTAACAGAATGTTAATTTATGGTTCAAAACTTTGGTAGTTAAAAGGACTAGAAATATTTTATTTTATTTTTTTGTCTACAATATTATAAATCCATACTTTAAATTTTCTTTTCCTTAAATCAATGTTTGTGTTGTAATTCTTAACCAAATTATTTGACCCATGAAATTTATGACTATTTATGTTTTCTATGTTGGTGTTTTAGCTTTGTTTGAACTTGCAAGGAGGATAATTTCAGAGATATCTTAAGGCTTAAGCCAAGGCTTTGCATCTAAAAGATATAATTTTTTTTTTCTTTTTCTCCCTATGGGATCTAAACATTTTTATTTATATTGGTTCTTTTTTAATGTTTATGGCATAGTTTCTTATGCTTTAAGGTAGAATAAAGTGATCAAAGTGTATTTTTAAGTGGCATTGTGAGTTGAAGTTTGTTATTAAGATGTTTGGTTTAGAATTGGTTTTGATTAAGGTATCTGAATTAGTATTCATTTTGTTTTGGGTTAATAACCAAATCAAAGTTATTTCAGGTAATAATGAAACTGCAAGTGGTAGGCCAGTGTAGAATTTTTTATATTAAATGATCACATAATAACTTTTAAAGTGGAATATAGACTTCACAAGTCTATGCACTCAATGCTATGTATCTTAAGTAAACAAATATAGGTCACCTTAATAAAAATTCTAAGCTGAAAAAAAAAAAAAAGTATTTTGCATATGTGTAATAAATTAGACATATAGTTAAGTTTCTGTTATGTATACGGGGAAATAATCTCATTTTAATATATATTTATATATATATTGGAACTTTAATGTTTAATGTTACAAAATTCTTCATCTCTACGAAAGCCCCCAACTCCTTAAAGTCTGCAACAATTTCTAGTCATATGAATTAAATATTCTATACACTATCTAAAAAAGAAATTTTGAGCCCTTTAATGATAGATATCATTTTCTTAAGCATTCATTTATAAATGTCAAATTTTGAGAACAGTATAAATTATTAAGTAATCAAATTTAGACTAGCAAAATAAACCAATTCCATTTCTTATGAAGTTAGTTCATTTTTTTTAATGGCAGATTATTATTTACTTTAGTATCTCAATACTATGAACTTTGTTTTTCCTCCCTTTTTTTTTTTAATGGCATATTATTATTTTATTTAGTGTCTCAATACTATGAACTTTGGTTTTTTCCCCTTTTTTTCTTAATTCCATTCAAAGTTTTAGAAGAGATGCTTGAATCAAATTTGTTTGATTGGGTTTTATAGATTTTTGTAGATTAGCTTTGATTTTGAGAACATAAAAATTTTCTCACTATTAACGTGCAGGTATAAAGAAAAGAGTTGAGATTCTAGAGGAGAATGCTTGAGTTAAGATTGCCATAGCATTGAGCAACCATGATAGCTATTGTGGTTGCTATAGTCTTCTGTGTAAATTAAATGTCTAAAATATAGATAAATGTGGCAATAGTGTTTACTGAACAGTGTATGATCAACAAGATACATTAGAACAAAAAGTGAATTTGTCTATTGAGGCTGATTTACAATTTAACATGAAGTTGTATGGAAAATTGAATTTGGATTTTGGCTTTGAGCCATTAAAAATAAAAAGGTTGTCATTGTCTTTGCAAATAGTTTTCCCATTGTCTTTAATGTTGCTTAACTTTTCAACATTATTTTCTTTAGAAAATACCTTCTGTTTTTTTTTTCTTTTGTCAATCTCTTTTTTTCTTTTTCACCTTTTCTTGGTGGGCAAATTGCCTGTATGGTTTAAACATAACCCAAAACTCAATTTCCATTTCCCATTTCTCATTTCTCATCTCTCGAACTCTATTCTCATATCTCATTTTTTTTATCTTTACTTTTTCCATAACTCGAACAGATTTGTGTTTGGTCTTGTTCTCAGGTGCATGTCTAATTTTTTTTACAAAGTGGTGGAGCCCAAATACGGTGCATGGCCAAAACGGTAACAAGAAGCACAATACCCACATATGCCCAGCAGAATTACAAATGAAATCAAGAGAGAAAACAAATTCAAACAAGAATCACAATACCAACAGCGAAATTGAGAGCACACAAATGTGACAAACACAATTGAAATGGAGGCACAACTCACCACCGTTAAATGCATAAACCGAAACTACCGCAATGCACAAAAACCCATCAACCACCGAGGAGTGTGCCATCATAAACAACCCACAAACACACTGATCTCAACCCACAAATCCAATGCTACTATAATCAACCCATAAACCCACTGATTTCAACCCATAAACTCACTGAGAAACGGATTTGCAATTTGGGATGAAAAGCAAAGAAGAAAGAAGAAAAAAATTCTTGGGATGAGAAAGGCGAAGAGGAAAGAAAATAAAAATAAAAATGAAAGAAAGAAGAAAGAATCTTGAACCCAGTTGCTTATGGGTGTTAATGAAGAAGAAAGAAAAAAGAAAGAAAAGGCGGAGAAGAAAGAAAGAGAAGGAGAAAAAAGAAAAAGAAAAAGAAAAAGAAAAAGAAAGAAAAGGTGGAGTGGAGAAGAATGACCGGTGAAAGTGAAGCATGGGTTCTTACTTGATATAGACCAGTGGGTCATAGCACTTTTATTTTTTACAAGTTTCTCATTGAACTCAATTTTCATAACTTCAAAATATTTCAAATGTGTTTTTAGTTTTCACAACTTTTAACTCTTTTTTTTTTTTTTTTTAGTTTTGAGTGATGGGAACATGATTCAAAAATCTTGCCAAACAAACATTCATTCATGGGTCCCACATATTTTGGGTTATGGGTGATGAAAATTAAGTTATATAACTCAGTTTTTACTCAATCCAAATACTCTCTTGGTCTCTCATTGATTCTTTTAGATTTTTATTTAATTATTCCATGTAATGCACGGGTTAACAACTAGTTATATCTAATTGCAAACAGCTGCTAGAGCTTTATTCACTACAAAACACGGGGGCCTTGGGCCACGTTTTTTAAGTCGCGGCTATAAAAAACTCAGCCCAAGATAGACTAAAGCCGCATTTTATAAAAACGCGGCTTAAAAAAACCTTAAAGTCGCGTTTTAAACGCGGGGCCATAGAAGGGTTCTTAGGCCGCGTTTTTTTGTGCTAAAAACGCAGCCTAAGGACCTCCGTATTTAATTTTTTGGTAAACTCTCTTTTTTTTTTCTTTTTTTTTTTTCCTTAACTGTGGCCGCATTTTAAAAATGCGGCTTTAGTATACCTGAAGCCGCGTTTTATAAAAACGCGGCTTAAAAAAACCTTAAAGTCACGTTTTAAACACGGGGCCATAGAAGGGTTCTTAGGCTGCGTTTTTTTGAGCTAAAAATGCGGCCTAAGGACCTCCATATTCTCTGATTTTGGTTTAATTTTATAAAAATTATAAAGATTTTGGTTTGGCTTGGTTTTTAATTAAAAGTTATCTTCTTTTTTCTTTTCTTTTTTTGTCTTTTTTGGGCTTATTAATTTATTCTCCTTTGATTTTAGTTTTTCTTTTCTTTTCTTTTTTCTCTCTCTAATTATTGGATCACATAAGCCTATACAACCCATTCTGCAATTCTACTATTAATTAACCAGGCGCAAGAATCCATTTAGAGGTTCAGATAAACCAAATGTCAGCGAATAACCTATCCTAAAAAAAATGTCAGCGAATAACCAACGTTGTTGGCAAGATAACGACCTCATTAAAGTTTGCTCCGCCTTCTTAAAACTAGCTGCAAACAAACTCATATAAGATCTGTTATTTAATGTGCTAAGTGACTAGCAAAGGGAATAGAAAATGAGGACAAGAGAGCATATAATAATGTCTAAGTAACATCTTCCCATTTAAAGGAGGGACATTACCACTGCACCCTTTTGATACGATGGTCACTCTATAAGTATAAGTACTTGCAGAGTATGTGAAGGGAGGGGAGAAGGGCCGGGATTCAGAGGGAATCTCACACACTTATATACTTAGATTAGGTTAGAGTAGAATTTTTATCTTATAAAAAAAAATAGAGGGACATTTATCCACTATTATAGTATTTTTCATTTCAACCAATCGATCTTCATAACCAATGAAAAAAATTGAAAAAAAAAATTAAAAACTTCTAGCAGAGAAAGGATGGTTGAAGAAAATGAGTAAAAATAGATGGATAAAGAGATAAATATGCTAAATAGGTTGAAAATTTTGTAGTTTAACCTTTGTGTTTCTCTTAAATTAGTGAGTGATAGCTTATATGGATGTCAGGATGTGATTAATTGATGAGAGTTCTATACATGCCCCCTCATTTTGAAAATGTCAGTCTGTTACATTGTTCTTTGTAAAACATTAGCTCAATTTTGATTATGACCAGAAATGAAATATATTGTCGATATACCTTTTTTTTATTTTTTATTAAGGAGAGTTTCAAGGTGATTTCCCTTCTAAGCTGACTGTAGAAGTTCTTTTTATTTATTTAGGAAGTGTTCTTTTATTGGAGACAGTAGTATATCTAAATAGAACTTAACTCAATATGCCAAATATTTGCCATTTTGTTGGATAAAGTATCAAAATTACATATATTTGCCATTTTATTGGATAGAGTATCACAATTACATCATTTTTATTATGCACCAATCACACAAAGTTATTTCAATAATTGTAAAAAAAAAAAAAATTTGTCCTGTTTTTTGTTGGGTAGAAAAGGTGATCTTTGCAAAAATTCAGCAAAAATAATTAGTTAAAAAGTTAGCAAAATTTTCCTTTTTTTATGAATCTTTTCTTTCTTGAATTTTGCATTCAAGAACAATAAAAAGTTAAATTAAAAAAAAAATTTAAATTGAAGTGATCGAAATTGACAACTATGTCATTTATGTTGGACAAAAGTTTAGTTCCGAACTACTTTAGAGCGAAGGTGGCTAGTGGTTACTTCCTTCTCTTTTTCCCCTTTACTTCTACCTACCATTCAAATGTAGGATAAGAGCACTCACAATAAAGATGCTAATATAACTCAAAAGTTGTTTTAGCATCTCAACCCCATAAAAAAGGCCCTACAATAAAGTTGCTATAGCTAAAATATATAGCTATATTTTACTTTCATGCTACAGTGAGCTATTATCAATAACAGCTCACTGTAGCACGAGGGTAAACACAAAAATCAATTTTTTATTCACCAACGTCTCTTTTTTTCCTCAGTCTCTTTTCTTTTCTCATTCCTCTCTCACTTCTCTCTTCTCTCTTTGCTCTCTCCAGTGCCTTTGTTTGTGCTTGGTGGTTTGGCGGTAGTGGTCAAGAGGCACGGTGGTGGTTCACTCTCTCTTTCTTCCTTCTTTTTCTCTCACCGGCCTTTCTTCTCTCTTTTCTTCTCTCTCTTTTTCTTTCACCGGCCTTTGGCTTTCTTTCACTTTATTATTTCACCCCAAGAGGAAAACCTTGAGATTTTAGGTTTGGGTCTAAGCAAAATCAAAAGAAATGAAGTTTAGGTCTAAGCAAAATCAAAAGAAAGCAAGCTAGATAGAGGATGGTCGGAGCAAGGCCTGCTGAGAGAGGATGGCTAAAGTGTGGGTTTGTGGAGGTGGTGAGTATGGGATTGTGGGTTTGTGGAGAATGGCCGGTCAAAGCGTGGTGGTGGTTAGTTGTGGGTTTGTGGAGGTGGGGCTGTGGGTTTAGGATTATGGAGGTGGGGTTGTGGGTTTGCTTTTGACGAAAGAAAAAAAAGAGAGTCTAGAGAGAAGAGAAGAAGAAATAGAGAAATGAAAAAAAAAAAAAAAAAAAAAGAGAGAGAAAGGAAGAGAGAGAAATGAATTAAAAAAATGAATAGTTTTTAGGTAATGTGAAAAATAGAAATTTTAATATAGGGTATATGGTAAAATGTGTGTTAAAATAAATAAAATTAAGTAGCTTTTTAAGATTCTAAACAAAAATAAAATAAAATAAAATATGAACCAAAACTTATTTGGCAAGTAGCCGTTAATTTGCCAATAAATAATACTACTCCACTCCACTAGGAGCCACAGACCATTATTCTATTTCAATAGCTTTACAAATCATCTCGACCTTTGGCGAAAGCTCATACCCTTACCCCACGAAGATGGTAACGTTTAAAACCTTAGACGACAAGTTAGTCAAGGTGGAAGTAGAGTTAGTGGAGATATTCTGCGTAGTGAAGGATTTCTTCAATGGCGACTTTGGTGACCTTGAACTGGAGAACACCGTTTTCCCTCTCCCGAACGTGTCCAGCTACATTCTCAACCATATCGTCTACGTCTGCAAGCTGAGTCTCGCGGTCATCTCGAAATACGAAGCGGTGGAGAAAGAGAGGCAGGAGTTCGAGACGAATTTTTTTGGCCAGCTGAGCGACAAGACGATCGTTGATCTGGTTAAGGCAGCGGACTGCTTGGAGATCGAGGAAGTGCTGGATTTCGTGATGCCGAGAGTTAGGAAGAGGTTTAGACTTGGAGACGACAAGGGCGTTGAATTTGTCTATACGGCTGAGGCAGAGGCAATACTTCTCAGGAGGGCCGCGTCGGCAAGGAAACGTTAATATCCCAGTAACTAACACTACTCCAATGCCCCCACAAACCATTGTTATATTTCAATAGCTTTACAAATTGTCTCTCTCTTCTTCTCTGAGCAGCAACTATGGCAACCTACGGCGGAAGCTCAGACCCTAAACCCACGAAGGTGGCAACGTTTATAACCTCAGACGGCGAGCTAGTCAAGGTGCCAGTAGCGATAGCGACGATGTTTGGCATAGTGAAGGCTTTCGTCGATGGCGAACTTGATGACCCTGAACTGGAGAACACCGTTTGGCCTCTCCCAAACGTGTCCAGCTACGTTCTCGACATTGTCGTCTATGCCTGCAAGAAACTCCTCGAGCTCCGCTCGAAATACGACGCGGTGGAGAAAGAGAGGCAGGAGTTTGATGGGGAGTTTTTTGGCCAGCAGAGCGACGAGACGATCGTTGAGCTGGTTAAGGCAGCGGACTACTTGGAGATTGAGGAACTGCTGGATTTCGTGATGCCAAGCTTTAGGAAGAGGTTTGGACTTGGAGACGACAAGGGCGTGGAATTTGTTTATACGGCTGTGGCAGAGGCAATCCTTCTCAGGAGTGCCGTATCGGCTTCTGAGGGAGCAAGCAGTTGAGGGCATCGAGACATAATGGTGATGTAAATAAAGAAAATAATAATATCATGTTGTTTAGTTTTGTTTGATCATGTAGAGTTTAAATTACAAATTGATAGTCACACCACAAATACAAGTGTCAAGTCAAAGTGTTTGTAAGGTGTGAGAAGAATAATAGGTTCAAATATCAAATTAACATCGCGTCATTCTTTTAAATTACATGGCTGTTTTTGTTAGTTAGTTTGATCATGTTGTTTTGTTCTCTGCACTGCTGAATTGGAATGTAAATAATTTTTGATCGCTGTATTCAGTTCTATATATTGATCCAATGGTTGCTAGTTCTATATAATTTTTGAATTTAGTTGTTTTGATGAAGAATCTTAATGATAACATTTTGGTATTACATTACAGTTGGCTAGTTTTATATTTATTTTCTTTAGATTGAATCACAATGGTTTTTGAGATTGTGTAGTTGAAAGTTTCGGGAAAACTAGAAATGGGTCTTATTTTTTTATGATTTATTTCTTGGTGGGTTTATGCATTGAGATTAAGAGTTTGGATTTTCTTTGCAAATTTGAAATTTATTATTGAGAATGAATTGTGGGTTCAAGGAATTTGGGTCTGATTTAGAAGTGGCTTGGTGTTTTTAATTGCATATTTGTTTGTGAATGTGGGATCATACATTGTAGATTTTTTCTGATTTTGTAGCTATTGGTGGTGGGATTGGTATTAAAAAATAACTTGGTCTTAACGTTTTGGTATTTTTCATTGGAAGATAGTTTCAGGTTTTGTGAGTGAAAGGGTATATAGTAGATTGAATCACAATGGCCTTTGGGATTTGTGTATTGGAAAGTTTAGGGGAAATTGAGAAGTGGGACTAGTTAATTTCATGGTGAGTTTGTGAATTGAGATTAGAGTTTGGGATTTTCTCAGTTTGAAATTTATCATTGAGAATGAACTTATGGGTTCAGTGAATTTGGGCTTGATTTAAAGGAGGCTTAGTGTTTTTGAATGTCTATTTGGAAAAGAATTGTGGGTCTGCGAATGTGAAGTCTCATACATTGGAGAATTTTACTAATTTGGTAGACTATTTGGTCATAGCGTTTTGGTATTTAACTTTGAAAGAAAATTTCAAGTTTTGTGAATGACGGGTTTATATAATAGCAGGGAGATGAAACCAAAAGTTGTGGAAGTGAACTTGATGACCCTGTTGTCAAATCAACAACATGCATGGAGCCCTGTAGAATAAACCGTGATTTGACATCAGGGCTCCGTGCATGTTGTTGCTGCTTGTAGATTGACTTATACAAGCGCTATTCAACACGGAAATGCATGCATGCCCATTGCTAAGTCCAAGTTGATAGCTGTCCTAGGTTGATTATTCACGTCCCATTTCAAAATCAAGAGACGTAAAAGTATTTCAAAAATCTCCTACTTGAATTAATATATGTCACCAAATCTTTTGAAAATTCAAACTTTAAAAGGAATGGAAAAAAATAAAATAAAATCAAGCAGCAACTTTTACATTTCTAATATTTTTTTTTCCTCTTCAATTTATTAAAAAAACATTTGCTGACTATTGCAATGTCGTTTTCCACTTATTTGGCCAAATATTTTATAACATGCATATAAAATAGCTTAACATCACTTCAAAGTTTCTAACAAATAATTTCACAAATATCTTTTATGCATTTCCAAAATCAAAACTAAAATAAAATATATTTTAAAATCTAATATGTATAGATCAATGTTAAGATTATACACACTCCAAGTTTAAACCAAAATCAGGAAATTCAGAGCTTCACAACAAGTACACAAGATTCTACAGAATAATGTTACTTTGCTTTTACATAACAATGTTTGAAAACTCAACAATACAAATTTAAATAAAAAGAATGTGCAAGGCTAATAATCAACATGTCCACTTGCAGGTTAGCAAAATTAACTGTATTGTTACATGAATGGCTCAATGACATAATCAAGCAATTTCTAGGCAAAACATAAAGCCAAACGTATATTTTGTTAGAAGCAAAAGAGAAGCACTTACAAGTTAAGGAAAAAAGTTTGTAAGCAGCACTTACTAGTTAAGTAGTGCTCTTAATTTTCCTGTTAATTATTTTCTTTTTCACCCTTAGTTATCTTGCCTAATTAACATTTAAACACAAATAATCCATTTGAATGCTTAGACATTAGAATACTAAAGTAAATAAATTAAAATTTAATATTTCAATGTCTGTAATTTATTTGTGTATCAACTCTTTGGAATAAGCACTAAACATAACTGTTGCATTAGAAATGTTCTCAACCGTATTTGCCTGAGGGTCTTACCCTTTTTGTTTCATATGAAAATTTTTCTAAGAAATAACATAAGCATATAATGTTATGAAGGTATGAATATGAAAGTAAAAAATGAAATTGTTAGGTTCTAAAAACAATTGGCAAATCGTGAACACAAACTTGTCTAGATATAGATCTTAGAGTCTATAGGTTTTATTAGACAATGCTCAAGGTGATTCAAGTCAAGATTCAAGAACATACAAGCTGCAAGAAGAAGATTTCATGTTCTGTCTGGTTCGATCGATCGAAAGACAGGCTCGACCGATCGAAAGTCGTATCTGCAGAATTTTAATTAAACCCAAACAGCAGTTCAAGCCCATTAAGGATTAGGGTTTCTAATCTACTTCTCCCAATATATAAAGGAAACCCTAAGCACGTTTTTGTGTGGCTTTTCAGAGAGAAAAGAGTGTGCCTCTTTTGTATTTAGGATTTTGTTCCTAAAAGCTCTCTTATGTCTTCTATCGGTGCTACTCCTTGAAGAATCTCAAGATCCGGTATTGTAGAAGTTGCTGCCTTCTCTAGTCATCAAAGGTGCTGATGATCTAAACCTTCAAGGGTGGTCTTGGAGTCACAAACAGGAGAGTTTATGTTGCTAAACCTTTAAGTAGGATCTCAAAGTCACAAACGGGGGTGTTTGTGTTTTGCAAAGGCCAAAGAAAGAAGGAGTCCGTGGATTCGGAGCTTGCACGTGGTCGTGTCAGTAAGTTCTACTGGTTGGTAGCATTAGGAAGTCAAGCGGGGGTGCTTGTAAGTCCTTTTGTATGAACTTCGATTCTTTCTAGTGGATTTGCTTTTTACCTTGAAGATAGCTAGGTTAAATCCTCCTCAGGTTTTTTACCGGTTTGGTTTTCCTGGGTGATCATATCATTGTCTTATTTATTTTCCACTGCTATGCATGATATGATTGTTTGATTGTGATAACCTAGACTTGGAATTTGGACTAAGTAACAACTTGGCTAATTAACTAGGTTAAATCAATTGTTTTAAGGGGTCTAAAAACTAACAAGTGGTATCAGAGCGGGTTGCTCTTTTGTTTTAGATCTTTTGATCTAGGGGCTGATCCTTGACCCCTGTTGTCATGGATAATTTGAAGTGTCTTTCTGATCATGTTTCTGCTCATGCTTCTGTTGATTTTATTGATGCCTGTGAAACTCTTCGTAAGGAATTATTGAAATCTATGAAAATTGCTAAGAAATTCAAGGAAGAGTTAAAATTGGCTAATCTTGAAAAAGAGGAATTGATTGTTAGATTAGATGAATCTAATAAAAAGAATGAATTTTTGAGAAATCAAATTTCCTCTCAAAATGAGAAGATGAAAAGCTTGGAACAAGAGTTAGTTGAATCTAAAGCTAAAATTGAAAATTTGACTAGTACCAAGCTTGCTGTTGATAACAGAAGTGTTTCTGTTTCTCTTAAGCCTAAAACTGAGAAAGTTTATATCCCTCCTTTTAAGAGGAATAATAAAGAAAAGGCTTATTTTGCTAGGTTAGACAAAGGTAAAAGTTCTGATGTAGACGTTGATGTTTCTAAACCTATGTCTAAACCTACTATTAGAGAACATAATAAATCTGTTTTTGTGCCTACTTGTCACCTTTGTGGTGTTGTTGGTCATATTAGACCAAATTGTTCTTTGTTGAGGCAAGAACCAAAGCCTGTGACTGGAAACCTCACTAGGAATACTGATGTTCCTAAATTTGTTCATGTTTGCCACTTTTGTGGTGTCCGTGGTCACATTCGTCCTAATTGTCATAAACTGAAATTTAAGCATTCTGTGTTTCAATCTAGGATATGTGATGATATTTCTCCTGCCATAAGTCCATATAAATTGTTTCATATTATTTTGAAAAATTTAAGCTTGTTGGCTTGTGAAAGGAATTTGCAGGATTTCAGTCTTTCTCAAAAGATTGGTGTAATTCCTCAAATACACTCTGCTTCACATGGATTTTCACCTACAAAGCCGAAGACTCGTGCTATATGGGTGAGAAAATATTCTCCAAGGTGAGTGTTGCTGACTTGTCCCTGATTTAATTCTTTCAATTGTTTGTGGACGTGTCTTGTTTCTGTTTTTGGTTGTTTTGTTTCTTTTAGAATTTTTTTTTTAAAAAAAAAATCTAAAAATCCAAAAACATTGAAAATTTTCAAAAAGACAAAAATATTTTATTTTGTGTCCAGTTTTATGTTTCTTGAGGATTACATGAATTATGATATCTCTCTTGATTTAGAACATGCTTGACATTGTGGAGAAGCTTGAATAGTATGTGTTATATAAGTGCTAAGCTATTTTTGATTTTATGTGAGTATGTACTAGTTTGTACATGTACTCAAGGGTTAATTAAGAAATTGATATTTCTTGTTTGTGTACCCTCTATAGCTTAGTTAAGCACTGTCATGCATTGCATTTGCATTGTTCATTTAGCATAATGTGTGCTTTTTGTTTTTTGGTCATAAATTTTTTTTAAACCAAAAAGATTTTTGTGTTTTGTATCTCACATCTTGGATTTATAATCAAGGATTGGCCATTTTATTTTTACATAACAAGTTTATGTACCTTGTTTAGCTTTGATGAGCTTATTTATTACACTTGACTAGTTGAAGCTTTGTAGTGCATGTTGTGTGGGAAAGATGTTTATGGTTTTGATCACTTTGTGTTGATCTTGAAGTCACATGTCTTTGACTGTCGGACTTGAACCTTTAGAGAAAGGCATAAATAACCATCTCACCACTGTTCACTAGCCAATCATGAACACCTTAGTGTATATCGTAAGATTTCGTGCTCGAGAAAGTGTAGCACATGCACGAAAAGAACATAAGGTGAAGCCTCGGTTTAAATTGCTTAATACTTAAAATCAAAATTGGTGTGTACTATTAAGCTTGATGCCAAACTCACATGACTTAAAATTGGTATGTATATTATAAGGCATAAATATAAGAAACTTACATGATTGCAAACTTATGTTCTACGAGATGTGAGAGTTATATGATGTAACTCTTTAAGTGATAGTCTCTTTTAAATTCTATGTAATGAATTTTGTAGACTTTGTGATTGATTGCTATTCACATATCACCTCACATGTATCTCAAGCTTTTGCTAGTTGCACACACTACACAAGTTACTATTTGCTAAACTTGGTACATTATATTGTGTGTGATCTTGTTGTGGCCATCCAAGATTACATGTTCCTGGATTTTGATGCAAATTGTCTTTAATGTTTGAGTTTTGGAGACAAATTGGTTGAAAAACTTGTTATTGGAAGATCTAGGTTAAACTCTAGTGCTTTTGAAAAACTTTTAATCTCATACTCATGCATCTTATTCATGAAATATTGTGCTTTAAGGAGTTTCTGCATTAAATTGCTCTGTTTTTCAAAAATTTGATTTTTCCATGCATCATTTATGTTTAGGATTCACATGTATTGCATTGATTTTTTGTATCCATCTTGCAGTTTTGCAGTCATATCTCTCATTGTTTTCACACATAACATGCATACACTTTGCTACATTGGGTACTCAACTTGATCAAAAAATTAATTGATTAATTTTTGAGCTATGTACTTTCTAGTATATGCCTATTTTTATGTGTGAACTGCAGAAAATATTTTTCTTAAGAGTTATGATGGATAATCAATGTGCAAATATTTTCTTTATTCATGCAACTGTTTATGGGTCACATAGTGTCATGTTTGCATTTTATTGAAAGAGAGAATATTTTTTCTTCATGTGTATCCTCAACTTAGTTTTTTTTTTAAAACTTGGTTTGTGTCTTTATCCCCAACCCCGTTATTTTTCCTCAAAATTGTTTTTCCCAAAACTTGTTTTGTTTTTCCTATTTTTATAGGGGGAGAAATTTTTTTTAACCTTTGTTGTTCTTAGGGGGAGTTGTTGCTCTTCATAGGGGGAGTTGTCTCTATTTTCTCTTACTCTGTTGCGTATGTTTTCTGTCTACCTTCTGATTAGGTAGTCTTTGTCAATACATGACAAAAAGGGGGAGACATAGATGACCTATTTGTTTTGTTTAAGGGGAGATAAAATTGTTTTTCAAAGGAGGAGAATATAAAAACTTTTTGATGTATCTAACTTAGGGGGAGAGTTAGAATTTACTTTTGTTTTTTATATTCTGTTTCATATTATTGTTTATATGTCTTTCTTTCCACACATGCGGTGATGTGTTTGTTGAATGTTTTAGGAAAGACAGGTGCATTCTGATCAAGACCTACTACCTCTTCTTGCAACTTCTAGGTTAGGAGTCTTAGATTGGGATTTGTGATATAATTGGGCATTTTATTGTATTGGGTTTTTCTTGTATTTGAGCATTTCATTTTGTATGAAAGTTTTGTCACGAATTGCCAAAGGGGGAGTTTATTAGGTTCTAAATGTTTCGAACAATTGGCAAATCGTGAACACAAACTTGTCTAGATATAGATCTTAGAGTCTATAGGTTTTATTAGACAATGCTCAAGGTGATTCAAGTCAAGATTCAAGAACATACAAGCTGCAGGAAGAAGATTTCATGTTCTGTCTGGTTCGATCGATCGAAAGACAGGCTCGACCGATCGAAAGTCGTATCTGCAGAATTTTAATTAAACCCAAACAGCAGTTCAAGCCCATTAAGGATTAGGGTTTCTAATCTACTTCTCCCAGTATATAAAGGAAACCCTAAGTACGTTTTTGTGTGGCTTTTCAGAGAGAAAAGAGTGTGCCTCTTTTGTATTTAGGGTTTTGTTCCTAAAAGCTCTCTTATGTCTTCTACCGGTGCTATTCCTTGAAGAATCTCAAGATCCGGTATTGTAGAAGTTGCTGCCTTCTCTAGTCATCAAAGGTACTGATGATCTAAACCTTCAAGGGTGGTCTTGGAGTCACAAACAGGAGAGTTTGTGTTGCTAAACCTTTGAGTGGGATCTCAAAGTCACAAACGGGGGTGTTTGTGTTTTGCAAAGGCCAAAGAAAGAAGGAATCCGTGGATTCGGAGCTTGCACGTGGTCATGTCAGCAAGTTCTACTGGTTGGTAGCATTAGGAAGTCAAGCGGGGGTGCTTGTAAGTCCTTTTGTATGAACTTCGATTCTTTCTAGTGGATTTGCTTTTTACCTTGAGGATAGCTAGGTTAAATCCTCCCTAGGTTTTTTACCGGTTTGGTTTTCCTGGGTGATCATATCATTGTCTTATTTATTTTCCGCTGCTATGCATGATATGATTGTTTGATTGTGATAACCTAGACTTGGAATTTGGACTAAGTAACAACTTGGCTAATTAACTAGGTTAAATCAATTGTTTTAAGGGGTCTAAAAACTAACAGAAATCTTTACAGAAATTGCAAAGCCGCACCAACTGATGCTTGCTAAAAATAAAACCTAAGTGGAGTTCATCATCTCTCAATTAATTACAAAGATAATTGATACTAGCCCATAAATCTATAATTTCCCATATTCATTGGGGTTGGAGACTTTAGCATTAAATATACATGATATCATTGTTAAAACTCTCTTATCAAAATTTAAAACTATAAATCAAATTCTTCATACTACCTAAAACGATTGAGAAACAAAGGGTGACAACCATAATTATAAGGAGATGAACATGTAACAGAATCTAAACTCTTTCTCCAGGCTTAACTTGTGCCAAATGGCTTACAAACTGACAATTTCATGCACGCTGCTCTTATTACTAGTAATAAAATGACAAAAAGAAAAATGTTGTAATAGAATTATAAATCTGAAATTGATAGAATACTAAAAAAAGGCTTCCCTTTGGTGGAGAACACAATCAAAGAAACCTTGATTACGAAGGCAAAGTGTTGCATGAGTGGCATTTGCCGCATTTTAAAGTTGGTGACTTCCAAGCATGCACATTTTCACATCCAAATAACTCAACGAACTACGAGGTTAATATAATTATAAGTTATCCAAAACTTTCAAGTGGGAACTTGCATAATTATTATTATTGTTATTTTTTTTATAATACTCTAAAGCTGCAGCTAATAGAGTGACACTCTGTATTACATACCGCAATAACAATACAGACACACCAAATTGCCATAAAACATAGTACATAACCAATGGGCAAACTTGCCATTGTTTGAATGACCTGAGACTCATCACCTAATATTGTAAGCATAAATAAATACATTAATAGATTGCCATAAAACATGGTACATACCCAATGCAAACTTGGCGAGTTTTCAATCATCAACTGATGCAGTGGAAGTGGAAGACATGGTTGCAAACGCCTGCACACAAAAAAATAAATAAATAAATAAATAAAACAATTTTATCATTGGAAAAACCAAGGAACATATTAAAAAATCAATTTTCACATTAAGAAAATCAATTGGTTATCACCAGGAATATGATGACAAAGAAGATCCTTCCCAAAGCAAAACCCAAGTTGTTAAACTTTGAATCAAAACTTCAATGAGTAATGCACAATTTACTGTCAAACTACCTACCAAAAGTTGGGGAAATTTAGACACAAAGCTTGAGAATATATATATCTATGGGAAGACTAGTCATAATTGGGATCCTAAAGTTGACAGAACTATAACGTTGCAAACTTCTTCTTTTTTGAGAAGCCAATGACACATAACCCTGTTCATCAAAATCAGACACCAAGACATTTTATTCCTCAATTTGCATTCCATGGGAACAAACTTAACTAATTTCCTCTAATCTAACCATATATATATATACACATAGAACTATGGCAAGCATGTAGAAATCACAAGAAATTATAAATTATAACATTGAGAGGATATAAATAAAAAATACGGACAAAGTAAACTAATAATGCAGACCTAAAAGAAAAAACAATTGGTTGGATTTGTTGCTCAGACAAAAGCTTGATGATTGTTTTGGCATGGAAAATTGTTTTGGACCTATAATTAGGACAGGTGCTAATGAATAACCAACACTAGTAATTTAGTACTCTCTTGAGAATTTTGCAAACATTATGTCAAAAGAGAAACAAAGCAAGTGAATTTAGGATATAATTTTTTTTTTTTTTTAGAATGTTTAGGATATAATTTAAAATAATCATAATGGGACTAAATCCTTTCTACCATACTTCCATTTGTGAATTGAGGAAGGGTGCTTGCCAATGGTAATATAGCGGAGCCATATGCTAATATGACAAGGAATGAACCAAATTTGATGGCTGGGAACTTGAACTCTACACATTAAAGAAAAAAGAAAATTAATGTAGCCACTACATGAACAACTAACTATATAGGCAAGAGTAAGGGTGTTTAGGGATGGCTAAAGCAAAACTTGGTTGCCAGGGATAGTATTTGGGGTAGACAACTGGTAACTTCCACCTTTTTCTTTCTTTAAACTTTTCTCATGACAACTCTTGATCTGATGTTTACCACTGGGAGCATGATCCTTTTTCTTCAGCCCATTTAAATTTAGGTTGTTCAAATTATCTCCAATAATTAATTCATTATTGCCATCTTTATCTTTAAGTACATTTGCATCTTCAATATCCTTTGCATCGAATAAAGGAATGAAGGGTTCTTAGCTTGTTGCTTCTGAAAATAAATCAGCAAGCCTCCTGCATTTCCCTATTTCATAACATTTCTCCTCCTTGAACACAAATAGTTGTTATAATCTAATAAAAGATAACCCAAATTTTCTCAACCCTCTACTTGACTACTCATAAAGTTTTTGTTGAATCCCATACTTATAGGCCATATCCACTTCAATAGCTTGGGTAGCAGTTACTTTTCTTTTTGAGGGCAACATGTGAGCTTGATCATGAGGTACAAGATCATGATTATGCTCCTTTTTAAAAGCCCACAAAGGTAGAACTGTTGGGTGACTTTGCTTAAAAACCAAAACTTAAGTTTGACGCTTCTGGACTTCCAAAGTATTTGATTTACGGGCTATTACATTTGTGTGCGCAGGGATAAATGTACAAACTATAAAGGTGGGCATCTTTCAAATTTGTTTAAGAGCAAGTTGAATTGTATGCTTAATTTGTAGTTGTGTATGGCATGTGCAAGCTAAAACATAGTTGTCACATTGTCATAGAAAGAAGCATTTAATTTTTTGATAGGTAGAAAGAAGAACTTGAATTATATTTTAGATTTGCTTATCTCTCATATTAGAAGCTCTTAATCTATTGAATAGAGCCCCAAGTTATTATAAAAACTCATCATTGTATGTAATTTATAACTTGAAGATTTAATATTATATAGATTACAGTACAAGATGTTGAAACCACATATATGAGAGGAAAACAAAAGATAGGATGGATAGACAAGATAACTAGCAATGGTAAAACATACTTTCAGGACAAATTTCTCACCAAGCATGCCTTAAAAAATCAAATCAAATCCAAAATTAGAAACTTGAAACTATAATGCTTTGAATTGATGATACTTACATATTTGGCACTGAAATACGAAACCAGTACAAGAGGAATGAGACCAATTTGCCATAACAGTCGCCTCTCAAGTCTCTCTCCTAGAGACATCGTTTCTAGGAACAAAATTTTCAGCAGGCTCGATGAAGGAATAGGTAGTGAAGGCATACGAGGAAACTAAAAGGTAAAATACCATAACTAGGGCCTAGAACCCATTAGGTAGAGACCCTTGAGAAAATCTCTCACATGCCTATACAAGTTGGGACCTATACAAGTTTGACTGAGACTGGCATAATGGTTACAACATTTCTAACATGGGTCCCCAAGTTTCCCTCTTTTCTTCCATTCTTTAAAAAGTTTGATTAATTTGGTTTATAAAAGTTCCTTTTTTGTTCTCCAATTTCAATTTTCAAATAAGGGTCTATGTTAGTTTGGCTTCAAAGTCAATGATGCTAGACAAACATAATCACTTTACTAATAATAGTTTTATAGGTAACTTTTTATTAAAGTGATTTTTTTAATAGAGAGACAATTTATTAATGTGATTTGAACCCTACTAAACCTTCAAAGTGATTTGCTAATTATTAACTATATGTTCTACTACTAACTACCAAAAACCACAAGAAGTCTATGTGATAAATAAAAAGTAGTATCTATATTATGATTCTAATACTATTACTCTCTAAATTAAACTCTAATGAAATTTTATGATTCCTAAAATATTTTATTTTGCTATATCTAAACTAAATTTTAATATCCCAAAATTCTTCTTTATGTATTTTTTAGCTTTATGTTGTAGTCATGCTTGGGAGTTGAAATAATGATATAGGGTATTCTATTTGTTACCTAGAGAACACTAATTTAATAGATTTTTATCTTTTAGACCTATAAATTTATCTAATGGAAACTTCAATTGCACATATGTATTTTCTTATCTTGTTTTTATTATTATTTATTTTAATTTAATTTCTTGCTTAAAAAGGTGTTTATTAAAAACTAAGCTAAATATCATAAAGACATTTAAAATGTAGGATAATTATATTCATTATCATTCTTAAAAACTTTTAGTGAGTGGATATTGCCTTTAGAAAATAGGTACTAAAAAATTATCATAAAAAAATTGATATTTCTTATGTTAAATAGCTACTCTAAGTTTGTGTGTAATCAAAATTTTATATGAATGAGATTAGCATGGTATGACATGAATTTTTGAGTATATAATTTCATAGTTCTTTAGATAAAAGTTGTAACGTCCCTATCAGTTTAAAAAAATAAAATTAAAAAAAATAAATAAAAAATAAAAAAGGTGTAAGATCAGATATTTTTTTGGGTTCCCACGTGCCCCACCTAACCCCACTACCCACTACTCATTTCAATCCATCTCACCCTCCCGTGTCCGGCCATCTCATTTCTTCTTTTCATTTTCTTTCTTTTCTTTTCACTTAAACACACTCCTCTGTATCACTCTCATCCTCTCCACCGACACTTCCACACCACCACCACCATTTCCACCATAGTTTTTCCAGCAAGATCACCAGAAAATTGTTATGAACCTATAAGCACCATCACATCCTTTTTTTGAGGTAAAAATTTCTAATCTTTTTGGTGAGTTTTACACTTTTGCTTCAGGTTATTTTTATCTAAGCTTTAATAATGATACCCATGTGATTTATGAGCATTGGAAGTGATATTTATGTGTTTGTATGCATGGGTTTTGTATTGGTAGAATTATTTGATGAGTGGGTATATGGTTTGTGCTAATGATGACTACCTAAGGTTTATTTATGGTGGAAAATTTAGGGATTTTGAGTTATAACATGTGATGGTTGGTAAATCTAATTTTTCCATTGCCATTGGGTTTATTTGGAGTTAGTTTAAGTTCTAAATTTCTTGTCTTGGAGGATATTTTGATTTTGATTTTGCTTTCATGGGTCTCTTATTGATGTAGTGTAAATTTTATGGAAGCTAATCATGATGTTGGAGATGATATTAAATGGGCTAACTTTATAAATTGGAGTTTATGCCTTGTGAATCAATTTGTTGAGAAACTGGAAGTGGTATATATTATTATTGATGAGGTTAAATACTAGGCTTGCCTAATTAAGTGCTTTTTTGGCAATTCCTAAATTGTAGCTAGATGCAATTTCAAGCTCTATGCTTATTGTGATAGGTTTACTTGATATTGTTTAGGTTCTAACTAATCTCCTTGGAGCTTGGAGAATTAGGATTTTGCGGTTGCGAGGTAAGTAGCTTTTTAATGGGATTTTTGAAAAATAAACATGTTGCATAAATGATGTTTTTGGGTTAGACACACTTTTGAAAACTACCTATGGAAATTATATTTTCCTAAAACTATTGTGTCATAACCTTAATATATACATATGATTATTTATGAAAATGCATCATATTTGGTATTGCATTTGGGGAAATGCATGAATTGTTGATATGGAAAAATGAGCATCTTTTATTTAATCTTTGATAAGGAAATCTTGGATGTTATGGTATATTAGAAAAATTAAAGATGCTTACTACCTGGTTACAAACTATGTATTTGAAAGGAAATGTATACCTGTGAGCTTTATGTGGTTTTGACACCATGCCATGTGTGATTTCCCGGTGATCACCCAATTTGGTTTCCGTAGTCTTTGTGACAATGGAATCAAATCCAGGTCAGTGCCCTTTCACTTTGGATAACGCGTTCTTCCCTGCTGCCCATCGGGGGAAGAGGTTCATTGATTATGTGTGGGTGAGGTGCTGCCCATGGGGCCAAGAGACCACATGCAAAAGAGGTCCTATTTGACGCGCTCTCTCTGCTGCCCATGGGGG
Organism: Quercus mongolica; assembly: GCA_011696235.1. Classification (NCBI taxonomy): domain Eukaryota; kingdom Viridiplantae; phylum Streptophyta; class Magnoliopsida; order Fagales; family Fagaceae; genus Quercus; species Quercus mongolica. The sequence goes on from CM022236.1 coordinate 80,358,351, forward strand.
GAGAGAAAAACCTTGAGGGTATGGGTGAGGCTGCTATCCATGGGGCCAAAAGTCTGCATAACAGAGAGGACAATATCATGCCAGTTGTGAATGGGTGGATCCCCTGACCGATCTATGTGGTAATGTGATATATTTGTGATAATTTACCTTACGTTAGATATTATGGCTTTGGAAATTATATTGTTAGTGCTCACAGATTATAATATATAGTTTCATGGTATTATTTTGAAAAACTTTGTGTTTCATCATTTAATCATTCATGTTACATTATTATTGAAAATGATCTTGCAGTATCCAAGTTAGCAATTTCTCAAACTAAAACATGTTTTGTAAACTGTTTATTATCATGAAACTTGCATTTCCCCCACCCCCATTAATTATGTTATTTACTGGGCGTTAGCTCATCCCACCCTCTAACGGTTTTTCGGATTTATTAGTTATACATTGGGTATGGAGCTTACTTCTTTGGTGATGATTAGAGTGCTATGTTAAATTTGGAGACTTTTGCTATAAATTGTTGGTGACTCGATCTTGCTATGTTCAACAAGACCTTAATTAATTCTATTGGAGGTGGGTCGCTTGAGGTTTGTTAGCCTTTGGCGTGGTAGGCCTAGACTCAATGTTAAGGTTTTTATTCTTGATAAGATTGTGACTTTGTGTAATTTAATTAGAGTTTTATAATATATTCATGTATTATGTGGAGGCACATGATTTTTAGTTATTGTTCATAAATGTGCTATAGAGCTCTGACTTGTAATATGGAGATTTTAGTATGGTTATATATTCTTATCCTGTGGAAAAGAAAGGTAAAGAAAGATCTTCTACAGTTTGAATTATCAAAAAGGACAAATCTACAGTTACCCTTGGGATGTATTTCTCATGCTTTAGACCCTTTTGGGTTTGGGGCATGACAAAAGCTCTATCTTAATTTTTGCAAACAAGGGGTAGGATGTGCCACCAAAACTAGTTTTTATAAAAGTTAGAAAGATTTTGGTCTGGTTTTTTTAAATTAAAAGTTTACTCTTTTGTTTTTGTCTTTTTTGGTAATATTAATTTCCATGGCCTTATTAATTTATTCTCCTTTGATTTTATAATTTTCTCTCACACAGTCACACTAATTATTGGGTCACATAAGCCTATACGCCCCATTTTGCAATCTACTATTAAGTATTAACTAGCCAGACCCAAGAATCCATATAGAGGTTCAGATAAAACCAAGCATCAGCAAATAAATGGATGAAGAAGAAGAGGAAGGAGACCAAAAAAAAGGGGTAAAAACAAAGCTTAGTGGTACGGATTCATAAATCATAACCCATCCAAAGAATAAATGTAAAGCCAAAGCCAAGACCCGCAGAACCATCATTCAGAGTCATAAATCACAATCTGTATGATCAAATGTGAATGTGATTATTTATTTTGTCTGTTGGCATTCAACTTGTCTTAGGAAATCTGTGTTTTTACTAAAAAAAAAATACAAAATAATGTCTGTTCTCTTTTTGTATAGGCTTGATGAACATGCCAATGCCACATTTTGGCCTCTCTTCTTTTTGTTAGCAATGTTAGAATTAATTTGTAATTTTAATAAAGAAATTTCTAGATGATGGCTGTTAGTATTTCAGGTCTGTTGGTGTTCTATGTTCCTAAGGGTCAGTTACTTGTATCTAGAAGTCTAGAAGGCTCTTTCAAGTATAAATGAGTGCTATTGTACTGGTTTATGCAGATCAGAAAAGTTTGCCTAGCATTGTGCAGGAGTAGCAGCTCTGCATCACAAAAATAAAAAACCTTGTAATTGCTATTTATCAATAAAAATTCCGCATATGCCAACAAATTCTGGTATCAGAGCTAGCCTATTCAACCTATTCAGCCTATCCAGCACCTATACAGCACTTGATTTTTCTTTGTTCACCCAGCTTTAAACCTCTCTTTAGTTAATCTTCATGGATGTCAAATCTGGAGATGTCTTGTTTTCTTATTCAACAAACCAGGTTCCTATTTTCAATGGAGAACACTATGACTACTGGAGCTCTCAATTGATGACCATTTTCATTTCCCAAGATCTATGGGATTTGATTGAAGATGGTTTCCAAGACCCTCCTGGAACTGGGAATTCTTCCTAGACTGATGAAAATCAAAAGAAGTACAAGGAGAAATTGAAGAAAAATGCTACTACCTTGAGGATCATTCATCATGGGGTAAGCAAGTCTATCTATCCTAGAATCTTTGGTGTTAAAAAGGCAAAAGATGCATGGGAGATTCTACAAAAGGAGTTTCAAGGCTCAAATAAAGCCATCTCCGTTAAGCTTCAAAATTTGTGGAGAGACTTTGATAATTTGACAATGAAAGAAACTAAATCAGTCAAAGATTTCAATTCAAGAGTTGCTGAGATTGTTAATCAAATCAAGAGCTATGGAGATACTATTCAAGAGCAGAAACTTGTTGAGAAGATACTCCGGAGTTTGCTTCAAAAATTTGATCATGTAGTAGCAGCAATAGAAGAATCCAAAGATCTATCAGTTCTTACCATGTATGAATTGATGGGGTCTCTTGAAGCACATGAAGGAAGGATGAGCAGATTTTCAAGCCAACCATTGGAGCAAGCATTTCAATCAAAGCTGAATGTTTCTCATAATGAATTTTCCAAAGAAGAACAAGGGAAAAGAGGAGGCAACTACCAAAAGAAGGGTCAGTATGGAAAAGGCCAAGGCAACTTCAAAGAAGGGCAAAACAGAGGACGAGGAAGGAATGGAGAAAAATACCAACAAAAACCAGGTACCTCTAGTGGTCAATGTTTTATTTGCAAGAAACCTGGTCATGAGTCAAGGGAATGTTGTTTCAAATGCATTAAATGCAAAATTCCTAATCACTCTAAAAGAAATTGTTGGTACCAAGATAAACAAGAGAAAAATTATGCCAATTTTGTAAAAGACAGTCAAGAAAATCAGTTATTTTATTCTTGCTTGAATGCTCTACATGAAACACAAGATACATGGTTTCTGGATAGTGGATGCAACAATCATATGACAATGAATTCCAAGTCTTTTGTGGAACTTGATCGGAGCTATACTTCTGTAGTAAAGCTTGGAGATGGGAAGCTAAAGAAAGTTGAAGGAAAAGGAACCATTGTTGTCCACACTGAAGAAGGTAACCAAAAATTTATTCATGATGTTCTTTATGTGCCAAGCTTATCACAAAACCTTCTTAGTGTTGGTCAATTGCTTAGAAAAGGTTATTCTTTGTACTTTGATGATGGTGTGTGTACTATGTATGATAAGAAAAACAAATTGACAGTGGCAAAGGTTGGAATGTCACAAAATAATGTTTTCCCTTTTAGCATGCCATTACATGAGAAAATTGCTTGGAAAAGTGAGGCTATTGATGAGTCTCATCTTTGGCATCTAAGATATGGCCATTTGAACTATCAAGGCCGTCAATTGCTAAAGCAAAGAAATATGGTGGTTGGTCTTCCTTCAATTCAGAAAAATGACAACATTTGTGAAGGCTGTATATATGGCAAGATGCATCGTCTTCTATTTCCAAAGACAGCCTGGAGAGCTTGTGCTCCTTTAGAGCTTATGCATGCAGACATATGTGGTCCAACTAAAACTCCATCACTGAGCAACAAAAGATATCTTCTTTTGTTTGTCGATGATTATACAAGGATGATGTGGATTTATTTTCTTGATCAAAAGTCAGAAACATTCTCATTTTTTCTTCAGTTTAAAGCTCTTGTTGAAAGGCAAAGTGGTCATCAAATGAAGACCTTGAGAACTGACCGTGGTGGGGAGTTTATCTATAAGCCATTTATGCAATACTATAAAGAAAATGGCATTCAAAGGCAACTCACAGTTCGAAGAACTCCTCAACAAAATGGAGTAGCTGAACAGAAGAATCAAACAATTGAAGAAATGGCTAGATGCATGCTTAAGGGCAAGGGATTACCCAACATGCTATGGGCAGAAGCTGTCAACACAGCAGCATATATTCTCAATCGCTCTCCAACAAAAGCAGTTAGAGACAAGACTCCATTTGAAGCCTGGCATAAGCAAAAACCTATGGTGAATCAGCTTAAAGTCTTTGGCTGCATAGCATATGCTCATATTCCCTCACAAGAAAGAGAGAAGTTTGATGAAAAGGGGGAAAAGTATATCTTCATTGGCTCTAGTGATGAGTCTAAGGGATTTCGCCTTTTGAATCCCAAGACAAACAAGCTAGTGATTGCAAGAGATGTTATTTTTGATGAGTTGGCAGCATGGCAATGGGAGGAAAATGTCCAAGAAAGAAAAAACTTGGAAGTTCCTGCTTCTCTTGATTTTCAAGACAAGTCTAATTCACTTCCAAGCATGAGTTCTGAAGAAGCCCCAAGAGCAACATCATCTCCAACTAGATCTTCAAGCACTGTCTTGCCAAATTCAGATACTTATGATTCAGACAGCCCTCTAAGGAAGTTTCGCTCATTGTCAGATATATATCAATCTTGTGAATTTGCATTATTTTCTAGTGAGCCACAAACCTTTGAAGATGCTGCAAAGGAGAATATGTGGGCAAAAGCCATGGATGAAGAAATTGCTAGCATTGAGAAGAATCAGACATGGGAGCTTGTGGACCTACCTAATGGAAGAGATGTGATTGGCTTAAAATGGATTTACAAAACTAAGTACAATGAAGATGGCTCAATTCAAAAGCATAAAGCACGTTTGGTCGCAAAAGGCTATTCGCAACAGCCTGGAGTAGATTCCCATGAAACATTTGCACCCGTTGTTCGCATGGAAACTATTAGAACTTTCTTAGCTCTTGCTGCAAAAATGGAGCTTGAAGTACTTCAGCTTGATGTTAAGTCAGCATTTTTAAATGGTGACTTAGAAGAAGAAGTGTACGTAGAGCAACCGAAGGGATACATGAAGAAAGGCGAAGAAGACAAAGTCTATCAACTTCGAAAGGTATTGTATGGCCTAAAGCAAGCTCCAAGAGCTTGGAATAGCAAAATTGACGGCTACTTTCGCCAAAATGGTTTTCAAAGGAGCATATGTGAGTCATCGCATTATGTCAAGCGTGAAGGTACTAGAGATTTTCTAGTAATTTGCTTATATGTTGATGATTTGACCTATATGGGCACAAATAGGAAGAAGGTTGAAGATTTTTAAAAAAAAAGGCCATGATGAAAGAATTTGAGATGACTGATTTGGGTTTGATGAAATACTTTCTTGGTTTTCAAGTGCAATAGTCTACAGGTGAAGTTTTTATTTGCCAAGAAAAGTACATTGAAGATTTGCTTAAAAAATTTCACATGGCAGCATGTAAACCAGTGTCCACACCTATGTCTTCTAATGAGAAATTGCAGCGAGAAGATGTAGCGGAAAAGGCAGATGCAAAGACATATCAAAGCTTTGTTGGTTCTTTGATTTATCTCACAAATACAAGGCCAGATATTGTTCATTCAATCGGCCTTATATCAAGGTTCATGAATCATCCTAGCAAGCTGCATTATATAGCAGCAAAAAGAATTCTTCGCTGCCTGCAAGGCACCAAGAAGCTAGGCATTTTGTACAAAAAGGAGAATGGCAACAATCTTGTTGGTTTCACTGACAGTGATTAGGCTGGATCACTTGATGACAGAAAAAGCACGTCTCGCTACATCTTTTGCTTGGGATCAAATGTGATTGCTTGGAGTTCAAAGAAGCAAAAGACAGTTGCCTTATCTTCAGCAGAAGCTGAATATATTGCAGCAACTAATGCAACATGTGAAGCTATTTGGCTAAGGAGATTACTTTCATATTTGCAACAAAAAATTGAAGAACCTATTGTTATTTGCTGTGACAATATGTCAGCTATTGCAATGACTAAGAATCCTATTTTTCATGCAAGGACAAAGCACATTGAGCTTAGACACCATTTTATTCGAGACTTGATTGGTGAAGGTGAAATCCAACTGCAATTTGTCAGTACCAATGATCAGCCAGCAGATGCTCTCACCAAAGCAGCTACAGTTGACAGAATGGAGTGGTTCAAGAAGCAATTAAAGATTACAAATTAAGAGGGGGTGTTAGAATTAATTTGTAATTTTAATAAAGAAATTTCTAGATGATGGTTGTTAGTATTTCAGGTCTATTGGTGTTCTGTGTTCCTAAGGGTCAGTTACTTGTATCTAGAAGTCTAGAAGGCTCTTTCAAGTATAAATAAGTGCTATTGTACTGGTTTATGCAGATCAAAAAAATCTGCCTAGCATTGTGCAGGAGCAGCAACTCTGCATCACAAAAATAAAAAACCTTGTAATCCATTGCTATTTATCAATAAAAATTCCGCATATGCCAACAAGCAAGATAACCATCTTCATTAAAGCTAGCTTCGCCTTCTCAAAACTAGCTGCAAACAAACTCATATAAGATCTGTTATTTAATGTGCTAAGTGACTAGCAAAGGAAACAGAAAATGAGGTCAAGAGAGCATATAATAATTTCTCATCAACATCTTCCCATTTAAAGGAGGGACATTTATCCACTATTATAGCATATATCATTTCAACCAATTGTTCTTCATAACCAACTTTGAAAAACTTCTAGCGGAGAAAGGATTGTTGAAGAAAATGAGTAAAAAGATAAAAGAGATAAAATATGCTAAATACGTTGAAAATTTTGTAGCTTAACCTATGTATTCCTCCTAACTTAGTGAGTGATAGCTTATATAATTAATTGATGAGAGTTTTATATATGCCCTCTCATTTTGAAAATGACAGTCTATTACATAGTTCTTTGTAAAACATTAGTTCAATTTTGATTATGACCAGAAAATGAAATATATTGTCGGTATATATATATTAGTTAAAGGCCTGTGCGTTGCATGGTTTACTTAAAAAACTATATATGTAAATAATTTAAAAGATTCAAAACTATATTAATAATTAGTTAGTCACATTATAAAACATATTAATGTTACGACATATAATTAATACTTACATTTGTGTCAATTTTTATGAGCACAGTGTGTAATATATAAATTTTACATATTAAAACATAAAATAATGATATACAATCAAAATAAACATTAAATTTATTTTAAATTATATACTTGAAACTTTTGCTAATAGAATTTTAGATGAAGTAGAATTTTTAATTTCTTATAGTTTAGAAAATAGATTGTTATTCATAGTAAATTATTGCTAAAAGTGTTTGATCTACATTAACTATCTATTGCCACTATATTGATAATTTATGACAATTAACTATTTTTATGCATTTAGTAGTATAACCTATTACCAAAATACTTTAATTTTGAAAGGAAAAAATTGAAAAGGAATGGGCATTTTGAGGAGATAAAACATGGCATTTGGGGCTTATGAGCATTAGTTTGACTTTTCTAATGCATAATGTAAACAAAGAAAGAATAAGTATTAACGTTATGTGTGGAGTAAAGTTGCTTGAGATGATTATATATGAGATCTTCACATGCTTTGTAACCAAATTAACAAACAAACTCTTCATAAGAGTTTCATTAAAAAGTAAAATAAATACTAAACTAAAACTCTTAACTCACGGAAAAACACTAAAATTTGTAAAACTTAAACTTTTTCAATTGTGTGGATTGAAAATTTTAAAAGTAGATAAATTAACACTTAAATTAAACTGAGGACAGAAAAATGTGTATTGACAAAACCAAAATTGTAGATAATTCATACAGTGATGAACAAGAAAAAAAGTTGATATTAACAATTAAGCTTTTGTATCTATCCAAAAATTAATATAGCAATAGTTTAAAAGTTGTAAACTTACTAAATTTAGTTGAAATTGAATTTTAGTGGAAATAGAATTTTATACTGTTAAAATTTTAGCTAATAAACTTTAATCTCAAGCAAACTATCTTCGTAAAACAGTGTCATTAAAAAGTAAAATCAATATTAAATTTAAACTTAAACTCTCTTAATTCAAGGGAAATAAACATGTGAAATTCATAAAACTTGAACCATTTCAAGTTTCTAAGCATGATTGATGAAGATAAATAAAATAATATATATATCTAAAAATTCATAATAATGGAAAATTTAATGATTGATAAAAATCATGTCTAACTGAGAAGTTGATATGAACAAAAGTATAATGTTAGTCTAATTTGTGGAGTTTGATAGGTCAAAAATGAATTAACCCCTCGTGATAAATTAATTGATTAATTAGCCAAGTTTATTAATTAATTAAATTAACATGCAAAGCACGTGGTAGCACAAACAAATCACCAATTATACTAAGTGAAGCAAAAAATAAATTTGACACGAGTGATTTGTTTAGGAATGGGGAAAACCTACACGGCAAAAACCCCAACGGGTGATTTTAAGGTCACCACTCCCGAGAATCCACTATTATCAAAACAAGTGGTTACAAATAAAAGAATCTCAATACCTTCTACCAACCTACAGTTGAACCCGTACCCCAATACCCAATTGGACTTGTTTTGTAGTGACAATCTCTCATTTGTAATGCACGGCTCCCAGTACATGACTAACCAATTGCACAAATCCCAGTACGCGACTTCAATTACCAACTAGAGAAAGTTGTTGGTTGCAAAATTCTTCAGTTCATCCAGACGATGAAGATCAAGAAGATGTTTGGTTACAAAAGCTTACGGTGCACAAACACAACAGCTTCTTTACAAGAAAGATGAACTAAGGCAAATTCTGTCTTCGGTCACAATTTGCATGAACAAACTTTGCTCAACACTTGTGCAACTTGTGTCACCTTTGACGGCCCTTAAAATAATCATTTTATATGTCTAGTGTTGTAAGAAAAGAAAACCCAAATACATAATCATGGATTGGAAGAAAACAGAACAGAAAAATCTGTTTTTCTTAAACCTCGACAGATAGCTAGCTATCGATCTACTGTCAAGCCACGAGGCTGGAAACAGCTCTTAAAGCTTGATAGATGCTAGTTGTCGAGTTTTAATGACAGGCACTTTCTCAGCTTGAATCTTGGACAGACTTGCATGGTTTTAACACTTGATCTTGAAATAAGGTTTCTTGAAGTATTAAACTACCCAAATACAAGTAAAGTGTGTTTTGTCAAAGGATTAGCCAATTACATAAAATAGTGACATATGTTTTTAACATGTGAAACACATATGTCCTAACAGAGTTAATGTTAATCTAATTTGTTGAGGTGTAAAGCTGAAATCTAAATCTTTAAAACATCATGCTTTTTCTCAATTATTCTCCTCTTTATTGATAAAAATTTTACTACTCAAGAAAATTAATTTAATCTAATAATGCACATATAAACATAACACAAATACAAATGGAACCCTTGTTGTAGGAGAGAATACAAAATTTTGTAATTCTTAAATAATTAATAGATAAAGCATATATATTTATAGTGTAAGGGCACAAAATCTTTATCGGCCCAACAACGATGTTGGGCTCGCACACGGAAAGTCCCTCACAATAATATTTGTAGAGAGTGGGCTTGAAAGGCCAGCGTTGGATCACAGAGCGTTATTTCGGGCCGGATTGTAGGTGAGCCAATATGGGAAAAGACTTTGGGCTGGACATTCATGCCCTTCGATCCTGTGACTAGGGGGATTTGGCTCCTCGGATCATGTCCGAGGAGCGATGATGCTGTCCCCGATTACCCGTCGGTGGGTTTTTGTGTGGTGTCCGGCATATATTATCCAGGCATTCTCTTTCATCAAGTCTCTCTCCAGAAGCTCGATGGGAGATCCCCTTTTTGGTTACATAGCATTATCTTTTATACTAGCCTACGTTCGTTGTCCTTCGTCCACGTGTAGGGTCGATCTTCCCAGGACAGATATCTGTCCCATCAGTCTAATCCTAAAATCGCTGGAGATGATTCATAAAGCCTAAGATCCTGGCTCTGTTAGGAGCAGTGTCATGTCAGGGAAGGGTATTAAAGACAACTTCCCTAGGATATTTTCTGATCTTTCTAGCTCATTCGTGTTCCCTTTCTATCCATGAGGTTTTGGGCCTGCCGAGGACGAAACCGTCCTCGGCTGTGTCTTCGGGCCACTTTTTATATTTCCTAGTTTTGAGCTTGGGCCTTGGCCTCCTTCAGTTTAGGACCGGTGGAATTCCCTTAAGCGCGTGGGCCGGACCCATAAACTATTGGACCCCACATTAGCCCCTCAAAATCCTGCTGTCCAACGTCATGGTAGGACAGGTGGATTTTGATGATGTCAAGCCTTTATTGCCGTTCACTTTCTTCGGATCTTGATCAACGCTGGCGACTCTTCCCCTCCCCAAGGAACGTGCTGGTTTACGAGCCGTTTTTCCTGGATTTGCGTACGTTGCCGTTATGCCGCGTGGTTATCTGCAGCGTGTCTTTAATATCTTCCCATTCACGAGAACTCCCAGATATAACGGTTACTGATGGTGTGGGAGAACGAAGCGGCGCGTTATACTCTGGATTTCCCTGGGGATCTGAGTGTGTTACATACCCTCTTCTTCGTCCCCTATATAAAGAGAGAAGACAGAGGGTGACTTTTTCATATCTGAATCCCTCACGTTCTTCCCAGAATCCACTTCCTCCACCCGGTTACTCCCTATTCAATAATACCCCTCTCATAGTAATCCACCATGAACAAATCCTCCCTTTCCCAGAAACGCCATGTCCTAACGAAACTCGAGGTGGCTCGGTCGGGGCAGGGATGGCGGAGGCTTAAGACTTGCCTCCCCATTCTTTTAGCCAAAATCCGAAGCAGGGACTCGTCACACCCTATTTCTGGTGTGACTGAGTCGAAAACCTCCCTTGTCATCTCCATCTGCTCTCTCATGAGCATACCTAATATGGCTCCCCTTTTCCCTCTTTTGCTCCTTTTACTTTCTTTTCATTGCTTCCCTCTTCTTCTCCTCCTTCCCGCTCATGTCCTCCATCTTCTTTTTCCCTTGCATTCTTCAGCGACAAGAGTTTGCTGAAGTGCTTCCATGTGTTCCAATTCTTCTTCCTTCTCCTTCATTATTTTTGTATAAGGATCTTCCCCCGATATGAGCAGTACTGAGGCATAGATTTCAGAGAGACTTCAAAGGCGAGTTCAGAAGATACCTGATGATTTACTTATTTGTATTATGGATGTTGTTACTGTTTTAGCAGTTCATTTTTTTTTGTATAGGCTTGTTTAAGCCCTTCCTTGTACGTTGTAACAATTTTTCATATTAATAAAAGTTATCGTTACTCTATTTCGTATGTCTTGTTTATATATTCTAACAAATGTGAAAGCGCTGCTCGGCATAGTAGTATAGCATTTGAATCAATAATAACTAAGGCCAAAGTAATCGTTGACAAAAAGATGCCACGATAACTTCAGCAAAATTATTATTCAACATAACAATCCGACCAGTGAGGAATAAGACTTATCTTAAAATTAGCCGCAATGGGTACTAAATGCTCGATAAGGTGTAAGAAGTAGTCGTCCGAGGACATGTTACACACCGGATGAACGGCCTCCTTAGGTTGACGATCATTAGGTTGTTCTGCCATCTCCATGACACGCGAGCCTTAACCTTTTCCAGTATTTAAGCCGGGAAATTTCTTCATTCGAGCAATTGATTTCCCTAGAAGCCTGAGTCCGAGGACTTTGCAAAACCTGGGTTCTGTTCAGGACTTAGGCGTTTTATCTTATGTACTTGATTTTTCCCTCAGGCTTGAGTCCGAGACTTGTGTCTTTATCGGTACTTGGTTTTCTCTTTTAGCTTGAGTCCGAGGACCATGCAAGCCTTAGGTTCTGTCCAAGACTAGTATCCTTATCAGTACTTGGTTTTCCCCTTTAGCTTGAGTCCGAGGACCATGCAAGCCTTAGGTTCTGTCCAAGACTAATGTCTGCATCAGTGCTTGGTTTTTCCCTTTTAGCTTGAGTCCGAGGACCATGCAAGCCTTAGGTTCTGTCCAAGACTTTGAGTTCAGATTTTTCCCTTTCATTAAGCATTTCCTGAGGTGCTAAACAGGGTGTCCTTGGGCCTTCACGCAAAGCGGGACTGGGCCGCGAATTCAATGAATCCGCGGATTAAGAGATATTTCTGCAACCTCTGGCCATGCAGTACTTCTCTGACGTCCCAAGGATCGAGGCGCGCCTTTACGAGGCCCCTTGAGTCTCTTGGCTGCAGTTGACGTTGGAAGTTGAACCAAGACCACTTTGTCTGTAGTGCTCCTTGGGACGCCGCGTGAGTTGACTGCCATCGTCTTGTCTTTTCAATTAAATAGGAGGGAGAGAGGGTTGCTCTATATATACACCCATCCTTTTGGTTCTCTCTCACGTCATACTTCCCATATCCGGGGCTCTCCTTTCTTGGCATAACATGTTGAAGGCGAGGATTGGGCAGAAAGAACTTTCTCCGCCGCAGAGGCGCCGTGTCTTCATGAGGCTTATAACAGTAAGGTATGGGCACAGGAAGCACAAGTTCAGGAGAGTACTCCCTCTCGACCGAGGGGGAACGGCGTCTCTCCTTCTTTTAGTCAAAATCCGAAGCAGGTTCTGTTCATGCCAGCACTCTGGTATGTCAGAAGAAAGATTCTCCGCCATCAGCGCCTCTGCTTAGCAGCAGGCGAATATTTAGAGAAAGCCCCTCAGTTTCCCGCTCCCTGCACCTTTCCTTCAACGGTGTCAGGCTCAAGTTGGGTTTCTTTGGCTGTCTGAGTTATGGGCATGTAGGAGCGCGGGGGAAAAATAAGGTCTCGGAGCTGTAGCCAACCTTTCCTCCGACATACCTCCTCGGCTTTCTCCAGCTTTCTTGTATTTTTCTTTTTCTTGCTTATGTAGTAAGCTTTGATGTAGGCTGATTCCAGCTTTTCATTGAACACTGTACTATTTCTTCGTTGTAATAAAAATGGAAATTGATTTACATGTTTTAAGCGTTGATCTACTGGGCAATATAGCTTTGTGGACGAATGTGCTCTATGTATGGGTTGCTTTTGAGAATATTTGTAGCAGAGCTACTTTGAAGCGTAATCTAATCAACTCTCATTTATCAGCACTATCAGGCATTATATCGATAATTTGTAATAAATCAAAATTAGGAAACTGACCGGGGTAGCAGTTGAATAATCTTGTGATAAACGCGCAAATGTCGCCCAAGAATGATGATCTCCTCATGATCCATCCGATCTATCGAACGGGAAGTAGGGTACTCCGATCTTGCTTTTGTGTATTTGGTTTTTTATTTGCGTATTTGGTTTCCCCATAGGCTTGAGTCCGAAGACCATGCAATGCCTTGGTTCTGTCCGAAATTTGCAAGACTTCTTCCTTGTACTTGGTTTCCCCACAGGCTTGAGTCCGAGGACCATGCAAGGCCTTGGTTCTGTCCAAAACTTGTAAGATTTCTTTTTTGTACTTGGTTTCCCCACAGGCTTGGGTCCGAGGACTATGCAAGGCCTTGGTTCTGTCCAAAACTTGTAAGATTTCTTTTTTGTACTTGGTTTCCCCATAGGCTTGGGTCCGAGGACCATGCAAGGCCTTGGTTCTGTCCAAAACTTGTAAGATTTCTTTTTTGTACTTGGTTTCCCCACAGGCTTGGGTCCGAGGACCATGCAAGGCCTTGGTTCTGTCCAAAACTTGTAAGATTTCTTTTTTGTACTTGGTTTCCCCACAGGCTTGGGTCCGAGGACCATGCAAGGCCTTGGTTCTGTCCAAAACTTGTAAGATTTCTTTTTTGTACTTGGTTTCCCCACAGGCTTGGGTCCGAGGACCATGCAAGGCCTTGGTTCTGTCCAAAACTTGTAAGATTTCTTTTTTGTACTTGGTTTCCCCACAGGCTTGGGTCCGAGGACCATGCAAGGCCTTGGTTCTGTCCAAAACTTGTAAGATTTCTTTTTTGTACTTGGTTTCCCCATAGGCTTGGGTCCGAGGACCATGCAAGGCCTTGGTTCTGTCCAAAACTTGTAAGATTTCTTTTTTGTACTTGGTTTCCCCACAGGCTTGGGTCCGAGGACCATGCAAGGCCTTGGTTCTGTCCAAAACTTGTAAGATTTCTTTTTTGTACTTGGTTTCCCCACAGGCTTGGGTCCGAGGACCATGCAAGGCCTTGGTTCTGTCCAAAACTTGTAAGATTTCTTTTTTGTACTTGGTTTCCCCACAGGCTTGGGTCCGGGGACCATGCAAGGCCTTGGTTCTGTCCAAAACTTGTAAGATTTCTTTTTTGTACTTGGTTTCCCCATAGGCTTGGGTCCGAGGACCATGCAAGGCCTTGGTTCTGTCCAAAACTTGTAAGATTTCTTTTTTGTACTTGGTTTCCCCACAGGCTTGGGTCCGGGGACCATGCAAGGCCTTGGTTCTGTCCAAAACTTGTAAGATTTCTTTTTTGTACTTGGTTTCCCCATAGGCTTGGGTCCGAGGACCATGCAAGGCCTTGGTTCTGTCCAAAACTTGTAAGATTTCTTTTTTGTACTTGGTTTCCCCACAGGCTTGGGTCCGGGGACCATGCAAGGCCTTGGTTCTGTCCAAAACTTGTAAGATTTCTTTTTTGTACTTGGTTTCCCCATAGGCTTGGGTCCGAGGACCATGCAAGGCCTTGGTTCTGTCCAAAACTTGTAAGATTTCTTTTTTGTACTTGGTTTCCCCACAGGCTTGGGTCCGGGGACCATGCAAGGCCTTGGTTCTGTCCAAAACTTGTAAGATTTCTTTTTTGTACTTGGTTTCCCCACAGGCTTGGGTCCGAGGACCATGCAAGGCCTTGGTTCTGTCCAAAACTTGTAAGATTAGCCCTTAGACCATGGCGAGGGGATTTGGCCTGAAGCCGGAAGCCCCTAGAGCTGCCCGCGCTGTTGACACTGCAGGGCGTAGCCCCTAGCAAAAATTCGAGTCGGAGCAACGACTGCATGTCGCCGGAGATGGAGGAAATCCCACAAACCTCAGCTGGCTAGAGAGTTGACCCAAACGCCTCCTGCGCCAGCGCGCAAGCCTTCCCACAGACGGCGCCAATTGTAAGGGCACAAAATCTTTATCGGCCCAACAACGATGTTGGGCTCGCACACGGAAAGTCCCTCACAATAATATTTGTAGAGAGTGGGCTTGAAAGGCCAGCGTTGGATCACAGAGCGTTATTTCGGGCCGGATTGTAGGTGAGCCAATATGGGAAAAGACTTTGGGCTGGACATTCATGCCCTTCGATCCTGTGACTAGGGGGATTTGGCTCCTCGGATCATGTCCGAGGAGCGATGATGCTGTCCCCGATTACCCGTCGGTGGGTTTTTGTGTGGTGTCCGGCATATATTATCCAGGCATTCTCTTTCATCAAGTCTCTCTCCAGAAGCTCGATGGGAGATCCCCTTTTTGGTTACATAGCATTATCTTTTATACTAGCCTACGTTCGTTGTCCTTCGTCCACGTGTAGGGTCGATCTTCCCAGGACAGATATCTGTCCCATCAGTCTAATCCTAAAATCGCTGGAGATGATTCATAAAGCCTAAGATCCTGGCTCTGTTAGGAGCAGTGTCATGTCAGGGAAGGGTATTAAAGACAACTTCCCTAGGATATTTTCTGATCTTTCTAGCTCATTCGTGTTCCCTTTCTATCCATGAGGTTTTGGGCCTGCCGAGGACGAAACCGTCCTCGGCTGTGTCTTCGGGCCACTTTTTATATTTCCTAGTTTTGAGCTTGGGCCTTGGCCTCCTTCAGTTTAGGACCGGTGGAATTCCCTTAAGCGCGTGGGCCGGACCCATAAACTATTGGACCCCACATATAGAATTTTATATAATGGATTTCATGGATTTAAAATTTCATTTATGACTCATAAGCAAAACCTTAAAAAAAATTAAAAAAAAAAAAAAAAACCCCACAAAAACAAAGTAGAGAAATACATACCTGTAATAATCTGGATGGTAGGTTTGATAAAGACTTCTACTATGGATTTCCAAAACATCAAATTGCCTAAGTAATAAGGAAAAAAAAAAACAAACAAACAAACAAAGGAGAGTTAGATTTCTAAACAACATAAAAACTGTGAGAGAATGAGAATTATTGATGATGGGGGAGAGAAAAGAAGAAGAAGAAGTTGTGCCTAAGAATATATAAGAATACAATGAAAAAAAAATATATATATATATATATATATAGAGAGAGAGAGAGAGAGAGAGAGAGAGAGAGAGAGAGAGAGAGAGAGTTTTCAATTGTGAGGAAATTAGATTTCTAATCATTCTAGGAATTATATGAGAAGAATAATTAACTTAAGATGTATGTTTGTCCACAAAAAAAAAAAAAAAAAGTCATATAGACCGAGTGAAAAAAATTAGAAGTAATTTTCTCAAAAAAAAAAAGTGTCATATAGATTGAATATGTTGATGAATACATTGCTGTTTATTTATTTATTTATTTTTATACATGTATTATGTTGTTGTTTTTTTACATGTAATAATATAATTTAAATATGTGTAACATGTTTTTTTTTACACGTGATAATATAATTTAAATAAAAAAAGGGTTAGATGAAAAGATTAGATTGTAATCAAATTAATATTTTTATCAAATTAGAAATTATAGAAGAAGGAGATAAGAACAAAAATAATTATATTTATTTTTAAAAAAATCTAAAGAAAAGAAAATTCTGCAATTTGGTGCAGTCACTTGGTACAACTACGGCTTCTAAGCTCAACTTTTATTATATAGTACTAGTATTATGCCCGTGCGTTGCACGACTTTAGTTATAAACTTTTAGTATAATTTTATTGAAAAATAATAAATTAATAATCTTTTGAATTTAGATTATATAAATTGCATATAAATTATTGTTCTTAAAAGTATCAAGCAATCACACAAATTATTTATATAAAAAATTTCCTAAATTTAATAATTTAAAACCTATGGAAACTTAACCAAAGGTATTTCATTTGCCAAAAAAATAAACATAATTCTCTTCTAACTTATCGGTTGTCTTATAATGACATTTTTGTAGTGCACACATGTAATATTACTAACAACAAAAATAAAAATGAGAAATAGTAACATAAAAATTGTACTAAAATTAATCTAATCTAATAATGCACATATAATCATAACTCAAATACAACCTAGAAATAAAAAAGATGAAACCCTTGTTGTAGGAGGAAATACAAAATTTGATCATTCCTAAATCATTATTAGATAAAGCCTATGAGGAAAAAAAAGGATTTTTTTTTTTTTTGAGAAATAATTACAACATGCTGCTAACCTCGCAGCTCGAACCCTTTTCCCCCTAGACCCCCAAGCACTTTGTGCATGAAGAGATGTCAATTCAGCTACAAGGAAAAAAAAGATGAATACAAATAATTCATAAATGCAAAACCAAACAAAAGAAATAGAAAAAAACGAAACATATTTTTTTAGAATAAAAAGGAAGAATAATCCAACATTTACCCTAACACAAATGGTACATCAAAGTAATAAATGCAGTATCAAAAAATTAAATAAAGAGTAATAGAAGTAAATTTTCCTTAAAAAGTCGTAATATATGCTTATGAAAAATGATCTTATGAGTTAATTTAATGAATTCCATGGTATGTATGAATTCCACATGACATTTCACATGTTAAGAGAGAAATCTCATGAGATGCCAAGATGCCTTCTTGACTTAGATATCCATCTTCCACACAATCATACAAAACAAAGTTCAAAGAGAGGCCTACACATCTTTAGCTTTTCAAGAAAAGTAGCTATTAGTCTTTCATCAATCCCTAATGAATATATCAAAGTTTTTTTCTTTTTTTTCCATTACCTTTATGTTTAACTCAAATAATAATTGATGCGGACAAATCATGAAGGTGAAATATTTATAGAAGAAGGTGAAATATTTATAGGGGTTTATATAATATATTTCATGCTTTTAATGACTCATAAGAAAAACCATAAAAAAAAAATAAAAACACACAAACACAAACACAAAAATAACAAAGAAGAGAAACATACCTATAATAATATGGATGGTGACTTTGATAAAGCATTCTACTACAAACAAAACCAACTCAAATAATAACTAATGACAAATCATAAATGTGAAAATATTTATATAGGCTTATATAATGAATTTCATGGATTTAAAATTGACTTTATGACTCATAAACTGAACCATAGAAAAGAAAAATAAAGTGAACAAACATACTTGTAATAGAATGGATGGTGACTTTGATAAAACATTCTACTACGAACAAAACAAACTCAAATAATAATTGATGTTTGACAAATCATAAAGGCGAAATATTTATACAGGTTCATATAATTGATTTCATGGATTTAAAATTGCATTTATGACTTATAAGTGAAACATAGAAACAAAAACAAAAATAGAAACATACATGTAATAGTGTGGTTTTAATAAAGCATTCTACTGCAAACAAAAAGAAAGATACAAACTTATTATTAATAATGGGGAGAGAAAAAATCGATTAGAACAATAAGTACTGTTTCTATCTCCAAAATATTTATAAAAAAATAAAAGAAAAGAAAGAAAGAAGTCGTATGTGGGTTCCTTGGATGTACTGATTTATAACCTTTGGCTTTTACACAGCATCTTCAGATGTCCCACAACGAAATGGTACACTACTCCTTCGCTTCACAGCTTATAAGGCAGAAAGTGGGTGAAGACAGAACTAGTGGTACACTACTCCTTCAGCTTCACGCTTATAAGGCAGAAAATGGGGGGAGATTCATTCCATGTGGGATGCATGAGGAAAGTATAGAAAGCCAAAGGCTACTAAGTAATTCCAAAACTGTACCCACACCGTATATGAAGAAGTTGTGCATATGAATATATAAGAATACACTTAAAAAACTGTATATATAGAGAATTTTCAATTGTGAAGAAGCTAGATTTCTAATCAATTTAGGAATTATAAGAGAAATACAATTATTAGAATAAGATATGTATTAAAAAAAATATCACAATTAATTTTTTTTTTTTTTTAAAAGAAGAACAAAACGTAAAACTCATCACTTAGGATGCATGTTTATCCAAAAAACTTAGAGGTTAGGACTTGGCAGAGTTCAATTAGACATAGAATTTCAAATTATATTGAAGTAAAATTATAAGAGAAATTATTAGATGGTTTGGAATTAAAGAAACACCAATTCTATGTGAAATTCTAATCAATAGAGTGTATTTTTATCTAAAATTATTTTTTATCTATAATTTTTAATTTTTAATTTTAAATAAAATATTAATGGTTACACAATCCTAATCTAAGTAAATTAGTTATCTTATCCATGTTTCCAATTTTTTTTTTTTTTTTAGTGTCTTATCATTTTAATTCTAAAAAAAAAAAATCTTCCTAAAAAAATAAATCTAAAAAAAATTCTAAAATATGGATTAGACCTTTTTTTTAGTGTAGTAATTAAAAAATAAGAAGAATTAGATTACACTATGTCTCTACATTTCTACAATTTAAGATGCATTAAACCTCTTTTTTTAGTGTAGTATACATCACTACAATTTAAGATGCATTAGAATTTTTTTTATATATAAATGTTTTATTTTTACATGTAGTGTAATAATTAAAAAAATAAGAAAGTTGTTGCATTTTTTATAATACACTACACGTACAAAATAAGGATTACATGGATAAGATAAAGAATTTGGATTGTAATCAAATTAATATTTTTATCAATTTAGAAATTATAAGAGGAGAAAATTTATATATATTTTTAAAATCTAAAAATAGGATTACATGGATAAGATAAAGAATTTGGGTTGTAATTAAATTAAGATTTTTATCAACTTAGAAATTATAGGAGAAGAAAAATTATATATATTTTTTAAAACCTAAAAATTTAAAAAAAAAATTCTACAATATGGTGAAGCCACTTGACGTAACCACGGCGTCTAAGCCTAACTTTTATTATATTGTATATGATATATATATATATATATATATATATGTAAGGACACGATTTGAAAACGACCCAAAACGATATTGGGCTCGCACGTAAAAAGGCCTAAACAATATCATTTGTAAAGCGTGGGTTTGAAAGGCTAGGCCTTGGTCATCGGATGGTGGATGGTCGTGGTGTTCATACAGTATTAAATCGTGTTTGCCTCGAGGAGTCTTTCTCCTGGAGGCGGGCTGGGAGGCTCTCGTTCTTGGCCATTTTTCCCAGCCTCTTCTTTGGATTGCTTACTTTTCTTTTTATATCAGCCTGTATCCATTATCCAGCGTCCACGTGTGGGTTCTACTTTCCAGGACTGATACTTGTCCCATCAGCCCATACCCAAAGTGGTTGGGGGTAATTGTAAAAGCTGAGGAGTATGGTCCTGTCAAGTGCAGAGTGCTAAATGGCAGTAATGGCAGCTTTCCTTTTGTCCTTAGCCATTATTCTATCCAGCGTCTTCCTCTTTATTGACCTAGATATTTTAGATTTTTTCCAAACTGTTCCTATACTGTTTTTGTCCTTTCTTCTAGGAGGACCTCGGATACGCCGAGGACTGAATCGTCATCGGCTGTGTCCCAAGACCATTTTGTACTTGTATTACCTATCCTGGACTATAACCTTCTTTGGCTTGGGCCTTGGGCCCCAATGAATAAATGGGCCAGGGCCACAAATTATTGGGCCCCACAATATGTTGCATTTTTCATCTACTACTTCATATCAGTTTGTTCATACTGTTTATTCTTTTGGTGGTAGGCTGAGCCTCCCGTTCATTCAAACTGTTTATTATCTTGTGTTTATCTATTTAAGCTAATCCTTTGCTTCCCAGTTATCTTCTTCTTCTTGTCTTTGTTTCTTTCCAGAAAATTTGTAACAGATGTGTACTAAACCAGTTCTTATGAAGAAATGTTGCCCGATAAGTCTAGGTAGAAGTCCAGTTCTGTGTTGGTATTGCTGTCCGGTAAATCTAATCCCGAAGGTTGGTGTGAACTAGAGTCGTATCCGTAATGCCCGTTGAGCCGTTAGCCAGGAGAGCGTTAGGCGTTAGGGTTGGAGAAGAGAAGGTTCGTATACACCAATAGCTAGGTACAGCGGTGGTCAGAGGCAGCAATAGACACAGAAGGCATCCGGAAACAGCCATAAGTGGTAACATATCATAGGAAGGTAGTCATACACTCCCTGTTTCAGATCTAAGGATAGATCCAGAAATTGGAAGATAAAGGTAGTCTAGGTTGTAATTGATTTCTTAGGCTTTTAATCCAAAATGATAAATAGGATGTTTAGAAGGAGTGACTCTTCCACTTCCATTAGATCTAGCAGTACAAACCCTCCTGATATTCCACAAGAAGATGGAACAATCAACTCAGAGTCGTACCAGCTTTCAGATCTAGATCAGAAGTTAGGAGATTGGAACATACCCAAAGTTCCCACAACCCAGGTCTATAAGTCTTCGTCATGGTCCTTGAAAAAGTCTTTCAGAACGGACTACCATGTTAGGACTATAGAACAAGTTTACAGCATTAACAAGGAATTTGAAACCTGTTATTTGTTGTCCCCTGCAGCCATGAAAGCTCACAGGGAAAGTGGTCATAGATTCCTCCACATAGGACTTGTCCAAGTTGGAGTAAAACCATTGATCAGAGAAGGTTTGAACAACTCGATCCTTATGGCACTACGAGACACCCGTCTTATCAGATTTAGAGACAGTCTCTTAGGAACCATAGAATCCAGTTTGAGTAATGGTCCAGTCCACTTCGACTGTTACCCAAACCTCACCGTTGCACTTGATGACCCTCATATTTTGAAGGTCCTCACTCTCAACCTCAAAACCCATGGAAACCTTGTGTTACATGGAACCAAGCAGCTTGCTCTTATATACAGGGTGTATTATAAGTGCATGCGAACCAACATGTCCATACAAGCTTTCGATAAGAGAAAACCAGGAGAAACTACTCTTATCCAAACCTCGGATGTTAGATCCACTGTTCAGGTACCCAAAACCCTGAAATGATCTGAAATAACATTCCCAGCACAATGGACTTTGGAAAATGAGAATTATCCTTTACAGGTTCAGAACCCTGTTAGGAGTCCAGATCTAGATATCATCCAGCAGCTAGCCGATGGAACGGTTAGACTAAGCTTTGATCAGTCTAGGTTTCGATCACCCCTTGACGACTATGAGGAACCCAGATCCCCCATAGATCTTCATCATAGGTCTAGATCCATCGATCTACGCCAACCCTTTAGGCAACCACCTATCCTCTTAGGAGATAGACCTGCATCCCAGTGTAGTTCGTCTAGAAAGCGAGCTCCATTCCCTACGTCTAGATCAGACTTAGGACCATTGTTTCAAGGTGTCAAAGACCACTCCCAGGTTAGTACCCCTTGTTACACAGCCAAACAAGACTCAGTTGTTGATCATGAGGAAGATGACAACAGCCAAGATAGTCTTAAACCTCCCTCACCATCAGGATCTGATTTCAAGAATCCTATTCAGCAGGAAACTGAATACGACCATCAGCTCCTAATGTTGAACAGAGAGGAAGAATTTGTTCCAGACATGGATTACCTCGAAAAGGAATTTAATTCTGAACAGAACAGAGTTAAAAGAGAAGCCTATCGAGCCAACCATACCAAGGAACAAAAGGTTGAAGTTTTGGAGAAATGGAAGTTATTCATGAGAACGGTGAAAGCAGATTATCCTTTCTTTGAATACTTTGAGAAACATTTCCAATGGCATAAAAAGAACTGTGTCATTACCAAAACCAACTGGAAATTAGCTCCCAAAAAGGATACACCTAGTACCAGCAAACCTGATTTTGTTAGGACTAGCCATCCTCCTCAGGAAACTATACTCTTTAAAACTGGAAAGTCAGAAGTTGTTGCCTCTCCCTTCAAATGTGCCGTAACCCCAGATGAAACGGTTGTCAGGAAGGTAATAGAACAAAACAACTACACCAACCAGTGTCTAGGAGTTATAGGAAAACAGCTTGATAGGATAGAAGACAGGATTGACAATACGGTTATCCTCCAGCCAGGTGACCTTAGCAAACCAATCCAGATTCTAGAAGAACCCCTAGTCAAGCTCCCCACAACCAGACAAGCTAGCCTCAAACCTAAGGACCAAACAGCCTTACAAGTAGTGGCTCAAAAGCTTGAAGATCTCGTGAAGAAGGAACCTTCATCAGATCACACCACAACTGGTAGGGATCCCAGACTTGAATCTCGGCTAGTAACCCTACACACCCATACAACTTCTAGCAGTTCTAGTGAAACCTCTCAGAAACTGAAAAAGAGATAGAACAGGTAGAAGACCAATTTCGAGGTTTACAGGTAAATAAGCTTTACCAAACCAAGGTAACGCCCACTAGCCTTACCAAGAATTGGTACCCCAGACCAACACCCCCTGACCTCCAGTATGAGGAAAGGACCACCCAGTTTACAGTATCCAGTGCCAGGCTCTATGAATGGAACATAGATGGCCTCTCAGAACAAGAAATCCAAAACAAAATCCAGCATATAACCATGGTTGCTAATAACTATCTGAATGATGGTATTCCCAACCCTGAAGTTGTAGAGCTTATTGTTTTAGGATTTACTGGAAAACTGCTACTCTGGTGGAACAACTGCATGACAGCAGCTTCCAAGGAAGATATTAAACATGCTGTTCAGAAGGATGCGGATGAGAACCCCATCTTTGACGAACGCATAGGAAGAGGAGTTCCCGATGGAGTCAATACCCTGATCTATACGATCATGAAACACTTCATAGGCAAACCCAACAATATCACATCTAGGATCTACGACCAGTTGAGTAACCTTAGATGTAAAAACCTTGGAGAATACCGGTGGTATGAAGATGTGTTCACCACCCGTGTCATGTATAGAAGCGATTGTAACTCTCCATTTTGGAAGGAGAAGTTTATCAATGGCTTACCCACACTGTTTGGACAGAAGGTAAAAGAAACTCTTGCAGGAAGTTCGGGAGTCATAGATTATGATGACCTAACCTATGGAGACATCTCTAGCACAATCCGGAAGGAAGGGATGAAGATGTGTAGAGATCTCAAAATCCAAAGCCAAGCCAACAAGAGTAAAGCCAAGCATGAAATAGGAAATTTTTGCATCCAATATGGCTTACCTTCCATTATGCCCAAAAGAAAATCCAAACACAGAGACGAGGAACCCTCTAAGAAAACCCATAGGAAGACACCTGCCCCTAAACATTATCGAAGACAAAGGTCTATCACCAATGACTTCTATAAGAAAGGCAGATCCCATTCCAGGTCCCAACCCAAAGGCAAATTCACACCTAAGGCATCAGGAACATGCCATCAGTGTGGAAAGACAGGTCATTGGAAAAAAGATTGTAAAGCTAAGGCCAAAACCCTTATCAATACACTCATTAGTGACCAAGCCAATAAGGATGAGATCTTCAAACTCTTAGAACTCGATCACCTAAGCAGTGAGTCTAGTGACCAAGAGAAACACCAGTTGTTTAGGACATCTTCTGGAACCTCTAGAGTATCTTCCAGTTTCTCTAGTGAGTCGGACGAGATCCTAAATTGTCAGGATAGTTGTTGTAGAAACAAAACTGTCCATGTTCTTTCCAAGCAAGAAGAGCTACTCCTAGATCTCATAGAACAGATCAAGGACCCAGTAGAGAAAGCTCAAAGACTCAGTGAGTTCCACAAAACCCTAGTCAAGGAAGCCAGTACATCCAAACCTAGGTTTCAGGAACCATTAGTTGATTTGGAAAAGATCTACAATAGGTTTACCAAATCCAAGAAAGAAGTCACCATCCAAGATCTACAGAAAGAGATCAAGGATCACAAGACAGAAATGAGAAACCTTAAGCAGGAATTAACCATCCTTAGGGTTGATCATGGTCTCATGGATTTGAGAGTAAAAAACCTAGAATTTCCTTCTCATCAAGGCAATGAGGACAGAATCTCATTACAGAACCCTTCTGATGACGAAGTAGATGAAACCGTTAATCCTACTGCAGATATGGAGCCCGAACCATCCAAAGGATCGTTCTTGCAAACCATCAGTAGTATTAACTTCCAAAAATGGCATTCCAAAGTCAGGATTGTCATAGATAAGGATTTTGAATTAGAGGTAGTTGCCCTAATGGATTCGGGTGCTGATCTCAACTGCATTCAAGAAGGAATCATTCCCCCAAAATACTTCCAGAAAACCCAAGAACGGTTAACTTCTGCAAGCGGTGGGAAAATGCAGATTGAATTCAAAATCCCAGATGCACAAGTTTGCCAAGACGATGCGTGCTTTAGAACCACCTTTGTTCTTGTCAAAAATATAACAGATAGGATCATCCTAGGAAACCCATTCATATGTCTGTTGTATCCATTCATCACGAAAAGTGAAGGAATCACTACCCACCCTTTTGGCCAACCAGTCAAGTTTAAGTTTCTTAGAAACCCTGAACCAAGAGAGATCGAGAGTCTCCAGAAAGTTTCTGTTTCTAAAAATCTTAACCCCATCAGTGCCAAAACTTCTTCATTTGGTCCAAATCAAGCAAAGAACCTTGATCAATTTGTACCATCCATCATATTTGATAATTCTTTGAGCACCAATGAACCTCCTGAATTATCATCTCATCACATTGCATACAAAAGTATTTGCTCCATGACATCTCATGATTTTAACAAATATGTTTTCAAAAATAACCATTTTGTTAATACATGGCAGAATAAAAAGCAAATAACTTTTCATACTAGCCCCACTAGTAAGTGGAAAATGGCTTCTTCGAGCAGGAACAAGGGTAAAGGCCCTTTGCATGAAGGCGCTTCCTCTGGCCCAGAACCCAGGGAAGTAACATCCCTTCTAGAACATGTTCCGCTTCAAGTAACCTTTTCAAATGGTAATAGGATTATTACTTTGCATGAAGTTTTATCCAGGAACTTTCAATTTGTAAATGGAGTGTATACAGGACTTCCACCCTCCATCAAAATTGTCCTCGATAACCTTCAAAGAGCCTATACCCAAAGCAACAATCATCTTTTTCAAAGAACCCTCAAAGCACTGGAACTGCACCTAGTTAACCTTGAGGCAGAAATTGAGATTGGAAGAAACACCATTAGTCAACTCTTTGGCAAAGAGGATATCCATTCAACGGATAAAATGACTATCATGGGCACCGATTACGCTCGGTTAAGTCTTAAGACTCAGACCCAGCTAAGAAGTGCTGTTGCTAACTTGCCTTCTGATATACAAGAACGTATATTCCGAGGCAAGGCTATGTCTGAATCATGTGACCTATGGTTCAAACATTTACAGATACTGGTCGTCACTCATTTCCCTGTATACGATGAATCAGAAGATGCTGCCTTCATCCTATCCACTTGGGAAAAGTATTTCGGGAGCAGCCAGAGGATCTATGAGAAGAAACATCCCTTCCCCGGTCTAATAATCAATTATGAAGATTGGTCCGTTGAAGAAGATCCAAGCTGGCTTTCAAGAATGTTCGAATATGGATTCGTTCGTCTCATCAGGCTAACAAGCCATGATCAGATCAACCAATTCCCACAGATCATCAGACAGGTTGTTTCAAAAATCAAAAATCCATTTGTCTCTATCAGATGCTGGAGTACTCTCCCCCACTGGGATAGAAACAATTGGATGGATATCCAACCTGCTCACCATCTTGTACTCATCAACGGGTACACCCACAATGGTCCTTGGTATGAAGGAGACTCTTATCTCCATGATGAAAACCCTAAAACTCTTGCAAAATGCTGGAGTGGTTACTTCAACAACGAGATCTTAGATGTCACCCATGAGCTATGGCAGAATTACCACTTTGTTGGAAATACTGGGAGAATTACAGTATTCACCACCAGGCCGTATTCTGAATCCCTCCATACTGAAAGGATTGACTACATTGAGCCCGGACAGATAGTAATGCGACAAGCAGACTATGAACCTATCCTGTTCTGCGGCGTATGTGACAAGTTCGCCAGATACCATCAGCATAACTATGACTATGATCCACCATGGGATCCTTATGATGGTTATCCTTCTGGTTATGATACAGATTAAGCTTCTTGATGCTCCAGAACAGCTTCCAGAAGCCCAGAGCCCACCTGCAAAGAACCGGCTACTATTCAGAACAGTACCCGCATGCAGACAAATCACTATTTACTGCACAGTCCAGAACACTATGCAGAGTCACTATTCCGGAAAAGCAAGGGGACAAGATACTGTTCATAAACAGTGACCAGCTACTGTTCACTCAACAGTACCCCAGCAGAATCATTGAAATTACTATTGCTTTCGGCTGAAAAGATAATATATATATATATATATATATATATTTTTTTTTAATTAAGGAGAGCTTCAAGGTGATTTCCCTTCTAAGCTGACGGTAGAAGTTCTTTTTATTTATTTATGAAGTGTTCTTTTATTGGAGACAGTATATCTAAATAGTATTTATTTATGAAGTGTTCTTTTATTGGAGACAGTATATCTAAATAGAATTTAACTCAATGCCAAATATTTGCCATTTTGTTGGATAAAGTATCACAATTGCATATATTTGCCATTTTATTGGATAAAGTATCACAATTACATTATTTTTATTATATATCAATCAAACAAAGTTATTTTAATAATGGTATTTTTTTTGTTGGGTAGAAAAGGTGATCTTTGCCAAAATTCAGCAAGCATAATTAGTTTAAAATTTTTTAACAATAAATAGTTAAAAAAATTTTAAAAAGTATTAAATTGAAGTGATTGGAACTGACAACCATATTATTTATGCCGGACAAAAGTTTAACTCCAAACTAGTTTAGATTGGAGGTAACTAAAGTGTTGTGACTACTGCCCTCTCTTTTCCCCTATCGCCCTATTCTTCATCTATGCTATCATTCAAATATTAAATAAATTGGTCTATTTAGCAGAAAATTGAAAACACCGTAACAAAATAATTTTTAAATGTGTGAATAATATTATGAAATACAACTTAAAAGAAAAAAAAAAAAAAATTGCCAAATTACAACAATTGTTCTGACAGAGATGCATGCGCGTAGTTAGCAAGCAACCGTTAATTTCCGAATAAATAGTACTCCACCACTAGCTCACAAACCATTATTCCATTTCAATAGTTTTACACATCGTTCTCTCCTTCTCTGTGCAGCAACTATGGCGACCTACGGCAGAAGCTCATCTTCTGACCCCACGAGGATGGTAACGTTAAAAACCTCAGACGGCGAGGAAATCAAGGTGCCAGTAGCGATTGCGATGAAGTTCGTCCCAGTGAGAGAATTCTTCATGGGCGACCTTGATCGCCCTGAAGTGGAGAACGCCGCCCCTTTCCCTCTCTCAAACGTGGACAGCTTGACTCTCGCCGAGATCGTCTTCTTCAATCAGAGATCGCTCTACTTTCGCTCGAAACTCAGAGAGATTGTGGAAAAAGAGCCGTTGTGGGAGCTCCTTTTGAAATACTGGCCAGTGGAGAAAGAGATGCAGGAGTTCGAGGCGTGGTTTTTTGGCCGGCAGAGCGACGAGTCGATCGTTAAGCTGGTTAAGGCGGCGGACTTCTTGGAGAACAAGGAACTGCTGGATTCCGTGATGCCGAGCTTTAGGAAGAGGTTTGGACTTGGAGACGACAAGGGCGTTGGCTTTGTTTATACGGCTGAAGTAGAGGCAATCCTTCTCAGGAGGGCCGCGTCGGCTTCTGGGGGGGCCAGATTTTGAAGGCGTCGATGAGGATCAACAGATCGAGACAACATTGTGAGGAAAAAAAAAAAAAAAATCATGTTGTTTAGTTTTGTTTAATCCTGTAGTGTTTAAATTAGTTAGGTTATCACCCAAAAAATAAATAAAAATAAAGAGAAAGTAGTGTTTAAATTACTAATTACAATCACGTACCTTTTGTGCGTGACGGTCATAGTACAAGTACAAGTAGCAAGTCAGAATAATTACACAAATTTTTTTTTATTTTTTGGTATAGTTTGATAATGTTGTTTTTTGTTCTCTGCACGGCTGAATTGGAATGTAAATAATTTTTGATAGCTGTATTCAGTTCTATATATTGATGCATTGGTTGCTAGATTCATGCTACTTTCGCTTTGCTCCTGATTAAATTTAAATGTTGGTTTTGTTGAATTTAATTGTTTTGATGAAGAATCTTAATGATAACATTATGGTATTACATTACAAGCTGGCTTGTTTTATATTTATTTTCTTTAGATTGAATAACAATGGTTTTTTGAGATTGTGTAGTTGGAAGTTTAGGGGAAACTGAGAAATGGGTATGATTTTTTTTATTTATGATTTATTTTGTGGTGGTAGGGTTGTGCATTGAGATTAAGGCCTTGTTTGGTACACCATTTTATACACACGTTTTCAATTTTTAAACAACATTACACGTATTTTCACATACTTTTTCACTCACACATATTTCCAAAAAAACTGAAAACTGTTATTTAAACACACATACCAAACAAGCCTTAAGAGTTTGGGATTTTCTCTGCAAATTTGAAAGTTATCATTGAGAATGTATTGTGGATTCAAGGAATTTGAGTCTGATTTAGAAGTGACTTGATTTTTTAAATGTGTATTTGTTTGTGAATGTGGGATCATACATGATAGTTTCAGGTTTTGTGACTGAAAGGGGTTTATATAGTAGAAAGGATTGAATCACAACGCCCATTGGGATTTGTGTATTGGAAAGTTTAGGGGAAGTTGAGAAGTGGAATTGGTTGATTCATGGTAGGTTTGTGAATTGAGATTAGAGTTGGGATTTTCCCTGCAAGTTCGAAATTTAACATTGGGAATGAAAATATGGGTTCAGTGAATTTGGGTCTGATTTAAAGGAAGCTTGGTGTTTATTTATGTCTATTTGGGAAATAATTGTGGGTCTATGAATGTGAAGTCTCATACATTGGGGATTTTTACTGACTTTGTAGACTACTTGGTCGTAGCATTTTGGTATTTAACTTTGGAAGAAAATTTCAAGTTTTGTGAATGACTGGTTTATATAATAGCAAGGAGATGAAACCAAAAGTTGTGGAAGTGAACATAAAATGACCGGTGGTGATGCGGGATCTTTTAGAATTCAAAACTAGAATAGATTTCTTGATGAGTTCTTGAAGGATTCTTGAATAGTGGTGGATGTTTAATGGTTTTTGGTTAGAAAGATTAAATCTTGATGGCTATTTGGAACTGAAACAGGGGATAAACTGAAAACAAGATAAATATAGAATACTAGGCAATCACACCTAGGTCGTCTTAAGCAATTCAAGCCTCCAGACTTAGAAATATAGAAGCTACTGATACAAATCAGTAATTTGGAATTGGTTGTTTTCTGACTAACAAAGTATATGAGATATTGGTACAAGGGGATACCTTTTGAATCCTATGATACATTCTCAAAGATTTAAATCCAACTGATATCATGCTATTTTAAATTTAGTGTGCAAGTACAGTATGGTATCTTTTTCTGGTATTGGGATGCCTGGGCTTCAGGATGCAATTCAAGTTCAGAGAGTACTCTTTGTATTGTTTGATCTTCACAATAGTCAAATTTCATAATCAGGCTATCAGCTATTGAGCTATAAACAAAGCATTTTCAATATCAGCTAGATGACCTTCAAGTTTTCTATATTCAACCAGCAATTCATCAAGATGACTTGTTTCCATCTCAAGCTCATGCTGAACTTGGCTTAAAGAAAATATTAGCTTTTCAGTTTTGTCTTTGATGTCCATTGTGGTGGAGGCTGATTCCTAAGAAGGTAAAATCAAAAGGCAAACCTTCTAATAAAACTTAGGGCTCGTTTGGTACGTGTATTTAAACAACAGTTTTCAGTTTTTTTGAAAATATGTGTAGGTGAAAAAATGTGTAGAAATACGTATAATATTGTTTAAAAAATGAAAACATGTATTTAAAATGGTGTACCAAATAGGGTCTTACTCTCTGTTGAGGTCTGAAAAGGATCATAGTGAAATAAGCCCAAAAAGAATAAGTCAAGCCCAAAAGGAAAATTCAAGCTAAGCCCAAAGTAGTAGATACAGGAGACCCATGAGGAAATAAAAGAAAGGCCTAGAGGATCCTGAAGCCTAGAAAAAAAAAAAAAAAAAAAAAAAAAAAAAAAAAAAAAAAAAAAGCATCCAAAAAAAGAGGACCACGACAAGGGATAAGAAGCAAGGATCCTCAGGAACCATCAACAGGCGCGGATCCCTTCAGGCACAAAGAAAAAGGAAGACTGGGACAGCTCGAAAGAAAAAGACAGAAGAAGAAAACAAGAAACAAAAGCAAAAAAGAACGCAAACGCCAGAAGAACCCAGCGACCTCTCATGGCACAGACAGAAAAAAGCCTCGAGGAACCAGAACGGAGAAGCATAAAAGAAAGAATGATAACAAGCGGCTTTCAAAATGGCAGAACAGGATTCCGCCCAAATGGGAAAGAAAAGGGAAAAGTGGGAAATGCCAGAAACGGGGATGTCGAGAAGGGCATACCTCAGCACATCCCAAAGAAGATGGCCAACCAGGAACTTTCAAAAGAATCAGAGTTGAAAGAAGGAAAGAATGAGAAAAAACGGAAATGGGACTTACCAAGATGATGGATACAGGACGTGCTCTGTTTGCAAAAGGGTAAAACAGGGGAACCAATGGTTCCTCGGGAAGACCAAAAAACTCCATTATAAAAGGAGGGGATGGGTTGTGAAGAAAAACAGCGAAAAAAAGAGAGAAACACAAGAAAGAAGAAATTCTCTAGAAAACTGTAAGAAAAATCTGTGGAGAAGAGAAAATACTAAGGAAAAAACAAATATTGCTTCCCGGTATCCTGTAAAAGCCACTATTGCACATACTCGAATTCAACGAGAATCAAACTTTGCAAGTTTTGAAGGCTGAAATAGCCATTCAAGACTGTAATTTTTGAGTTTGACTGAACCTTGTATCACGTCCTAGTGAACTTTCTGTAATCAAACAGATAATGTATTAATGAAACATGCTTCATATTTCCCAGGATCCCCTCAGCATTAATCTCTTATCGCTTTGCTAATCCTGTTTCTTTCCTTTTGAATTTACCTTGTTAATCTTTGGCACTCTTCGATATCCTTGCTTGTCATTTTTTTATATTGTCAGGAACATCCTCTGTATCCCACTTGATTCTTAAACAGCTCGTTAGCTGCGGTGAGTCAAGGCCCGGTTCACCAAATCCTCCTTTTCATTTTAGGCCCGGGATCCTTGGGCCTGAGTGTCACGAAAAAGGCACTCTCACACTCTCCATTTCAATTCATTTTTAAGTGCCAAGTTCTCATATATGAGATTGTCACCAGATAATCCCAGTTCTTCCTCTTCCTACTTCCTGACTATGTCACTTCCATCTCCTTGATCCATGATTCTCTCATTGGTAATGTCATCCTTACCACTAGAGCAATTAGCTTGCAAATTTCTTACTGGACGGCATTCTTGACGTTTGAATGGATACATACCACGATTTGCATTAAAATGTGGCAGTTTGCTAATAATCTCTCCTACATGGCACCGGTACAACACAAACAAAGTTCCTACCTTCTCCAATCTCTCAGTGCAAATTTCTTCTAGCGATGATCTAGAGTTTCTAACCAAGTACAGCATCTCCTGTGCCATAGATGAGGCATCACAATATGAACCTCTCATCCAGCGTTTTTTGCTTTTACAAAAAACACTCTTCAAGCAAAGAAAAAGAGCTTGCTATCTCTGCCAAACCATAACGGATTTGATCCTTCAGTAGTTCGTTCTCTCCTTTCAAACGTATTGATTACTTATGTTGTGCAGCATCTTCAATCAAGCTTGCTTTCTCTACCTTCAACTCCTCAGCACTTTGCTTCCACATACCAGCCAATTGTTTTGCACTCTTTTTTGCTTTTAGCAAAGCATTTAATATCAAATCAGCTTCTCTCACCGTAGCGTGGGCTTCCTCAAATTTGGTTAAGAAGCTACTAACATTGTTAATTTTCTCATCAGCAACTACAATTTTAACAAAGAAAGTTTGATGAATGTAAGAGTAACAACAATTTTATTACTGGCCCTTGAAAAATATACTTTGTCTCTTCCAAAATGTTTGTTTCTAACAAAATATATACAAATGCAAGTGGTTCAAGGAAACATGTACTTTGTGACTTGTGAGTAAGAACAATCTCCAACATCTGACTCACTGAGTAGCTTGGCTTAACTGAACATGTAGTTTACTAAAAGCACAGAATGCCAAATTCTCCTACTTGAACACTGTTGATATGCAATAATATGAACATATGGTTTAGGCCTGGCTTTCAAGAGGATTGGTGATTTTAATTTTATGAATTGGCTTGAAGAATTACATGGAGGTTGGTTTAAAAAGAAGATGGACAGGGCGATTCTAAGGAATTAAGCCTTTATTTTTTGTATTTGATTGTAACTCTCACTATTAACTGTTAGTATCCTAGCCGTTGTGTTCAAAATCAAAATTTTAGATTGTAATTTATATTGTATTTATGGGCTACATGTCGTTTTGACCTTGAAGTGGTAGTAGTACTATTGTTTCAGGTAGATGCATTCGTGGGCTTTTTTGTGCAGGCAGATTGATGCACAGCACAGGGAGGGCAATTTGGGTTTCGAACAGAGGAAGGAATTTCAGGCCCAATAACTTCATCCACAACAATTACTCAATTGCAAACCCATTCCAGCAGTATATGCGGGGCAACTCTTTTATCTGAATTGGAATGATATGAATGACTTGCAACTCTTTAATTTGGGGCCAGTATGGTTTTTTTTTTTTTTAATTAAAAACTAAAAAAATGTGAGTTAGTGTACATATTTTTCCCACTCTTAAAATTAAAAATGCCTAAAATATTAGAGTTATGCTAGTATATTTAAATTTTTATTATATAGAACTTATAAATTGATATGTCAACAATCACAAAAAGTGATTCATTACTCATTTATTCTTTTGTTAAAGTATCATTTTATTGCCACATTAGTTTGTAAGTTTTTTTCTTTAAAATTTGTAATAATTTTAACACTTTCTCCATGCAAAAAAAAAAAAATTATGAATTAATAGAAATAAAACCCAATTACTATTAAGTGAATAAAAAAAAATGCTAAAACTAATACAAATTTTACAATACTAGCTCACTTAGGATGAATTAGTCATAATCAGTAAGAATTAATAATAGATTTAAAATTAAAAAAAAATTATAATATAAAAAATAAACTAAATATTATTTAAGTGATATTTAAATATAAAAATCCCTCTTTAAAATTTTTGCCTTAGGCTCTCAAACTATATTGGGCCTGCCGTTATTAATCTTTTTCTCAAAATAATTTTTAAACCCCACCAGCTCTTTAATTGGTGGCATCTTTACTTACTGAAGAAAAGAAGAGAAAAACTATAGAGTTGTTTCTGTACGTGGAATGAGTGGTCTGGGAAAAAACACTCTTGCCAAGATGTTTTATGATCACCAACAGCAAGTCAAGGATCATTTTAAGTGTAAGAGAGAGAGAGAAATGAATAAATAAATAAATAGTGTTGAATTTGATGTGATAAATAAGAAATGAGATGTAATGAGAGATGTAAAATAATGTGTTGAAGCAGGAACTTTTTGTGTTAAATTATGTACTTTTTTAGAATCATGATGCTAATGATCCTATGGATCTTCATGTTTATACTTGCAATGTAGTTTAGTTTATGGTGTTTCTGAGATTTTGGTCTGTCCTTTTATGAGAAAGAAACATTTATTTGGTACAAGTTGCAACATTGGTAACGGAAAGAAGAGGGAAGTGGGAATATACGAATCTCCTTTTACAACATGTGGAGTCACCCAGGCCTTAGAAAATCAAAAGAAAAAAAATAGAGGCAACGTTACTGTCCAGGGAAAAAAAAAAAAGCAACGTTACTGCCTAGGAGAGCAACTTGAAGAAGTTTTCTTGTCAATCAAGGCAGCTTGAAGAAGTTTTCTTGTCAAAAAAAATAAAGGCAACGTGAAAAAATAAATAAATAAATAAAAAACGTTACTGCTCAGGGCATTTTTGGCCGTCAATAAAAACTTCATCCCTTCTCAGTTTTCTTCCCATTTCAGGAATAAAACATTTTGTTGGGTTCAGGAAAAAAACACTTGACCCCACCATTTATTTTCTCTCCTCTCTACCTAACTAAACACACTCTAAAAAAGTTTTTTTTCCTATTTTCTCTCAAAAAAATTTTATCCACCTTATTTCATCTCCAAACAATTACACCCTAAGTGTTTGTTTGGGACAACTTGAAAATTTCAGCTTATTTTTCTACTATTCATAAGTCTAACTATATTTTTTGATACTATTCACAGGTTTAACTGTCCGCCGCGGTGAAGACAAGTTATTTTTTTGGTATACGCGGTAAAATTTATTGATTTCCATTAGTATTATATGTGATGATTCGGATTGTGCCAAAGTGTCAGGATAACATTGCCTATGGGCACAAAAAACTAATTTAGAAAATACTAGCCAGCAGACTTGTAAGTTATAACTCGATGATATATAGGGACACTTTTTTTTTTTCTTTTTTCTTTTTCTGAGGAAGATGATAGGGACACTTGGCTTCGCCTACACCTGTAAAAGCTCATGCAATGACCATTTGTTGGGGAAAAAAAAAAGACTCAGTTACTAATCTAGGAGCTTGGAATTTAAAGGCAGCTAAATTATAAGGGAACAATAAAGAGTAACTCTACATACAGATGGTCAAATAGGGAAATATATATGTGTGTATAAGACGTTTCTATTATACAAACATTTTTTCTCAGCAAAAATTATGCACACTTTTTTGTTAATGTCCATTCATCCAATAATGAACCTAGTATAACATAGTTATTTAGGAAGCAAACAATTATCCACTCTTTTTTGTTCATGTCCATTCACCAAAAAAAAAAAAAAGTATATGTTCATATGTATCCAAGATAAATACATTCTCTTAAAATATATAAATTTTTTTATATAAATAAATCTATTTAATAAAAATAGGTTGCTGTGCAAAGCAACCCAGCAACAAGAAAACAAAGTTAAATAGATAAGCCTAAAAAACGTTTGCTAATAATAGTTTTATCAGTAACATTTTATTAATGTGATTTTTTTTTTTTTTTTTGGAATAGAGAGTCAATTAATTAATGTGATTTAAACTCTACTAAATCTTGGAAGGATTTGCTAATATCTCTCTCTCTCTCTCTCTCTCTCTCTCTCTCTCTCTATATATATATATATATATATATATATATAAAAAACTGAAGCCTTTAACTTTTTGTTGACCTCTCTAGAACTTGCCACATCATTATCTTTTTTTAAAAACAATTTTCCATATCATTATTCATTTAAAATTCTTTTCACCAATATTTTTTTATTAATTCATCTCCCAAACCTTAAAGCTCACGCAAGTCCTCTCTCTCTTTCTCTGATTTCTTTCTAATAAAACCCTAAACAACTAAACTGATTAGCTCACCACCACAATCAATGTCTTCCACGATCACTCTTAACTTTCAATCTCTCTGTATTTGAGCCACAATCACCAAACCATAGAAAGAGGCCTCTTTCTTTGGAAAACCCTAAAGAATTGTATTTGAGCCACGACCACTAAACCATAGAAACTATTATTAAAACATCAATTAGCAAGCAACACCAAACTATTACATGCAAATAGTAGCAGACACACAAAGAGACGGTTGAAAAGTGAAATAGTTATTGATGAGTAGCAAACACATAGAGTTATTGATCTTTTCTCTCTCTTCAGTGTCTCACACAGTCACTCTCATCTCCTCTCCCTCTCTCCAGAACATTCCAAGCCCCTCTCTCTCACATCTCTCTCTAGCTTCTCAACAATGCACAGTACCGGATCTCTATCACCACCACTAGAAGTGGCAAAACGGGCGGGTCGGGTCAGGTCGGGTTCAGGTCTGGTCAATCAGGTTGGCGGGTCAAATGGGTCATAGGTCAAAACAGGTCATTTTTAAACGGGTCAATCGGGTTACGGGTCGGGTCGGGTTGACCCGTATTTTTCAAAAAAAAAATTCCCTCAATTACAAAAACAAATCAATGACAACCTGTTTAGAGAGAATGAATAAAATCAATTAAGCAAATGAATTGCACTTAATGTCACTTGTTAATATCCTTCCAATTCTAACAGTTTTGACTTTTGAGCATGACAAAAATTATTTATAGTCATAAATTCATGATGGAAAAAGTTTTCAATGTTAATAGTTTACTGTTAAAATGCATATAATTACAAGTTTACAACTTCAAAAAGAGATATATTTTAAAACAAACAAAACAAGTGAGCCAGCAAAGTAGAAAATTATTGGTCTTCTTAAGTGCACATGTTCCTATTGTATTTAAAATAATAGTAAAGTTAGATTACTTAGAAAGATAAACTAAAAAAAATAAATAAATAAATTTAAAAATAAACATAAAAAAGTGTGGAATGTCGAATTTGTGAAGAATGAAGAAGGGCAGAGACTGTGAACATGGAGGCGCAAGAGAACTTAGAGAAGTAGAGTAACTCAACTAAACTTTCAGGTTTCACTTTTCAGGTTTGTTTGTATAATTGATTGTATTGTGCATTTTGTGCTTTGGCTTTGGACAATAGAGTGAACCGAGTGAGTGATGGACATGGACTACAGCTAGCAAGCATTGACCATTGAATGAGATTTCTTTTTTTTTTTTTTTTTTTTAATGGTTGTGAGTCGGCCAAGTTGGCCCTTGTGTAGTGACAGTAGTGTTGTGATGTCTTGTCTACTGTCAAGGACAGTGCTCTTCTTTTTGGGTATGATAAACATAATATATTATTACTAGTTTTGGTACTTTGTGCTTCATGCACATAGTATCAGGACGTAATTTAAAAAAAAAAAAAAAAAAAAAAAAAAAAAGAGAAAAAACCATTTTTCATCCTTACATTTTCACGCGATTCCCATTTTGGTCTTTAACTTTTTTTTCCACCGTTTTTAGTCCCTATCCTGAAAAACGCGTCTCGTTTTTGTCCCTACTGTTACATCAGAGATAGAAATTGCACAGGTGGCAAACAGCAAACTTAAGATCATTAAAATAATAATAAAATTTTTTATTTTAACATTAAAAAATGCCACCTCAGCATTTAAATAAAAAAATTAATTTATTAATTTTAACTAAATAAAAAAATTAAAAACAGAAATAAAAACAAAAAATTATATTAGAGATAGAAATTTTCCACCGTTTTTAGTCCCTATCCTGAAAAACGCGTCTCGTTTTTGTCCCTACTGTTACATCAGAGATAGAAATTGCACAGGTGGCAAACAGCAAACTTAAGATCATTAAAATAATAATAAAATTTTTTATTTTAACATTAAAAAATGCCACCTCAGCATTTAAATAAAAAAATTAATTTATTAATTTTAACTAAATAAAAAAATTAAAAACAGAAATAAAAACAAAAAATTATATTAATTGAGATCTGAGGGTGGCTTGAACAAGAACAATAAGAACATACATCCAGATCTAAGAACACAAAATTAAAATCTAAAAATCACAAACCCAAAAACACAAACACAAAAACAAAAACAACAGATCTTCCTGTTAAACCAAACACAAAAGCAACAAACACCAAACACAAAAGCAACAAACACAAACTCAAGAACACAAAATTAAAATCCAAAAATCACAAACCAGAAACACAAACACAAACCCAAACCCAGCATCATTTTTCCCATGTTATCTTAGTAAACTATAAAGCTACTAAACTATACTAATAAAAACACAATCAATACTCCATTAAAGGATACACACTTGTCACTAGCATCGACAAGAAAAACCCATCGTACCTGCAAAAAAAAACCCACAAATTTTTCACTTCAAATTTCCAAAACCAATCACTCTCACGCTCTCAAACTCACTCACACACGCATGTACAGAAAAGTAGGAGCTTGGAACTGACCATTTGAAATCGACACCTCTCATGGCCATTGGAGCGAGAGTCAGGAAGAGGAATTGGAAAGCTCTAGAGCAATGAAGAAGAAGAAGAAGAAGGAGGAGATTTGGTCATCGGCATTTTGGGGGAGCAAAATCGGGATCAGATCTTCGGTGGAGCGGTTTCGGTCGGGTCGGATCATGAACGACCTGAAATGCAGCGATCTCGCCGTACTTGCCGAAGATGGAGGTGATGGTTTCAGCGGTGGTGTCCTAGCTGAGGCCGTGGATGAAGATCTTGCGATGGGCGGGGTCCACATCAGCAAGCTCACGCATGATTTCAATCAAGTCCGGGTGCTTGCTCACTCCCTTCTTGATCAGAGCCACTAGATGGTCCTTCATGAACGGCTCTAGAAGCTTCTCCACGTCTTCGTCCTCATCGTCGTCAGTTGCTAGGTTTGTGTTTGTTGCTTTTGTGTTTGGTTGACAAGGAAGATTTGTTGCTGGGTTTGTGTTTGTGTTTTTGTTCTTGCTGGAAATCAATTTGTGTTTGTGCTTTTGTGTTTGGTTGACAAGAAAGGGCAAGAAAATGCTAGAAACTCTGGGCATGTGTTTTAAATCTGAATTTGTGTTCTTTAGAGTTCTTGTTGACGATGAACTGGATTTTAATTTTTTTTTCTTTTTTGTTTTAATTTTGTTTTTATGTTTAATTTCTTGTACATGTTTAATTTGATGTGGATCTATAGTTTAATTTTATGTTCTTATTTTCTGGTTTGTGATTTTTGGATTTTAATTTTGTGTTCTTGAGTTTGTGTTTGTTGCTTTTGTGTTTGGTTTAACAGGAAGATCTATTGTTTTTGTTTTTGTGTTTGTGTTTTTGGGTTTGTGATTTTTAGATTTTAATCTTGTGTTCCTAGATCTGGATGTATGTTCTTATTGTTCTTATTCAAGCCACCCTCAGATCTCAATTAATGTAATTTTTTGTTTTTATTTCTGTTTTTAATTTTTTTATTTAGTTAAAATTAATAAGTTAATTTTTTTTATTTAAATGCTGAGGTGGCATTTTTTAGTGTTAAAATAAAAAATTTTATTATTATTTTAATGATCTTAACTTTGCCGTTTGCCACCTGTGCAATTTCTGTCTCTGATGTAACGGCAGGGACAAAAACGAGACGCATTTTTCAAGATAGAGACTAAAAGCGGTGAAAAAAAAATTATCGATCAAAATGGGAATCGCGTGAAAATGTAAGGGCGAAAAAGGGTTTTATCCCAAAAAAAAATTTAGCGAATTTTTTTAACGGGCAGGGTCACGGGTTATTCGGGTCGAGTCGGGTTGACTCGCAAAAAAAATCAGGTCGGGTCACGGGTCAACCCGTTTTTGCTTCTGGTCAAAAAAAATCGGGTTCAGTTCAGGTATTTTTCGGGTCGGGTCAGAAAATTCTGACCCGTATTGCCATGTCTAACCACCACTCCCACATGGCAACCTCAAAAAAGCTTTGCGCAAGTTCACGTACTGAATCTCTAGCTTCTACGTTGGTACCGTTGTGCGAGTTCACTTGTGTTATGGAGAAACTTGAGGTGAGGATCGTTGAACTGCTCTGTATGCAGTGGGGTTAGAGAATCCTATAAGGGAGGATTCGACCCAGTTTTGTTCACTTATGTAGATTACTGAAGGTGTACCCAGTAATAAACCGGTGTTATTGGGTGGGTTTTACCAATATATTGTAGGGCTACAGCATCAAATCAGGTGCTGGATTTGCTGGGTATTTTAATGGGTTTTGTTGGGTATGTTTAATGGTTTTTTTTTTTTTAATTTGGGTTTTTGGTTCCTGTGGGATTTTGGTGGGCAATGGTGGTGTGGTGGGCATGGTGATGGTGTGATGGTGATTGGGTTGTGTGGTTGTTGAGAGAGTGACAGAGAGATAGGACAGAAATGAGAGAGAGAGATAATTTTTTATTATTTTATTGTATAATTTATATTATTTTAAAGTGTCGTGTTGTAAAATAAAAGTTTGGATGTAAGGTGTATTGTAAAATTGTATGATATAGTAGATAAAGTAACTTTTGTGATGGTAAAATAGAATAGTTTGAAGATATGGGATGTAAATGCTCTAATGAATTGTTTAGAAGGCAACAAAAAGTTTCGAAGTTTTGCAATTACTGGCATGTGTTATTATTTATTAATTATCCATATTGATTGTTTGGTTATGTTACGGTAAAGGGTAAAAGGTTTTTATTTGAATACTTTGTCTTGCCTTTTGGATCCTTGGGCATAGTTTGATATGATTAGGCAAGGTAGCTGTGCAGAATCCACTATGCCATTTAGAGTACTTAATATGTACATTTTTTTATTGCATAGAGTGTATTTGATTTATGTATAGGAACTAAAGGGAGCAGCATCTAATATTGAGCTAAAGCACTAGAAGGAGGTCATAGCATTGATGAATACTTTGTCAACGAGAGCATGAGCTCACCCTTGCCCAACAAGCACAGCTTTATGGACTTTCTTCTACACCTGAGCTCTTGGAATGAAAGCAACAATCCTGAATCAAATTTACTGTATAGCTGATTTGATATCTGGAGTGTATATTCACAGCATTACACCTGTTATATTGTTGTCTCCTTTAGTTCTATCAATATACTAAGCATGTGGGCACCAACTTTCTATACTTTTGTATTTTTACTTTTGAGAATTAATAATAACATTCTATCTTTTATAAATACTAATAATAATAAAAATGTAATGGTTAATGGATAATTACAATATCTTTTTGATAGTATTATATTTTATGTTTAAACTGATAAATTTTTTCGTGCATTGCACGGATTAATAATGCTAAGTACTAACTACCAACATAAATAGTGGGAATTAATTTTAGAAATCTATTCATAAGAAAATAATAAAGTAATTAATTTTGTTGACAATTTTTTATATTTCTCATAAACCTCGTATCAAAACTTTTCTATTATAATTTATTAACAATTG
The DNA here is from genome assembly GCA_011696235.1 of Quercus mongolica. Taxonomy (NCBI): domain Eukaryota; kingdom Viridiplantae; phylum Streptophyta; class Magnoliopsida; order Fagales; family Fagaceae; genus Quercus; species Quercus mongolica. Next base: position 80,400,037 of record CM022236.1, read on the forward strand.
TCTTAAAGTATCCATTAACATAACTCATAATTAGTAGTATTTATTTTTCTCTTTTTTATTATTATTTTAAGCCATTTTTTATCACTTCATTACTCCCATCTTAACATTCTCAGTTTTCACATTATCTCTTTATATATATGTTATTATTTTCTTTTTCTTGTCTTTGTTACTTTTTTTTCAGACAAAATTGTCTTTGCCACTTTATGTATCTGATTTTTTTTTTTTTTTTTTTTTTTAATAACTTTAAATTCTCTTTATTTGATTTTTTATATTTAAGTTTCTTAATCACCAAGCTCCATTCACCTCCCTCACTGAATTAAAGAATCGGAAGAATTGGAAAATTCAATAGAAGAAGATCTTAGACAGGAAGTTTATAGGCAAATTTACATGTTTGATAAATCAAAATACTCAGTTCCCCGTTAACCCTTTTTCATTTTTACTGTGCATCAATGGCGAACCAAGACGCAATCCTAAACTCTACCGCAACCAGCACGATGAAGATAACGCTAAAATCCGCTGACGACAAGCTATTCATGGTGAAGGAAGCCATAGCGATGGAGTTCGGCGTACTGAAGTTCTTCCTCGAAGACAGCACCGATTTGGAGAGCACCGTGATCCCTCTGCTAAACGTGTCCGGCTCCGTTCTCAGCCGTGTCATCCACTACAGCGAGAAAAGCCTGAGTCTCCACTTGATACTCCCTCCGTCGACTGTGCTTCATTTATTTGAACGAGTAGCGGAGTTGATTTTGGATGACGAGAACGACAAGAGCATCGTTGAGCTGGTTAAGGCAGCCGATTACTTGGACATCAAGGTACTGCTGACATTCTTGATGCCGAGTTTCAAGAGGAGGTTTGAACTTGGAGACGATAAGGGCGTAGAATATGTTTATACGGAGGATGTAGAGGCACGGCTTCTCTAGAAGGCTGCTTTGGCTTCTGACGCTGCTGGCTTCTGAAACTTTCTTCTAGTTTTTTACAGACTTCGTATAATCTCTTTGATTCCTTGAATAACGGTTAAGTTGTAAATAACTAAATTGTGCTTGACATGTTGGTTAGTCTTTCGATTGCTCTCTTCAATTCATTCTTCAATCATGCATTGGTTGCTAGAGTCATAGAGTTGCACTGCCTTTCATGCCATTTTCATAATTCATACACGATTTTGTTGGAATTTATTTGTTTTGATGAAGAATCTTAAAGATTACATTTTCGTGTTACATTGGGTTGGATAGTTCTTTGGCCTCATGTTTCACATATTGATGATTTTGGGCTCTGATCAACGGACTCTTTCTTCTCACTACCAGACATCTAACATTAATATGAGAAATTTGTTTGCTTTTTTTTTCCTTATATTATTATATGGTTGCATGTGTTGTATTACTTTTTTTTTTTTGTTCATTGTTTACAGCCAAGTTAAGTATGGTATATTTATCTGGATGATGATCATGTCTGTTCCAATTGTTGATTTCATGGATATTAGAACACTTAAATCTGTTGTTGATATTGTGCACACATTTACAAAGACATTAGATCTTAAGATTCCGATAGACATTCTAATTTGCTTATAAAAGGATACCCGCTAGGACAAAGCAGGGGTAAAAAATCCACCCCAAAGCAGGGCAGGACTGGGAAATAGGAAATCCGCCCCGTTGCCATCCCTAATGAGAGAGAGGGGAAAATGGAGATGATAAAGGAGCCCAGAAACTACCCGGTCGAATGGTGCCATCAATTTCTTTTTCGTTGGTTTGCCCAGGTAATTTTCTTTGAAACACCCTAATTTGCCCCATTAACATGCGTTAGCTGGTACTGATATTTGAACACTGTATTGCTGCGTTGCAAAACCAAGTCAATTACGAAAATTTCCCCAAGAGTCTATAGGTTAGGCTGTTTGTTACTTTCTACCTTATTTTAAAAGGGAACTTAGCGTCTTCCTTTAGTTATCTCTTGTGCTAGTCATATCTTTAAAATTTTAATATTTAATATGAACTATAAAATTAATCCATTTCAAAAGGAAATGCCTCAAACCATGCAAGAGACATTACTAGAGATTGGAAAGTAATTATAGAGATACTCAGTCTATGAGCTAGATTAGGAGAAAACTAAATGAAAATTCCAAAAACTCATCATATCATTGATCAAGTTTAGGGACTAGATGCATATATATGTTATTCATTGAAGATTTAATCACGCAGTTAGTACAATTAGTATCCATGCATCTTCTTATGGACCTATGGTATCTTGTTTGTTATAAGAGCCATTATTTGTGTCCCAATAAGCTTAGAGACACAATATTTTTCACAACTATTGACATGTTCTATAATTAGTTAATAATAAAAGTGGTGTTAGTGATAGGCCCAGGTGAAAGTAAAGTTACTCCTATTACATCAGGCTATGTCAATAATTGTAAAAAAAAAAATTGTATAAATGTTTTGTCCCTAGCATTGCTATTTCTTGTCAACCACATTAGCAAAGACTGACTTTTCGCTTAATATGATACATAAAAAACACAGGAGTTAGTTATTTGAGACACTAAATTGCAAACTGAGTTTTGAATTTATTCTTCTAAGCCATTGTCTTGATGTACAGTGGTAGCAGGGGTGACTTTGGCTCATGAAATGATGCATGCTTGGTTATTTAAAGGTGGATAAAGGTTTTACCATCGGGTATGTTTGAAATAGATATTCTAACTTTCAATTATTTCAAAGCCCATTGTTTTACTACTTGTTCCACGAATGCTCTGTTACAAGGGCCTTGTGGCTTGGGAGTTCATAGGGAGTTAGAATGGACAGATTGTGGTTTGATTCTCCAGCTGATTTGGCGAAGTTTATCATGCAGCCTACAAATATCTGGCATATGAAAAAGGAGCTGAAGGAGGACTTCAGAGTGTTTGGAGCTTTGATTATGGATGCCGCATGGAAGATAAGGAACCGAGTTATTCAGGAGGGTCTTTCTTTGTCACAGGAAGTTCTATCAAAGATCCTATTCAAATTGACCTGTGAGAATTGGAGAGTGAAGGAACCTTCAATGAAGGCGTCAAAGTTCAAGGGGAATCACAAGTGGGTCAAGCCGGCTTAGGACTGTCACAAAATCAATTGTGATGCTGCTGTTGTCAGAAATTACTTTGTGATATTCGTTAGGTATACACGTGTGGGTGAAGTCTCACATTGAATAATGATGAGAAGAATGAGTAGTTGATATAATATAATTGAGCACATACCTATTGGGCTTAAATCTTTTGGGTTAAAGTGTGTATTTATATGTTATATTAATTACTCAAGGAAGCTCTCCAATATGTTTATCTCTTCAACAAGTGATATCAGAGCCTATGGTAATATGAGGCAAAAGAGACAAGGTTAACGAAATTCCTTTCGTAGTTGGAGCTGGAACGAAGTGTGTGTACTTAAACCCTTTCGCAAATGGAGTAGGGCGGGTCCCTTTAACAGTTGGAGCAGGAACAGTATATTGAGACAACGATGAGGTGCGAGGTTCCCATGGAGGATAAAAGATGTGCGGGATTCACATGTGGAGGCCCATGGATGATGCCCTAGTGAAGGGAAATGCCCATTAAGCAAGGGGGAGTGAGTAGGACTTGTTTATGTCCTGTAGAGATGCAGAGACTCACACGTGAGAGGGAGATTGTTAGGTATATACATGTGAATGAAGTTCCACATTGAATAATGATGAGAAGAATGAGTAGTTAATATAACATAATTGAGCACATACCCATTGGGCTTAGGCCTTTTGGGTTAAAGCATATCTTTATGTGTTATATTAATTACTCAAAGAAACTCCCTAATATGTTTATCTCCCCCAACAAATGGTATCAGAGCTAAGGTTATGGAACAGACAAAGAAACCTAATACTATGAAGGATGAAGAATGGAACCTAACAGTGGTATTAGAGCTTGGTTGATTTAGTAGATGACTCTTTGTGTGAATTAAGATGGAAGAAAAGGGATTGCTTTGATTAAGGTGAAGCTATTCCAAGAGGAAAAAATGACTACTTGATTAAGATAGAGCTATTTTAAGAGGAAAGAAGATAGTTTAGGACAATTGATGAAATTTGAGTCAAGGTGGAGATTGTTGGGAAATTGCCTCAAATTCCAATTGTGACTTGGAAATTCAATCAGATTTCCTAGTTGAGGAAGGAAAAATTAATTTAGATTTTCTTGTTGTAGAAGAAAAGACTATTCCTTGGTGTAAAAGGAAGTCTATTCTTTATTAAAGAGGTAATGTATTCGTAGTCCAAAAGGAAATAGATTCCTTGTTAAAGAGATAATGTATTCCTAGTCTAAGAGGGAATAGCAAAAGAGTTTTATAAATAGACAATATTACAAAGAATTTAATGGCTTTTGGTTTTGGCTTTGGCCCAAGGGTCCTCCCTGTGGGGAGAGGGCAAATAGAGCGTGAAACCAAGAGAGAGAAAATGGATTTTCATTTAGGAGGAACGCAAGAGGAAGGAGAGAGTAAGTTATTACCGCCTTCGAGAAGACACATAGAGAGTATGTGCAAAAGCAAAGAAAGAAGAAGCCGCACAAGAAAAAAGAGAGAGAGCAGCCAAGAGTGGGCCGTTTAGAGAAAAGTAAACAGCTAAGAGAGAATTGTGCGTGGAGAAGAAAATAAAAAGGAGAGAGCAAAATGTTGCCGCCTTTGAAAGAGATAATTAGTGTGTGTGTGTGTGTGAGAGAGAGAGAGAGAGAGAGAGAGAGAGTAAAGAAAAATAAGAGGGATTTTTTCTTAGTCGTGAGACATACACAAGAATTATTGTAATTGATTTGATAATAGTGAAATTATTTGGAGTTTGTTCCGTGGTTTTTCCCTTCAAAGAGAAATGGATTTCGACGTAAATTTTGTATTCTTGTGTGTGATTGTTATTTTGGATTGCTAATATTGTTGATAATATTATTTGGACATGTGGAAGCCTATAGATGATACACTAGTGAAGGGAAATGCCCTTTAGGCAAGGGAGAGTGAGTAGGACTTGTTTATGGCCCGCAGAGAGGCAGAGACTCACACGTGAGGGGGAGATTGTTAGATATACACGTGTGAGTGGAGTCCCACATTGAATAATGATGAGAAGAATAAGTAGTTAATATAACATAATTGAACACATACCCATTGGGCTTGGACCTTTTGGGTTAAAGTGTGTCTTTATATGTTATCTTAATTACTCAAAAAAGCTCTCCAATGTGTTTATCTCCCCAACAATATCAATTGTGGCAAGGGATTGGAGAGGGTTATTGGTATTTGCCAAAGCCAAAAGGGTGAATACCAATACCCCATCCAAGAGCTAAGGCTCTTAAATGGGCTAATCCTCTTCTCAAATGAACTTAATATAAGTAATGTCATCATAGATGGAGATAACCAGACTTGTATCCAAGCAATATTAGGCTAGTACTCTAATTCCTTACAGAATAGCTAATCTGGTTGACGATATTCAACTCATTTAAGTGTAACTACTAAATATCTCTTTCAACTTGATTCCAACTCCAAGAGAAGCTAATACAGCCTCTCACGCTCTAGCAGGCTGTCTTATTATCTTTCCATCTCTTTAATGTAACTTCAACTAGCCCTCCCTATTTTAAGGAGATTTTATCTATGGAGGGCCATTAGTATGTATTGATGTAGTTTGTTTTACTTACAATAAAATCTTTCCTAGAAGGTATTTGTGAAGTGACATCTGATATTCGGATGGAATGGTTGGTTCTTGTTAGGTTCTAAAAGTTTAGAACAATTGGCAAATCGTGAACACACAAGAACATACAAGCTGCAGAAAGAAGATTTCAAAATTTGCTTGGTTCGATCAATCGAAGAATAGGCTCGACCGATCGAAAGTCGTATCTGTAGAATTTTAATTAAGCCCAAACAGTAGTTCAAGCCCATTAAGGATTAGGGTTTCAGATCTACTTCTCCCAGTATATAAAGGAAACCCTAAACACGTTTTTATAAGGCTTTTTGGAGAAAGAAGAGTGTGCCTCTTTTGTATTTAGGGTTTTGTACCTAAAAATCTCTCTCATATTTTCTACTGGTGTTATTACTTGAAGAATCTCAAGATCTGGTATTGTAGAAGTTGTCGCCTTCTCTAGTCATCAAAGGCGCTGGTGATCTAAACGTTCAAGGGTGGTCTTGGAGTCACAAAACGGAGAGTTTGTGTTGCTAAACCTTTGAGTGGGATCTCAAAGTCATAAACGTGGGTGTTTTTGTTTTGCAAAGGCCAAAGAAAGAAGTAGTCCATGAACTCAGAGCTATCATGGGGTTGTGGTAGTAAGTTTTCTACTCGAGATAGCAATAGAATGTTAGTGATCTAAGTTGCTATTGTACAAACTTCAATTCTTTCATAGTGGTTTTGTTGTTTTACCTTGAGGATCGCTAGGTTAAATCCTCCCCAAGTTTTTACCGGTTTGGTTTCCTAAGTCATCATATCTTTGTGTTTTTTATATTCCGCACTTTACATTGATATGATTAAATGATTGTGTTAACCTAAATCTGATAATTTGACTATGTAATCACTTGGCTAATTAACTAAGTTAATCTGGTTGTATTCTCAAGGGGTCTAAAAATAAACAGTTCTAAAGAGATTGCCTCTTATTTAGAACTTTTATATATATATATATAAGATAGAAATTATACTCTAGTCTAATCTAAGTGTACATGTATGTGAGTCTCCCTTTTAGAGATTTGAACTAATCTAAGTGTACATGTGTGTGAAGTTCTCTTTTGGAGACTTGAACTCTGGCCTTTGCCTCCCCTCCCCCCACCCCCCCCCCCCAAAAAACCTTATGCCAAAGGTGCATGGTGGTAAAATTAGTGAATAATTTGAGAATTTTAAATTTAGGCATAAATTAAGGCCTTGCAATGTTTATGGCGATGGATTCATAGAGGCGAAATGGGTGGTTTAGCAGATATGGCCTAAAAGCTACCCTAGATCATATGATCATATCAATACAAAAAGAGAACTTCCAAAATAAAGTTGTTGACTAACTAGTTAGTAGTTACCAAATACAATATAAACAATTGCATTTTTTTTTTTTTTGAGAAAGACCAATATTACTTGTACTTATTCAAAAGATATGATGAGTGAAATTGCAAGAAAATAAATGAACAAGGTTTTTCAAATATTCTCTTCATAATTAGATTTCTCTAGATACAAAAAGTGTTGGGTTTTGTGGAGTTTAGTTGTGTTTAATCCAGATTATGACCCAACCCAAAATAATGTTGTTATAGTTTTTTAATGGGAGATTGTCTGAGGCTTAGTCCATGGAGTAAAGGTTTGGGACAATAGGCCCGAGCCGTAACACTCATGGACAAGCCTCCTTGGGGGTTCGGGGGCAACATTCCCGAAAAAAAAAAATTTTGGCCCGTTTTTGTAACCCATTATGAATCCTGTGCGCAAGATATAAAAACTGTTGTTTTGGAGATTAGGTTTTTTATGTCCTTTTTTGAGGGAGAAAAAATTGTACTGCTGCACTCTGTATTTTTTTCCCTGAGAATAATGAAATCCTTGCAACTTCGTAAACGTAGGCAAATTACCAAACCACATAAATACTGTTTTGTGTGTGATTATTTTTCTTTGATGTATATTTTTCTCTATTTTTGCATCTCACAGGTCTGGGAATTTCGTACATATTCCCATCAAAGAGGACCCAAAAACTAAACACTATGAACTTTACACTATGAACTGTGGTGTTTTTTATTTGTAAATGTTAGTTTTTAATTAGAAAAATATAATAGGTGTTATTAAACGGTAGGATTCCATTGTTCAATTGAAGTTTGTATCTATGTTACAATAACAAATAAAAAAAATATTTCAATTGTTGATGATCTCCTTCTTCTTTGTTGACTCCACCTTTAATTACATGCTCTTTCTTATAGTTATTTTCCCAAATAATCAGTGAATACTTTTAAACGCACAAAGACAAATACATGCTTAAGTAATTTCTATATAAATTATTAAAAACACACACATATGCACAAAAGACAAATGATGAATAAACATGCTTAAGTAATTTCCATATAAATTATTAAAAACACACACATATGCACAAAAGACAAATGATGAATAAATGGTTGAAAGCATTTTAATTACAAATTTTCTTGCTATTTTTTAATTTAGGAGAAGCATTACAAGTCCCTTAAAAGAATTACATATTCTACATTCTCATAGTACTCTATGAATATTTTTTTTGCATTATCTAGATTTTTATATTATGCAATTATAATTTTTTTTAGAAGGCTGTAATTATAATATGGTAAAAATATATAATTCCTCGCCACAATTATATTATAGTAGAAAATGAGGAAATTACAACTTATCCACTTGTGATTTGGCCAAAATTTAAATTGTCTATCTATTGTTTGAAATTTAACACTTTACCCACATGAGGTTAGCTTAGTTAGGGTTCCGTAACCCACCTTTGTTAAAAACTTGGCTAGATATGTAATTTTGCTGTACTTTTATGTCTCTCTCTGCCAAAAACACACAAAAAATATAAAAATTTAAGATCAAAAAATGTTGGTAAAGTTTTTTTTTTTTTTAATTATATACGGCTACCCAATTCGGGTTGAAACGAGCATAATTTAAAGGATCGAGATCAGGTAGGTATTGTACTTGATGTAATTGATATGGATGGTTAAGATTTAAAGTTGTAAAAAGCAACTTTAAATCTCAACCATTAAATATAAAAAATGAGGAAAAGTAAAAAAAAAAAAAAAAAAAAAGTTGTGAGGAAAGTGGGTGAATTGCACGGTAGCAATTGCACCAGATCCCAATCCTAATTTAACCAAGGAAATTTATAGCTACCACAATCCCAATAAAAATGCATAATTTAACATCATCTTCATGCGTACCAAATTAAGAGCATTAGCATGTAGAACACCAACCTGGTGAGGAAGAGTGACACATGGGTGATACTCGTGCATAACCTAGTTGATCCTGACCCCACCATGAACACGACCTTTATAGAACACTAAAGTCTTCTTTGTACCAATCACATTGTTGGTGCATTTAGCTTTGATCTTTCTATCTTCACTAGTGACATTCCAATACCCAAATTGGTTGGGTAGCCTTGTTCGTTCTACTCGGATTGGCTAGCTGGATATAATTTTTTTTTTAAACTTTACCAACATCTTTTTTATCTTAATTGTTCTTATATTTTTAATGTATTTTGCGTTTTTTGAGAAGAGACATAAAAGTAGAGCAAAATTATATATTTAGTCATGTTTTTAATAAATATGGGTTACGGAACCATAACTTAAGCTAACTTCAAACAGGTAAAGTATGAAATTTCAAACCACATATAAGCAATTTAAATTTCAGTCAAACCATAGATGAGTAAGTTATAATTTAACCGTAGAAAATTGTACTTCCAAGAATTATTAAAAAATTATAACTGACTACATTTGCAAGCCTATTGTGTAAGATTTGTTTCCTATAAACTCACTGTAATTTGTCCTCCATTCTTAATGATTAAACCTTCAAATAAGCTCTTCTATAAATATAACTTCAAATAAGGGATTCCTAATAACTTTTTTTTTTCTTTTAGCAAGATTCCTTAATAAGTTGTTTGGTCTTTGTCTATGTTTTTTAAAGAAAGTTTTAACATTTTTTTTTTAAGTTTTTTATTATCAGACTAAGACACCAATTGGTTTTTGGTGTAGGTGGGGATTGAACATCAGATCTCTTATTCAACCATCAGAAACTTTACCAGTTGAGATAACTAAAACCCTTTTTTTTTTTTTTGAAGCTAAAAACAATTTGTTCATTCATTAATTAAGGGAAACAGAGTCCAAGTACAAAGCATCAATGGCTGGAGGTGGGGACTCCTACATCCAAATAATATCCTCATCTATCAGCCTAGCAAAGCGAGCTAAAGAGTGGACTACAGTATTAGCAGTACGTTTTACACATCCAAACGACAAACATCTGCTACCTGCAGCTAAACAGTGAATATCCGCATAAACATTACCAAGTCTGGATCGTAATGCCCTCAAGGATGAAATGGATTTTATGACCATTGTGTTATCTCCTTGCACCACTAACTCCTCAAACCTAGCATCTACCGCGAACTCTAGTGCTCTCCGACATGCCAGCGCTTTAGCTTCTTCACTATCACTTACAACAGGCCCTTTAGCTGACAAAGCAGCCATAACCTCCCCCATGTAGTTCCGGATAATCACTCCAAACCTCGAGGAGCCAGTATCTTCAAACACCGCAGCATCGAAGTTCAATTTATAAGAGTCACTTGAAGGAGGACGCCAGGACTACACTGAAGCAGCCATGTCCGTGACCATCAAGTGTTGATATGCAAGCCGAAACTCTTCCAACAAATCTTTGGCTTGTTGGTTCAGCCTACTAGGATCTTGTATGATACCTCCATGCACTATGGTATATTATTGATTCCAAATGAGCCAACACTAAACCCAAAACAACTCTAGCTCTTCATCATCCAAGCGACGCTGCAATAGGTCAACTAGTTACAACATATCCTCATGACCAGTCACTCCCTTCTGCAATCATCTTGAGCAACCAGCCCATATATCTTGGGCTAACCCACATTCCCACAACGCATGATATCCAATTTCCTTGGCTAACGAACACACCTCACAACTGTCATCCTCAACGATTCTCCGTTGAGCAGACAGAACTTTTATTATGTCCAAACATACCCTCCACCCGAATACTTTTATTTTGTTTGGCATATGAAGTTTCCACAACTTCGACCAGACAGAACTTCCAAATTCCTCCCATGAGTTCCCAGCTTTATTCTCTTCCTGCCTAGAAATCAGTCTTGCCGTGTGATAGCTAGACTTAATCGAGTATTCTCTACTTTTTGTGTGCAACAAAAATATCTCATCTGGGACTTGTCTGTGGCTCAATGGAATGTGCAAAATAGCATCGGCATCAGCCCTCTGAAATTTGTTCTCAACTATCTCAAGGTCCCAACAGTTAGTCCGCTAATCAATGAGGTCCGAAACTCGCCACTCCCATTCCTCCTCCACTGGTGGATGAAGAATTCAGTTGGTAATCTAATGCGGTATCCATTTTTCAACCATAACTCGGATGGCAGACCCATCCCCCACCCTCCAGCAACATCCTTGTTTAAGGATTGGTTGGGCTAACATCAAGCTTTTCCACACATAAGAGCAATTAGGAGCATCTAAGGCATCTAGAAAATTTGTTCTTGGAAAGTACTATGCTTTGAAGCACTTGTAAAGCAAGGAATCCTTCTCTTGAATCAACCTCCACCCTTGTTTGGCTAGCATAGCCAAATTAAAATTCTTCAAGTCACGAAAACCCATGTCTCCTTTTTTTGGCTGAGTTAATACTCCCCAATTCTTCCAATGTATCTTCCTTTCGTCATTTGTCTGACCCCACCGAAATCTTGCACATAAACATTGAGCTTATTACACAATCTAGCAGGAAGCAAAAATACCCCCATGGTGTATGTGGGGATAGATTGGGCTACAACTTTTATCAGTATCTCTTTACCCACTTTTGATAGTATTTTCCCTTTCCAACCCTGCATCTTTTTCCAAACTCTATCCTTCAAAAAAGAAAAGGCTTGGTACTTTGATCGGCCAAGTAGTGTGGGTAGTCCTAAATAAGACTCAAACTTTTCCACCTCCTTCACTCCCAACATAGATTTTATCATATTTCTTTGCCCCCCACCCGTGTTGCTACTAAAATAAATTGAGGATTTTTCAAAATTGATACATTGACCAGATGAGTCCGCATATAACTGGAGAATATCTGTGACACACTGCACCTCTTCCAAAGAAACTTAACAAAAGAGCAAAGAGTCATCTGCAAAAAGAAGATGGGATATGCAGGGAGCATTTCTACACACCGCCACCTCCTTAAGCCTACCCTCTTCTTCAGATTTAGATAGCAAAGTTGAAAACGCTTCTGCACACAACAGGAAGAGATAGGGTGACAAAGGGTCCCCTTGACGAAGTCCTCTGGTTGGTAAAATAGTTCTATATGCTTTGCCATTGATACAAATCGAGAATAAGGGTGTTGAGACACAACACATCACCTTCTCAATCCACAAATCAGGAAACCCCAACCTGACCATTATACCTTTCAAAAATTCCCATTCCACACGATCATATGCTTTGCTTATGTCCAATTTCATTGCTAACGAACCCTTCCTACCCTTCCTCCTATAATTCATGGTGTGCAATGTCTCATATGCAACAAGTACATTACCAGTTATCAGTCTGCCTGGAGCAAAAGCACTCTGGTAAGGAGCTATCAACTGAGGAAGAATCTGTTTCAATCTGTTAGCCAATACTTTTGAGATAATTTTATAAATAACATTACATAGGCTAATAGGTCTGAAATCATACATTTTTTCAAGGGAATTGACCTTTGGAATAAGCACAATATGAGTATAATTAATTTTAGGCAACATAGTACTAGAATTTAGAAAATCAAGCACAGCAGCAGTCACATCACTCCCTACAATATGCCAATATTTTTGGTAAAAGAGAGCATTCATACCATCGGGTCCAGGAGCCTTCGTTGGTCCTATTTGGAACAACACTGCTTGAACTTCCTTCGCACTGTAATCACTGGACAAAATATTATGCATGTCTATGGTCACCTTTTGCTGCACTGCACTTAGACATTCCTCCAATCTTCAACATGTCCCCGAACTAAAAATACTCTTAAAGTACTCAATAGTCACCACTGCAATCTCCTCAGGCTCATCCACCCAACCATTATTTTGGTCTCTAATCCCATGAATAAAATTTCTCCTCTGCCTTTGTGAGGCTTTGGAGTGGAAATATTTGGTGTTCCTATCTCCATGCTTCAACCAAGATACCCTAGATCTTTGTTTCCAATATATCTCCTATTTTAAAAGCAAGTCATCAAGAGTCTTACTAGCTGCCAAAATCTCAGCCTTATTCTCCACAGTATGATCCGCCATGCTAAGATCCTCCACCCTTTTTTGTACTCTCTTGATTTCTGCCTCATCTGGATGAGTATGAGAAGCCCCCCAAGTCTGCAATTCAAAACCACATTTGCTTATTTTCTCCCTAACCCTTCTCAAACCCGATTCCACATTATCACCCGAATAGCTCCATGCCTCCTGAATTACATGTTCACAATCATCCCTCATCAACCAAGCTTCTTCGAATCTAAATGATCTAGTGCTTTTACCACGGCACCTTAAAGCAGTCCGTGCATGCAAGATGATGGGTCAGTGATCAGATGCATGCAATAACAGATGAGTAACCACACTTCCCTGGAACTTATTCCTCCAACCCGTGTCAGCCACAACCCTATCTAGTCTTTCCTTTGTATTATCTATCTCTAGCCGTTTGTTATTCCACGTGTAGGGGTATCCTACAAAACCCAAATCAGCCAAATTACACCCATCCAAAGCAACAAGAAATTCATCCATTTGTTTGAAAGGCGGCGAGAAGCGACTTTGTTTTTCAGTAGAGCTAATAATAGCGTTAAAATCTCCTATGCAACACCAAGGGTGGTCAACAAAGGAGCGGTGATGATTAAGGAGGGCCCGTAATTTGTGTTTTTGGCTTACTACAGGCCACCCATAAAAGCACGTCAACATCCATGCAAATCCATCATCTTCCACCACCCTTGCAAGAATATGGTGTTCCGTAAAATTTATAACATCCAACTGTACTTCTGCCTTTCAAATGAGAGCCAAGCCACCGCCCCCATTTGGCTTCTTTACTATGAACTTGTTCGGAAACGTTAATTCTCTACAATGATTCTCAAAACCCTTTTTTATCTAGGCGTATTTCCATCAAAAAGCACGCTGTAGGAGCTTGATCCTTCACCAACTTGTGAGGGCTGCGAACTATCCAAGAGTTCCCAAGCCCTTGGCAGTTTCAACTTAGGAGCCTCATTGTGCTCGACAAGGGTGCTCTTGCACCCCCGTCGCTTCAATCTTCAAAGTCTCTTCGTGGAATTTCCCACGTTTCCCTCCCTTCTTTTCAGCCTCTGTATCCTACTCAGAATGGTCTTCCTCCATCCTTCTCTTCCTCAACTTTATTGGGCTTGTTTCCTTTACTTCTGTTCTCGGCCCAACCTTCATCCGTGTCACCCTTGTCCAAGTGTGTTTTGTTTTTAAAACCTGAGGCCCAACCTGCTCTTTATTTCCCACGTGACCTCCATCAAGTAATGGCTTCATCACGTCCATATGGTGCACAGCCATGTCATGTGATCCGTTAACCCCATTTAAATTTCGATCCTATGTGTTATTCACCGATTTAATTAGACCCATGCAATCCGTAACTAATCCTTCACTCTCTATAACGCAAGCCATATAGTCTGTAGATGTTCCTGGACTTGTGTTATTTCCTAATGCATGACTTTCCTCCACATTAGGGTTTTCCTTCATGGATACGTTCCCCTCCGCAGTCATCTTCGAACTAAACATCCCACCATGTGTATCAGTCCCTTCCATGACCACCTGCTCAACATTTGGTTGTTGCGAAGTCATGGTTGAACCCTTTCTCGGTGGTGAGCGAGAGCGACCACCTGTGGGCTTTAGCCACTCTTCGTACTAATAGGCAACCTCTTCCCCATTCCTACAACATGCAAAGTATTCAACGCAGTGTTTGAGATCATGACCCAATAGACCATAGTAATGGCAGAATAATGGAAGACGTTCATATCTGTAATCCACCCAACTCCTTTGCCCATCTGATCCTCCAATGAAACCTCCTCGTCGCAGTGGTTTAGATAATGGAAGTGCCACCTTGACCCACATAAACAAGTTCTGAGACTCCAAAATCCTTCTCTTTTCTACCTCCACCACTTCCCCCAAACGACACCCAATCTCAAACGCAACCTTAAGTGATGACATATCAAAAGGTTCCCCTTAGATCTGAACCCAAAGAGTCACCGATTCAAACTTGACATTTGTCGTTGTCATACCCTTGTGCCATCTACGAAACAAAAGCACTTAATTGTCAAACGACCAGGGACCCCCTCTGAGAACTCTATCCAGATCAAATTCTCTACTAAACTTAAACTGGAAAAGATTGGATCCCACTTCCACAATCTGTATATCCTTCTCCAAGCCCTAAGCTCTTCTCAGCGTGTTATGGGCTACACGTTTATTGAATGGCTTGCAAGTAAGGAACTTACCAATCAAACTCAAGGCACATCCCTCAATTTCCTCCTTTCGACCTTCATCCAATATCGTAATCACTTCTTCCTCCTCCTCATCAATTTCATATTCTCGAACCCATTGATCACATCCTCAGCCATGTCCAGACGTAAAGGTAAAGCCAAAAAAGAGAAAAGCAAGCCCTTAGGTGCCAAGGGAGGGAGAAATCTTAAATATATATATATATATATATATATATATATATATCATATCATATCATATCATATTATATCATATCATATACTATATAATAAAAGTTGGGTTTAGAGGCCGTTGTGTGAGAGATCGCACCCCCGACCCGTTTTATGAGATGTTGAGCTAAACCCACGTGAATGGATAGAGTCGTGTTATTGCCTCTCAAATTGGAGGTTCGACTAGTTATATTTTTCCCTTTAGATTAAAAGTTTTACAATGAAGTCGCCACTTATTTAATTATTGAAATAAATAAGAAAACCAAAATTTGAAAAATTCCTCATTTTATTAATCTGTAATTGAATTTACATTGATTATAGGAAACTTACATGGTTTTGGTCCTAGATACAATCTAAGATAAAGTACATGGCTTTGTTTCCTAGTTACAATCTAAAAATTGAAAATTACATGGATAAGCATTTGATCTACTAACCCTTTATCTAAGCTCGGAGGTTACGTTAAAAGGTAGGAAAGTGTTAGGCACCCACCTTACCCGGTGAAACCGATCTTCTAGACTATGGTGGTCAACATTCATATCATATGTTATCAATCAATTTGCATGTTGAATTTAAAGTGTGTGCATGTGATAAACCCTAATTCAATTTATTAAGCATTTCATTTGGATTGACAAATAAATTCTAGTGAATGTGTGTAGATCGTGATATCCTAGATTCAAGGATTTGAAAGAATCATTAAACAAACATGTTTTTCATATTTTTTTATGTGGATTTAAGATTAAATCTAGTGATATGCATGAATATGTGATGAACAATCAAAAACATGTGAAGAACACATAAGAATAATTAAGAACATTCAAACATATTCAAGGGGATTATCATGTTTTAATCTTAAATTCTCATCATGGCAACATAAACAAACAGTTAGGGAAGAGGATTATACCTTCATGCAAGATCCATATGGTGGAGGAGGGGACTCTTGATGGAAGTCCTAAGGGTGGAAAAAAAGAAGAGCTAAGAGAGGGAGAGTGAGTCTCACTCAATACCTTGAGTCTTAGGAAAACCAAGATATGATAAGACTACTCAATTTCACTAGAACTCAAGAGAAGAGAAGAGAAGAGAGAGGAGGTTTTTTATGTGTGCTCTGGAATAAAGGAAAGGGAGGGTTTATATAGTAGTGGTGGAGGAAATATGAATGGAATGTCATTTAATGAGGGTTGACAAAGAATCATGAACCTAGACCTCATTTTAGCCTTTGGGAAAATTTGGTGCATTAAATGTGGAGATTGATGAGAGCGAGAAGCAAGCAAAGTTCGGTTTTCCCGTAACTACTGTAATAGCCTATAAAGCCAATTTCGAAAAATCATATCTGCCTCAATTCTGATCGAAATTGTCTCATTTTTGTGCTCAAATTGAAGCCCCGGATGTCTAGTTTCTGGGAAAATTAACCTCATTCATAGATTCAAAATATTCTGAGAGATATCGATGAAATGGTGAGCAGAGGTCATTTGTTAGAAAATGGTTTCAGCACAATTAACATTAATAGGTCCCAAATTAGCTCCCAATTAACATTAAATGGCTCCAATCACTCCTATTTAAGACTTAATTAGTTCTAAATTTACTCTAATTAAAAGATAATTACACAAATTACTCATTGAATAATTAATGTTTAACTATCTAGTTAATTAAGTGTGTGCAATCCTACCATAAAATGTAGTCCTAACCAATAAAATTATGACACATCATCGATCTCAAATTGATTATACTTATAACCAATTGAAATCAATTGTTCATAATCACATATAGTCGGACTCAATTTGTGATAGTGCATCTCAGCCATTAAAACTTGATTTGTTAATAACTTTCAATCTGATGGTCCGATTAGGGCTTATGATTAGTCGATTTGGGCTTATGACTAGTCGATTTGATCGTTACAATATTAAGATCATTTTGGTGAAATGAGATTAAGGATATAATGACCAAAATCAAGATACATATTTCCAAGGTAAAATTACCCTTTTACCCTCCATGTGAGGTTAAATGTGGGTTGTAAAATAGGGTGTCAACACGTTGTTGCGCCAAGTGGCTTCACCATATTGCAGATTTTTTTTTTAAAGATTTTTAGATTTAAAAATTGTGGTTGTGCCAAATGACTTTACCAAATTGCAAATTTTTATTTAGATTTTTAGATTTAAAAATTATATATAATTTTTCTTCTCTTATAATCTCTAAGTTGATAAAAATCTTAATTTGATTACAATCCAAATTCTTCATATAATCCATATAATCCTTATTAAATCTTAATTTGATTATAATCCAAATTCTTCATCTAATCCTTATTTTTTATGCGTAGTGTATTATAAAAAAAAGCAACAACTTTTTTTTTTTTAATTACTACACTACATGCTCTAATGCATCTTTAATTGCAGAAATTTTTTTAGATTTTTTAAAAATATATATAATTTTTCTTCTCCTATAATTTCTAAGTTGATAAAATTTTAATTTGATTACAATCCAAATTCTTTATCTAATCCATCTAATTCTTATTCAATTTTAATTTGATTACAATCCAAATTCTTTATCTAATCCATTTAACAAATAAGTTTTAGTTTAAGTAAAACTCTTATTCTATTTGTTCTTATCGACTTATTTGGAAAAAGTAACAATAAGTATTGTATCAATTTTTTTTATAAAGTAACAATTTTACTTTTAGCCTAATTTAAATGTTAATTGTTGTTTTTTTGTGTGTGGATAAAGTATCAAATGATAGCTAATATGTATTAACATTAATGTAAACTTAATTAAAAAAATCTAATTTAGGTCAAAACAAAAAAAAAAAAAAAAAAAATTAGGACAAAGTAACCCAAAAAAAAAAACTTATATATTTTAAATAATGACAAATTTAGATTTTAAAATATATATATATATATATATATATATAATTTTTCTTCTCCTATGATTTCTAAGTTGATAAAAATTTTAATTTGATTACAATACAAATTATTTATCTAATCCATCTAATTCTTATTCAACCTTAATTTCATTATAATCCAAATTCTTCATCTAATCCGTTTAACAAACAAGTTTAAGTTTAAGTAAGACTCTTATTCTATTTGTTATTATCGTCTTATTCGAATAAAGTAACAATAAGTATTGTATCAATTTTTTTATAAAGTAACAATTTTACTTTTAGCCTAATTTAAGCATTAATTGTTGTTTTTTTTTTTTTTTGTGTGTGTGGATAAAGTATCAAATGATAGCTAATATGTATTAGTATTAACGTAAACTTGATTAAAAAAAATCTAATTTAACTAAAAAAAAAAAAGGATAAAGTAATCCCAAAAAAAAAAACTAATATATATTAAATAATGATAAATTTTGCAGAAAAGTAAATGACAAATTCAAATCCACGCAAGTTTGAAGAAAAGCATACAAATTTTGTTTCATGATATTGACAAAAAATAATATACAAAAAAAAAAAGAATAAACCATCTTATGCATTCTAAAAATAAACATATTTATTGCACTCTTTTAATAAGTTATTACTTATATATATATATATATATATGCATTTCATAATACCTTAGTTTCACACAATATGAATTTATTATATAACTTAAAAGTAAAATGTTTAAATATTTTTATTATCTATTCTATTATCTAATTTTAAGTAAATGAATAAATAAAAAACTATTTATATATGAATTTTGATTAAGTCGAACATCGCACGGGCATAGATATATACTAGCCTCTGAACACAAAGATAAAAAAAAAAATCCTAAATTTTAAAATTTCTCTTTTTGAATTCAAAATGAAATTTGTTATTTGACATTTATGACCCTATTTCTACATGAAGTTACCCTTCATTAATAAGAGTATTTTTAAACCACATAAAAATCCAATTGAAAAAGAGGAATCCTCTTATATATAGTATAGATATAATAAAAGTTGGGGTTAAAAGCCGTGGTTATGCCAAATGATTGCACCAAATTGCAAAAAAAAAAAAAAAAATGGATAATATAGAAACTTAATTGTTATTATCAACTTAAACTCTAATATTTCCTCAAAAAAAAAAAAAAAAAAAACCTTAAACTCTAATGCTTTATCAATTTTTTTAATGTGCACAGAATCTTAATAATTGTTATCAATGTTTTGGATAAAATAGAAGTTTAATTGTTATTATCAACTTAAACTCATACATTATCAATTTTTAGGATTTACTCAAAATCTTAATAATTGTTATCTCCTTTTTTGTTCTTCACTTTTTTTTTTCTTTTTAATCTATTATTGATGTTTATCAATTTTATTTAAATCTCCATTCATTTGTACTTTAATTCAATAATTAAGATGTTTTATGATCACCAGCGGCAAGCGTCAAGGATCATTTGAAGTGCCCCACTTGAGTATATGTCTAGTAACAATGTCAAAAAAGATACGTTTGGGAAGAATTTCTAATTAGCTTCTCTCATCATCTAATAAGCAGAAGGAAGAAATTCGAGGGTTGAGAGATGAACAGGTCACTGAGAGACTTGGTCGAGTTCAGCACAAGAACAAGTGCTTGAGTAGGTGATTCTAGATGATATTTGGAACATGAGACTTGGAACAAAACCATGTGCTGCCTTCTTATTGATGGATATCAACAGCAAATATGTTGCTTACCTCTAGCAACAAGGATGTGCCTTTTGCATGTAAAAAAACTGAAAATAATCAACTAACCAATCATGTATTTGTCTAATCTACTGTTAGTTCAGTGACTGAACATAAAACTATAGGTGGTATAGTTGTATCCTTAACATTGTTCTCTAGCTGGAACTGTTCAATTGATCTTCAAAACTGAAGATAAAAGATAGTCATGTATGATGTATGACTATTTGGAATTTTTGTACCATTTGATAAGATCCTTTTTTTTTTTTTTTGGTTGGTAATTCAATAAATCTTATTAATGAAAGAACAACACCACAAAGAGTCAAAGCAATTATCAGTTATGCGACAGCCGACAAGCCATTTCATATGAACAGACCCCTACAACTATACAACCATAAAGATAACTGAAGAAATTGCTCATTTACTCTAAAATGCTGAGTGCAGCAGCTATTCTAGCAATTGGGAATGAAATAGTAAGAGCAAGTCCGGAGTGTTCTTTAGCAACAGTTCCAACAAGAGTAGATACCCCAGCTCCAATGGTTGCTCCAAATCCTGACCAAAAGAAAGTCCAAATACTATCATTATAAATGTAAATTTACAACTATCTGAATGAAAAGATCTACCTATGTTTTAGGAGCACTTGGACATAATGGAATTTGATTGAAAAGTTAAAATCACAAGAATAAGGTGCCCCTACCCCCCTCCCCCACAATAATATAGAGCATTAAAATTTCAGATTCTATTACAATCAGGAGGCTCCTGATCGATTTGATAGAAAAAAGTTGGAAAAAATTCAGAAGATTGTCAATTTCAATCAATTTTGTTAAAGTGTATACTTGCTTGGTACCAAAGTGCACTCTCCAACTCCAAGTGAGATATTATAATGGTCTGACCTCAATAACCATACCATTTTCTGTTACAGACTCTTTGGCTAACTAGGAAATTCATGTTGGAAAATGAAAGTTTGTTCATATTAAACTTCTAAATAAGAAGCAAACACAAACGGGGTTATACCTCTGAATCTCACAGTTCCTCTGTCTCTCTCTCAACCACATAGCTGCAAAACTTAAACCCATATAAACAAAACCTCAAGAATCATAAGCAATGGTCAAATCACCACCACATCCAGATGAATTGTGCCAAGACACAGCTAGGATTATAAAATGGTGCACAACATTCATAACAAATTGAATACAATCATTGTTGTTGCTTCCATTCCTTTCAAACTTTATTCAACCTATTTACAAACCCAGCACTAAAATCACTTGTGCTGTTTAAACAAACCACATCAGTGACACAAACCTTTTAGCATGTCATGAACCATCCAAAGTCCTTTTCTTTTTCTTGAAAGAATTAACATCAAATTTGCTTAGGCCTGATTTTTTTTTCCTGGTTGAAAAAAGTTTCTTACAACCTGACATATAATGAAGTAATAAACTAAGACAGATTAATCAGGAGAACACTAATAAAAGGTAATAAAAACTCATAATCAAAATTCTATACAATCACCCAAAATGAACCAAAGCAAGGGTACTGAATTAAAAACTATTAATGTCAAAATTAATATTACCTACTGTCTCTCTTCCTCTGACTCACTCTCACTCCCACTCTCACTCGCAGTGTCGTCTTGCTCTTCCTCTATGTCCTTCCCCTTTGTGCAGTGAGCAAAGACTAAAAGGAGTATGACACTGGCTGTGAGGGTCAAAATTCCCAAGCTCACATAAATCACAGGTCGGGAAGGTGGTGGTGGTGGTGGTGGTGATGAACTGAATGAGAGGAATGGTGGGAGTGGAGGTAGTGATGGTGGTGGTGATGAACTGACTGTGGTAAATGGAGGGAAAGGTGGTGTTGGAAGCTGAGGGATTGCCATAACCGGTGGTGTGGTGGTAAGCAAAATGAGGAATAAAACAGCAGCAGCCATGATAGAGGAAATGTAGGATGAGGTTGGTGGTGAGAGGATGAACTTCCATACTGTTTGGTTTTATAGTAGGTTTACAAAACTTGAACACCATTTTTGGGTTGTTCCGGGTTGCAGAAGGAAGAATCAACAGTTCTGTTTTTGGGTCTTTTGAACTCTGTTCTCTGTTCTCTCTTCCATCTTTGAATTTGGTCAGATTTCATTATATCCTACTGCTAACAGCACATGGTCTGATTCATCAGTTTGTTTTTTTAACTTTTTATAAAATAAAAGTTAACTTTAGTAAAGATTGTATCCAAAATTAATAAGTTCTGTATTTACATAACAGGTTGTAAATGTTGGTGCCCAAAAAAAAAATTTGAAAGGCCCAACAAAAGACATTGAATAGTAATTTTCTTGTTGTACACTCATAGATATGAATGGATAGAATTTTTATGGCCCACTGCACTTTTTGGTATTATTTATGGGCTCTATTATATTATTTTAGCTAATTTTTATCTTTATTTTCAATATTTTCAACAAACCCATACTCTACTAATTATAAGTTTAAAAAATAAATCGATTAAAAGTTACATTAGAAGCAACACATTGAATGGATGATATTTATACAATATTAGACTCGTTGCTATTTCGAACACGTGAACACATCCACACACCAATATATGACTTCAATGCTATTTTAATGTTTAATTTTTGGAGCTAGGCTCATAACATTTTTGGTTATATCAATAGTTAAAAAATGCATAATATTATTTTTTAAAAAATGTAAAATTTAAATTGAGATGAATGTAAAATTATTCACTAAATTCAAAAAAAAATGGTTATATAATTCTCAATACATTATATATCTATATAGGTGTGAGTTATGAGTTTTATTCTCCTTGGATTCAAATTCATACTCCACCCAAGATTATTTTTCAGCTCATGAGTTAACAGGGATATTAATACAAACATTTGATGCGGGAGGAAACCTATTCATATCCTAGACTGCGTTTGTTTCTCTTGATAATATTTTTCGACCCAAGATGAAAATAGTTTATAGAAAATAAAATATTTTTAAGTGTTTTCCTGCTTGGTTGCATTTTTGAAAATGTTTAAGAAAATATTTTCAAGTGTTTAATTGCATTTCTAAAAATTCTATAAAAAAAAAAAAACATCTTTTTTATTAATTATTTTCCCACATTTTCTTAGCTTTCAAACACAATTATAATAAGCAAAAAATTACAACCCATAAAAGTTTATTAAAAAATTTGAGAGAGAGGTTCTTATAATGGTTTTCTTTTCTCACCATGGCCATGGGGTTTTATTTGATTTGACGATGTTGGCCTTAGTTGCGTAGAAATGCTAGCACTCCATTTGTTAATTAAATTTTGTATGTTACATTGTTTTTCACTAAATTATTACTACTATTTTTTTCTTTTTCTTTTTTTCTTTTCTCTCTTATTTTTTTAATTTTATTTTACACCATATTATTTTTGTCTTTAAACTTTGGTGTAATTTTTCCAATCCGCTATCATCTATATAAATATAATAATAATAGGTAAAGCCGAGAGAAACTCGAATTACAATTCTAAACTAGAGTTTCAATTTTACACCATGTGTCCTAAATTATTTATTCTTAAAGAATTTTATTTCTTAATTTTAGAATCAAATATGGAACCACATCATAAATATTCATCTAAGTGAGTTATTAAGTACAAAAACCAAAGAGTTTAGAATAAATTAATCATAAAAAAAAAATGTGTGCTTCACAATAAATAAATAAAATATAGACAATTTACATTATATATATAGGAATTATATATAAAGAGTTAAATTATAAAATGACTATCAACAGTATTTAAATTATATATATATATATATATATATATATAAATTATATTATGCATCTTATTGTACATCTTTAAGTGTATCTATGCATATGCATGGAGTTACAAACTAGTTTATTATAAACTATGATACTAGTAAGTTTCAATTAACTCAACTAATAAAGTTCTAATCATTGAATAAGAGGTATGAGATTCAACCACCGCCTATACCAAAAACCAATTGGTATCTTGGTATATGAGGATAAAGAGTTATCATCAGGAGTGGACGCCATAAAGTCGAAAATCTCTCTCTCTCTCTCTCTCTCTCTCTCTCTCTCTCTCTATATATATATATATATATATATATATATATGATACTAAAATAATATTGCAAAATATCAACTAAAATACTAAATTGGTCCAGTTTGGTTCATTTTAGTCCATTATGTAAAATTTGGTCTTTTTTAGTATCTTCACTCTTTAGTCCAATTGTGAATTTTCATTATGTCCCTAAAAATAGAAATTTTTTATATTATATTTTACTTTAATTACAATAATAATATGCCATATATATATGTCATATTAATTTTAAATTTTATAAGACAAGTAAAAAATTTAATTATTTTATAAGAAAAATAACAAATAGGTTATACGTTATAATTAATAAATTATAAGGTGAAAAAAAATGTGTTAGCTTTTTATTTATTTTTTTTTTTTTTTGAGAAAGAAGTGTTAGCTTATATTTAATAGCAATAATAAAAAAAATCTTACCTTATATTAAATTTTTTTCTCAATTTTTTTTTTTTAAAATCTTCTCCAAACCTTTTTTTTCCTTAAAAAAATGAAAAATCTAAATTATAAACAAGCTGCACAGATAATTAGATAAACCCCAAAACCCCAAAAACAGTACTAAAATCCACTACTTCACAGTCTTCAGCAAAACACAACACATAGACACACTGCTGCTTTCTTTTAACAAACACTGTCTTCTTCAATCTATCAAGTTCCACCAATCCAAACTAAAGATGGAGCTTACGGTCCCATACAAACCAAACCCACTTTTATTTTCTTCAGCTCCACTCACACCCAACTCTCAAACTCTCATTCTTCTCAAGCTTCCTAAGAACCCCAGGTCCAAAAATTCCCACCACAGACCCAATTTTCGTGTTCTAGCTTCTGCAAACCCAAATGGGTCTGATGGGTTTTCATGGCTGAGGCTGACTCATTCTGTCCGGCGTGGCTCGGAGCGGTTGTGGTCGAAACTCGGTGAGTCAGTGAAGAAGGAAACTGGGTTTGACTTGGAAGATGCCAATGTGAAGGTGGGTGAGTTTGTGGGGCGAGCAAAGGAAGGGGTCAGCAAAGGTCGGGGTGAGTTGGAACGGTTTAGGACTGAGTTAGTGCCTGAATTTGTGAGTTGGAATCGGTGGGAGCGTTGGAAGGTAATTCTGCACTTTGAGACCCTTTTGTTTTAATTTCTGTTTGGTAGATAAGAAATTGCAGGAAAAGGATAGAAAAGGGACAAGTTTGAGTATTTTCTTCTGAACTGTTGGGGCATTGTATATTAGCTTGTTGTTAGTGTGCACACTAATACAGATAAGGATAGCATATATGAACTTGGTGGAAATGGAAAATTTTGAGCATTGCAGGTAATTATTAAGTATATGCAAGGATGCAACAATAAATGGCACCTAGGAAGAACATACACTTTATGTGGGATGTCATACCCGCTGTGTCCTTGTTATAATTTTTCAGAAATTGCTCGTATCACCATGTCGTACCCATACCAATGTCCATGCTTCCTAGCATGGCACATAGGATGAAAATTTTTCCCTTTTCAAAGAAATTTAGTTAAGTTTGGATATTTTGGGACATATGTCAGCTACCATTTTTCTTTCTTCTTTACCTTTTGTTCCCCCACTTGTTTCTTGAAATTGGAAGGCATGTAATGCAAAGTTTGACAACAGACCTGACACTGCTTCATAAACCTTTCTATAAGCGAATTGGAACAACTCCAAATTGAATTAAAGTTTGTGGTTTCTTCAGTGTTATCTTGTTTTAAAGGTTTAAAAAAAAAATTTCTTTGCACTTGTGTATTCAATGTTCATCCTTGAATCTTGGTCACCTTATGAAGATCCTCAAATGTTTTAAGACGAGGAAAATTTGCCTTTTGAGATTGTAATGGTGGACAATGCCTGTCCTCGTTTACCTTATGAGAAGTTTTCTCCAATCTGTATATAATTTTTATGAAGTGGATAATGATATGGTTGTTCTCCTTTCTCTAGGATATCAAAACATGGGAGCCTAAACGAATTGGTGCCTTAATTCTCTATATATTTTTTGCAATAGTTTCCTACAAAGGAATATATATGGCAATTCGAGCTCCTATCTTAAATCGCCAAAGAAAGGAGTTAACAGAGGCTTACATGGAGGCATTGATTCCTGAGCCATCTCCTAGCAATATTAGAAAGTAAGTGAATTTTTTACTTTATCCACAGATGCAATCAATTTCTTTGTATTCTAATGACATGACAAGATGCTAATAGCTTGGTGAAGTTATTATTATTTTGTGATTAGACAATAAGAAACAACTCCACTACCTTATCTTGATTACATGAGGATTAGAATTCAAGTTTAAATCTCCTCCTTAGATCTTAGAATACTTTTGCATACATCCTGTTAACTAAGTGAATCCTTCTGATCTTTCATTAATGAAGTTATCTTCACTTAATGAAAAATTTTAAATTTTCTTCCTTTATGAGTTTTCACACAATGGCAATCTCAATCAATATATGGATTTATGACTCAACCCAGGCACCAGCTAAATGACCATAGAGTTTCTAATCAAACCCAACTCATCCTAGGAAAGCTTAAATACACCTATTACGCTGGGTAGTTTGCTTACACCTAATAGATAGATGGCAGATGGCTTGGGATTTGAGAGTAACATTAGATTAAGCAATACAACTCAGGCAAAAGCTATTTCTCTAAAATCTTTGTCCAACAAAAGATAAGAAGAAAATAAAGCCAATCGGCCCAATCCATCAAGGCGTATTCAAGTCCTCCCTTGCCCCTCATTCTCCTCCCTCTTGTTTGAGATTAACAACTGCTAATATTTAGAAAGAGGTGGATCTTTGCCCTATTATAAATGGTAGAATGTGATGGCTCAGATTGCAAATGATGAGAATGAAAAGGAATAAGAACAAAGAAATTTAGGATGTTTGTCACTTGTGCTTGTTTAATTTCAGTGCCTCAGATTCTCCTTATAATTTTGCAGGTTTAGGAAGAGTGAATGGAGGAAGACAATGCCGAAGGGCCTGAAAATGAAGAAGTTTATTGAAGGACCTGATGGAACACTTGTTCATGATAGTTCTTATGTTGGAGAGGATGCATGGGATGATGATCTGGAGCGTCCTCAGGACAGTGTAAAGCAAATTATTGACAGTGATGTCAAACTGAATGCAGAAGAAAAGAAGGAACTGAAGGAAGACTTGAGCATTTCGGGTTAGTCAAGTATCCAAGTGCATGTGTGCGTAACATGATGTATACTTTGGGATAAGGTCACATTATATGTTCTCTTTTTTCCTTTTTTTTTCATGCTCAATATTTCTTGATCTACATTCAGTATGTTAGAATAACATTTAAGTGATTGAATTCAACATTCTTATCATCTGAGAAGAACTTCCAAATGAATAGGAAGGAAGCTTAATCGGAATGAATAAGAAATTTTCTTCTATGATCGATTGGTATAAACTTCAAAAACTTCGAATTGGATCAGTTTCTCCTCAACAAATAAGTGCTTGGGCCAATAAAATCCTACATAATGGGGAGATAGTTGGAGAGGTGACAAAACCGTGTACTTTTAATTACAAAACCAATAATCATTGAATTTAACATTTCTATTGTCTTAAACTTTTGGAACAAATGATAGTTTATCTAAGTATAATCTTAGTTTGTTCTGATTACAAATTTTGGGTTAGTTAAGTATCTTAGTGCATGTTTGTGCTTAAAATGTTGTGTACTTTGGGATAAGGTCACATTACATATTCTCTCTTTTCTTTCTTGCTCATACATTTTGACTTTTGCATTCGGTATGTTAGAACAATATTTAAGTGATTAGATTCACCATTTGCTATCATTTTAAGCTTTTGGGACTAGTGCTGTATATCTTAGTTTGTTATGACTTATGAGTTTGTTCTGATTGCAAATATTCTTCCTATGTTGATATCCGTAAGGATTTGATAAGAAGTTAAAATGCATGAGCTTTTTGATATATTGAGAAAGATCATAGTGAAAAAAGGCCATACCCTGTGTGCAAAGGTTCCACTTCTATGGGTTAGGCAGCCTTACCCCCAAAATTTTCTTTTGGGAGGCTAATTCCAAAACTCAAATGTACGACATGCGGCTTTGGCTGGAAGGCACTTACCATCACATAAAGGTTCAAGCTTTATTGAGAAAGATAATATGGAACAATGATTTTACATACAAAGGGAATAATGTCCACATTTTTTGTGATGCACTTCATATTCTGTTTTATTTTAAATTTATTTGTTGCACAGTAGATAGAGACATTTAAAGGAATCACTTAGTTCCATGACTGTAAAATCCCGTTATGGATGGTAGGATCTTAAGATCCTTCCATCCTAGAATTGTTAAATGCTCTGGATTGCACTAGAATATTTAATTAGTAAGATCAAGATCCAAATCATGGGATTGGTAAGATCGTGATTGTTTGACATATTTATAGCTAATTGTTTGGACATGTAAGCTAAACTTAAAAAAAATCAGCTATTGAAACAAATTCATCTCTTCTCTAAGATAAATCTTTAGCTCTAATCGACATCTTAGATATTAAAATTTCTTATTAAATCTAATTGTCATCTTCTGTTGTATCAGTTATCAAGACGAGAAACTCTTTTCTCTCCATTTGACATATCAAAAGCACATAAGAGAATGAAGGCAATACAATTGAATGATTAGTTAACTTATATTTAATTGATTCTCTTAAAAATAAAACACATGTAGATACTATTGTTGTAATGTTCTATAGTTAAAAACTTATTTATATTTAATGATATCTACTTTTATCTTTTTAAAATTTATTTCATTTAGTGTAGATTATCATCAATGTGTTATAGTTAAACTTATTTATATTTTAAGATAAATTTAATTAATTACAGATTATCATTCTCATTTTCTACTAAAAGAAGATTTTATTACCTATGTTGATGATTCTTAAAATCTTATGATTCTCGATCCAATCTAAAAGACCCTTCTACCGTTCCTTGTAGGATTTTGATTTTAACAACCATTCTTAGTGCTCGAGATACATATATAGACTGACATTGGTGATCTAAATTGAGTGCATAATATAGATGAAGAAGAAGAAAGGGGAAATATAAGACTTTGTGTCAGGCCATTGTTGAACCCAGTTATTTTTTTAGACTTTTAGCTCATCCACCTAGTTCAGTGTTCATTTTCAAACTCCTCTATGCATGAGCAGCCATGATTCTTTTGAAACTTCTCCACAAAAGTAGTGGATCTATCATTATTTGTGCATGTCACTCTTAGGCTGCCTTCAAGATAAACTTAACATTGTTATTATTGTAAAATCATTAAAGTTGATTGTTAGTGACTGTTTGGATCTGGCTGAATTGCGCGTCTGCGTTTTGTACATCACATTTCCTTTCTTTCTTTTTTTTTTTTTTTTTTTAGCCGCAGTTGTTGACTATTCACTGTTCACGGGATCCACAGACTTCATTTTTCAGCAACTTTTTCATTAAAAATGGGTCTCACGGCACTATTCATACATTTAAAAATTATTTTGCTACAGTGTTTTCAGTTTTCAACAAAAATAAATTGTATCCAAACGGATCCTTAGTTTCCCTAGGATTGTACCTCTGTATAGTGTTTTGATGTATGGACTGTTTGATTCCTAACAGCCAATTCATTCTCGTGCTTGCTTGGCAGAGGAACGTAAAGGAACATGGCGTGAAAGACTTAATACATGGAAGGAGATCCTCAAAAAAGAAAAGTTAGCTGAGCAATTAGATTCCATAAATGCCAAATATGTGGTAGAGTTTGACATGAAAGAGGTTGAAAAAAGTCTTCGCAAGGATGTGGTGGAAAAGGTCACGGAAACACAAGGAACCAGAGCACTATGGATATCCAAGAGATGGTGGCGGTATCGTCCTAAACTTCCTTATACTTACTTTCTTCACAAACTCGATTGCTCTGAGGTAAAAGTGTTATTTTCCTTCACTTTTTTCTTTCTCTCTTCTTTGTGGGTTCATTGCTGTCTTGTTGCTGGGTATTGCATGAAATTTCAATTCTTTTTATCCACCAGTTGGTTTAGATGAGATTTTATGATCCATGTACATATGTGCATATTTAACCCCATTCCCCACACCCCCCCCCCCTTTTTGTCCGCACCCTTGGTAGTCAGATTGTATAGACAATTGATGCAGAATCATATATTGAAATACTATCTGCATTACTGTACAAGCAATGATAATCATGTGGAATTGAGCCTTAGGATCTACACTCATCCTGGTCAAGCTTTTGACTTCAAATGCTAATGATGTAAAATAAAGTCAATTCAAATGTTAATTTGACACCTTTCAAAAACTTCATTCTCTAGTGCAGTTCAAACATTTAATAATGTAAGTAGGTATGCAGTTACTGATCCAGTGGACTCTTTTTGGACAGGTTGCTGCTGTTGTTTTTACCGAGGACCTAAAGAGATTGTATGTGACAATGAAAGAAGGTTTCCCATTAGAATATGTTGTAAGTCTACCATCTAATGGTTGCTGCTGTTGTTTTTACTACCAGATCTGAAACATATCATTCCTACTTTTATAATTACTGATCATTATTCTTGATAGGTCGATATTCCACTAGACCCTCATTTGTTTGAGATTATATCCAGTTCTGGAGTTGAAGTAGATCTCCTTCAAAAGCGTCAGATCCATTACTTTCTGAAAGTTGTGATGGCATTACTGCCTGGAATATTGATTCTGTGGTTTATAAGGGAGTCTGTGATGCTTCTAAGCATCACTTCTAAGCGTTTCCTATATAAAAAGTATAACCAGCTCTTTGACATGGCTTATGCAGAAAATTTCATACTGGTATATCTTTAACTCTGCATTTGTTGTTTCCTTGCTTATCTCTTATAAAAAATCCTCGAATTCTCATACTTTTTGTACTCAACCAGCCAGTTGGGGATGTTGGTGACACAAATTCAATGTATAAGGAAGTGGTATTAGGGGGTGATGTTTGGGACCTTCTCGATGAGTTAATGATTTATATGGGAAATCCCATGCAGTATTATGAAAAAGGCGTGAAATTTGTTCGGGTAACTATTTCTAGTATTATAAAGATAGAGACTTCTTTTATTTGATCTGTCCTATAATTTATAGAAGTGTTATAGTACGATAGTTTATGATGACTGTGTTCTCAACAGGGTGTTCTTCTTTCTGGACCTCCTGGAACGGGGAAAACTCTCTTTGCAAGGACATTGGCAAAGGAAAGTGGGTTGCCCTTTGTTTTTGCTTCCGGAGCAGAGTTTACAGATAGTGAAAAAAGTGGTGCAGCAAGGATCAATGAGATGTTTTCTATTGCCAGGAGAAATGTAAGCATTCTCTCATTTATAATTTGCAAAAGCATTATTTTGTGTCATTTATTACTATGAGTAAAATTATATTTCTATCAAAAATCGTCACGCTAGAAGTTGGGGATTTTTCACATTTGAAGTCCTAATGCCTTAAAGCTCTTGCTACTTAATAATAAAAAGTAGCCAATTTTCTTGATTTTGATTAAACTTTAGAGTAATTTTTTAGGAGGACCTCTTGTATGCTTCCTGTATACTTGAGTTACTCCTCTTCTTTTTGACTAAAATTATTCTTGGCTTATAAAAAAGGGTAGATACTCAGATAATTCTGATTCCTTTATTAGTCTAATTTACTGGGCATACAGTCCTAGCATCTTCATGCTTTGAATGAGTTTTAACATTTTTTGGTTTGTTGCAATTGCGTCAAATGGTTGGAATCACCCAAAATCAATAGTCATTTCTCCTGTTCTTCTGTAGTTTGTGGAATTTGTTATATTTTCCTTTTCTATAATTTACCCACTATTTTGTTATTTCGTTAAGAGCTTGCAAACTTGTGATGAGGGCTTGCATCTGCTCACATTAAAGTTTGCAAGTTTGAGAGTCTTAAAATGGTTGCTGCCTGAGCTTTTGGACTTAGATTTGAGAGAAGGGATGCATCTTTGTCACCGGCAGATAGTGCAAGAAGAGTTGAGATAAAGGCTGATATTGAATATTTAGCTTCTTTGGAGAAGATTTCTTGGAGGCAGAAATCGAAGGCTTTGTACTTAAAAGAAGGTGACAATAATACTGGGTTTTTTCATAGGCTTGCTAATTCTCATAGATGTACAAATGCTATGAGAGTTGTGGAGGTTGAGGGCATTTTGTATGAGGATGAATCTGCCATTCAGGATCAAGTGGTGGGTTTTTATAAGTCTTTGTACCAGGAGACCGAATCTTGGAGGCCCACTATTGATGGTTTAGAGTTTGCAAATTTGGATGAAACCGATAGGCTTACTTTAGAAAGGGAGTTTAAGAAGGAGGAGATCATTGCAGCCCTACGTGAGGCTAAGGGTGATAAGGCCCCCGGTCCAGATGGCTTTACTATGGCTTTCTTTCAAAAATGCTGATGTGTTCTTGAGAAGGAGATTTTGGCTTTTTTTGCAGACTTCCACAAAGAATGTATCTTTGAAATATCTCTCAATGCCACCTTTTTGTGTTTGATACCCAAGAAGCTTAGTGCAATCAATATTAGAGATTTTTGCCCTATTAGCCTTGTGGGTAGTTTGTACAAGCTACTTTCAAAGGTCTTGGCACATAGACTACGTTGTGCGTTGGATAAACTTATTTCCAACTCCTAGAATTCTTTTGTTGGGGGAAGACAGATTCTTGACTCTGTTCTAATCGCAAATGAATGCTTGGACAGTAGATTGAAGAGTGGTATTCCGGGTGTGATTATTAAATTGGATATTGAGAAGGCTTATGATCATGTAAGTTGGAGTGCCTTATTTTACCTTATGGAGAGGATGGATTTTGGTGAGAAGTGGAGGAGATGGATGAAGATGTGTATTTCTATTGCCCGTTTTTCAGTGCTTGTTAATGGGTCTCCAGCTGACTTCTTTGGCAACTCTCGTGGTCTTCGCCAAGGGGATCCTTTATCTCCACTCTTATTCTTATTGGTAATGGAGATGTTGAGTAGGTTGTTGAAAAGGACAGAAGATGGAGGCTTTCTCAGTGGATTCCAAGCAAGCCCCAATACAAGTGGAGGTTTGCATATCTCTCACCTTTTGTTTGCTGATGATACTATTCTCTTTTGTGATGCTTCCGAAGAACAATTATTACATATTCATATGGTTCTAATTTTCTTTGAAGCTATCACAAGATTGAAAGTAAATGTTGGTAAGAGTGAGATTGTGCCGGTTGGTGAAGTTGGGAATTTGGATGCCCTAGCTCGTATTTTATGTTGTAAGGTAGGCTGTTTACCAATGTCTTATTTGGGTATGCCTTTGGGGGCACATTATTAGGATTCCTCAATATGGAACCCTATCATTGAACGGATGGAAAAAAGGCTCGCAGGTTGGAAGCAGTTATATTTGTCAAAAGGGGGCAGACTTACTTTATTGAAGAGTACCTTATCAAGTCTCCCTACTTATTATTTATCTTTGTTCATTATTCCACAACATGTGGCGGACAGATTAGAGATGATTAAGAGGAATTTCCTTTGGGGGAGATCTAATGATGTTTTTAAATTCTCACTTGTTGCTTGGGAGAAAGTTGTTTGGCCAGTGGAGGCAGGTGGCTTGGGGATCCGGAAGATTGGGCTGTTTAATTAAGCTTTGCTTGGAAAGTGGCTATGGCAATTTGGGAATGAGGTCACATGTTTATGGAGACAAGTTATAGCTTCCAAGTATGGGGAGGCCAGTGGGGGATGGTGTACTAGAGTTGTTAGAGGGACGCATGAATGTGGTATGTAGAAGAACATTAGGAAAGGGGCTGAGAGCTTCTTTGGTCATGTGTTGTGTGCAGCGGGTGAGGGTTTTTGTATCAGATTCTGGTATGACCCTTGGAGTAGCCCTACTGCCTTGAGGGATTTATATCCGGCAATGTTTGCTATTGCTGTGGATAAGGCAGCTATGATTTCTGATATGGTTGAGTGTGCATTGGATGGGAGTAGTAGAAGCTGGAACTTACGCTTCCGTCGTGCTTTTCAAGATTGGGAGACAGGGATCTTTTATGATTTTCTTGCGCATATCGAATCCAAGCTACCTAGAGGGAGTGATGATACTATGATATGGCAATTGAATCGTAGTGGTGTTTTTGATGTGCGCTCTTTCTATTTTTCATTGCTAGCAACCCTGTTGGTGTCTTTTCCTTGGAAGAGCATTTGGTGTGTTAAGGTACCTAAAAGGGTGGCTTTCTTCTTATGGACAGCTGCTAGGGGTGGGATTCTTACTATAGACAACCTTGTTAAGAAGAATTTACCTCTTGTTAATTGGTGCTACCTTTGTCGATGTGAAGAGGAAACTATGGATCACTTATTGATCCATTGTAAGTATGCTCATACCTTGTGGAGTGAAGTCCTTCGTTTGTTTGGGGTTCAATGGGTGATGCTGAAGAATGTTGTTTCTCTTCTCTCTGCATGGTGGAATTGGTTGGGGAGTCACACTTCAAATGTGTGGAATATGGTTCTAGCGTGTCTTATGTGATTAATTTGGAAGGAGTGCAATGTCCGAACTTTTGAGGAAACTGAGAGACTTGTAGACTATGTGAAGTCCTTGCTACTTAGGACTTTGTTTGAGTGGTCTCGTATTTGGGGGTTTACGCATTGTCATTCTTTGTTTGAATTCCTTAATTTTGTTAGTTTTTCTTTTTGATTGGTTTGTATTCTTTTCTGTGCAGTGAGTTTACTATCGTAAATTCATTGTACTTTTATTATCAATAAAGTTTGTTATTACCTATCAAAAAAAAATAATTAGTTTCTGTTTATGAAGACATGAATACCCCTGGCACAATCATAACTATCTTCTATTAGCATGGGATAGTGTTCAAATATTGTAATTTTACACTGTAGCTGCGCTAGAGCACTTAGTCCCATGGGGTGCTCGTTTATGGACTTAGGGTGATTTCTCTACTGGTAATGAGATAGGGTCAGCTAACTTGGAAGCGGACTTGTAAGCCAAAATGAGTGTTACTTCTGAGCATCAATTAGAAAATGCTTCAATGGCTTAAAGCTTTGTATCTTTTTATTGTCTTTATTCTCCTTTTCCATTTCTTCTCTTCAACTCTGAAGGATGCCTCATCCTTCTCTTTGCATTCTTTTTGTTCCTTTATTTCATGTTTCTTTCTTCTAATTTTGTTTTGTCTTTTATATTCCACTTCACTACTGTTAATTTTGTTTTGTTTTTTATATTCCACTTCACTCTGTACAGGCTCCTTCATTCATATTTGTTGATGAAATTGATGCTATTGCTGGAAGGCATGCAAGAAAGGATCCTCGAAGAAGGGCAACGTTTGAGGCTCTGATTGGACAGCTTGATGGGGAGTAAGTGTATTAATTTAGCCTGTTTGCAGTCTTCTCTTTTCCTGAAAAATACTTCTGAAGGCTATTCAGAAACTTATATTATGACGGGTTTTCGTGGTAACTTTTGTCAGATGGATCTTTAGACGGATCACTAGGGAAGGTTGTGCTTGCTCTTTCTATGCAGCCAGTATATTGTGCTAATACAATTTCTAGCCCTTCTTGAAGCCTATAAAGGAGGCTTCCAGCATGGGTTTGGCCTCAGTGATGGTTGCAGTTGACTCTGCTATTATAGCAGGTCTAGAAGTTTTCTTTAAGGGTGTGTGCTTATCTATATCCATTGGGTGGGAGTTTAGGTGGCTAGGTCAGCTAATGAAAATTCAAATTTTCATGAGTAAGAGAGGAGATGCCATTTAACATTCAAGAGGTCTTTTTTTTTTTTGGGGGGTGGGGGGGGGTGGGTGGTGGTGGTCATTTTTTGAATGGGGTCTATTTGTTCTGAGTACCGTTGTGTAACACCTCTTTTGCATTTGGAACGTAGCTTTCTTGTCTTGTCTTGAAGAATGTGGAGTTCTTCCTTGCATTTCTTCTTCTTTTAAGGATTCATTGTCTTTTTTTTTTTACTAAAGACATGCCAACACTGTAGTTTGGATAATCCTTGTATGTCAAGTGACCTTGACAATCCATGACATTTGTTATCGGTTTGTTATTGTGGGAGGTAAAGACTCCGGTTTGTGAAAGATAGGTGCTGGCACTTGCTAAGTCTCATAGGTTGTGGGTTATCTAAAGATTCGATGGCTAGGGTTTTTTTTTTTTTTTTTTTTTAAGGTAAGGACCATTAGTTTCTCATATAGTGGAATTAATTATAACCTGCTCTTTTTGCCTTTATTTGTTGGCTTTGTGGAAGTCAGTTAATTGTTCTTAATTCTGTATTTTACCTTTTTTGTGTTGTTTACCTTGTATTTTAATCTATGCTACCCTTTTAGGTTTTCTTTTTTCCCTGTAAAATTAATTTTCACATTTAGCTCTTTATCATGTCTAGGAAGGAAAGAACTGGCGTTGATCGGTTCTCACTTAGACAAGCTGTGATTTTCATCTGTGCTACCAATAGGCCAGATGAATTGGACCTTGAGTTTGTTCGGCCTGGACGTATTGACCGTCGTTTGTATATTGGTCTGCCTGATGCAAAGCAACGAGTGCAAATTTTTGGTGTTCACAGCGCAGGAAAGCAACTTGCAGAAGATGTGGACTTTGCAAAAGTAAGTGTTTGGTGTTTCTTGGTTATAAGTTAACACATTTAACAAGGAGCATATTACTGTCCCACCCCCCCTGGGAAAAAAAAAACCCGACCGACATTACCTAACTGGCCATTTTGTCATGTTCTTTATTGGCTTGATCAATTTGTGGTAATTTTACAAGCTGATACAAATTTTTCTTCTTTTTTTCCTTACTAGATTCTTGGTAAGCCAGATTTAAACAGTAATATAATTCAATGTAGACCGCAGGGGCTAGGGCTAAGATTTTAAAGGAAAAGGAGACCAAATAGAAGAATCTTAGCAGTTGTCTGCACCTCAGTGCAGTGAAGTGGACTCTGCTCTCACATGAAAAATGTTAACTTGCAACTATGGCTTGTTTGAGTAAATGCAATTACTTACTGTATGTGCAGTTATTTTTTTATGGTTTAAAAAATGCCTGTTGACAACACAATGGGTTAGAGAAAGATACTTCCCAAGCACTAGGATTGCACCCTTCTATTGTGTCTTTCTTTTTAATGAGTTACTCATAAAAGAAAGGAGTCTGAGAAAGAACATGAAGTAGCATAAACAAAACTCTGCTGATTCTATTGGTATTTTGTCACTGTGGGTTAGTGAGCACTGAGCTCAGTAAGCATAAGATACTTATGCATGGTATTGAATCCTAGGTTGCACCGACACGCCATTTTTGGCAAAGTACCGGTGTCTGACATGTGTCGGACACTGATACCGGTAAGACTTGCCAGACTCCAGTGTCCGAGTGGTGTCTTTTTTTTTTTTTTTTTCTTTTTTCTTTTTTTCGCTTCTCCAACACGGCACCGACGCGGCTCCGACACAGCATGTTTGATTAAATACCACAACTATAACAGAATACCACATGGCTTTGACCATCACTGTGAGTTCGTGGTTGTCTGCTCCATTCCAGGCTCTGGCTCCGGCTCCAGTCCAAGCTAGCAACCACTGCCACTAGTACATGTCTGTTTCTTTCAGTGTTTAGTCTTTAATGCTACAGACTAAACAATTAGTTTCTGGCTTTTTATTCTTCTTTTGTACTACCGCGTGCTGTACAGCTGTACTGCACTAATCTTAATCTAACTTTGTCTTTGCTGAGTTTAAAAAAAATTGAGGCTGTCAATTTTTTTTTTTTAATTTTTATTTGATGGACTGTGGGCCTGTGTCTGTCAGTCCATGAGGTAAGAAAATGGGCCCAAAAGCAAAATGTTAATGGCCCCGTATTTTTTGTTTGCGTGGACCGAAGGGTAAGGGATATCATTTTTGAAGAATCCATACATGTTTACAATTTTAAACACATTCATAAAAAAAATAAAAAAAATAAAAAAAATGAAAAATAAAACTTTTGGTTTGTACTCTAAACATTTTATGTGCATTATTGTACTACTTTGGGTGTTAGTTTACTTATTTGTAGTTCTTACATAATTTAAATTCTAGACATAAACGTATTTTATGTCTAAAAATATTTAAAAATATGCCTAAATATAAAATTTAATTAATTGCCGTACCCACGCCGTGTCGTACCCTTATTTTTCAAAAATTGTCGTACTCCTAATCCGTACCCGTGTCTATGTCGGTGCAACTTTGATTAAATCAGCTCAATTGCCCTGTGCATAGAAACTCCATATGACTATTTTGGGGTGCACTGGTGGTTCTCAAATGTTAATGTCATTAGCAAGTGCTTCAAATAATGTTTTTTTTGGCAGTTTTTATTGGGAAGCTATGCATGTGGTGGGTTTTGAACCAATAAGCTCACCCTCCACCCTATAATTTTAAAGGGGTGAGGTGCCATTTAAGTTACAGCTCAATAGAAAAATCAGCTTTTGTATATTAATGTTGGCAAAAATGAGATCCTATACCAGTGATCAGGTTAGAAGTCAATACCTTTCATCAACATATAAGCTAGTTTCTTTGCTAGCAAAGCTGCTGTCATATTCACCACTTGATTCTTACAAAAGCTACTTCATGTTCTTTCTTTGGCCATTCTGTCTTCCTATTTTGCTATGTCCCCTAAATCATCGGATAGTTACAAATCAGTATTGAATTCCTTCTAAATATCACCATCTTCCTCAGGGGAGATTGTATCACCTTTTCAATCTAGCGAGGAGCTGGGGAGATTGTATCATTGTAGTGCTTTGAATTGTTGGGCCACCACTACCTATACCAGAATTTTGTGATGTTATCTATTTGATTCAGGTTGCTTCGTATTACAAAAATTTGAATTATAAAACAATCTAGGCTAACAGATTAAGCATAGAGGTTGTATACTCAAGAGAAGAATTAAGAGTACAATGTATTCAAAACATGATGCAAATTAGGCAGTCAGGACTCATCTAGCATCAGCCAAGAAAACAAAGTGCTGATAACTGCAGCCTTTGGCCTTTCAATAGAAATCTCATGTCCCTCAAATGTTCCCCAATTTCTTTCCTTCCCAATTGTCCACACTAGGCACAATGAAATCACATTCCAAAACCTATTTCAAAATGAATTTGGTTTCCTCCTGCAACACTGAAGCATAGTATGTACCAAATTACCAATGTCATCATTACCCAACTCACCCCGAACACCACAAATACCAAAGTCAATAATCAACATGAATTTGTTTATAGATATAGGGGAAACGAGTTGTAATTGAAATATAGGGTCAAGATTGAGTTATACGTTGTGTAACACTTTATCAACATTACGCCACTTGATAATGTTTTTTGTATTAATATTTTGAAAATCCTATTGTTAGAGTATATGCTCTCTTTGTTTTTAACATGAATGTTGAATTTTGTAATAATTAAATTTTAAGTTGGTAGGAAAGTGTGAATTAATTACTGAGATCATTGTTCAAAATTCCCAGCTTTCTTTCCTTTTATATTGTTCCCAATCCATTTTGTTGGTCCTCTTTTCCTTTTTGGGTTGTCCCAAAATATAGTCATCTTTGAATAGTCAATGAACACAATAATGACAATCTTCCTTACTTTATTTAGAAAGTCAATACCCATATTAAATTAAAGTTTAAATTAGCTAGGGTAGTTTTGAAAACTTGTAACTTTTTATTTAAAAGACAAAGCATTAAACAATGTTCGCTTAAAAAGTTGGATTGTCTAAATCTGACCGACAAAATGGGATGAAATGTTTTTATGTTTGCTATTTCCTTAAATAGCAACGTGGGTAGTCCTAGTTGATGCTAAATTGCCAAAAATAGTGGTTATCATGGTTTTTTCCACTTCTTACTCTCTCCTGTTTCTTCCTCATTTTCTCTCTAGTTTTCATTTTGTTGATTCTCAAGCTGGTTTAGAGAGAATTGGGCTTTCAGTAGGCCCTATGTCTGTAATTGGCCTTCAGATTTAACTTGGAACAAAGGCCTATCTGTTCTTAAAAGCTTTATCTTTTAGAATTGCATGGATTGTGAATTCAAATACTTAAGAGTTAGAGGTTACATTATTATTCTCAAAAAAAGGGTAAAGAGTCTGTAATGGGATTATTAAGGAATTGGATGCACATGAATCAAGATTATGGTGGATGTTTAATAAATTAATGGTGACAAAAGGAATATAGGGAGCTGTGTAGGTATATTTCCCAAAAGGTAAAAAATTTATAGAAAATTGCTGTTATCCACTCGACATCTTTAGTGGAGTTCAATATTATGACTGCATTAATATTCACCTATGGAGTAAAGGAGCCATTGTTTCAACGTTGTGTCATCATTTTGAAAAACAGTGTTTTATTCTAACACAGGAAAACATATCAAGATTTGATTGTGCAGCTTTATCAGCGTGCAGTTTCTTTTGAATATAGCTTATTGATATCATTGTTTTAAGTGTTTTTATTGATTGGGTTTTTCTTGTCATTATCGTCTTCAAAGCACCAAAAGTTTAGGCTAAGGATTGGTTGTTGTTATATCACCTTCAAAGCACCTCAATATTGGACCATTGGCCAATATACTTGTGGTAATGATCGTTCCCCAAAAAACCTAGATAGTTTTGTTTTTTGATGTTTTCCATGATTTTTATCCACTCTTTTTCTTTTTCTTTTTTTTTGGGGGGGGGGGGGTGTGGAGGGTGGGGATTTTTGTTGTTTTGTTTGATGGTAGTCTCATTCAGGTTTTTTTGTGAGGTAGTATTTTGTAAATATGTAGGTGATCCCAGATGTCTAAAATGAACTGATTGCTCAGTCTCTTACATGCGATGCTCATTTATGTAGTTCTCATTGTATGTAAAGATTTAATTTAGTTTTTGGATTTATATAATCACTTTTTTTTTTTCCTCTCTACAGCTTGTCTTCCGTACTGTTGGTTTCTCTGGGGCAGATATACGAAATCTTGTCAATGAAGCAGCAATAATGTCGGTAAGTTAAACTGTTGAACTTCATATTATTAATTGCAATAGGTTTTCTCTTATACCACTATGTCATGGGAAGTCTTTTAGTAGACTTCATGTTTCTTTGACTTTGCAATTCAAAGAGCAGAAATTATTTTAGAGTTATGTCATTACAAAAGATGAAAATATCTTATGCATGCAATAGATCAAATAGCTTTGATTATGGTATGAATACATGTGTATAATCTAATGTTTCCCCCTTAAAATTTAATTGGTTGGGGCTTACTCTAAGTGGACTTTACCTGCTCATATCCTCCTAATTAGTTCAATTTTAACATTCAAGCTATTACCTTGATTTGTGTGCACACACATGTAAATACATTTTCATCATATGTGCTGATGCTCTGACATTTTCATTCTCAATCTGGTGTCACAATCTCAACCCTTTAGACACCAATAGCTTCTTGGCTTAGTGGCACTTCTGGTTCTCTCGATGGAGAGAGTCCCTCAACTTACTGTAGCAAAAAAAGAAGAAGACACCATTGCTGTAGAGTATGTTTGGCGAACATCTTATCATCTTGAAAGGTTCATTGTTGGTGGGAATTTGATACATGACTCTCTAAAAAGTGTTGTTTCTCATGCTTATGATTTTTGTGACTATCTGGGTCTTTTAGATTGAACTGTAACTTTGGAGCATCCTTTAATAATCTTTCATGCATTTAGTAACAATTATGAGTTGAATGGTAGGCTACCTTCTATTTTGGTTAAACAAATTTCATTGTTTGTTGCAGGTGAGGAAAGGACACTCCAAGATCTCTCAGGAAGACATTGTTGATGTGCTAGATAAACAATTACTTGAGGGTATGGGTGTACTTCTTACGGAGGAGGAGCAGCAGAAATCCGAAGAAAGTGTAAGTCTGTTAGCATTGGGTTTGTTTTTTATTTTGTATGTGCTCTTATCAATGTCATGTTGTACTTTTTTGATCATGGGACTTGCATAATTTTTAATAGGTGTCTTTCGAGAAGAAAAGACTGCTGGCTGTACATGAGGCTGGTCACATAGTATTGGCCCATTTGTTTCCTCGATTTGATTGGCATGCATTTTCTCAGCTCCTGCCTGGTGGCAAGGTAAGATTTCTGGCTACAGAAATGGACTTTAGTCGTGCCTTGAGATTAGGTTGGAGGATTTGCCTTCTGATAGGGTTTCATTAACATGAGCAGGAAACTGCAATCTCTGTGTTCTATCCCCGAGAAGATATGGTAGACCAAGGTTATACAACCTTTGGCTACATGCAGATGCAAATGGTGGTGGCTCATGGTGGACGTTGTGCGGAACGTGTTGTGTTTGGGGATGACGTAACCGATGGAGGAAGGGATGATCTAGAGAAAATAACAAAGGTAACCATTGTTACTTGTGTGTAACTTAGGAGAATCAATCCTGAGTAACTGTATTACCACGGCCATGTCAATCTGTCATGATTTTTGGGTGATAGCTCGTTTAGCAACATACTTCTTGCTCCTTTCTTTGCTCTTTTATTTTATTTTAATGCCGGATTTGGGCTGAAAGATGAACTATATGGATTAGGAACCAAAGGGATGGAGGATTTCTAGCTAGTTAAATTGCAAGTCTTAGAATGGAGCGGCTAGTACAAGAACTATAAATGGCTTAAAGATTTTTCTGTCAGTATATATTATCACCGTACCTTTTCATACATTTTCATGTCCATAAATTTCTAACAATTTCAAATTACCTTGGTCCTTCCTACCATCTACAAAAAAAGAAGTTATGATTCTACTTTTAAATGTTTCATTTGTTGAATCATACTTTTGAGTGAAGCCTATGTTTTCATGTATTAGAAAAATGCATCATGACTAATAAGTCTCAAGTTGGCCATTAACTGGACTCAAGACCAAGAGTGTCAAAAGATGCAGCGGGAAAGGTGACCCAAGTATTTGTCATATCTAGGGTCATACTATATTAACATTCTCTTTGTACTGGAAACTCCTTTATCAGTCAACTCTATCTATGATACTTTACTCATGTAAAAGTTATTTTTTGTACATCTGTAGGCCTGGTTGCTGCATAAACGCTGCAAAGTGGTCTCACCTTGATGATTGATACATCCCACTTTCTAGTTTCTTAGACATTTTCTTCTTTATAGATGAAGTGTTGACAATAGAAAAAAAAAGGCCATAAGATTATCCTCTTTGCAAACAATTAACAAAACTAGGTGCAATGAGCATTTTGTGATATGTAGATAATCGTTAA
Organism: Quercus mongolica; assembly: GCA_011696235.1. Taxonomy (NCBI): domain Eukaryota; kingdom Viridiplantae; phylum Streptophyta; class Magnoliopsida; order Fagales; family Fagaceae; genus Quercus; species Quercus mongolica. The sequence continues at coordinate 80,443,145 of CM022236.1, forward strand.
TCTCCTCACATGCAACTTTTCTTTGCAATAGCTTTTAGCTAAATTTGTCTCAAATATTGGTTTTTAGTTATTTTTTAATTATCATTGAGTAATAATGAATAAAAATTTTGGTTTCAATCTCCTAATCCCTTCTCTAACTCAAGTTGTTTTTCAGATTGCTCGAGAGATGGTAATAAGTCCTCAAAATTCTAGATTGGGGCTTACTGCTTTAACAAAAAGAGTTGGATTGATGGATCGGCCAGATAGTCCAGATGCCGAGTTGATAAGATACAGGGTATGTACTTCATTCTCCAAAGTTGCAAATGAAATAGCTTATGGTTGCATACCATCTCATATAATTTTTGACAATGCTTTTCATCAGTTAATTTTCTTCTTATTCTTTTTTTTTTTTGTGATATCAGTGGGATGACCCTCAAGTGATTCCAGCCAATATGACTCTTGAAGTTTCTGAACTATTTAGTAGAGAGTTAACAAGGGTAATTGTGCTTGTTTCCTTTTGCATCATTGTTTTGAGCTTCATACAATGAAATTGGCAGGTGGCAGTGCATTGATGCGAGTTCACTGTTTTGCTTAACCTCCTTCTCTATGTAACTCTGAGGGCTGCCAATTATACATTGATTCCCACACGTGCTAATGCATATTTTGATGTCAAAAGAATTAAAGAAAAAGTGTGAATTCCTTGTGCAGAAGTAATTCTATAGAAAAATGACAACATTGTCTAGATCTCAAATGCTTTTGCATTCTTGGTTTGATTACTAGTTTAAAAATACAACCATAAAGCTTAGTAGTAATTTAGTGCAGGATGACATTAGGAAAAACCAGCCTCTGTATTGCTATCTGAGAGCTGACTTTTTGGAAAGAAAACAAAACAGTAAATAATCTGATTTTTGAAGCAATGCATGTGAAATGCTTATTCATTTCTTATTTCTATGTGATCCTTTTACCCTTATATTTTCTCATAAATTTATTTAGTGGATTTGATGATGGTTGCAGTACATTGAAGAAACAGAAGAACTTGCTATGCGTGGCTTGAGGGATAACATTCACATTCTGGACCTGATCACAAATGAACTACTGGAAAAGTCGAGGATAACTGGATTGGTATCCTAACAAATACCCTTAAATATTTCACTGTGACTGCAATGTGATCTAAGAACAAATTTTGGGGCTTTGGATAGTATAATGGAGTAGACCTCCTTCCCTTTCAGTTTTTTTTTAATCACTTAACCTATCAGACTATTACTACGCAAAATGATTACTTGAGGATAAAAGAATGTTATGTCTAAATATACCAGTTGAAAACAGTATGTTAGAGTGCAGGGTTCTTTTCTATGAAATGACAAAAGCCACGAAAGTATGAAAAAGGGCGGGGAGAAGATATTCAAATTCATAATGGTTCGAAAATATGGCAGGGTTGAATCTTACATTGAAGTACATCTATTGAATTTGGTTCAAAATTTTATTTATTAGTAGAATCCCAGACAACATGGCATCTTTTGAAGCCTAATAGCATATTTATGTCAATGATAGATAAAGACAAGCTCCTGCATTCTCACCTTTTCCAATTGCTTTTCATTACCTTCCCTCCTAATTGAAACCTCATGAATGAACTTGATATTATTTCTTGCAACTAATTAAACATCTTGTATACTTTTCCCAATAAAATAACCATTTTGTGTTGTTTCTTTCTCTAGGAAGTTGAAGAGAAATTGAAGACCCTATCTCCAGTAATGTTTGAGGACTTTGTAAAGCCATTCCAGATAAACTTGGAACAGGTACTTTTCTTTTTATTCTGGCAACAGACATGATAACAGAAGTTGCTTATACTGATTACTTGACATGCTGATCCTCCCCATGCTGATCAGTTATTATCTGGACATCGTTAATAGAAAATGTCTCTGTTGCTTATACTCATTCAAGTTGCTTGATGCATAATTTAAATTGATTGGCAAGGTGAAGATTATTTAAGAGTTATACAGAAGATCAATATGCATCTTACTCTTTAAAGGTTGAATTGGATGTTGGAGTCTGTTTTATTTTCCTTCACATTCCAATTTTTACCAATTCCTCAACAAAGTGATGATTCCTCAATGTCTTTGTTCCAGACCATTGCTTTCTTCTTTTTCCCCAACACATACACATTCAGAATCTCATTTATATTGAAGTCAGTTTTGAATGCTTAGCAATATACTATTTCATTGTATAAATTTTTAGGAGGGACCATTGCCACACAAAGATCGGTTGCGATATCAACCATTGGACATATATCCTGCACCACTCCACAGATGTTGAAATACTTCTAGTCCATCATAATTACAGTTCCTTGCATGTAAAAATGATGGTCTTTTGGAAAGATATTAGTTGCTCCCTTGTGAAAGCCAAGCCACCTGGGATGTGCACAGCTGCATGCATTGGAGTATTTTGTTGAATTGACTGAAGGCCAATAATGGGCAAGTGTCAAATCTGCCAGTGGATTACCCAGGTGTAATCAATCAACTGAGGATGCTAACTGCTGCATTCAAATCGAATTCACTGAAGTTTGGATGTCTGTCAGCTGGTGAGCCGTGAATAGAGCTAGCAACTGTTGACAGAAGCCTCATATCATGCATGGTTTTGTAGTTTGAGAGAAAGTTCCTAGTTTTGTATCTGATTATATTTTAAAAAGAAATACTATATTTATATTGGGAGATTGTAAATTGGCTGGGAATCAGCCTTTCCAAAACAAATTAAGGGTAAGATTGCCTACCATAAAGTGGGAGGTTTGTGTATTTGATACAACCTTTTTTTGGGGGGGTGGGGGGTTTAAATTATAGGGAGTTTTTCAAATCCGCCTTTTGTTTTGTATTTGTAAACTCCTTCCATATATTTATAAAGGGAAAATTTATTTTCTTCAGTTTCATAAGCACTCATTTTGTAGTTCTTAGTTGGATATTCATGTTTGATATCCATTTTCTAAGCTTTAGTTCCATATGCAAAAATCATATAATTGCTCAAATTCCGCAGATAATATGATGTATCAGTTAAAGAGTCCTTTCTGAATCAAAATAAGGTCTTTCTCCCATAAGATGCAAATCCAATAGCTTTCCCAAACCCATCAATGGACCTACTGGAAAAATGTATGTTCCCTTTGAAACTATGGTGACCTCATATAATCACAATTGAGCAATACCGTCTTGTAATAAACAAGGGTGCAGTAAACTTCCTGATTACGTTTATATTTTGTCTTCACGATTTTGTTTTCATCACTGAAAACTACACCACTAAAGTTACTGTTGCAATTTTATTCCGGCATTCTGGGTAAAGGCAGGATTTGCTCTTAGATCTTTAGTACAGTGTCTATTGATTTTAGCAGCTAAACTGGCTTACAACTTATCTATCCAATTAACTGGATTTAGTGCACATAAGATGATCCTACATCCAATTCACATAACTAGTCTTGCACTGCCATTAAACGTGAGGGGTTTCTGGTTTCAGTGAATTAAGCATCCCTAGCTGCCTTCACCAAGCTCAGGTTGTTTTGAGCTTATGAAAGACAACAATCCCTGCTTTCATTGCTGCTACACACACCTATGTATTCAGTATTCACCCCCATTTTGAACCTCAACCCACTGCCGCTCCATTGGGCGACCAGACATAGGAGGTACCGTCTTCCCCAATAATCAGTTCTCACCGCTATAATGTCATCCACCAAAAAAGAAAAAAAAAATTATATTAACCTCCTTTGAGGTATAAGGAAACAACAATGGTCCCCAAAATTATATTAACCTCATTGTTTTTGTTATGGTAATCTTAAAGCTCAAAGAGGGATCGTGTCATTTCCATGAAATTTTGGGGGTCACTGTTTCCACATAAAGGTTAGTGTGTTATTTGTTCCAGAAAAAGAAGAAAAAAAGACTGAAACACTACCGGCATGATCTGGAATAAGGAGTGCCTAAGTCATAGCTTCTGAAGTTCTTGAAATCAACTATTAGTTGCCGCATGGGAATCCCCATGCTTGTGTTTATTTGAGTTTTCTGTTCCTTTGAATCAAATGTAATTGTGCAGGCCTGGTTCAGCGTTACTTTCACCAATTCCAGTTTGTTGCACCACCCACTAACCAACTCTTCAAGCACATCCACTCACTCACACCTACTTTCTTCACCTTAAGGCATATAAGCACCACTGTCTTGTCATTTTGTAATTTCCATAGTTCTATCATGGGGCTATATTAAAGAAGGTGGGCCGGAGCCGCTCTGCAAGCGTCTGTTTCGTGCCTTCCGAGCAACAATATATATATATATTCTCCTTCTCATAGTATGTAGACTGTACAATTGTGTGAAATCTACTTATCATGAGAGAGAATATGCATATGTTTGATGCATGAGATATTTTCTCTTTTGAACAATGGTTGTTTTGGAGGAAAATAGTGGTCATTACACTATCTGGAGTGTTGAGTTCACTTGACAGTACTTTTAAAGGACTAAATCTTAAAATCAACTAGTCGCAAACTAGCGTGATAAGCAGAAAAATTTAATGATTTTTTTTTTTTCTTGTTAAGCGAAAAATGAAAATATTAAATGAAACTTATTAGTGTTAATCCCGAATCCAAATACATTCTTAAAATAATGTGATTATTTTCTAACGAAGTATAGTCAATACAACCCAAACCCTTCTTGTTAAGGGTTTTTTTTTTTTTTTTTTTTTCTCAAGGAAATATATACATTTTCCATTCAATTATTATATAAAACGAGATATTTTGTAAATCCATCACTTATATATATAAAAAAAAAAAATACAAGACTTTAATAATATATATAAGAAAAATATAATTATATAAAGAACTTACCAATGTTACGATGATAATGTGATATAATTGGTAATAAATAAGCTCCTCTTTCTTCATAAACTTCTACTCCCAAAGCATCACCAAAGTGGATTGAACTAACCAAAGGATTGAAGTGGACCAAAATGGACCAAATTGAACTGAATAGACTAAAATACTGAGTCTTTTGACTAAATATTGTATAAAATGAAGTTTATTTGTGATATAAGCACTGTTCAAAGTTATCCGAAGAAATGAGGAGAGATGTGAATTTTGGCAATAGTATTGCCAAAATACTTGCCCAATTTTTTCCATCAATTGACCTGATCGAAACACATGAATGAATCTAGGTGGGGGCCTAAAAGGGCTAGGACCCTAAGGAAAAAAAATTGAAAATTGTTTTTTGTTATTTTATATTTGGCTTCCTCTTCAAAAAATCTTTCCTCCTTTTAAATTAATTTTATTGTAAGAGCACTTGCATTAGTTGTTGTAAAATAGCATTACGTCCCAAATTTTTCCAATCAACTCCAAAATACACCCACATCATTCTATGTATCATTGTACAAAAATACAATTGTACAATGAGGGGAGTGTTTTTTGGTTTAGGAAGAGAGAGATATGATTCAAGGTGATAATAAAAAATTGATAAGGAAATAGAATTTAATAAAACATAGTGTAAATTAGATAGTATAATGTGGGGTGCTTTGAAAAGTGGGTATGCAAAATAGAAAAAGTAGGTTCCTATACTAAAATAGACAAGAATTTTTGCATGAACTAATGCAAATGCTTTTTATGGTAAGAAACAAAATATTTGTCTTTGTTAGTAGATGATTGCATTGTAATGTATTATAAAACAATGTTTTTATATCTTTGTCTTTGTTGGTACTTTGTCAATACTAAATGAATGCTTATTTGAAATTTCATGATTTTTATTTTCGCTTATACTTTGCCCCCCCCCCAAACTCAAAATTATGGATCCATCCTTGTTGAAACACCAACTTGACTGAAATAGGAGAGAGGAGAGAGAAAATTTTTGAATTGTGGCAATGACATTGTCGAAATAGGAGGCGAGAGGAGAGAGGGAAAAAATTGAATTGTGGCAAAAGAATTGCTGAAATAGGAGAGAGGGGAGAGAAAAAAAAAAGTTGAATGGTGGCACTCAACTTTTTGAATAATAGTTAATATTAATTATTGTGTATTTTTTTTCAAAAAAAAAAAATTTATTGTGTGTATGATTATTTTTATTAATACTATTACTATTATTCAAAATATATATGTGTGTGTGTGTGGGGTTCTATTATAATTAATAATAATTATTTTTGTGTATGATTATTTTTATTAATTTTAATATTAAAATTTTAGCTTGAATTGTGGCAATGTCATTCCCACAATTCAAATTCTCTCTCTCTCTCTCTCTCTCTCTCTCTCTCTCTCTCTCTCTCTCTCTCTCTCTCTCTCTCTCTCCTATTTTGGTCCGATTAGTTGGTGTTTCAATTTGGTTAGTTGGTAGAAAAAGTTGGGCAGTTATTTCGACAATACCATTGCTTAAATTACTTTTTTTCTCCCTCCCTTCCATCACATCATTTCTCTCTCCTCTCTCTACTTTTTTCTCACAATTTCGACAATACCATTGTCGAAAGTCATGTCTCTCCTCATTTTCCTAAATCACTTTGAACAGTGCTTATATTACAAATAAACTCCATTTTATACAATGTTTAACCAAAAGACTCCCAAAATGCTACTATAATGTGGCTCGAACTCGATAGAAGGATAGTAATAATAAATATTTTGCTTCAATTTTCAGATATTATTATTATTTTTACAACTTGCTAAAGTGGCAAGTTGTATTTGAAGCAAGGTCAATTTCACAAGGAGCAAAAACAAATCAACTTCTATTATGCACTTATGTACTAAGTACTACACGACGTCTCACTAATTGGAAAAAAAAATTTGAGAATTTTTTGTGTCACAACGCTTTTATGTTTAAGTTTTTTGTGTTGCCTATATATAATTATATATTGATAGTTACAAAAATTGGAGATTTAAACTATGAATGCTTCCATAAAATATACTAAGAGCGTCAATCAAGCTCTTGGTGTTGTCACTAGACTTATGGAGTATTAATTTGTATATCACATTTTGGTGCATTGGAATTATGATCCAGCCATTTAAAGGCTACATATTTGACCAGAGATGTACTTTTATTGGTCATAAATAGGAATCAAGAGAACTTGCAAGTAAATGTCATCATTTACTGTGGAAGAAAGTCTGAAACTGTTGACTGAATGTCACAAGAGCCAACTAGATGAGAATTATTCATGTTCTATAAGGCTTGGTGTTGTCACTAGACTTATGGAGTTTTAATTTGTATATCACATTTTGGTGCATTGGAATTATGATCCAGCCATTTAAAGGCTACATATTTGACCAGAGATGTACTTTTATTGGTCATAAATAGGAATCAAGAGAACTTGCAAGTAAATGTTATCATTTACTGTGGAAGAAAGTCTGAAACTATTGACTGAATGTCACAAGAGCCAACTAGATGAGAATTATTCATGTTCTATAAGGCTTCTAGTAGACAATATATATATATATATATATATATATATATTTATATATATTAATAATTTGATAGTTACAACTTACAACCATGGTTTTAAAAACCAGACCAGACCGGGTGGTCCAACCGGTTCAACTGGAAACCGGCCTTTAATCTGGTCTGGTTATGGGTAAAAACCGAAAATCACTCAAAAACCGGGAAAATCCAAAAACCAGCCGATTCAACCGGGAACCGGCATGGTCGAACCGATTTAGGGCCAGTTGGGTTGTTCACTTAGGCCTCATTTGGGAGGAGGAAATGGAATGAAATGGAAATGAATGAAAAGAATAATTTTAGAATTTTCTTTCCTTCCCTTGTTTGGAAGTTTTAATGGAGGGAATGGAAAGTTCATTCCCTTATTTGGGAGTTTAAGTGGGAGGGAACAGAATGGGTAAGAAGAAACACTCATTCCTCTCTATTCCCTTAAAACCTCAAATTTTCATTCCCCCCGAAATTGGGAGGAATGGGAGGGAATAAAATTAGATTTAATGAATTTTTTACTAAAACTTTCAAAATACCCCTATATATTCAACCATTTATTTTAAAACAAGGGTCTAATAGTTATATTGTCATAAAATGATTCCATTCCATTCCCTCCATGTTATTCCCAAGCAAGATTATTTACATTCCATTTATTTTCATTTCTTTCCATTCTTTTATTTTAAAACATCCAATCAAGGTTACTTAATTCCATTCTATTTCATTCTTTATCATTCCTTTCCATTCCCTTATAATCATTTCATTACATTCCCTTATGAACTCCCAAACGGAGTCTTAAACTACACCTTTTTTTTTTCCAGCCTAAAACTACATCGTTTTGGGCAAAATGAACCTAAAAACTAACCTAAACACCTAATTCACTCATCAGACTCTCATGCCTCTCTATCTCTGTATCTCACTCTCACGCCTCTCTATCTCACTCTCAAGATGAGAGTCTCACCTCACTCAAGCTCACGCGGCCATGCCTTTCTCTGAATCTCTCAATTTTTTTTTCCTTCTCACCCTCACGGCCTCTGATCTGCTTCTCATCCTCACAGTCATAGGTCACGATCTGCTTCTAGGTTTTTTTTTTTTTTTTTTTTTTTTTTTTTTTTTTTTTTTTTTTTTTTTTTATCGATCTCGCCCTCTTTGCTTCAGTGGCTTCATCAGCTATTTTGATTTTTGATTCTGATTCTGAAGTCTGGGATTTTTTCCTTTGCTTTTGATTTTTGATTACTTGATTCTAAAGTCTAGGTTTTTTTTTCTTTGGTCTCGGTCTTGCCGTCTTGGTCTCGCCCTTTGTGCTCTGCCCTCCGCTATTTGGATGTAACAGACTTATTTATTTAGTTCTTCATTTAAAACGTATTTGCTATTTGAATGTAATGAACTTATTTGTTATTTGCCATTTGAATGTAAGTGTAATGACTAATGAACTTATTTATTTGGTTTTGTTGAAAGTTTATTATGTTAAGGATTATTGTTTTGTAATGTTATTATGTTAAATTCTATAAAAAGATGTTATATACTTGTATGTTTTTTAAGAAAACATATTTATTACTATTAGTTGGTTAGTTTTAGTATATTAAAAAATTATTAATTATTTATACAATTTAAATAAATAATAATTAAATTATTTATGACGTCATTAGTTTGACCATCGGGTCTGACCAAAAAATCGGTAATTAGTCCATTTTCCGATTCTTTCACCGTACCAGTATTTAAAACCATAGTTACAACATGAGATGTTGGATTTAAACCCTGAATGCCATGGGCATACTAAGAGAAGCCAACCAATTGAACTACAAAACTCTGCAAAGCATCCAATGGACACTAAATATTCAAAATGTAATTCATTATAGTTTTTCCAAGTAAAGGGGCAACAAGGCCACAAGGGACCATATTCTTATACGGTTGGATTACAGCTTGCTAGTTGGAACTCCAATTGGTTTATCTCTAGACCTCTTTTCAACTGCTCGTGAAAGCTGCTTAACTTCCTCCTTTGGTAGATGGCGAGGCCGGCTCAGCCAGAGTCCTCCATCAACAATAAGAATGGTTCCATTGATAAATTTACCTTCAAAAATTATATAAATAATTAGGTGATTCAAGAAAGAACTAAGATGGATAGCAAATAATGATAAAAACTAGTACGATGAAAATAATAAGAAATCTCAATAGCTTGCTACTTATTCAGTCATTTGGAGGTAATTCTCATTCTATACACAGAGATCTTCACTACATTGAAGGGCAATGTAAAAGAAACTAATAATTGGTGTTTTCGATAACCACATAATTTCAAAAGTTTTTTTAATTTCAAAAGATTTGGTTCTATCAAAATATCAAAAATCAAATTTACTGCCTTCTCCATTCTTAGCAATCATTACAAATACTAACTTGATTTCAGAAAATTTGTAATGCAGGCCAGTCTGTAAAACAGCAATAATTGAACAATTTACCAATTCTAAACCAATACTTTTAAAGACAGGTCATGATCTCCATGTAAGCTTTTTAGCTATCAAAGTAGTCAAGCTACATTCACTCAGAACAGTTTAGAAGTTAAAAACAAAAAACTTTTGGGCCCAAAAAACCAGCATAAATCAGTTCACACTCACATGAAGTTCAGTAGACGTTCTTTTGAGCCCCAAAACTAAATAAAGTCTATAAAGATCCACCAAGATGTAAAGCATCAATGAATAATGATCAAGCTGCATGCCATACCAACAGCAGACCATCACATTAAAATAAGTTATTTGAGACGGTCTAACTGTCCATTCTACTGTGTGCTTTTTTTTTGGTCACATATGCCTAGTTGTTTTAAAATGTCGATGCAGATGCGCATGATGACTCATATGAGGTCCTTCCAAGAAAATTACTGAGTCAGGACTTCAGGCATTTTGCATGGTCAATATCACTTAAAAATGAGGTAGCGTGCCAAACAGGGTGATCTGCTTTCATTAACAACTTTGTCCAGTCATCTTATTTTATATAAAAGAGGAAATCTTAAACAAGCCATGCAAATTAAGAATTTATTTGGTAAAGTAAATATATGCTTCCAAATTGTTATGCAGTCAATAAATCAGAATCAAAGGAATACTTATTAAAAAGTCAGAATTAGAGTAATGGTCTGAGGAGCAAAATATAGGAATTGCATATTTTTAACACATTGGAGAATATCACTGAATGTGACAATGAAACCATAACCTCAAGGCAGAAGGACAGACTCTGAAGCTCTAAATATCAGGATAACCGATAGGAGGTGTGGGTGGTGAGGAAGGAGGCCACATTATTATATGATACACAGACTATAATGCATGAAACAATCATAGTTCTCCATAAATTATCTATTGACTTATCCAGCGAAATTTACCACATTCTTCAAGATATAATGATATCGATATAATAAAATAGAGATATAAATGTATGAGTGGGCAAGGTTACAGACCTGCATCTGAAGCAAGGTAGAGAGCAGACATAGCAATATCCCATTTCTCTCCTAGTTTATACAAAGGCATGTAGTCTTTAGATCTGCTATTGATCTCGTCCGGTGCAAGTTTACTCATTCCAGGAGTATCACTAATGGGGCCCGGTGCAATCCCATTGACTCTAATATCATAGTCAGTCCCCCACTCCAGGGCCAAGTTTCTTGTAGTGGCATCAACAGCTGCCTGTTGAGAGAGAGAGAGAGAGATTTGAAAAGTTAAGCACCAGATTCAGATATGTGCAACATTTAGAAACTTATGTGACAAACCTTGGCTGCAGATACATGGATTTGATACCAAGAAGCTGTGTAATGCAGAGTAGCACTAATGTTCAAAATTGTTCCACCACCAGATGAGCTCCTTCCTGGTCCACCTTTCTTAAGATACTTAAGTGCTTCGTGGCACATTGTAAAGGTACCAACAGAATCAATATCCATAACTGTAGGGAAAGGTTATAACCAATTACAACTTGTCCAAAACTCCCAACAGAGCCTATCTTTAAAAGTTGTTTAAAGGGTTAATTACTATGTAAAGAAAAAGCAAATCATTTTTCTAAACTATTTAATGATTTAGGGAAAAATAAATAAATAAATAAATAAGCTCACAATGCGCTGCAACACAAGTAACCATGACTTGTATCAGGTCAATGATTTTTATTTAATAACAGAATTAATTTCCTCATTGTCATCCTTCTTTTTGGGAGTTAAGAGTAAAGTCACTGGATCATATTTTTTTGAGTTATTCGTCTACATAAATCTATAAAGTTATCTAGAAAGACTCAATTCAAGCTAGATAACCAAATTTGACCTCAATAACTCCCAAGCTAAATGAATTATCATGTCATTCAGCAAAATAAAAAGTCCAGGAAAAGAAACACCCTCCTATAAAATAAAATTAAAAAAACTCCAAAATTTAAGCATTTATAGATAAGGTGAAATTAGCTCTAAATCATTTATAATAAAAAAAATTGCATAATTTGATACAGGAAGAAATTTAACGAACGTGTCTACAATGAAGTCACCTAATAAAAAAACAAAGATCAGACAGAAACCCATTATTTTCACAAGATACAACACACAACCTGTTCGAAATCCATTAGGAGACAAATCCTCTGCTGGCACAAGAAAATTTCCAGCTGCAGCATTGACAAGAATATCAAGCCTGCCAAAATGCTTGAAAGTTGATTCTACAACTCTTTTTGCATCTTCCTGCTTCCGAACATCCCCCTCAAAGCCAACAGCCTCCATAAAACAGAAAAAAGTATAAGATTGTGATCTATACAATCAATTAATTTTTTTATTAAATTACATAATATGCCTACCTATCAAAATATATATATATATATATATATATATATCAAAGCCATGAACATTGCTTTAAACGAAACAACTAATTGGAATCGACCAGTTTTTTCCAATGAACATAGTTATGGACCTTTGGCAGATCTAGTTGAACTGCATGTTTAGGTTGTCCAGAAACTTGGTGGGACCTTAGCAGACTGAACCATCCATTTCAATTTAACCAATTGATTCGTCACATCTCATGTTTTCATTTTCTTCTTTCCCAGTTTAAAAACAAACTAAGAAAGAACTGACATCACTAAATAATAGTGTGTATGATAAACTACTGATTGTCCCAAATGTTTAAATTTTTCTAACACTTCACCTCACATGTTAATAAGTGAGGCCCAGTACGTGGGATTTAAATTCTTTAAATGGGAGGTAGAGTGGAGAGTACAGGGTTCATAGTTCGAACTCAGGAAGACATGTATAGATATAATGATAAATTATTGATTGTCTCGAAATCTTAAGGTTTTTTTGCTTCTTTTTTCTTTTTTGGTAATGAAAGCTTTTGAGTTATTAGGAAATAGTGAATAGATAAATTTTAGGTACAGTAACTTAAGTGTTGTGCATTAGTTTCCCCAACTAAATTCAAACACACGGTTGCCTTGACCAATGAAATACAAAAAGTATTATCTTTTCCAAGGATAATTAGGGGCAATGAAACTATGTGTTTAAATTTAATTGGGAACCTGAAGGCCTACATCTAAGGTATCATACTTAAGTTATACCCATACTGAATTCATTATTTTAACCATTTTAAAGACCAGTTTATATCGCATAAGCTCACTGTTTCTAAAGAACAATAAGCAATAAATAGGAGATCACCACATGGATGCAATTTATCCTACCAAGCAAACTGATGATTACAATAAAGCATGGACAGTTGGACACTTTCCTCGGTGACCAAGCAAACCATTCAACATGATGTGTCAAACAAAAAGCAGAAATTATTTTATTAAAAAAAAAAAGATGGAAATCTAGCAAAAGGAACAAAAAACTCATTTTCCTTTTCTTTTCCTAACTTTTCTTATCAACCAAACAGATCCTATATAGCTGATAAACATACAAAATGAACCTGAATTCCTACTCAATAAGGGGTAAGAGTCAAAAACCTTTTTTTTTCCTCATATGATCGATTTTTTCAGCAAACAAACAACCCCACGAGGAAAAAACAAAGAACTAAAAGAACCCAGATGAAAATTTTGAAAAAGAAAAAACCTTTGATGAGAAAATAGAAGAGAGTACCTGAATTCCTTGAGAATGAAGAGCTGAGACAGCTAAATCGAGGACTTCCTTGCGTCGACCCATGATAGCAATAGAAGCTCCATGTTTACCAAACTGAGTGGAAATCTCGAACCCAATTCCAGAACCACCTCCTGTTATCAGAGCCACCTTCCCTTTCAATACCTCTGCCTTGAACGGTGACTCCATCTCTCTCTCTCTCTCTCTGATGGTTGGTGAGTCTGGCTTCGTTTGTCAGTGTCACAAGGCCACAAGTTTGTGGAATCGTGTCAGACTTTTGGAACCAAGGAAAGGCAAGACAGAAACTATAAAAGCATCCGTTTGAATATGAAAAATAAAAATTATTTTTCTGTTCAGCCTATTTCAGCCTTGCATTTTTTTGGTATTATATATGGGTTTTATTGTAATATTTTAGTTAATTTTTATTTTTATTTAACATATTTTTAATAAGTTTTCAGTTTTAATAAAATAAATGGTATTCAAACAGATTTAAGTGTTAAATTACAAGAGTGTGACTACCAATATTAAGTGGGATCCGCTTATTTTGTTAAAATTGAATTTTTTTTTTCTAAAAATATCTTAAATAAAAGTAAGCTGAAATAGTACAGTAAATCTGATCTGTAAAATACTAAAATGTCAATGCAACCTTCCAAAAATAATGCCATAAATCACAAAGAAAAAAAAAACCTATTGTAATTTATCGCCCGTGTGAAACTGCGTGGTGTTGTTTGTGTATAAAAGAGCATTGGCATGAATGAGTGCTAAAATTTCTATTTAATTTTTCTTTTTTCACACGGCGACAATTATCTTTCGCTCACTTTTTTCATACTAAAAAAAATGTAAAATGAATAGTATAAGTGTAAATTTATATCGTTACTATAGCAATTATGTATTTTTACATAATTTTACATGACCTGATGTGAGTGAATTTTGGGTTTGATTGGCTAAAATATGGTTCTTTTTCTATTATACTATTGCCAGTGTTCTAACTATACAAGCCAATATTGTAATTTTTTTTAATGGCTGGATAGAAACAATGGAGTGGAGATTTGAATATTGGATATTTATATTAAAAATGAAAAATATTAGAAGTGTTTGGTTGAATTGGCTTATCCCGATCCGGTTTTTAAAACTATAGTTATAAAGCTATTAGCAAACCAAAACCTTCTTTAGAGCAATCCTATAGTAAATGAAAAAAAAAAATTTATTTTTTTCTTCAAGAAATTAAGGTAAGAAATGATATAACATCTGTAGGGACACGATTCGCAACGAACCACAACAGTGTTGGGTTCGCACGTGAAAGGGCCCAGACAATATCATTTGTAGAGAGTGGGTTTGAAAGGCTAGGTTTTGGTTACCCGGCGGTGATTTTTTTATGGTATTCATGCATGTTTAAGGTGTTTTCACTTCCGGAGTCTTTCTCCTGGAGGTGGGTTGGGAGGCCTTGGTTTTTGAGCCATTTTTCCCCGCCCCGTATCCAGATTACTTACTTTTTCTTTTATACTAGCCTGCATTCGCTTTCCTTCGTCCATGTGTAGGGTCGACCTTTCCAAGACTGATACTTGTCCCGTCAGTCTAAACCCAAAGTCGTTGGGGGTGGTTGATAAAGCCAAAGAATATGGCTCTGTTAGGTGCAGAGTATTGTATGGGAAGGGTAGTAGGGGCAGCTTTTCCTAGATATTTTAGATTTTCTTTCAAGTTTGCTCCTATACCGTTTTTGCCCCTCTTCTCGGTGGAACTTTGGGTCAGCCGAGGACTGAGCTGTCCTCGGCTGCATCTCCGGGCCATTTTTGTGTTTTATGTTATTGAGCTTGGGCCATAGCCTTCTTTGGCTTGGGCCTTTGGACTCCCCATGAGTAAGTGGGCCTGACCCATAAATATTTGGGCCTCACAACAGCCCCTCAAAACCCTGCTATCCGACCTCCTGATTGGAGAGGGGGGTTTTGATAACATCGAGCCTTTATTATGGCTCATTTAATTCAGCCTTTCATTGACGTTGGCAATTCTCCACCTGTCCAGGAGATGTACCGGTCTACGAGATGTTCCTCTTGATTTATTCACGATACGTTCATGCCGTTTGGTTGTCCGAAGCGTATCTTTAATAGTTTCTCTTCACGAGACATCTCAGATTTAGTGGTTACTGATGGTGTAGGGGAGCGGAACGGGCATATTCTTGTTTGCAGATTTCCTTGGAGATCTGAACACATTAAGTACCCTCCTATTCGTCCCTTATATAAAGAGAAAAGACAGGGGTTGTTTCTCCCATACATGAATCCCTTTAATCCCCCCGAAATTTGAAACCCTTAGATTTCTTCCAGAGTTTACTTTTACTCTCTGGTTATACCTTAACCTGAAATACGTTCACCATAGTAATAAGCAATGAAGAAGCCATTCCCCTCCCAAAAACACCATGTTCTAATAAAGCTCGAAATGGCTCGGTCAGGGCAAGGATGGCGGAGACTCAAGATTTGTCTCACCTTCCTTTCAGCCAAAATCCGAAGCAGGAGCTCGTCACGTCTCACTTTCGGCGTGATTGAGCCGAGGACACCCATTATCAGTACCACCCGCTCTCTCATGAGCATATCTAACATGGCACCAGTGTGTTAGAAGTCAGGACTAGGGCAGGGACTAAGTGCCCTTGCTTCTTCCTCTCTTCGTTCACTGGCGCCTCCTTTTGCCTCTCTTTCTTCTTCTTTCCACCACCAGATCCATCCTGGTGCTTTTCCTTCTCCCTCTTTTGCTCCTTTTTCTTTCTTTTCATCTCTTCCCTCTTCTTCTCCTCCTTCTTTTCATTCATCTCCTCCATCTTCCTCATTCATCTCCTCCATCTTTTCCTAAAGAAGGTCCTTCTCTCAATATGAGTGATACTGAGGCAGAGTCTGGAGGGACTTCGGAGACGAGTTTAAAAGACACCTGACCGTTTACTTATCTGTGTTGCTGATGTTTTTTTTTTTTTATTGTTTCGGCAGTTCGCCTTTTGTATAGGCTTGTTTAAGCCCCTCTTTGTACGTTGTAATACATCCTTATATTAATGAAAATTGTTATCATTTTATTTCGCATGTCCTATCTCTATGTTTCCAAAATGATTACACAATGCATAGACATACAATCTTGTAAATTCTTTTTGTTTTTAAACCGTGACCGACGTCTAGGATCGAAGTTCCGATTAATAAAAAGATCTAGCCCTGTGTTTATAAAAGTAGTCCTGCTCAGTAATACTGAATCGAACAAAATGATACTTAGGGCTGAAACTCCCATTAGGCAGGGAAAGAAAGGACATTATGATGAGCTTACCAAATCGGCCGGGCACAATACCGCCGACCTTAGATAAGGGCATTTTTACGAATTTGCAAGTGCTGTTCGGCACAATAATATAGCATTTGAATCAATGGCAACCAGGGCCAAAATACTTGCTAAGAAAAAGATGTCACCATAACTTTAATAGAATTGTTTGGCACGACAATGCCGACCTGTGAAGAATGATACTTACCCCAAAACTAGCCGAGATGAGAACTGGATGCTCGATGCGGTGTAGGAAGTAACCATCCGAAGACATATCACCCGCAAGATGAACAGCCCCCTTAGGCTACTGAATAGTGGGGCGTTTCGCCATCTTCTTAACACTCTTATTAGCCTTAACCTTTTATAGTATTTGAGCCGAGAACTTTCCCCATCCAAGTAGTTGGTTTCCCCCCTAGGCTTGAATCCGAGGACCACGCAATGCCTTAGTTCTGTCCAAAACCTAATTTTGTCGTCCAAGTAGTTGGTTTCCCCATAGGCTTGAGTCCGAGGACCACGCAATGCCTTGGTTCTGTCCAAAACCTAATTTTGTCGTCCAAGTAGTTGGTTTCCCCATAGGCTTGAGTCCGAGGACCTCGCAATGCCTTGGTTCTGTCCAAAACCTAGTTTTGTCATCCAAATAGTTGGTTTCCCCATAGGCTTGAGTCCGAGGACCATGCAATGCCTTGGTTCTGTCCAAAACTTAGTTTCTCCCCTTCCTCAGGTATTTCATGAGGTGCCGAGCAGGATGTTGTCCTCGGCAATGGCTATTCCTCGGCGTGGGCCGTAGCCCCTGGGCTCCCATGCAAAACGGGCCTGGACCGCGAATTCACTAGCCCCACAAATTAAGAGGCCTTTCTGTAGTCTTTGGTCACGCGGTACCCTTTGACGTTCCAGTGTTCGAGGTGCACCTTCACGAGAATCCTTTAATCTCATGGTTGCAGGTGGCGTTGGAAGTTGAGCCAGAGCCATTTTGTCTGTAGCGTTCCTTAGGACACAGCGTGAATTAAATGCCACCACCTTATCTTTTTAAATAAATAGGAGAGGAAGTTGCTTTACCTACACACAAATCTTTCAGTTTCCTCCCAAATCACAACTCCCATATCCGGTGCTATCCTCCCGTAGTATAACATGTTTGATGCGCGGGTTGGGGTGAAAGAACTCTCTCCGCCGCAGAGGCGCCGTGTCCTCCTGAGACTCAAAGTAGTGAGGTACGGGCAAGGGAGGCATAAATTCAAGAGTATATTCCGTTTCGATAAAGGGGAAATGGTGTTTCTCCTTCTTTTAGTCAAAATCCGAAGCAGGTTCTGTTCATGCCAGAATTTTGGTGTGTCAGAAGAAAGATTCTCCGCCATCAGCGCCGTCTGCCTTGTTGCAGGCAAATTTTGGTGAAGGTTCCTCAACTTCCGGCTCCCTGCACCTTTCCTTCAACGGTGTGGGCCTCAAGTTGGGTTCCCTGCACCTTTTCTTCGGCAGCGCTAGCCCGAAGCTGGGCTCTCCCTGCACCTTTTCTTCAACGGTGCAGGTCCCACGCTGGGTTCTTTTACTGCCTGCGTGATGGGCATGTAAAGGTATTGAGGAAGAACCAAGTCTCGAATTAGCAGTAGCCAACCTCTCGTCTGTGCTACCTCCTCGGCTTTATCTTATTCTCTTGTATCTTTCTTTTCGATTATGTAGTTAGCTTTGATATAAGCTGATTCCAGCTTTTCATTGTATGCTGTGCTACTTCTTGGTTTTAATGAAAAAGGAATTCATTTACTTGTTTTGAATATTTTTCTCTCTTGCAACACTACTTTGTGAATGGGTGTGCTCCATGTATGTCTTCGTCAATAATATTTTGAGCAGGAAACCGAGATAACATAATTCAGCTAATTCTGATTCACCGACATTACCAGACATAATAACGATAATTTATAGTAAGTTAAACTTAGGAAACTAACCAAGATAACAGCTGAATATTCTGTAATAAGTGCAAGAATACTGTCCGAGAACGATAAACTCTAAATAATTCATCCGAGGGGGTGACCGAGCAGTAAGGGACTTCGATTGTGTTTTTGGCAACATATTGCTCCATATTGTACCGATCCCTTTGGTGCTGAGGATCCAAAAGCAGACTTAAGAATCCATGTAGTTCAGGAATTAACCCAATTGTTAATGGAGAGTCTTCTTCGGATAGATTCTAAGGTCCATATAATGTAGTTTTTCCTTTTAAGTATTTGGTTTCCCCAGAGGCTTGAGTCCGAAGACCATACAAGACCTTGGTTCTGTCCAAAACTTGTAGTTTTTCTTCTAAGTAGTTGGTTTCCCCAGAGGCTTGAGTCCGAGGACCATACAAGGCCTTAGTTCTGTCCAAAACTTGTATTTTCCTTGTAAGTAGTTGGTTTCCCCAGAGGCTTGAGTCCGAGGACCATACAAGGCCTTGGTTCTGTCCAAAAATTGTATTTTCTTTGTAAGTAGTTGATTTCCCCAGAGGCTTGGGTCCGAGGACCATACAAGACCTCGGTTCTGTCCAAAACTTGTATTTTCTTTGTAAGTAGTTGGTTTCCCCAGAGGCTTGGGTCCGAAGACCATACAAGGCCTTGGTTCTGTCCAAAACTTGTATTTTCTTTGTAAGTAGTTGGTTTCCCCAAAGGCTTGGGTCCGAGGACCATACAAGGCCTTGGTTCTGTCCAAAACTTGTCTTTTCTCACTTATTAATTTATTTTCTAAAGGTTAGCTCCTCGAATAAGGTGGGGGGAAGCTAGCTTGATGTTTGAAGCCCCTAGACTTGCCTATGCCATTGGCATTGCGAGGCGTAGCCCCTAGTGGGAACTTATGTTGGAACAACAACAATGTGTCGCCGGTCATAAAGGCATCTTCACAGACCCTTGCTCGACAAAAGCTTAACTCCACCGCCGCCTGAACCAACGCGCAAGCCTTTCCCACAGACGGTGCCAATTGTAGGGACACGATTCGCAACGAACCACAACAGTGTTGGGTTCGCACGTGAAAGGGCCCAGACAATATCATTTGTAGAGAGTGGATTTGAAAGGCTAGGCTTTGGTTTCCCGGCGGTGGTTTTTTTATGGTATTCATGCATGTTTAAGGTGTTTTCACTCCCGGAGTCTTTCTCCTGGAGGTGGGTTGGGAGGCCCTGGTTTTTGGGCCATTTTTCTCCGCTCCTTATCCAGATTACTTACTTTTTCTTTTATACTAGCCTGCGTTCGCTTTCCTTCGTCCATGTGTAGGGTCGACCTTTCCAAGACTGATACTTGTCCCGTCAGTCCAAACCCAAAGTCGTTGGGGGTGGTTGATAAAGCCAAAGAATATGGCTCTGTTAGGTGCAGAGTATTGTATGGGAAGGGTAGTAGGGGCAGCTTTTCCTAGATATTTTAGATTTTCTTTCAAGTTTGCTCCTATACCATTTTTGCCCCTCTTCTCGGTGGAACTTTGGGTCAGCCGAGGACTGAGCTGTCCTCGGCTGTATCTCCGGGCCATTTTTGTGTTTTATGTTATTGAGCTTGGGCCATAGCCTTCTTTGGCTTGGGCCTTTGGACTCCCCATGAGTAAGTGGGCCTGACCCATAAATATTTGGGCATCACAACATCAATTTCACATAAACACACCACTACCACTATTTTTATTGTAATAGGTTATAGTTAACTCAACTGGTAAAGATTTTTGTCATCGAATAAAAGATATGAGATTCTAACCCCCTATCTACACCATAAATTGATTGGTATCTTAGTCTGATGATAAAAAACAATCATCATAAGGTGGATGCTATAAATTAAAATTCTATTATATCCATATGTTTGTATATATATTGACATAAAAAAATTTATTTTATTTTATTGTAAGAACATTTCATTTTGACAAAAAAACTCACACTCGAATTTCAATATGTTTTGAGTTTAGTCTATGATCAAATCATGGTTTTTCACTTTTTCTTGCTCCCCACTATCAGCCGAAAAGGAAGCACCTTTATCTTTGTTGTAGGGAAATCATGTCATTTAAGTAGTTACAAGAAAAAAAAAAAAAAAGTGAAAATTTATTGTTAAATTACAAACCAAAACCACAAAGGAAAAAAAAAAATCTTTAATGTAAAACTCTATCCCACATTCCTATAAATGCTATCTGAATGTTCGCAATATTAGGCGAACCAAACACCCTTTTAGAAAAATATAAGGATGAAAACTTTTTTTTTTTTCAAAATATTTAGGTAATAAGTTGTAAATAGTATTACTTCTAATTACATGAGTCTAACACTGTACTATTTTAATTGTAATTTAATTTAATTTCAACTCCCAAAGTTTTTGTAGTGTTGGGTCTAGTCTATTATCCAACTGTGATTTTTTTTTCCTCCTCGTCATAATTAGACAAAAAAGAGGAGGGACTTTATCCTTGAAGTAGGAAAATCATGTCATACAGGTAGTAAAAAAAAAACTTATGTCATTAATTTTTTTTTTAATTTACTAATTATGTTTATGTGAAATATTGCAGAAAAAGGCGAAAGAGGGGAAAAAAAGAAATATAAGTAACATTTTTTATCAATAAAATTTCTATATAGATTTTTATTAATTTAATAGAACAAATGAGGCATATCAAGTGTATTCGGGATTTAT